>OU343223.1:250836995-251019074 GCA_910596185.1 Chrysanthemum makinoi
TTTCAATCTTTACGAATAAGAAATCCAACCATAGGATTTGCACCATATTCATTCTGGGATGTCTTATATGCCCATTGAGTTGTTATCAACAAGTTTTAACGCAAAAATCCTCAAGAATCCACAATACCCAATTTCAACGAGTTATAAACCCTAAAGTTCAATTATGCAAAGTTCATGTTTCTGTGTATGATTCAAACTTGGTTTTGGTTAATTAAACATGTAAGAAACATCTCTCAAGCAAATAATTACACAGAAACACTCACAATAGAAAACCCCTAATTCTCACGGATAAACCCTAATTTTCAAAACTGATTGATTGATGTTTCTGGGTGGATTTGCATGTTAGAAATAGTTTTAGAGCGATATTAGCAACGTTTTAACATACTTATTTCAACAACAAACACCCAAAACATGATTGCATGTTTATACGCATATGCGTAAACATGAAATCACGCCTAGGGACAAATCTAACCGTTGGTTTTATGTGTAAATTAAAACCTATGTTTAGAATATCACCTAGAATCAATAACCTCTTACAAAATTGAAGATTATAACACGAATTAGCCAAATGATTTTGGTGCATGGATGAAGGTAGTTGTGGTAATAAATATTTGAAATAAATGAAAAATGAAGTTAGGTGGATGGTTTTGAAAAAAATAGTTTTAACTTTTGATAATTTTGGTCCCTCCACCTCAACCATTTTCATCCATAGCCTTTAAGTTCCACTGTGGTTACTTAAGAAGTGTAAGTTTGGAAAGAAACTTTAACTACACTCCCCCTCGACTTTAGAAATAGAGAAATTTTACAAATTTGGGTCCGAGGAGTGTCAAGAAACAAGAAACGTATCCACCATTAACAAAGATACAACCGATATAGGGTAACATACAAGTACAAGGTTTTATGAAACAAAAAATATTTAGTTTCTCCCCCTCAACACTTGACCGGGAAAATATTGAAATTTTGAGAGAGTGAAGTGTTGACGGAAGATTTGTACTTGCCATGTTGAAAGAAATTAAGATAGAAGAATATTTTTTGAGTTTTATAAGTTTTGTATTTTTGTATTTTGTTTTTTGAAAAATATTTACAAAAGAGGTGTTGGTGTTTGACTGGTTTTAAGATTGTTTTAAAAGTTCGTCCAGTTCCTCTGGAGTCTAACACCTCATACCAATCCGATGGACCAACTCGGTAAACCTGGCAGGAGCTAAGGCTTTGGTGAGAAGGTCTGCACTTGATTGGTCCGTACCCACAAAATATAGTTCAACGGTACCCTTTTCCACATGCTCCTTGATGAAATGATATCAAAGATCGATGTGCTTGGACTTCGAATGTTGAATAGAGTTGCATGAGATCGCAATAGCACTTCGATTGTCGCAGTACATCGGGATTCTGTCAAATATGTAACCATAGTCTTTGAGTTGTGTTCTCATCCAGATGACTTGAGCACAACACGCCGACATGGCTACATATTCTGCTTCGGTTGAGGACAGCGATGTACAATCCTGCTTCTTTGTTAGGATTTGGAAAATCCAGTAGTTAAAGTGTCGGTCACCTCAAGTATATGTAGTCGTTAGAAAGCTCGTAGTCGTAGTTATTTAATGTTAAGTAGTATTTAGTTTAGTAACATCGTGGAGGACGGACGGGTCTTTACCCACTGTATGCCTGATCTACAGCCCGGTAGGTGGCGTTTTATGTAAGTACTATAAATACTCTCTACCTCCAAGGTAGAGAGTTGGAGCTCATAATAAGATTTTTCTTTCTCTCACTTAAGTTCCCAAACCTCTAACTTTCTCTCTCTAAAACTCATCTCTTTGTACGCCTACTTTGGTTATGGTTTGATGTGTATGTGAAATCCAATATGTTACAAATGGTATCAAGAGCCATGGTTAGATCATCTCTTACATATCTTTGGATTTCTAGTGGTTTTTAGGTGGTTTTTGAGTTTGAGAAAGTTTAGTGGTTTTTGCATCATTTGGTTGATTTCTAGTGTTAAAGTTTGGATTTTGATTGTACTTTTGTGTTTAGGATCATCATAAGTGTTTAGGTTTTGATTTGGAAGGCTTGAATCATCGTAGTTGGGTTGTTTTTGGATTGAAAAGTGGTGTTTTTGAGTTTTTTCATGCTAGCGACTTGAGTCACGGTGTTATTCTCTTGGTAGCGACTTGCTTTGTAAGTCTGTAGCGAGTTGTAGTGTATTGTGGTAGCGACTTGGTGCTTAGCGACTTGCCTTTAGAGACAAGCCGACAAAAAGTACTGTTAGTGGATTCTCCACTACGAGTAGCGACTTGGTAAGGTAGCGACTTGCTTTCAATTTTGATAGCGACTTGGTGTTAGCGATTTGGACCAGTAGCGAGTTGCTATTTAGCGACTTGATCTATTAGCGACTTGGTGCATAGCGACTTACTGTCTAAATTCATAGCGATTTGGAACTTAGCTTAATTTGTCTTAGCAACTTGGTTTTAGCTTACTTGATTTCAAGGATTTTGTAGCGACTTGGTTAAATTTTGTTTGTAATACGGTTTTCTCTTGATTTAGTAAAATCCCGTGAAAGAATCTATTTCCGGTTTAATCATAGAGTTATAAAATCCCGTGTAATCTTTAAACATGTCTACCAACGCACCTACAATCATCTCCACTGTTGCGAGGATGTTCAAGCAAATGTTCGCATACTGCGATCCACCCATGCTTGTGAGACTACGACTCTTGGGCTCAAAGAATCGATTGTATCTGCCTTGGAAAGGAAAATGGGGTCAACATTCTCAAATCGATTGATGAAGGACCTTATCGATTGAGACTACAAGAGACTTAATTGATACCGCAGATGGAACAATGATCTATGGAATATACGCACCAAAGACATATGATGAGCTCAGTGATAAGGAGAAAAGAGATTCGATGCTGATATCAGGGCTTCTAACATCGTACTTCAAGGTCTTCCAAAAGATATCTACAAGCTTATCAATCACAACACCGGCCAAGGCAGGTGTGGGATAATGTCAAGATGCTTCTTTCTCGGTTCAATTAACTATGGAAGAAATAGAATCACAACTCTATGATGAATTTGAGCACTTCAAGATGAAACCAGATGAGTGTCTATGAGTATTACGTGAGATTCCACAAGCTTGTTAATGACATGAGGAACATCGGAATGACTATGCCAAACATTCAATTGAACTCAAAGTTTGTGAACAACATGAATCCCGAATGGCACAAGTTTGTCACCTATGTGAAGCTAACCAAAGGATTGAAGAATACAAACTATGAGCAACTCTATGCCTTCCTTCTTGAGAATGAGAGACATGCTATGTTTGAAAAAGGATTCTTGATCGTTCCAAAACTAACAGGAGAGACAAGCTCATCAAATGATTCAACTGCTTCTACTCAAACATTGGAATTACCACCAAAGCATCTCAAGTTATACCCATGGGTAATGGTAATCACAAACTCATTCCCGATCCTATGTTCAAACAAGCCGATGCCGATGCACACGTGGAAACTTCATTAATCAACTGGCTCATCTGATTAGTCAAAACATGAACTCTCTTCCACACACCAACAACAATCTAGGCGCATCCAATCCACACAATCAAGCCACCGTCGAGATGGGAAGGTTATGGTACAACCAGTTCAAGAAAGGCAGATGAACAAGGAAGAGGTGGAGCCGGGTAGAGGTTATGCTGCAAATCGGAATAGGGGAAGGAATGGAAATCAAGGGTCAAGCAAAGCCAATCAAATGTTACAGCTGTGGAGGTGAGGGACACATTGCAAGGAACTGCACATCGCCAAAACGCCCCTAATGCGAGTACTTGAGATAAGATGTTGCTTGTGCAAGCTCGATAATGGTGCAGCTTTGATGAAGAGGAGTTGTTGTTTTTGGTGAGAGAAATGCTAAGACATATGATGCATGTGGATGAGCAACCAATTCAGAGATAGGCCATAATCATCAGAATGCCTTTCAAGTAGCCGATTGTGATGCATACGACTCTGATGTTGATGATGAACCTACTACACAAACCATTTTCATGGCTAGCATTTCTCCAATGGTCTCTCCTAAAGTCTCTTCATCACCACAAGCTGGTCCATCCAAAGACAAAATCATTTCGGAGGTATTAAAATTATACGATGATGTTGATGTGCAAAAGATGCATGACAAAGTACAATCAACTAAAACTATTGAGTCGGATATTGAAAATATGAGTAATATCAATGTTGTCCCATATGATCAATATGTGAAACAAAGTGAAAGTGAGGTTGTACCAAGTGATGCATCTTCTGATCAATAACGATGACTATGTTTTTGATGAATACACCGCATGTGCCCGATGATTCGTTATCTCCGAACTTAATGCCTATAAAGAACGAGTTGCCATTTATGAACAACGTGCTAAGTTTGAGTTAACTACTCGTGAGCAGGAGTTGGATAACCAAATGCTAAAATTATTAGAAAAAGTAATTTTAGAGAAGAAATGTTAAAACAAGAGTTAAACTCCTTACAGAAAAGCTTTCTAAAACTGCTAAGCAAAAACAAGAACTTCAAGAAAATGTTAAAGTGCTTAAGCAAGAATTTCATGCTAAGGAATCAAAACTTTTGAATGATTTTTCAATCTAAAAACTTTGAAAAACAAGCTTGAAAATAAGTTGTACGTACAAGGAATACCATTAGGCTGCTCACATGGTCACCAAGAATAGAGTTCTAAGCGATAAGCATAGTGTTCCCATTATAGATAAACCCAACCGAGTATAAAGATAGCAAAAGCAGCTCAAAATGTAATCTATGATGGCAATGAGATTCCTAAACCTAGACGAAACCTAGTTGCTTGAGTGCAGCGAGGAAGATAGAAAATTGGATGATGCATCTAGAGAGAAAATGAATAAGAAGCTAGAAGATCCTGAATGTAAAAAGAATAACATAACGATCAAACCCCATGATTACAAGAAGGAAAATCGGATACTCCTTAAACAAATTTAAGCCTCAAACGTTGTTAACACCGAACAAGTTTTTCGAAAAGGACTTAGATAAGCAAAAAGCAGAGAATCTTGTTGTTATAAACCCTCCCCTTAGGAAAATGCTGCAATGATCGTGGTATCCTCCAAATACACCTATGCATTTAGTTCCTAGAACTATTGCCACTAAAAGCAAGACCTTAATCACTCAATATGTTATTTTTCAACTATTTGTCAATTTTGAGAAAACTTGTAAGAAAAGGATCACACCCATTGGAATAACTGAAGGGGAAAGGGGTTTTGAACAAACAAAAGAATGCTATTTAACTGAGGTCATGCCTTTCTTTAAACAACTAAAAGATCATTTTGAGAGTCTTAAAAAGGGAATAGATTTAGATATTAAAGGAATGGAAAAGGAATTTGATGCAATGATAGTTGAGGTTAGTGACTATGAAAGAGCATTAAAATATAATGAGATTGAGAGGAAAAACTTGCATACCTTGAATGAGAATCTTATTTCAGAATGTATTGCTCAAGATGTGTTTTACACTGCTACTAATTGTTCCATTAATGCTTCTCAATTTCATGAATTATCTGCTTGCTTCGAAAGTCTCCCATGATCGTGTCATTGAGCTTGAAAAGATTTATTCTAAACTTAATGAGAAAATTGATCAGGATGATCACGATAATTTGGTAAAGCATCTTTCTAAACTAGAAGTTGAACATTTTGATTTACAACTAAAATATCAACATCTTAAAGAAAATGTCAAAACCTCAAATATCAAGACATCCTCGGATGTTCCAGAGTTTGATGCAGATTTTGAAATAAACAAGCGTGATGATCGATTCAAGCTCATTGCAACATGATCAAAAAGTTGAAAGCCCAAATCTCTCAATTAAAGGGTGAAAAGAACAATGTGATGGATCCCAAATGCCTTCTCCTTTAGATTCTCGGAATTCTCAAAATTTTCATCTTCAAAACTTGGTTAATGCTTTACAAAAGGAAAATGAGAGTTTTCTAGAAGAAAATGAAAAGGTTAAACATCATTTCAATGAGTTATTTGAGTCAATAAAGTCACTGTAACAAAAAATAATGAAAAAATAACTTCGTTGCAAAAAGAAATTGAGAATCAAGAGTCGTAAAAGAGAAAATGCCAATGACCAATGGAGAGAATGGTGCTTCAAAGGTGCATGTCTGTAATAAATATGCTTTGTCTGAGAAATATATTCCTCCTCATCTTAGGAATAACAAACTTGCCATTCAAACATATTTCTCATACCTTAAGGATAGTCTGGAATGTCTTTGTGAGATTGTAGAAGAGGATAAGATAGAGAAACCACTTGATAATGCAATTGGCCATGCATGCTTATATGCCAAACGATCTCAAGAACTTCTAGAATGCTTAAGTACAATATGCCCTAAATCTCTAGGTGAGCAAGTCAATCCCTTAATACCTTGTTCTATGCCTAATGCCAAATATGCATGTCATGCAAGTCATTCA
Source organism: Chrysanthemum makinoi (assembly GCA_910596185.1). Classification (NCBI taxonomy): domain Eukaryota; kingdom Viridiplantae; phylum Streptophyta; class Magnoliopsida; order Asterales; family Asteraceae; genus Chrysanthemum; species Chrysanthemum makinoi. Next base: position 250,843,439 of record OU343223.1, read on the forward strand.
ATGCCCAGTGTTAAGAAAGTGAACCTCAGTGTCCCTTCAAATAGTTCACATCCTAGCACATCAAAACAGGAAAGGCAAAAAGTAACAAAACCAACTAATATTCCCTTCCTCTACAGAGTAATCGGTGACATTAAAGCAAGCAGATCAAAGTCTCAAGGCAATACAAGGAATGATAGGACCTCGCAAGCTAAGAATGTGCATTGGAAGAAAGTAGAAGATCAATTTAGGGAGAATTTGAATAAAATGAATCGTGTTGATTCTAGTGTTAGCTCTAAGCATACCGTAATTAATGAATTCTACTACTTTTGGCAAAACATGTAATGATGATTGCGTGGTTTCTGCTACTAATCTTGAATGTGGTATGAATGATTTGTCTAATGTCACAAATGCCCGTTAAAATCTGTTAATGTTAAAAATCAAGCTAAGAAGGCTAAAAGGCAAAGGCGAAAGAAAGTTAGAAAATGGAACCCACAGGGAAGAACATTTAGTAAGGTAGGTTATCAATGGATACCTTTTGGCCATAAGATTAATCAGACAATGCCCACTAGAAAATGGATGCCTACCGGTAGAACTATTCCCTTAAGAAGTGAACATACTTTGAATAGGTCAAATACGGATACTAAATCGCATCTATTTATGATGATTCCATTGTTTCTATTTCTCGATGTAGGTGTTCCAATTACTTAACCAAGTGGAACCCATTCTTGCATGGGGATCCCAATTATCCAGTTATCCATTCTTGTATGTGTTCTATCTTGCAGATCGTTCAAATCGCTCGTGGTACTTGGACTCAGTGCTATTCCAAGCATATGACCGAGACCGGTCGCGACTCATGAACTTCGTGAGTAAATTCATCAGGACTGTTAGATTCAGGAACGACCATTTTGGAGTAATTATGGGTTATGGTGATTATGTAGTTGGCAAAAGTGTAGTCTCCAGGGTATATTATGTGGAAGGTCTTGGTCATAATTTGTTCTCTGTTGGTCAATTATGTGATTTTGATTTAGAGGTGGCCTTTAGAAAACATACTTGTTTCGTTAGAGAACTTGATGGTGTGGAATTATTAAGAGGTACTCGTGGTTCTAACCTATACACCATCTCTATCGAAGACATGATGAAGTCTTCTCCAATATGCTTGCTGTCAAAGGCTTCTAAAACAAAGTCATGGTTATGGCATCGTCGTCTCAATCACTTGAACTTCGGCACCATTAATAACCTTTCCGTAGAAGGATCTTGTCAAGGCTTACCCAGTTAAAATATGAAAAAGATCATCTTTGTTCAACTTGCCAATTGGGTAAAAGCATGAAATATGCCCACAAACCAAAACCCACAAAATTCAAGAATGGAAGTTCTTCATACCCTTCATATGGATGCGTATGCGGACCAATGAGAGTGTAAACGATAAATGGGAAGAAATACATTCTAGTAGTTGTTGATGACTACTCCGATTTACTTGGGTAAAGTTTTTGAGGACAAAGGATGAAACTCCGGATGTCATCATCAAACTAATCAAACAACTTGTGTTCGACTCAACAATACTGTTCGAATTGTTCGAACAGACAATGGCACAGAGTTTGTTAACAAAGACTTAATTCAGTTTTATGAAAGTGTTGGAATCAGTCATCAAAGAAGTGTTCCACGAACTCCTCAACGGAACGGTGTAGTTGAAAGACTACATCGAACTCTTGTGGAAGCCGCAAGAACAATGCTTATTTATTCTAAGGTTCCAATGTTTCTATGGGTCAGCCATTGCCAATGCTATGCTACACCCAAAATATTTCCCTTATACACACCTCTCATGGAAAAACTCCATATGAACTTGTTCATAAACGAAAACCTGATCTCTCCTACCTTCGTGTGTTTGGTGCTTTGTGTTATCCAACGAATGACGGTCAAGACTTAGGTAAATTAAGAGCAAAGGCAGATATTGGAGTTTTTATTGGTTATGCACCAAACAAGAAGGGTTACCAAATCTACAACAAGAGAACCTGAAATATCATGGAAACAATTCACGTTACGTTCGATGAGTTGACCGGTCAAATGGCTCCCCGAACAATCCAGTTCCTGGACCCGCTTCTTCAAAACAAGTCCCATTGGTTCATCACTTGTACCAAACTCATCTCCAAAGAACTCCATATGTACCTCCATCTCAAGATGATTTAAAGAAATTGTTTGATCCAATGTTTGATGAACACTATGAACCAAGTCCTGATGAAATGTCAATTCCAACAACAGAGGCTTCTCCTATCCTCGTGAATGAAGTCAACCCTTCATCCTCAATTTCATTAAGTCAAGAAGCGCCGCCGATCACTGTCTCATCAACAAATCATCAATCATCAAATGTACATCATGGAATTTTTTCTGGCATCAATGATGAAGTTAATCCCTTTGCAACTCCCGAAGATGCTCCATTTGAAAATATATTTGCTCCTGAATCATCATCTGAACCATCTTCATCAGGAGATATCGACTCTGCTACTTCAGTTCCACAACAACAACCACATGAACACCTTAGAAAATGGACACATGATCACCCATTGGACAACATCATTGGAAACCCCTCTCGCCCAGTATCCACAAGGAAACAACTTGCAACCGATGCCTTATGGTGCTTCTTCAACTCCATACTCTCTAAGGTCGAACAAAAAGACATTAAAACCGCCATGAATGAAGACTATCCGGTTCAATGCCATGCTAGAAGAAATTCATGAGTTTGATCGACTTGATGTATGGGAATTAGTACCTGCTCCAGATTGTGCTATGATCATTGCTATAAAATGGATCTTCAAAGTGAAACTTGATGAGGATGGTGATGTCTTAAAGAACAAGGCTCGATTGGTTGCCAAAGGATACCGTCAAGAAGAGGGTATTGACTTTGAAGAATCATTTGCTCCTGTTGCTCGTGAAGCTATCGTAATCTTCTTGGCTAATGCGGCTAGTAAGAACATGGTCGAGTATATCGATGGATGTGAAAATAGCCTTTCTTAATGGTGACTTGAAAGAGGTGGTTTACGCCACCAACCGAGAGGGTTTTGTGAATCCAGAGCATCCTACTCATGTCTATCGCTTGAAAAAGGCTCTTTACGGTTTAAAGCAAGCTCCTAGAGCATGGTATGATACTGCCAAAGTTTCTTCTATCCACCGGATTCAGATAGATTGATCCAACATTGTTCACCTGGAAGTCAGGCAAACATTTAATTCACGTTCAAATTTATGTTCAAAGTTTCTGCTAGATATCAGGCTAAGCCTACTAAAAAGCACCTTGAAGCGGTTAAACAGGTCTTTTGGTATCTCCAAGGAACCATCAATATGGGACTATGGTACCCGAAGGACACCGGTATGTTACTAACACCTATGCAGAATGCCGATCATGCAGATGTCAAGATACACGTCGAAGCACGTCCGGAGGTGCTCAGTTTTTGGGTGATAAGCTTGTGAGCTGGTCTTCAAAGAAGCAAATGAGTACTTCTATTTCCTCTGAGAGGTGAATACATAGCCATGTCATCTTGTTGTGCTCAAATCCTATGGATGAGATCCCAATTATCGAACTATGGCTTTGAATTCAACAAAATCCTCTCAGACAATTTGTGATAATAAAGTGCTATTGCTCTCTCATGCAACAACGTACAACACTCTAGAGCAAAGCACATTGACATCCGACATCATTTCATCAGGGAGAAAGTGGAAAACGGTGTGGTGGAACTCTATTTTGAAAAGTCAGAATACCAGTTAGCAGATATCTTCACCAAAGCTCTTCCAAGAGAACGTTTTGAGTTTATTCTTCCTCGACTTGGTTTGAAAATCCTTCAACCAGAAACACTCAAACGTCTTCAGGAGGAAGACGAGGAGTAAAGGTCTTTTCTTCATCTATCTTTGTATATATTTATTTAAGAAAACAAAATACAAAAATATAAATCTCTCAAAAATCCATAAAAATATGAAAAACTTGAAATGTCTCAAAAAATATTGTACTTTTTGTCATGTTTTTACCTCGATTCGATTATATCTACGGTCTTTGTGTTGTCATTCAAAGAATGACACGGGACTTTAGATGTTGTTCTAATGTTTAAAAAAAAAAATTGGGAGAAAGTAAAAAAATGGTTTACTGTTATTTCAGGCAGTAACCCGCTTTTCAAAGAAAGAACAGAGCCATGCTTTATCTCATGTTTCAAACCTAATGCTCTGATTCTAAAAACAAATGTTTGTCATCAACAAGACAAATGTTTAACTTCAAATATTTTTCCTTCTAAAGATTCCTCTGAAAAATATTTGCAAACTTATGAAAACTCAATTGTTTTGAAAACACTTCGGACTCTATTTTTGAAAATCAAAAGAACTTATCAAGTGTCAAAATCTCAATTCATCAATCAACGACTTTCGTCATTGATTGAGGGGGAGAATGATTTTTCAATTAAATAAAAAAGTGTTCTTTTCAAACAATTTGCACTTAAATGAGTAAGGTCTACTCTAAATATTTTATAAAATGTTACACAATTGGTTCCAGACCTTGGTTATTATTATGTTTTCAAAAGAAAAATTATGCACGTTTAATCAATGGAAAATCAATTTAAATCTACAGAGATCAAACATGTCAAATGATTTGATAATTGTGATCGGGGGAGAATATGTGATTTAAATTGGATTTAAACTGATAATTCGATAAATGGTTTCATAAGTGTTTAGCATGTTTGCCTCCCCGCAAGTGATTTGAGCTGAACCGTCAAGTCTAATCACGCAAGCTAGCCACTTGTGAATGACCAACCGTAACAGACTTAAAACCGCTTAAGCACAAATGCAATTTAAGATCAGAGGAATATAGGGAATTCCTGGGTCGTTAAGTCCCACGGAGGATGAATTGGTGTATAAACACTTCAGATGATAGAATGATCACTAAGGATAGTGATCAGGAAGGTTTTGAATGGATAATTACCTAAAGGAAAGATCTACAAATTAAAGCGACTTAAATGCAAATTAAAAGAAATAAAAGATAAAATATATTAAATAAACGCTATCACTATATTTAAAATGATGAACGTTTAAAACCTAAACGTACGTTTAAATAAAATTACGTAAACGCATATAAAATAAAACGTGAGTTTTAAGAAATAAAATGCCTACAAATATGAAAATGACATTTTTACAATCCTAATAATAAAATAAAATTATTAGAAAAAGAAAATTATTTTACAACTATTTATTTAATTATTATTAATTAAAAACTATTTATTAAGTATTAAAAATGCACTAAAATACAAGAAAATACAAAATTAACCTAGAAAAATGAAATTATAATTTAGAAAAATCTAAAATATGATAAAACTTATTTTAAAACTGAAAATATATATTTTAGACTTATTATGTATTTATTATTAATTTAAAACTATTTAAACTAATTAAAATGCTAAAAAATAATATTTAAACCAAGAAAATTATGGAAAAATACTTTTTATGACTTTTATATTTATCTTAATCTAGGAAAATTGAAAACATATTTTTTAAGCTTTTTCTAATTTATTTGTATTAAAAGCTATTTAAAAAGGATTAAAAACTAGTTAAAATAAAGAAAAATACTAAATAGTGATGGAAAAATCTGAAAAATTCAGGAAAATGCTAAAATATTATTCTAAGTTAAAAAAAAAATATAAAAACATATGCTTATGTGGATGAAAATGCAACTGCAATGGATTAGCTTATAAATAAGCACTTCAAAATAAGCTAAAAGCCACAAATGGACACCAAATTAACACATAAGCTAGGTTATGCTATATTAACTAAATACTAACCTATTCCAATCATCCTAAACTTCTGAAAAGCAGTTTAAGCCAAAGATTAAGCAAATCAAAACTAGCTTATTTCGAAAATGGGACAACATGTTGGTGATCTAAAATCGGGGTCCACAGAGCTTAAGCTCAAAACCTTTATGAAATGGAGAGTCAGCTGGGTGGTGAGTGAAAGGAACCAAGAACCACCAGTGGGTTCACTGGTGTGGCCTGTGGGACCCACCAAAGTGGTGGGAACCCACTGTTGTGGTGCAAATCAGATGCACAGGGCATCATTTCAGAAATGGGTCTCAAAAGAAACAAGTAGATAAGCAGTTAATAAGCTAATTGGGAGAGAGCTAATATTTTTATAATTTATTTAAGCAACTAAAGTTTACTATCCCAAAAGCATTTAAGCTAAATCCTAATATTAAACTCACAATAAAATTCTAAGTTTTATTCAAAAACGACCAAATGACAATTTTGACTTTTTGATTTATACTAAAGGATTGACTTTTATGAACTTGTGATCTATCCTACTCACTAATTATGATATGTTAAGCTATAATTAAGTGAAATTGAGCTAATCTATTAAGTTATAAGCTACTTGGATAGGATTTGCATTCCTAAATCTCAACAATGAGTCTGCAAATTAAGTATACAATCTAATTTGACTTTTTACTAAATAAGTACTAGATTTTATTGCTTGTTTGAGTTATTAGACTCTAGTGTGACAGACTTCAAGCAAGAACACTGTCTCAAACACCCTGCTACTTAGTTATCACAGAAAAACCAAAGTACCTGTGGAGACTGCTTTTGAAGATTTTTCAAAGAGTTTCACAGATCAAGACCAAGAGATCTATTGTAGACCTTATATAATCAATTATTAGGACTAAATAAACATTAAACAACAATAATAACTCAATTAAACTCAGAAATGACAAGTATGCTCTAATGATCGTGAAAATGAGATTTAAAGACAACTATGAATTCCAAAGAACAAACTACTGGTTTTAATGTTTAAATAAACTTAACTATGGCTAATAAACATAAAAACACAAAGATTCAAGGTAATGAACAATTTAAACAGTGAAACACCAAAATGGATCAAGAAGCTTACAAATGAGTTTCAAGCATAAACAGATAACCAAGGTCTGAGGATCAATCCTAATGCTTCCCAAGAAGCTCTATACCAAAAAGCAATCCAACATTAGCACGAACATTGTCTTGATCATGTCTCCATGTGATTTTTATTTTTAACTAATTTTTGGTATTTTTGATAATTTTTGAGATTGCTAAGTAAACTGATTTGTAAAGATTTTAATAGCTTCTAGGCTTATATAATGAACTTATATAAGCTTATAAGTCATAAACAACAACCACAAACATCATTTGACCTTATGGAGAATTTTAAAGTAAATTTGCATAAACTGGAATTAAACAGGAAACTTGAAATTAAGGTTTACAAAAGAGTTATTTGACAATAAAAACATGAAATATAGAGCTTGAAAGTGATTAATACACTGAAACTAAAGTTAAGCTAAAACGACATAAACTACACTAAATTACACTACTTTTAACTACTACTTCTCAATATCTGCTTCTTTCCCTTTTTATAATGACTCTTTGAAGTCTTTGCAGCTTTGTGAGACTTTCCCACTTCACTTGAACCGTTGGATTGGTCAATTTAATCTCCCCCGTTTAAACCAATTTTGGCGCCAAAGTCCTTGGGTTAACTTGCAGCATGATATTTTATAATTAAGGAACTTTGGATGGTAGCAGATGCTTAGGGACAGTTTGAGAGATATTTAGGAAAGTTGGTAGAGTTTGGAAGAAAACAGGGGAAGGGGTGAGGTTTTGGAGGTAAAAGTAGTGGAAATTGCATTTAATGCAGCAGGGTGTGTAAGGAGGTGGTGGAGGGAGTAGGTTGTTGAGCTGTAGTGGTGAGGTGGAGGTGAAGAGGTGGCAAAACCACCGTATGGTGACCGAGTGGTTTGGGGAAGGATGAATAAGTGAAGGCGGGATTGGGTTGTTTGACTGTTTGACCGTTATTAATAACGGGTGTTGGGTTTGGGCTAAAGACTGGGCCAGCTGCTGGGTTGGTGGATTTGGATTTGGTTTGTTAACAATTACAAGGGTCCGTTTGGTTAAGCTTAACAACACAAGGACCATATATGTAATATTCTCGATTTTTGAAGGATGAACTAGTAACTTTTCCAAAGCTAATCAAAGGGCCAAACCTGCCATATAATAATAACACAAGGACCAATGTTGATAAATTTAACATTTAAAACTTTAAAAGGACCTTAATTGTCATTTTTGGATTTTGAGGGACTAAAAGTGTAATTTCCCAAAAGTTTATCATAAGGACCAATCTTGTCAATTATAAATAGTACAAGGTTTATTTTTGATAAATTTCATTTTTTAAATTAACCAAGGACTATATTTGACATTTTCCAAACTTGAGGGACTAAAGTTGTCATTTTGCAATTTTTGAACTTTAAAGGGTTTGTTTTGACAACTTTTGAATCTCATGGACCTTAAATGACATTTTACAAGTTTTTGAATTACCAGGGACTAATTTTGACAACTTTTGTAACTTGGGGACTAAAACTGCCAATTATGCAAACTTGATACGTTTTTCATCTGATTTTGATGTTTTTGCATTTAAAACACATAAAACACTTATTTATATCATTTTGATACATTTTTGAGTGTTTTCAGATGTTTTTGGCATTTTAACAGTATAAAAATGATGAGTATTTAGACACTCATCAATCCCCCACACTAAGATATTGCTAGTCCCTAGCAATGATTTGAGAAAAGTTAATGGATTTTATCTCTTTACCAAAAGCCATTACTTCTAGAGTAGCCAATTGTTTTAGTTCAAGTAAGAACTTTGGTACAATGATAACCAAATGATTTTGAGCAAATCATAAGTCAGAACGGATTTGATTTTGTCATTACCAGAAGCCGTTTGCTCTGGACTAGCCAACTCTTAGATAAATTATCAATATTATCTTTGGTGAGCCAATTACCAATTATGGATTTCCAACTGCCTTTACCACAAGCCATAAACTTGCGGGCTAGCCAACTCTTCACTAATTAAAGATATGGTGAGTTGAACACCATACAATTTTGGGCAAATTGCAAGCCATAAACGGATTTGAGATATCTTTACCAAGAGCCGTTTGCTCCTGGATTAGCCAATCCTTATGTGGGTTAGACATGGTGGACTGATTACCATTTGTTGTGTGTAGTACATAGTACTTCCACTAAATAAAAAATTTTAAAATTTGGCCATTTTGGGGAAAAAAGGGACTAAAAGGGTACATTTATGATCAAATTCGAGAAATTTCCCCCACACTTAGAAATGAATATTGTCCTCAATATTCAAAGTACCGGCTGTTATGCCGAAAATTAGAACATAAAAAGATAACATTACTAGCTAAGTGTAGAAACACAACAATTATTCTCTTTTTTTTTTGTTTTTTTTTTTTTGTTTTTTTTTTTGTTTTTATACAATTTTCATTCATTTTTAAGATCTATAAACAATATGTGGGGCATCACCCCCACACTAAGGTGGTACATACGGGTGAAAACCCATGTTTTAGCTACTGTTTTTTATTACCGAGTCACTAGCTTGACTCGACCCCGAATTCATTGGTTCATGGGGAAGTAAGTGGAAGAGACAATCATCATCGGACTTTCATTCAAGATGTTTGTATAAACATTAAAGTACGTGAAAGTTCCACACTGATGAGATATACATAGAACCGGCTCACAGATGATAAATGAAAATGCCGGGGTCAAAGATAGTGTCTTCATTCCCGAAGGAGGAAGAATGTAGAGAAGCCACGGGATAAGTGAAGAAGAGAAAGAAAGTCATGATAATAATCTTGACTAACTCATCATCATCAGAAGGGGAATTCATGATAGCATGAATTTCATCTTTTAAGCTCAATTGGTCTAGACATATCTCGGGTGTGTCTAGATCAAAGTAGAAGTTATCATACTCCTAGAGAGATATGATATGAGCGAGTTCACAGGAGAACTCCTCAAAGGAGAATGATTCATATTCAGGATTGATTTGACTGAGTTCATTGGGGAACTCCTCAAAAGTGAATGATTCATAATCGGGGAGAGAATTATGAGAATGAGGAGTGGTAATACCACTAATCTCCCATATGATCAAAATGGAACGCTTTGCAATTCGGAATAGAATCATCGAACAAAAGTTCACTATCCTCAAAGGGGATAGGATATGAAGTAGGCTTTTCATTAAAAGCCTCGATTCTAGAAATGAGAAGATTGACATTCAATAATGTAAGACGAAGAGCTTCGTCTTGGATTATTTCTTCATCATTCTCGTCTCCTAAGCTGACAAGCTCAGAAGGTAATTCCCCCACATAACTTATGTCTCCACAAGATAAAGAATAGTCCTCAATGAATCGAGAACATCTCAACATGATTACTTTGGAAGACAAGAGGGGTAGGGATATCACACAAATGCTCAAGATTTCCCTGTGACTCTCTTGGGATTGGAACAAGGTCCTCAACACTAGACTTTATGAATTCGTCCGATTCCTTTTCAGGAACAGTGTCAAGATGCTCATCCCCCATAATAAGAGAGTGAGTGTGAATCTCGGGTGTGATAGCAGTTGTTTGAGAATGAATCTCAACTGCTGGAATATCCACTAATGAACTTGATGAATCTTCAAGTGTATCTTCATCATCACTGTCATCAGGAATAAAACGAAATTGAGAGCTAGATCTGGCTGCTTTTTCTTTTGCAATTAATTCCCTAATAGACTTTTCAAAAGCAATTTGGGAATTTATCTTAGCAACCTGCTCTTCAGCAATCAATTCTTCCATGGATTTCTCATGTGAATTTTGAATGACGGGACATTGTGGGAGTGGAGATTTGTCAAAACCGAAGGTTGACATTGATAATCATCATGAGGACCCCCACAATATACACAAGAAAAACTGGGAACATTATGAATCTGCCTTACTCAACTCCTCGCTTCTTTTCACTGACTCGGAAGCTCTAGATAAGTGTCTTGTGGGTTTGTGAGGAGTTTGAGTCAGTTGGCACTGTGGAGGTTGGTCGTGATATGGATAGTCGTAATTGTTACAAGGAAATGAATTTCCGTTTGACAATCGAGAAATGGGGACCTCCACAGATTCTCACAACAAGATAAACAACTGTTGAGTCCGGTTTGGTGAATCATATGGATATTGGTTATAACCAAAGTTCCGAGCATCATCAAAAACTGTTCATAGACAATCTTGTTTCCGATTGACATTCAAATCCTTGGTGAGGACCTCCACAAAATTCACAACAGTATTGTTGATTATATGAAGATAAGTCGGGCTGTGGTGGGTAATTAGAAAAATTAGAGGGGTCGTTAAATGAGTTCGGATTAGGATCATAATCAAATGAATTCCTCGAACCACAAAATAAACAACTCCTGCTACGAATATCATTACCACACGCATAACACGTACACCAGCTACATGGTGAACCATAAAGAGGCTCACCACAACCGACACAAGGAATAAACGATTCTATTTGAGAGTTATGAGAAGGAATCAGTTCATTCAAAGAATCAACAAAATCAACATGGTGATCTGAATGACTATTAAGATTCAAAGAACATTTTGAAAAATCCGGAGGTGGGACAAGTGGTGTGCTCTGAGAGCTAGCAATTTCCATCACTTCCGTTATGGTCTCCTACGGTTCTTGAGAAACGGAAGATTAGGCAAGTCATTCTTGCCGACACCGGTCTAAATTTTGCATGTTTGCTTTTAACCGTAAATCGTGAAAGTGTAGGATCAATTTTAGATGGCTTAGGAGCAATTGAGGGATTAGATCTTTGGATAACCGTAGGTTGGACGATTTAGCACCTCCATTATCGAGGGAAGTACCGGTCCTTGTCACCCCGTTTCTCGTTCTATTTCCCTACGCAGAATCAATGGATCATCATGGACAACACGAATTCTTGACATTTGTGATAAAATGGGAAGTTTTTCGCCTCCGCTCCTTAATTGATGGTAGTCAGAGATTCCATAAGAATAGAAGAAGTTAGAATCAAATGGATAGAAGGTAAAGGAATAAAGAATCAAAAAGGGGTAAGAGGGTAAAGATGAATATTTTTGGATTTTTGGATAGATATTTTGTAAAAACAAAGAATGAAAATATTTTTGGTGTTGTTAACACTTTAGGAAAAGTGTTAATGAACTTTTGATTTTGAAAATTGTTTACAAAAGGTGGTATATGTGCAAGAATGGATCTGAAATGCTTAAAACACGCCATAAAATGCAATGGCCAAAATTTTGATCTGAGCTGAACCGTCAAGTCTAATCACGCAAGCTAGCCACTTGTGAATGACCAACCGTAACAGACTTAAAACCGCTTAAGCACAAATGCAATTTAAGATCAGAGGAATATAGGGAATTCCTGGGTCGTTAAGTCCCACGGAGGATGAATTGGTGTATAAACACTTCAGATGATAGAATGATCACTAAGGATAGTGATCAGGAAGGTTTTGAATGGATAATTACCTAAAGGAAAGATCTACAAATTAAAGCGACTTAAATGCAAATTAAAAGAAATAAAAGATAAAATATATTAAATAAACGCTATCACTATATTTAAAATGATGAACGTTTAAAACCTAAAACGACGCTTAAATAAAATTACGTAAACGCATAAAAATAAAACGTGAGTTTTAAGAAATAAAATGCCTACAAATATGAAAATGACATTTTTACAATCCTAATAATAAAAGAAAATTATTAGAAAAATAAAATTATTTTTACAACTATTTATTTAATTATTATTAATTAAAAACTATTTATTAAGTATTAAAAATGCACTAAAATACAAGAAAATACAAAATTAACCTAGAAAAATGAAATTATAATTTAGAAAAATCTAAAATATGATAAAACTTATTTTAAAACTGAAAATATATATTTTAGACTTATTATGTATTTATTATTAATTTAAAACTATTTAAAACTAATTAAAATGCTAAAAAAAATAATTTTAAACCAAGAAAATTATGGAAAAATACTTTTTATGACTTTTATATTTATCTTAATCTAGGAAAATTGAAAACATATTTTTTTAAGCTTTTTCTAATTTATTTGTATTAAAAGCTATTTAAAAAAGATTAAAAACTAGTTAAAATAAAGAAAAATACTAAATAGTGATGGAAAAATATGAAAAATTCAGGAAAATGCTAAAATATTATTCTAAGTTTATAAAAAATATAAAAACATATGCTTATGTGGATGAAACAGCAACTGCAATGGATTAGCTTATAAATAAGCACTTCAAAATAAGCTAAAAGCCACAAATGGACACCAAATTAACACATAAGCTAGGTTATGCTATATTAACTAAATACTAACCTATTCCAATCATCCTAAACTTCTGAAAAGCAGTTTAAGCCAAAGATTAAGCAAATCAAAAACTAGCTTATTTCAGAAAATGGGACAACATGTTGGCTGATCTAAAACTGGGGTCCACAGAGCTTAAGCTCAAAACCTTTACTAAAATGGAGAGTCAGCTGGGTGGTGAGTGGAAAGGAACCAAGAACCACCAAGGGGTTCACTGGTGTGGCCTGTGGGACCCACCAAAGTGGTGGGAAACCCAATCAGTTGTGGTGCATATCAGATGCACAGGCATCATTTGAAATGGGTCTCAAAAGAAACAAGTAGATAAGCAGTTAATAAGCTAATTGGGAGAGAGCTAATATTTTTATAATTTATTTAAGCAACTAAAGTTTACTATCCCAAAAGCATTTAAGCTAAATCCTAATATTAAACTCAGAGTAAAATTCTAAGTTTTATTCAAAAACGACCAAATGACAATTTTGACTTTTTGATTTATACTAAAGGATTGACTTTTATGAACTTGTGATCTATCCTACTCACTAATTATGATATGTTAAGCTATAATTAAGTGAAATTGAGCTAATCTATTAAGTTATAAGCTACTTGGATAGGATTTGCATTCCTAAATCTCAACAAAGGAGTCTCAAGCAAATTAAGTATACAATCTAATTTGACTTTTTACTAAATAAGTACTAGATTTTATTGCTTGTTTGAGTTATTAGACTCTAGTGTGACAGACTTCAAGCAAGAACACTGTCTCAAACACCCTGCTACTTAGTTATCACAGCAAAACCAAACAAATCATGTACCCGGAGACTGCTTTTGAAGATTTTTCAAAGAGTTTCACAGATCAAGACCAAGAGATCTATTGCAGACCTTATATAATCAATTATTAGGACTAAATAAACATTAAACAACAATAATAACTCAATTAAACTCAGAAATGACAAGTATGCTCTAATGACTGTGAAAATGAGATTTAAAGACAACTATGAATTCCAAAGAACAAACTACTGGTTTTAATGTTTAAATAAACTTAACTATAGCTAATAAACATAAAAACACAAAGATTCAAGGTAATGAACAATTTAAACAGTGAAACACCAAAATGGATCAAGAAGCTTACAAATGAGTTTCAAGCATAAACAGATAACCAAGGTCTGAGGATCAATCCTAATGCTTCCCAAGAAGCTCTATACCAGTAAGCAATCCAACATTAGCACTGCAACATTGTCTTGATCATATCTCCATGTGATTTTTATTTTTAACTAATTTTTGGTATTTTTGATAATTTTTGAGATTGCTAAGTAAACTGATTTGTAAAGATTTTAATAGCTTCTAGGCTTATATAATGAACTTATATAAGCTTATAAGTCATAAACAACAACCACAAACATCATTTGACCTTATGGAGAATTTTAAAGTAAATTTGCATAAACCGAATTAAACAGAAACTTGAAATTAAGGTTTACAAAAGAGTTATTTGACAATAAAAACATGAAATATAGAGCTTGAAAGCTGATTAATACACTGGAAACTAAAGTTAAGCTAAAACGACATAAACTACACTAAATTACACTACTTTTAACTACTACTAATATCGCTTCTTTCCCTTTTTATAATGACTCTTTGAAGTCTTTGCAGCTTTGTGAGACTTTCCCACTTCACTTGAACCGTTGGATTGGTCAATTTAATCTCCCCGCTTTAAACCAATTTTGGCCCAAAGTCCTGGGTTAACTTGGTACTGATATTTTATAATTAAGGAACTTTGGATGGTAGCAGATGCTTAGGGGACAGGTTTGAGAGATATTTAGGCAAGTTGGTAGAGTTTGGAAGAAAACAGGGGAAGGGGTGAGGTTTTGGAGGTAAAAGTAGTGGAAATTGCATTTAATGCAAGCAGGTGTGTAAGGAGGTGGTGGAGGGAGTAGGTTGTTGAGTCAGTAGTGGTGAGGTGGAGGGGAAGAGGTGGCAAAACCACCTGGTATGGTGACTGAGTGGTTTGGGGGAAGGATGAAAGCTGAAGGCGGGATTGGGTTGTTTGACTGTTTGACCAGCTTATTAATAACGGGGTGTTGGGTTTGGGCTAAAGACACCACTGGTTGGTGGATTTGATTTGGTTTGTTAACAATTACAAGGGTCCGCTTGTTAAGCTTAACAACACAAGGACCATATATGTAATATTCTGATTTTGAAGGACGAACTAGTAACTTTTCCAAAGCTAATCAAAGGGCCAAACCTGCCATATAATAATAACACAAGGACCAATGTTGATAAATTTAACATTTAAAACTTTAAAAGGACCTTAATTGTCATTTTTGGATTTTGAGGGACTAAAAGTGTAATTTCCCAAAAGTTTATCATAAGGACCAATCTTGTCAATTATAAATAGTACAAGGTTTATTTTTGATAAATTTCATTTTTTAAATTAACCAAGGACTATATTTGACATTTTCCAAACTTGAGGGACTAAAGTTGTCATTTTGCAATTTTTGAACTTTAAAGGGTTTGTTTTGACAACTTTTGAATCTCATGGACCTTAAATGACATTTTACAAGTTTTGAATTACCAGGGACTAATTTTGACAACTTTTGTAACTTGGGGACTAAAATGCAAATTATGCAAACTTGATACGTTTTTCATCTGATTTTGATGTTTTTGCATTTAAAACACATAAAACACTTATTTGTGATATTTTATCATTTTGATACATTTCGAAAGTGTTTTCAGATGTTTTTGGCATTTTAACAAATTCGATAAAATGATGAGTATTTTGACACTCATCAGCAAGTGACAAACGATTTCAAATTTTCCATGCACATGTTGAGGGGGAGCATCTATTTTAAACCTCAAATTATTGAAACGTGATCAATTGTCTCTATGTGCAGGTTTCCTCTAATATGTGCAAAACTCTTTCAAAATTCGAGGCACATATTGAGGGGAGCAAACTTTTGAAAACCTCATCCTTCCTCAAAATGTTTTATCTACTCAAATTGATTGGGAAGTGATGATGATCATTTTAGAAAATGTTAATCAAAAAGATTGGACCTTTCACTCTTAATCTAACGATTTCAAAGATCTCTTGCCTCCATGTGCTAAACAGTTTCTAAATTTTTATGCATATGTTGAGGGGGAGAATTTCTAAAATATCAAAACAATTAAGATACAAAATGCTTTGATTCTATATCACAAGTATCTTGATTGATTTTTCAAAATGGTTTTCAATTGGTTCCAATGGCAGATGAACAATTCCAAAAAGACCGACCAACTTTACTTTATGTATGGTGATATAAGGATGATAAGGTTAGGTTGAGGTCCCATGATCCGCCAGAACCGGAGGGATCTACCGAGGGATAATCCACTAGATAGTGTAGAGTCCTTAGGTATGATGGAAAAAGGAGAAAAGTGAGATATGGGAAGAGTGCTACTGAGATAGAGCTAGAACTGGAATAAACCCAACAAGGTTCTAGTAATGAAGTCTCGGTAAGCACTGACGGGGTTGAAGAATGAAAAAGAATTGAATGTGAAAAGGGTGAAAAGAAATATCCCTCCATTTATTCAACCTTAGGGAAGAAACCGGGTTCAATTCATATACTACTGATGGTTACCAAGGTAACATCGGTATTGAAGACAAGACGTCATGGACCCAGTGACACACTGCACTTCAACTTTCCAACCACTCAAGTTCCTCTTAAAAGGACTTGTTTCATTCTCACGGGGAACCGACATAATCTATCGACTTTCTCTTAGAGATTGTTGATATTGAAGAAGGAGACCCTCTCCCTAGTCTCCGGCATAAGAACCAAATATGCACAATTGAGTCTAGAGCCACGAGATCATCAATAAATCTCTTTAGGACACTTTCAATGAAGACTCTCTATTTCACACAATGTGGAAAGAGAGATTATATCTTATGAGTCCTACGCATTATCCTTGTGGTATTGCCGGAACATCTAAGTGATATGCATACATATTCACGATGAAGATGGAAAGCCTTCGGGAGCCAACATCAAACAAGCTCCTGGTAGGTGGCATGTGAGATCTATCCAATAGATCAACCATGTGACAACCGACAGTAAACAATGGAGAGATTCAATCTTTTGAATCAATCCTGGTTCAGGTTACGGATTGACGGATACCTTTGAAAACCGGTCGTTGTGCATAAAAACTTTTCTTTAGCACATCGACCGCGGTGCTTATTTCTCAAAATATAAGGTGTTTATGATTGATAATTGATTTTCATTAAAACCTTCGTTGTATTGCAAAAACAATTTCTATTGAGCAATACACGATTGTTTTTCAAATCTCTTTTCATCAATCGCTGAATCTCATTTCACTGGTTCACTCACTCCGTTGTCTTCTTTGAGGCGCTCCGGTTTGAGAACAGCTAGAGTAGCTCGAAACCCTGTCACAAGGAAATTCTTCGAATTATACTGATCACAAGGTACTTGTATCGATCAACGGGAACCGTGGGCGTCGCACCTCAATTCATCGAAAGTGATCAAAGACACTTTCGTGCGCTTTATTGCTAACTGCCTTATGCGTGTACACCCCAACGCTTGCAGCTTGATCGTAATGGAGTGGTCAATCCATAGCCGCATGCTCACACAACACATTCATATCTAAAGAAACCATGATTGGTGCATCAATGACTCTGATATTTTCATTCCATGCTTCGCTACTGCGCCAATATCATGAATCAACGAAAGCTTCCGCTACTCTGATTAGAAGAAATCATGGATCAGAATGTGAGCATGTCGGTCCAAAAGTCACACCATACCAGCACCACAAAGGATGAGTCAGAGATTTAATGTTGCCGATGATCTCAAAGCTGGCTCAAACTCATGATCACATGGATCAGTTAAAGACCTCCACTCGATTATCCAAAACATGCAAAATGAAGAATCAATGACTACGAAAGCTCTGAAACAAGAATACAAGAACAATCTCAATGTAATATATGTTTTTTTTCTATGTAATTTAATGTGTGATTGAGGTGACCTCCCTTAGGGGGAGATTGTTAGGATTTGGAAAATCCAGTAGTTAAAGTGTCGGTCACCTCAAGTATATGTAGTCGTTAGAAAGCTCGTAGTCGTAGTTATTTAATGTTAAGTAGTATTTAGTTTAGTAACACTGTGGAGGACGGACGGGTCTTTACCCATTGTATTCCTGATCCACAGCCTGGTAGGTGGCTTTTTATGTAAGTACTATAAATACTCTCTACCTCCAAGGTAGAGAGTTGGAGCTCATAATAAGATTTTTCTTTCTCTCACTTAAGTTCCCAAACCTCTAACTTTCTCTCTCTAAAACTCATCTCTTTGTACGCCTACTTTGGTTATGGTTTGATGTGTATGTGAAATCCAATATGTTACATTCTTTGATTGCCATGACACCAGTTTATCACCAAGAAATTGTAGAGCTCCTGAAGTACTTTTCCGAGAATCTAAGCAACCTACATGATCAGCGTCTAAAAAAGCTATTAGTTCAAAACCAGAATCCTTCGGATACCAGATTTCCAAGTTAATGGTTCCCTTGATGTATCGGAGGATTCTTTTAGCCTCTGAGAGGTGAGTTTCAGTTGGTCGCGACTGATAACGGGAGCAAAGATATATAGCAAAGACAATGTCGGGTCTACTGGCTGTTAGATACATGAGAGACCCAATAATACTTCGGTATTTGGTAGGGTTAACCAATTTCCCATGCAAATCAGCGTCTAGTTTCTTGGTATGTGCCCTCGGTGTGGCATAGGTATCACAGTTTTGCATTCCATTTTTGTTTAATATTTCAAGAGCATATTTGGATTGACTCAAGAAAATACCACGGGGTGATTGATGAACTTGCAATCCTAGAAAGAACGTAAGTTCACCCATCATGGACATTTCAAAATGTTTTTTCATAAGTTTTGAAAACGCGTTTGAGTACTTTAGATGTGTTGACCCAAAAATGATGTCATCCACATAAATTTGAACGATTAAAATGTGTGCCCTGTGATATTGTATGAATAATGTTGGGTCGACCGATCCTTTGACCAAATTATGAGAGATAAGAAAGGATGACAACTTATCATACCACGCCCGAGGGGCTTGTTTGAGACCATAGAGAGCCTTGTTCAGTTTGTAGACATGATTAGGGAACTCTGGATCAACAAATCCTTCTGGCTGACTAACATAGACCGTTTCTTTTAGTTTTCCATTTAGAAAAGCGCTTTGACGCCATCGAAAGACCGTGATGTTCATGTGAGCCGCGAATGCCGAAAGATCCAACAGACCTCAAGTCTAGCAACCGTGTAATGATTCCTCGTAGCCGATCCCTTCTTCTTGTCTATAACCCTTAGCCACCAGACGTGACTTATTTCTGATAACCGTACCTTCAGCATCCAATTTGTTTTTCCAAATCCTTTTCAGACCAATAACATAGACCCAAGTTGGGTTTTCAACCAATTCCCATACTTCAAGACGTTTAAACTGATAAAGTTCTTCTTGCATGAATTCAATCCAGTTGTCATATGTCATGGCTTCCTTAATATTTTTGGGTTCAGCTTGGCAGATGGTAAGTGCATAAATGCAATGTTCATCATCAGTCTGAAGGCGCTGTCTAGTTACGACTGGTTGATTCGGGTTTCCAATAATGTTCACAAGAGGATGGTCTTTAGTCCAACGATGTGTGAAGGGTTGACGTTGATATACATTCTGCAGATTAGGAGGATTAAAATGGCTTGTAGATGATTCTGCAACATCGTGTGGCGCTTTCATTAGCAAACGAATTGAAGAACGCATTTGGATCATAATCTGCAGGTGGGGGTACTTCATTGTTCGAAGATCATCACTGGTTCAGGCGTCATTGGATGCGTTTGTTCAACTGTTGTTGTAGAGTCAATTGGTAGTGCTTCCTCAACAATAGTTGTTGTTGCGTGTATCGGGATTGGATTAGTATCGTGTTGAGCAGCGAAACAGCTTGATACATCTGAGCACGTTCATCAATATCGTCACTGAATAGAGGAGCAAATAGTCTTTCCATTTGTTGACGAGTAAGTCGTAGCTTGGTTCAGCTAATGATGGGGTTTGGGGGAAGTTTAGAAAGTTATGTCCGGGTTCCAAGCTGTTTTGTTCAGAAGCCATTTCTGTAAGTTCATCAAAATTTGCACGAATCGTTTCCATAATCTCCCTTGTACGACGATTCCAGATCCAGTAACCCTTAGAGTTTTCACAGTATCCAACAAAGACTCCAAAGTCAGCTTTGGCTTTGAGCTTACCCAAGTCATCACGATCATTATTTGGGTAGCAAAGGGATCCAAATACACGAAGGTGTTTGAGATTCGGTTTACGGTTATGGATAAGCTCATAAGGTGTTTTATTGTGGCATTTAGTAATCATTGAACGGTTCTGTGTGTAGCATGCAGTTGATACGGCTTCAGCCCATAAGTAATCTGGAAGTTTTGCATTAATCAACATTGTTCTTGCAGCTTCCACTAACGTACAGTTTCGTCTTTCAACAACTCCGTTTTGTTCTGGTGTTTATGCAATAGATGTTTGATGCTCAATTCCCACTGTCTCATAATATGCACGAAGAGTTTGATTCACAAATTCAGTTCCTTTGTCTGTTATGATTTTTCTGACTGTGTTCTGGAGCTAAACTTGAATTTTCGTGAATAAAGGTGATGATCATCTGTGGAACTTGATCTTTAGTTCGAAGAAAATAAACCCAAGTCCATCTTGAGTAGTCATCCACAATTACCAAAATGTAGCGTTTGCCGTTAATCGTTTGCACACGCATCGGGCCACACAAATCCATGTGAAGTAGATGAAGCACATGCTGTGAGTTGTGTTCCACCTTTGAAGGAAAGTGAGCACGAGTGCTTTTCCCTTGTTCACAAGCTGAGCATAGGTGATCTTTAGAATACCGAAATCTTGGGAGACCTTCAACAAGTTTATATCGTGCAAGATTGGTTATGGTTTGAAAGTTTAAGTATGAGAGTCGACGGTGCCATAGCTAAGATTTTGTAGATGTTGCCTTTGAAAGTAGACAGATGGGAAATGAAGCAATCATGTCTTGCATAGAGATTGTATAAAGACTTGATGTGCGGGTACCAGACATAAGATTGTTTCCTTGTAGATCACGAATGAAATAAGTTTTCTCCCCGAAAAGCAACTTCCAAATCGCCATCACAAAATTGACCAACTAAGAATAGATTGTGACCGAGACCTTCCACATAATAGACCCTGCTAATTTCGATGTTACCATTGATGTAATCTCCGTAGCCCATGATAGTTGCGAAGTGATCATTCCCGAACTTGATAGTGCCAATGAACTTTGAAACAAAGTTTGATAATAGTTTGAGATTGCCTATCATGTGTCAGGAACAGCCGCTACCAACAATCCAGAGGATGATCTCATCACCTGCATTACACACGCATAAACAACAAGATGGAATAGAAGTAGATGTGGAACCCGAAGAGTTAGAGGGTTCTGATGCAGTTATAGTGGAAACACACATGTTTATGATTTTAGGTATCCATATAAAGCCAAGTGTATTATGTAACCATTTCTGCCATCTCCAACTAGTCTTAGCTTTAGTCTTAGTAAATGCAAGAGGTGATAAGTTCTTCCTAGGAGGTGAGTGGGGTTCTATGGGTACATCAATGATCGTAGCCGGAACACTAGAGGGTGGTTTACCTAGCACAGACTTAGAAGCATTAGTGGGCCTAGAGGTATTCCGTTTTTTATTATTCTGCTTACGAGATAAGATAGCATTAGCAACACATTATCATGACAACCGGAAAACATGCTTTTACGACAACCAACATAAGAAGCTTCAAACATAACATTTAAAGTACTTAAAGATTCAGCATTCGTTACATCACTTTTTCCATTACATTTGTCAGACGCAATATCTAAAGTGGGTGCAACTTGAGTCTTATTCAAATTCCTAAGGTGTTCTTCTACTTCAGAGGTCTTGATTGTTCTTTTCTTACGTCACAACTTCCTATTCTTTCTTGTAGTGCTCTTATGCTGTGAAGTGCTAGCATTGGGAAAAGAGGAAACTATTCCTGTTTCAGTAGAGGGAAGCACATTAGTTTCTTGTGATGTGTCATTAGGCAGTCTAAGAATTCCTAGTGCTGTTACGTTTGTGTTACTAGGCCTATCTTGTTTAAGTTTTACCAACTCTGCTTTTAGATCATGGATAGTGCGTAACAAATCTAGATTTTCAGAACGAGTGAGTCCATCTCGTCATAAAACATCTTTGGTATATGCAAGATGATCATCAACATCTTTTGACGCTTGAGCACGAGTCTTTTTGAGTAAATCAAATATGACACCATATTCCTTTTTAACTTTTGAAATTACTTGTTCATATTTTGAAATTTGACATTTTAAAGACATGTTTTCATCATCTAGTTGCTCAAGTTTTGGATTAAGAGTTTTGGTATGCAACTGGTTGATTTTGTTTTGCAAAGCGAGTTCTCGATTTTGACAATCTTTTTGACACCATGGAAGACGACGTTTTGCATTGAAAGCTCGTTTAACAATCTCTCATTTTCAAATTTTAAAGACTTGATTTGTTATACAGTATCAGTATTCTCAACATTTTCAATAGAATCAACAGAATCAACAGAGATATAATCAAATGCATATGCAAATGTAATGTAATAACACAACATTTATGGTATCAAAGATAGATAACATCTTCCAAGAGTCGATCAACATCTTTTCTTAATATTTTCTTTTTACGTTTGGTATTTGAAATCGATGTTTCTGTTTGCTTGAAAACTCTTTTCATAAGTCCAAGCTCCTTGTGAAAATCCCTTTCTGAATATATTGCACACATTTTCAAATTCCAGACATGAGGTAAAATCCTTTTCTGAAAAATATCTCTTTGTTCTCTCGCATGAGGCGATTGAAAATGTTCAACTTTTATTTCAGAATTGATTTCAATTTCACGTTCCAAAAGTTTGATGTCAGAAAATGAATGTTTCAAAATATTTAAGAATTTGACATTGTTCGGGTAATGTTTTTACTTCACTAAGTGAAGGTAAATGACCATTAATTTGTGCAGTATTGGGTTGGGGATCAACATTAGAAGACTTAGAAATAGGCGTGATAACCCAAGGTGTGTTAGAATTATCCTGTTGTGCAACAAAAGTTATGGCTTTTGAATAGTTAAATGGTTTGTTATAAACAACATTTTCTAATTTTGACCGACTCTCGTCTTCTGCATCTAATTCCTCCATTCGATTATATTCAACAACACTCATAATGGAATCATCAATTCTATGTTCTGCACTGTAAACTTGAGGATTTGGTTTGAATGCTCTATTAGAAAACTTTGGTTTGTAATCAGCAAGATTCGGTCCATATCCATTTTGATTTGGTTTAAAAGTAAACTTTTGAATAGTTGTGATTGACTCACCATGTTTATAAACAATATTTCGAAACTCTTTGATTTTGTTTTGTAAGTCGACAATTTCTTCAAGATAGTCATCTATTCGTTTCTTTGAATGCTTTTTGTACTCACATAACTGTTTTTGACAAGTGAACAACTCAGACTTGGCTTTTTGAGTTTCCGAAGTGAGAGTGTTAAGTTGTTGTCTATGATCATATTTTAGTTGTTCTATTTGAGACAACAAAGCGTTCTTAGATGCAACTAGATCACATATATGTTTTTCCAAAGATTTTTCGTTTTGGTAAGATTTAGCAAAAGTGACTTCAAAACCTTTTTCACGTTTTTCTTGTGTTTGAAAAAGGTTGAGTTGAAATTTTAAGCATTCATTATCCTTAGTTAGCAGTGCATTTTTTCCTTTAATTGCTCATTGATGTCAAGGAATTTTTCCATTCGAGATTTTTGGTCATTAAGTAAGGTCATGAGCTCAAGATTTGGATTAGACAAAAGTTCAGCTTGTTCAACGTGTGTCTCAACATTATCATTAGTTAGATCCTCAATTATAACCACGGAGTCAACTTGATTATCAATATTAACCATAAGGTCATCTTGATCGTCAAATATAACTACGGGATCTTTTTGATTATCATCGGAATGAGATGTAGACGGCTCATGTGGGATATTCTGATCATCGTCGGATGCAGATGTTGGCGCAGATATCAGATCAGTAATGAATATAGATTGATTCGGTACCTGATACAAGCCGTCAGTGTCATACACTGGGCCTGAGTCACTCATGTGGAGTTCTTGCATGTTTGCCATTAACATAACTGCTGCATTAGCCTGCAAGTCCTCCATGTCATCATCGAATCGTGATTTGCCATGAAGCTCTGTTCCTTGTTGGTAAAAATTCCACCAGCTTCATCCATGAGAGCCAAGAGTAAAGCTTCTTTGTGATAAGCGCTTCCTCTTGTCCTCGGCTTAGGGCATGCATTGGCTAGATGACCCTTCTCATTACAGTTATAACAACGAAGACCATTAATCCCAGTCTAAGCATTTCCCTGATCAACCACTTGAGCTCGTTGTTGTGGAGCACCCATGTTATTCCTTCCATTAGCATTAAACCCTTGACCACTACCCATCTGACGAACATTACCACGATTCTCAACTTCAACACGCCCATTGTTAACAAATGTACCGATTCCGTGTTTGATGAGGTACTAATGCGATTGTTGGATTTGTTTGAATATCATCCGAAGGCTCTAGCAATCATGACAAACCCTTGTTGCAATGCATCGAAAGCTTCTGTATCCTCATTAGATTCACTGTAAAGTGCTTGATCATTGTTGTTGTTGTATGGAACCAATTGACTTTCTTGAGATTGTTGCTATGACGGATCATATGGTGTAATTGTAGCAGTTGGTTGTGGAGGATTTGTGAAGACAGCTTTGCAAAGTAAGGGAATTAAGGATAACACGTTTGAGCCCACAAAGCTAGAGATTGATTATCCGGAAGTGAAGGCGAAGCAGGGACTCCACGGATAATCCTTTCTTTGTCAACTTCCTTTTGGTGGGGCTTCAAATAGTCGTACAACAATCCGTATGTAGCATGATGAAGATTCTTCGCTTGACGGATGAAAATGACATACTTTTCCTAATCAGGACCAAGACTAGTAAGGAACTTAGTGTTGACTGCAATTCTTGGCATAATGATGTTATGTTTTTCCAAGTCATTGATGATATCTGAGAATCGATGATGATATGACTCTAATGTCTCCCCTGGTTCAATCATTAAGTGTTCATATGCTAAGTAGATTTTGGATTCCATGTCTTCTTGATTGAGTTCTGTGCCTTCCATGAGTAGATGAATATGCTCCCAGATTGCTTTAGCAGTCTTCTAAGCATCAAAACTACGAAGTATCGGATTGGGTAACCCCAAAAGGTTATATTTCATTGCAAGTTCATCGGCTTCCATGTGTAGGAGTTGATCAGTAGTGAGTTCATTAAGACCGACAACGTTGGTGATATCATCTCTTGGTGGATTAGCATTCAGATCTTTGGGTACAGTGACAGTAGGCATCTGAAATGGACTTTCAAGGATGACCTTCTTCAAGAAATTTCCATGTGGCTTCTTTAGATCACAAAACCTAAATAACCTTATCACCCATTGATTGTAATTTCCGAGAGTGAGCATTGGAGGTCTATCAAGTGATCCAGCCTCATGAATGGATTGTTGGCTACTTAAAGCTTCACACATCTTTGCAAACCAAGACGGTTCCTTCATAGCATACTTGGATGGATGTTGATTTTGAAAGTTTGTGTACGGTTGTACTTGGAGACTAGGTGGTTGTTGAATCATTTGTGGTGGAATTGCTCCTTAAGGAGTTTGTTATTGAAATATTTGATAGTATTGTTGTTTTTGTGTTAGTTGTTGTTGTTGTTGAGGATACATATGAGGAAAGTAGCTAGAGTATGGTGGTTGAGACATCTTAGAAACTTGTGTTGATGATGGATCTTTGTAGTCGAATGAAACTTTGTTGATGAAGTATCCTTATGCGTAGAAAACCAACTTATGCAAAGAAAATACCTTATGCGTAAAAACACCAACTTACGCGTAACAATAGAGCTTACGCGTAGGAATAGCTTACGCGTAGACTTGAGAAACACTTAGCTTAGGCGTAAACCAAAGGCTTAGTAGTAGAATCCTTATGTGTAAGATTAGCTTATGTATGCTTAGGCGTAAGAAATTGCTTAGGCGTAAAGAATTCTACGCGTAAGTGATTAGCTTAGGCGTAAAACTAGGGTTTTGCCCAAAAATCCTTTACACTTATCCAAGTGTAAAAGATATCCAAAGTTGAAGTGTTTTTCAGGCTTATCAAAGCAAGAAAACACTGAGTAAACCAATAGCACTGAAGATCAAACGTTGAGGAGCTTATGCGTAGACTTTAAATTCATACCCATAAACTAGGGTTTTACTATGCGTAGGAATTGCCAAGTTTTGCCAAAACTGATTTTTAAGCACAAAACCGTTTAGAAACCTGAAGTTTAGGATGAAGTAGCTTCAAAATCACCAAAATATCACAAAAGTATGAAACTTGATGATCCAAAACAAGTTTTCACCTTACGCATAGAAATGACTACACCAATGAAACCAAGCTCAAAAACAATGAAACACACGTAAAGTTTCAAACTTTATGCCAAAAACTTAAACTTTATCACCAAATAACCTTTAAAATAAAAGAATATTGAATTTTAAAGTGTAAAAATTAAAGTTTTGAGGCGTATGAAATGTTTAATACCAAAACTCACGCGTATGAATGAAACTTCAAAAACAAAAAAACCATTTCACCCAACTATATGGCGAATGATACCACTGTTAGGTTCCCATATTTGCAACACAAGCATCAATATAATAAATGAGATGAAGAAGTGATCGGATGAACAAACACACACACACACGTATGAATATTAAGACAAGTTATGCGTAGGATATATGTGTGAAATGAACAACCAACCTTCAAATGAAGGTTTACAAAGGTATTTATAGGGGAAGGGAGCTAGGGCAACACTTCTAGTCCCTTCCTTCCTTATTGGATATGGGCCAAGGCTTATGGGCTTTCTACATAAGCCTTGCCTTTAATACTAACATAAAAGCCTAATTAAGCAACCTATTACATGTTAATTACAAACACTTGAAAGATAGTTTAGGAGTGATTCCAACATATACCAATAGAAGATATGATATACTTAATGCATAATTATCTCTGTAAGGGATCTCCTTAGTGTATAAAAGGAGATCCTAGCTAGGTTAAGCATATACCAATACTCTAGCCGTCTTAAGAAAAGCTTCAAGGTTGTAAACCCGAGTACTAGGAGAGTACTCGTATTATAATCAATAATATTGAAGCTGTTGGTGTTACATTTGTTCTTACATTAATATTCTAAGTGCATTCAAGTAGATTCCGCATACTTGTGTGTATCTACAACAAAGTTTCTCATTGTCGTTTTGGAACCATCCAAGGCAACTACACGTTTACAAGCTAACTGTTCTAGATCCAAGGTTTGGGACTTCACAAGTGGTATCAGAGCTTGTGTCCTGAAGCTTTGTTTTTAGAAGATCCTGTGTGACAAATCTGAAGAAATGGATTTTGATTCAAACAAATCCAGTGCTGTTACTAGAGTTCCTAAGTTGCAGCCAAACGAATATGAACTCTGGAGGATGCGCATAGAGCAGTACTTTCTAGTTATTGATTTTAAGCTGTAGAACATTGTGATCAATGGAGACTCCTACAAATCCATTGTTTCTGAAGAAGTGGCTGGCAAAGTTGTTCTTAAGGAAAAAGGTGATCCCATCACTAATGAAGATTTGGCTCTAAGAGGCAATGATCTCAAGGTCAGAAGTCTCCTTCTTATGGCATTACCTGATGATCATCAACTCACTTTCAGCAAACACAAGGATGCTCAATCCTTGTTCAAAGCCATTGAAACAAGATTTGGTAGGAACTCTGTCACCAAGAAAACTTACAAAGCTCTTTGAAGCAAGAATTTGAAAACTTCATTGATGGTGCAACTGAGTCCATTGACTCAGTTTACAATAGGCTTCAAAAGCTTGTCACCAACTAGTTGATGTATAGGATTGGATATCCCTCAGGAGGACATCAATCTCAAGTTTGTTAGAAGTCTCCCATCACCAAAATGGGACACTAATGTCATTGTATGGAAGAACAAGGCAGAATTTGTAACTATGGGGTTGGACAATCTGTTCAATAGTTTTAAGGTGATTGAACAAGACATGAAGAGAGCTACAGCTACATCTTCCAGTTCTGGATCACAAAACATAGCTTTTGTGGCTCATCTAGTCACTAGTGCTGATAAGGACAGTTTTGGTGTTAGTACTTGTAACATATTGGATTTCACAAACACATCAAATCATGATCAACAAGGGGCGTATAACTTGAGGTTTTAGAGAGAGAAATAGTTAGAGGTTTGGGAACTTAGTGAGAGAAAGTATAAGTAATATTATGAGCTCCGACCCTCTACCTTGGGAGGTAGAGGGTATTTATAGTCTTACATAAAACGCCACCTACGGGCTGTGGATCAGGCATACAATGGGTAAAGACCCGTCCGTCCTTCACGGTGTTACTAAACTAAATACTACTTAACATTAAATAACTACGACTACGAGCATTCTAACGATTACATATACTTGAGGGGACCGACACTTTAATAACTGGATTTACTAAATCCTAACAATCTCCCCCTAAGGGAGGTCACCTCAAATTACATTGAATACAAATAGATATTACATTAAGATTGCTCTTGGATTCTTGATCATGGTCTTTGCTCTGTAGCCCGTAGTCATTGATTCTTCATTATTGCATGTTTGGTTAATCCAAGTGGAGGTCTTTAACTGATCCACGTGATAATGAGTTTTGAGCCAGCATTTAGATCATCACCAACATAAATCTCTGACTCTTTCGTTGCGGTGTTGACATTATGTGAAGTTGTGACTTTTGGACCGACATGCTCACATTCTGGATCATGAAATCTTTTCATCAGAGTAGCGGAAGCTTTAGTTGATTCATGATATTTGCGTGAAGCGAAGTAAGCATGGAGTGAAAATATCAGAGTCATTGATGCACTTATCATGATTTCTATAGAAATGAATGTGATGAGTGAGCATGCGGCTATGGATTGACCTCTTCATTCTGATGAGCTGCAAACGCCGACGCACCTGCATACAAAGCAGTTAATAAAAGCGCACGAAAGTGTCTTTGATCACTTTCGATGAATTGAGGTACACGGCCCACGGTTCCCGCTGATCACATAAGTACTGCCTGTGATCGTATAATTCAAGAATCTCCTTGACAGGGTTTCGCAACTGCTTCTAGCCGTTTCTCAAAATGGAACGTCCTCAAAGAAGACAACACGGGTTAGTGAACCAAATAATTTGAGATTCACTGATTGATGAAAAGAGATTTGAAAACAATCGAGTACTGCTCAATAAAGTGTTTTTGCATTGCATCGAGGGTTTTTGAGAAAAATCAATTATCAATCATAAACACCTTTTATATTTGAAATATTAATACACAGTCGATGTGCTAAAGAAAAGAATTTTTAAGCACAATGACCGGTTTTTCAAAGGTATCCGTCAATCCATAACCTGAAACATGATTGATTCATAAGTTTGAATCGCCCCATTGTTTCTGTTCAGTTGTCACATGGTTGATCTATTGGATAGATCTCACATGCCACCTACCAAGAACTTGTTTGATGTTGGCTCT
Source organism: Chrysanthemum makinoi (assembly GCA_910596185.1). Classification (NCBI taxonomy): domain Eukaryota; kingdom Viridiplantae; phylum Streptophyta; class Magnoliopsida; order Asterales; family Asteraceae; genus Chrysanthemum; species Chrysanthemum makinoi. The sequence goes on from OU343223.1 coordinate 250,873,263, forward strand.
AGAAGGCTTTCCATCTTCATTGTGAATATGTTTGCATATCACTCAGATGTTCTGGCAATACCACAACGATAATGCGTAGGACTCATAAGATGTACTCTCTTTTTCCACATTGTGTGAAACAGAGAGTCTTCTTTGACAGTGTCCTAAAGAGATTTATTTGATGATCTCGTGGCTCTAGACTCAATTGTGCACATTTGGTTCCTATGCCGGAGACTAGGGAGAGGGTCTCCTTCTTCAATATCAACAATCTCTAAGAGAAAGTCGATAGATTATGTCGGTTCCCTGTGAGAATGAAACAAGCCCTTTTAAGAGGAACTTGAGTAGCCTGGGAAGTTGTAGTGCAAGGCCACTGGGTCCATGACGTATTGTCTTCAATACCAGTGTTACCTTAGTAAACACCAGTAGCATATGTATTGAACCCGGTTTCTGCCCTAAGGTTGAATTATTGAAGGGCTATTTATTTTCACCATTTTTCATATTCATTTCTTTTTCATTCTTCAACCCCTTCAGTGCTTGCCGAGACTTCATTACTAGAACCTTGTTGTGTTTATTCCAGTTCTAGCTCTATCTCAGTCAGCACTCTTCCCATATCTCACTTTTCTCCTTTTTTCATCATACCTAAGGACTCTACACTATCTAATGGATTATCCCTGGGTAGATCCCTCCGCTCGTTGGATCGTGGGAACAAATACCTAACCTAACCATCCTTATAACACCATACATAAAGTAAACTTGGTCGGTATATTTGGTATTGTTCATCTGCCATTGGAACCAATTGAAAACCATATGAAAATCAATCCAGATACTTGTGATATGATATCAAAGCATTTTGTACCTGAATTGTTTTTGATATTTTTTAGAAAAAGAGCTCCCCCTCAACATGCGCATCATATATTTGAAATCATTTTGGCACACGGAGGCAAGAGGAAGGATTCACTTCTTTGATTACCATTTTCTAAAAGATATCAACATCACTTTCCTGATCAAAATTAGCATTTTTCATACTTTGTTAAAGATAATATTTGAAGAGAATGTGGTTTTCAAAAAATTGCTCCCCCTCGATATGTGCATAGAGATTTGGAAGTGTTTTGCACATATTAGGGAAAACCTGCACATTGAAACAAGTCAATCGCGTTTCAGTCCTTTTTGTTTTGAAATAGATGCTCCCCCTCAACATGTGCATGGAAGATTTGAAATCGTTTGGCACATGTGGGGAGGAGAGCTTGTAAATAATTATACAACCATTTATCGAATTATCAGTTTAAATCCAATTTAAATCACAAATTCTCCCCCGATCACAATTTTCAAATCATTTGAGATTTGTGATCTCAGGAGATTTAAATTGATTTTGAAAGCTTTTGAGGAGAATTGTGACTTGCATATGAGAACATTTTACCGATAAGGATCAAATCTGAGACTTTAAACTCCAAAGATTAAACATGCATTAATATCTTTTGAAATCAATTTTATGACAAATAACCTTTTGATTTAATTGAAATCATTCTCCCCCTCAATCAAGTACATAGGTTGTTGATTGAGAAACAGAGATTTTGAAAAATATTAAGTCCAGATGATTTTCAAAAAAATTGAGTCCGAGTTATTTTTCAAAACTATTAGTTTTCATTAGATAGCAAATATTTTTATAAAGAATCAGAGCATGAGATTTAAAAAAAAAATAAGATAAAGTATGGCTCTGTTCTTTCTATAAAAACGGGTTATAGACTGAAATGACTATAAGCCTTTGTTTCACTTTTACTTTCTCTAAAAAATTATTTATTTATTTATTTATTTATTTATTTTTTTGAAAAAAATTATGTACATTCGAAGAACGTCTAAAAACCCGTGACATTCTTTGAATGTCAACACAAAGTCCGTAGATGATATCGAACAAGGAAAACATGACAAAATAACAATATTTATGGGATTTTTCAATATTTTCAAATTTTTATGGATTTTGAAAATTTTATATTTTTCTATTTGCTTTTTGTTGGTTTTGAAATTTTGTATTTTGGTTTTTGAATAACTATTTACAAGATATGGATGAAGAAAAACCTTTTACTCCTCTTCTTCCTCTTGAAGACGTTTAAGTGTTTCCGGCTGTAGACTCTTTAGACCAAGTCGTGGGAGAATAAACTCAAAACGTTCTCTTGGAAGAGCTTTGGTGAAGATGTCTGCTAACTGGTATTCAGTCCTAACAAAATAAAGTTCCACCACACCGTTTTCTACTTGCTCCCTGATGAAATGATGTCGAAAGTCGATGTGCTTTGCTCTTGAGTGTTGTACGTTGTTGCATGAGAGAGCAATGGCACTTTTGTTATCACAATACAGAGGGATTTTGTTGAATTCAGAGCCATAGTCAGATAATTGGGATCTCATCCATAGGATTTGAGCACAACAAGATGACATGGCTATGTATTCAGCCTCTGTAGAGGATATCAAAGTACTCATTTGTTTCTTAGAAGACCAACTCACAAGCTTATCACCCAAAAACTGAAAGCACCTCCGACGTACTTCGACGTCTATCTTGACATCCAGCATGATCAGCATCTGCATAGGCTGTTAGTGACATACCGGTGTCCTTCGGGTACCAAAGTCCCATATTGATGGTCCCTTAGAGATACCGAAAGACCCGTTTAACTGCTTCAAGGTGCTTTTTGGTAGGCTTAGCCTGGTATCTAGAACACATGCAAACAAATGAACGTAATGTTCCGGTCTACTGGCTGTGAAGTGCATCAGGGATCCAATCATACTACGATATTTCGTTTGGTCTACCATGATCCCTGAGTGGTCCTCATCCAGTTTAGTACACTCTATCATGGGAGTGTCAACAGGGTCGCAAGAATCAAATCCAAATTTTTTAAAATCTCATTTGCATATTTAGATTGATTTATAAAATGCCTCCGGGACTTTGTGAAATTTGTAATCCCAAGAAAAATGACATTTGTCCCATCATTGACATTTGAAATTTGGAGCCCATCTCCATAGAAAAACGGTCACATTCATTGGGGTCAGTCGAGGCAAAAATAATATCATCAACATAAATTTGAACGTGAATTAAATGTTTGCCTGACTTTCTGGTGAACAATGTCGGATCAACTGCTCCTTTGCTGAATCCAGTAGATAGAAGAAACTTTGATAGCGTATCATACCATTCCCTTGGAGCTTGCTTCAAACCGTAAAGTACCTTCTTCAAGCGATAGACATGAGTAGGATGCTCTGGATTCACAAAACCTTCAGGTTGGCTGACGTATACGACTTCTTTAAGATCTCCGTTAAGAAAAGCCGTCTTTACATCCATCTGATAGACTACCATGTTCTTACTTGCAGCATTAGCTAAGAAGATTCTTATTGCCTCGATACGAGCAACTGGAGCAAATGATTCTTCAAAGTCAATACCCTCCTCTTGACGGTATCCTTTTGCAACCAATCGAGCCTTGTTCTTTAATACATCACCATGCTCATCAAGTTTTACTTTGAAGATCCACTTTAGAGCAATGATCATAGCACAGTCAGGAGCAGGTACTAATTCCCATACATCTAGTCGATCAAACTCATGAATTTCTTCTTGCATGTCATTGAACCAGCTGTCTTCATTCATGGCAGTTTTAACGTCTTTTGGTTCGACCTTGGATAGTACGGAGTTGAAGAAGCACCATAAGGCATCAGTTGCAAGTTGTTTACGAGTGGATACTGGACGAGAGGGATTTCCAATGATGTTGTCCAATGGATGATCATGTGTCCATTTTCTAAGGTGTTCGTGTGGTTGTTGTTGAGGAACTGATGTAGCAGATTCTGTTTCTCCTGATGAAGATGGTTCTAATGATGATTCAGGAGCAAATATGTTTTCAAAGGGGGCATCTTCAGGGGTAGCAAAGGGATTATCTCCATGATAGGTGCCAGACACAATTACATGATGTACACTCGATGATTGATGATTTGTTGATGAGACAGAGTGATCAGCAGCAGGCGCTTCTTGACTTAATGACTTAGAAACTGAAGGGTTAACTTTGTTGACAGGGATAGGAACAGCCTCTGTTGATGGAATTGACAGATCATTAGCACTTGGCTCATAGTGTTCATCAAACATTGGATCAAACAATTTCTTCAAATCATCTTCTGAAGGAGGTACATAAGGAGTTGCTGGTGAGGGATTTGGAACAAGAGTAGAACTGATGGGACTACTTGATGAAGATTGAGATGCGGGTCCAGAACTGGATTGTCCTGGAGCCATTTTCCCGGACAACTCATCGAACGTGAAGTGAATAGTTTCCATGATATCTCGAGTTCTTTTGTTGTAGATTCGGTAACCCTTCTTGTTTGATGCATAACCTACAAAAACTCCAATGCCCGCCTTAGCTCTTAATTTACCTAGATCTTGACCGTCATTCGTTGGATAACACAACGCACCAAACACACGAAGGTAGGAGAGATTAGGTTTTCGTTTATGGACAAGTTCGTATGGAGTTTTTCCATGAGATATGTGTATGAGGGAACGATTTTGGGTGTAGCAAGCAGTTGCAATGGCTTCTGCCCAGAGAAACACTGGAACCTTTGAATAAATTAGCATTGTTCTTGCGGCTTCCACAAGAGTTCGATTTGCTTTCAAATACATCGTTCTGTTGAGGAGTTCGTGGAACACTTCTTTGATGACCGATTCCAACACTTTCATAAAATTGACTTAAGTCTTTGTTAACAAACTCGTGCCATTGTCAGCTCAAACAATTCTAACCGTATTGTTAAGTCGAACCTGATCGCTTGATAAGTTTGATTATGACATCCGAGTTTCATCCTTTGTCCTTAAAAACTTTACCCACGTAAATCGAGAGTAGTCATCAACAACGACTAAAATATATTTCTTCCCATTAATCGTTTGCACTCTCATTGGTCCGCAAAAATCCATATGAAGGGTATGCGAACTTCCATTACGAAGTTGGTGGGTTTGGGTTTCGGGCATATTTCTTGCTTTTTCCCAATTGGCTGAACAAAGATGATCTTTTTCATACTTTAATCTGGGTAAGCCTCTTACAAGATCATTTCTGGAAAGATTATTAATGGTGCCGAAGTTCAAATGATTGAGACGACGATGCCATAACCATGATTTTGTTTTTGAAGCCTTTGACAACAAGCAGATTGGAGAAGACTTCATCATGTCTTCGATATATATGGTGTATAGATTTGAACCACGAGTTCCTCTTAACAGTTCCACGCCATCGAGTTCTCTAATGAAACAAGTATGTTTTCTAAATGCCACTTCTAGATCGGAATCACAGAATTGACCAACAGAAAACAAGTTATGACCAAGACCTTCAACATAATATACCCCGGAGATTACACTTTTGCCAACAACATAGTCTCCATAACCTATAATTGCCCCAAAATGGTCGTTCCCGAATCTAACATTCCCGATGAATTTACTCACGAAGTTCATGAGCCGCGAGCGATCTCCAATCATATGCTTGGAACAACCTGAGTCCAGGTACCATAAAACGATTTGAACGATCTGCAGCTTGAACACATACAGAATGAATAATCGATAATTGGGATCCCCATGCCAGAATGGGTTCCATTTGGTTAGTGACAGTGATTGGAACACCCACATCGGAAGTAGAAACAATGGAATCATCAGAAATAGATGCAGTGCTAGTGTCCGTATTTGATCTATTCAAAGTATGTTCACTTCTTAAAGGAATAGTTCTACCAGTAGGTATCCATTTTTTAATGGGCATTGACTTAGCAAATTTAGGGCAAAACTCATTAAGATTAAACATACGGCCAGTAGGTATTGATAACCAATATTACTAAATTTTCTTCCTGTGGGTTTCCAGTGTTTTCTAACTTTCTTTCGCCTTTGCCTTTTAGCCTTCTTAGCTTGATTTTTGACATTAACAACTTTAACTGGGCATTTAACAGCATTAAGCAAGACATTCACACCAAATTCATGATCGCAGAAATCAAACAATCATCATTACATGGTTTGCAGATATTAGCGAATTCATTAATTACGCAGACACTTATAGCTAATACTAAAATCAACACGATTCATTTTATTCAACTCAAACTTAGTGTTCCTAGGGTGGTCTTCTACTCTCTTCCAATGCACATTCTTAGCTTACGAGGTCCTATCTTGCTTTGTATTGCCTGGAGGCTTTGACCCGCTTGCTTTTATGTCACTGATTACTCCTGAAGAGGGAATTATGGGAACATTAGTTGGTTGGGCTACTTATTGCATTCCTGAACCAAACGTGCATGGATTAGAACTACTTGTAGGCACTTTAGAGTTCACTTTCTTAATACTGGGCATAGAATGGGTTGCATAATTGGCACTAGGCATAGAACAAGGCATCACAACTTTATCTTTTGCACCTAAGGATTTAGGACATGTTGCTCTTAAACATTCTAGCAGCTCTTGAGATCGTTTGGCCTGAATGCAAGCGAACCTAATCTCTCTATCAAGTGGCTTATTTATGAAATCCTCTTCTACAATCTAACGGAGGCATTCTAGGCTATACTTAAGGTGAGTGAAATAGTTATGAAACACAAGTTCGTTATTTCTAAGATGAGGAGGAATGTATTTAACAGTCACAGTATATTTGCAGTCTGCAGATGACTTTGATGCAACATTCCCATTAAAGACAAGTGGTATTTTCCCTTTTTCTTGACTCCTCAGATTCTCAATTTCCTTTTGTAAAGACGTTATTTTTTTGTTGTTCTTGTCCCGAGTGACTTTCATTGAATCATATAACTCTTTAAAGTGTCGTTTAACCTTTTCATTTTCTTCTAGGAAACTCTCATTTTCCTTTTGTAAAACATTAACCAAGTTTTGAAGATGAAAAGTTTGTGAGCACTGAGAATCTAAAGGAGGAGGCATTTGGGAGCCAGTCACGTTGTTCTTTTCACCCTTTAATTGTGAAATTTGGGCTTTCAACTTTCTGATCGTGTTACAATGAGCTTGAATCTGTTCGTCACGTTTGTTTATTTCAAAAAATGCATCAAACTTTGGAACATTTGAGGATGTCTTGATGTTTGAGGTTTTGACATTTTCTTTAAGATGTTGATATTTTAGTTGCAAATTAAAATGTTCAACTTCTAGCTTAGAAATCTGTTTTACCAAATTATCGTGATCATCCTAATCAATTTTCTCATTCAGTTCTGAGTTTTTGTTTTCAAGCTCAATGACACGATCATGGGAAACTTTCAAGGCAACAGTTAATTCATGAAATTGAGAGGCAGTGATAGAATGCTTAGTAACAGTATAAAACACATCTTGAGCCACACAACTTAATACTAAGTTCTCATTTAAGATATGCAAATTCTTCCTTTCAATTTCATTATATTTGAGTTCCCGTTCATAATCATTAACCTCAACAATCATTGCATCAAATTCCTTTTCCATTTCTTTGATATCTAAGTTAATCCCCTTTTGAAGACTCTCAAATTGACCTTTTAATTGTTTAAAGAAAGGCATGACCTCAGTTAAATAACATTCTTTAGTTTGCTCAAAACCCCTTTCCCCTTAAGTTATCCCTGTAGGTGTGATTCTCTTCTTACATGTCTTCTCAAAATCAACAAATAGTTGATAAACAACATATAAGCTGATTAAGGTCTTGCTATTGGTGGCTATAGTTCTAGGAACTTAGTGCATTGGTGTATTTGGAGGATACACAGTAGCTGCAGGCATTTTCCTAAGGGGAGTGTTTGTTTCAACAAGTACATTAACTTTTTGTTTATCCATATCTTTCTTCCAAAAAATCTGTTATGTTCAGGGAGATCCAATTTTCCTTAGTGTAATCATGGGGTATGATCGTTATGTTATTCTTTTTCCACGCAGGATCATTAAGCTTCTTATCCATTTTCTCCCTAGATGCATCATCTAATTTTATATCCTCTTCCGTGCTTCCAATACATGATGGTGTTTGCCTAGGCTTAAGAATCTCATTACCATCATATAATACCTTATGAGCAGCTCTAGCCTTTTTACCTACCTCGGGATTTGGTTCCTCAACAATGGGAATACTATGTTTATCGCTTAAGACTCTATGCTTAGTGATCATGTGAGCAGTCTGAATGGTATTCCCTTGTACGTACAACTTATTTTCAAGCTTGTTTTTCAAAGTTTTTAGATTAGAAAAGTCATTCAAAATTTTTGATTCCTTATCATTAAATTCTTGTTTAAGCACTTTAACACTATCTTGAAGCTCTTGCTTTTGCTTAACAGTTTTAGAAAGCTTTTCTTGAAAGGAGTTTAACTCTTGTTTTAACACTTCTTCTCTAAAATTACTTTTTCTAATAATTGTACGCATTTGGTCATCCATTTCCGCTCACGGTAGTTAACTCAAACTTAACACGTTGTTCATAAATAGCAACTTGTTCTTTATAGGCATTCAGTCAGAGATAACGAATCATCAGAGCACATGCAGTGTATTCATCAAAAACATAGTCATCATTGACTGCAGAAGATACATCACTAGGTACAATCTCACTTTCACTTTGTGTCACATATTTATCATATGGGACAGTATTACTATTACCCTCATTATCAATATCTGATTCATAAGTTTCAAGAGATTGTACTTCGTCATGTATCTTTTGCTCATCAACTTCATCATATAGTTTTAATACCTCTGAAATGATTGAATCTTTGGATTGACCGTCCTGTTGTGGTGATGGGACCTTTGGAGAGACCATAGGTGAGATGCTAGCCATGAAGATTGTCTGGGCAGAAGGTTCATCATCGACATCGAATCAAATGCATCACACCGCTACTTGAAAGGCACTTTGATGATTTTGACCTATTTCCTGAATTGGCTGCTCATCTACATCCGCATCATAGGTTTTTGCATTTCCTTCAGCAAGAAACAACAACTCTTCTTCATCCAAAACCGCTCCACTATCTTGAGCTTGTACCAGCAGCATCTTGTCCCTGAAGTATTCTGCATTTTGAGGGCGTTTTGGAGATGTGCAGTTCCTTGCAATGTGTCCATCACCACCACATGTAACAACGCGCATTTTTTGGGTTACTTTTCATATTTTTGAAAAGTTACTATTCACTTTCACTATTCATCCCGTAAAAACTTTTATTTCACATTCTCGTAAGATAAATTATTTTAGTAATGACCTGAGAGTTCGACAATCGTTAGATCATTTTCGCAAAAGTTATTAAGAAAACATCATCTTAAAGTTTCGTTTTGGTCGGAGCACCATTTAGTCATCACGCGCATAACGAAAATCAACTCTGTCAATTTTCCTCACATCAGATAAATTTTTAGATCACTTATGATTAATTTGAGAATTTTTAAGATTTATTTTTATGTTACCAAATAAACCCCTGCACATGTATGAAACTAAACTTACGTTTTAAACAATTCTACTTACATCCGACTTAACGATTCCTCGTGTTTTCTAATATGTTTTTCACACTTTTACCTTTTTGGAAAAGTCAAACATATTTCCCTCCTCCTTTGACCATAAAGGAATTAACCTTGTACGTTCTACATTTTTGCTTAAATCGCGTAACTTTTAAACTTCACAAATAACTGTTAAGTTATCCCGCGTATGACGAAAACCACATTTTGGACAACTCATATCACTTTTAGACTAATTTTAGTCTACTCTAAATAAATTCACGGTCGTTTCACTGAAATTTCGTTCTTTTCCAATAAACTGCGAATTACGCGTTTTTGACCCATATTTCCAAATTTTAAGCAGCTTTTTTGCACCCAATGAGACTTATCACCCATTTTATATTTTTATATGGAGTATAATGATGAGTTTCGTCATTCCTAAAAGTTTCGATTTTTACGATACCGGTTTTACGCTTTTATGGCTTAACGACTTACAGTTGGCATTTAACGGAACCAAAACTTACTCTAAACTCAAGATAAGATCAAGACTTATCATCTAAGCCTTGTCACCAATTGTGACAGCCTCTAGGGGGGGGGAGTCATCATTTTGGTGGCATCATCCTAACCATGCTTCATTTAGATCATTACAAGTGTCCTAAGTTAACCATGGTTAATATTTAACCCAATATATGGTTAACCAAAATTACCCTCCTATAAATAGCAAGTGAAATTCATCCTAAAGACCTTCACAAGCTGTTTTGGGTCGTTCATAGCTTAAATCCACCATATCTTCCATCATTTGATCTTTAAACTCCAAGTTTAAGCAAAGAAGTTCCAAAGATCAAGCTACTTCATCAAATCTCTAGCAAGTTTAAGTGGTCTTCTTGAGTTTAAATCCACTCAAGTAACTTAGTACTTCATCACCAACTCTTCAAGTTTTCAAGGGTGCCAAGGTGTGGAAAGCTAGCTCAATCCGAAGTCTTAAGCGATCAATCAAAGTCATATCCTTACTAAGTTACTCCTTTTTTATTGAAAGCCAAAAGTTGTAAGCAACTTATCACCACCATCATCTCATCTTTATTATTTATAATCTTAACAATTTCATGCTATATATATAGTTACTATGTTGATTCATGATGTACATATACTCAATCACATGTTTTAATTCACATATTGTCGTAAAAGTAACAAACTAGTAAACTAGTCATATTCTACACGTTTGAAACCATTAAAACCAGTCACATATGGAATTTTTAACTTACATATGATGGTATACAAGATAAAAAGGTAAACATAGCAATTTGAATCACCCGAAACGGACAAACGAGTCAAAAGTTATGGCCAAAAGAAGTTAGCGAAACCAAAACGCCGAAACTGCCTAAACACAAGCTGTTAAGCAGCTGTCCGTGTTGAAAGTGGTACTTCTGGTCCGAATCATCAAAAATTTAAAACACGAAAGTTGTCCGGAACGATGTTTTACTCCAATAACATAGAAGCTCGGACCTTGAAAACGCTTAAATAGGCCATTATCTTTCAAAAACAGAAAATACCCTATATTTAGTCTCACAACTATACTTTTGTCACAACTAAAAGCAAACCAAGAGGCCTAATGGCCTTAAGCCGAGACCACAGCCACGGCTAAGGCCAAGGCTGAGTCTCAAGACCATGGTATCCTAGAACAAAGCCACGACAAGGCCATGGCTAAAGCCTCAAGACTTATTTAGCTGAGACCGTAAACCAAAGGCCTTAGCCTTGACAAACCTAAACGTATACAATACAATCTGGATCTACTTCCTTGATAAACTATGAAACTATACTTGTAATAACCAACTTTACAATTTAGAAACTTGTGAACTTTTCTTTAAACACTTGTGACATAAATTATGACGATACTTGTAATAACCATTATGATTCCTAATCATAACCAAACAACCTTGTAACTTGTGTTTACAAACCATATGACACTTATGATATATAAACAAAACATATGTTTTATCTACTAAGTGCTACAAAACTAGGGAGCTTCATGTGAGGGGTTTCATTTGAGTAAAACGTATCGACGAGTTGCTGGATTTACGATTTAAAGTGTCCTAGCTCCTCGAACGTTTACTACATGACCTCTGAATTGTGATGGCCCGAACGGTAGTACGATATGTATAAACTAAACTCGTTTTCACAACTAGACCATTTATATAAACGACATACACAAAAACCATGTACTACATTATGATCAACATAGAGACGTATATAGGTTTGTTATTTCTTTCGCATCATTATTTCAAACCTAAGTCGCAACATCCTATTCTAGATTTCTCGTAGAAGTTATCACGGCATATCCATCATTCTCATTATACATTTGATATCATTTACTCTGAGGTGAGTTCATAGCCCCATTTTCTATTACCTAATTGTTTCACAAACCCTTGGGGGAGATACATGCTTTATTTTAAACCGAACACATTGCTTTCAAAATGTATACTTATCTGATTGTTTTATTAGCACTAAGTTACCGCATTTTCCAAACTTAAGTCCCTAAATCATGAATCATTAATCACTGAGTGAAGGTGGGCGTGAATATTGTGAATAGATCTATTGGGATTGACGAATCCCGTTTGTTACATTAGGTAAAAATGGCAATTTTACCTGTTAAGGGCACGTATCAACAGTTTCTCCAATTAAATTTGGAACACGTTAACGCCTTGATTGCATGATGCTTAGTCCAATAATATCTGTTTTGTTTTCAAATCATTGGTGTGAGTCTATAGCTCACACTACCAACATAATGTGTTCAACCATCAAACAAACTCTATGAATTTCACTCAACCTTTGTGTTGACAGTTTTAAGCATGTATTTCAGGTCCATATTGTACGAGTCTGGCACGGAGGAGCACGGATAGTCAAGAAGGATATAAATTTTATTATCATTCGAAAACCAATTTAATGTATTTTTTTTTAAACCTTGGAACCATCTGGGACCTTATCTTTGTAAACTCTGATATTTATATAAATCGAATGATAAATCTTTTAAAACGACTCCATTAGAGTTCGTTTTCTATTGTTATGACTGTTGTGCCATGAAGTAACACCCAGTTTGAATTCCGCTGCGTATCACGAAATTGGGGGTGTTACACCACAGTTGTAACACTTGATTTTCTTTGCTCGTCCTTGATTTGCATTCCTTCCACAATTCTGATTAGCCACATACCCTACACCAACTCCACCTCTTCCTTGTTCAAACTGACTTCCTTGAACTGGTTGCACCATAACCTTTCCATCTCTGACAATAGCATGATTGTGGATATTGGATGCAGTTCTGATTTCATTGTTGGTGTGAAGACTGTTAGTATGTGGAGTAAGGGTCAAGTTCTGTTTAACCATAAGAGCTAGTTGATTGATGAAGTGTTCTATGACTGCATCAGCATCAGATTACTTGAACCTCGGATCGGGAATGAGTTTGTGATTACCGTTTCCAGTGGGTATGACTTGAGAAGCTTTGGTGGTAATTCCAACATTGGTGTAGAAGGTTTTTGAATCATTTGACGAACTTGTTTCTCCCTGTTTAGATTTGAACTGTTCAAGAATCCTTCATTCAAACATAGCATGTCTCTCATTCTGAAGAAGGAAGGCATACAGTTGCTCGTAGTTGGTGTTCTTCAATCCTTTGGTTAGCTTCACAGAGGTGACAAATTTGTGCCATTCGGGATTTATGTTGTTTACAAACTTTGAGTTCAGCTGAATATTTGGCATGGTCATTTTGATGTTCCTCATGTCATTTACAAGCTTGTGGAATCTCATATAATATTCATGGACACTTTCTTCAGGTTTCATCTTAAAATTCTCAAATTCATCATACAGTTGTGATTCTCTGTCTTCCTTGGTTAATTCAGAACCCGAGAGAAGCATCTTGACATTATCCCAAACCGCCTTGGCTTCAGTGTTGTGATTGATAAGCTTGTAGATATCTTTTGGAAGACCTTGAAGTATAATGTTTGAAGCCCTGATATCAGCATCAAATCTCTTTTTCTCCTTATCACTGAGCTCATCATACGCCTTTGGTCTGTCCAATCCAAAGATCATTGTTCCATCTGCAGCAGTATCGAGTATGTCTCTAGTTGTCTCAACTTGATAAGGTCCTTCATCAATTGACTTGAGAATGTTGACTCCATTTTCCTTTCCCGCATAATACAACCTAATTCGCTTGAGCCCATGAGTCATAGTCATTACTCAAGCATAGGTGGACGAGTATCTGAACCAAATGCTTGAATGTCCTCAAGAAATGTAAGAGATGATTGTAGGAATGTTGGTAGACATGATTACAGATTTCACGGGATTTTAAAACTCTATGATTAAACCGGAAAATAGATTCTTTCACGGGATTTTACTAAATGAAGAGAAAACTGTAGAATGTAATCGAGAAGAAAAGCACTAAGTGACAAGAGACAAATCGCTCAACCAGACAAATTGCTCAAAAGTGACAAGTCGCATCATCTAGCAAATCGCTTAAACCATCAACTCGCTTCAATAAGCAAGTCGCTTAAACCAAGACAAATCGCTTAACTAAGACAAGTTGCTTAAACTTACAACTCGGTTCAGTAAGCAAGTCGCTGAAGAAATGACAAATCGCTTAAACAACACAAATCGCTTAAAGTCTTAACTCGCTTAAATAAGCAAATCGCTAAAAGTGGAAAATCGCTACTCCGAATAAATCGCACAAGTACAGCCACTACCCGGACAAATCTCTTAAATAAGTGATTTGAAACTGACACAAATCGCTTCCAAAACAGGGACAAATCGCTCACTTGAAATACTTTACCGAGACTCAAATCGCTAACATGCAAACCACACAAACCGCCACTTTAGATTCCAAAGACAATCCAACCACAATGATTCAAGCCTTCCAAATCAAAACCTAAACACTTATGATGATCCTAAACACAAAATTACAATCAAAATCCAAACTTTAACACAAGAAATGGTCCAAATGATGCCAAAACCACTCACTTTTTCAAACCCAAAAACCATGCAAAAACCACTAGAAATCCAAGAGTATGTAAAAGAGATGATCAAACCATGGATCTTGATATCATTTGTAACATATTTGATTTCACAAACACATCAAATCATGATCAACAAGGGGTGTATAACTTGAGGTTTTAGAGAGATAAATAGTTAGAGGTTTGGGAACTTAGTGAGAGAAATTATAAGTAATATTATGAGCTCCAACCCTCTACCTTAGGAGGTAGAGGGTATTTATAGTCTTACATAAAACGCCACCTGCGACTGTGGATCAGGCATACAGTGGGTAAAGACCCGTCCGTCCTCCACGGTGTTACTAAACTAAATACTACTTAACATTAAATAACTACGACTACGAGCATTCTAACGATTACATATACTTGAGGTGACCGACACTTTAATAACTGGATTTACTAAATCCAAACAGTACTTCTAGTACTAATATTAATATTGATTGCTTGGTTACCACTGCAGCAGGCATCAATGAAAGTACAATCTATGCTTTCATCTCTGAGCAACAACATGGGTCTCAGATCACTCATGATGACCTGAGACAGATCGATGAGGATGATATGGAAGAGATGGATATCAAGTGGAACATTTCCTTGATCAGTATTAGGGAAAAAAGGTTCATAAAGAGAACTGGTAGGCAGATTAAGATCAATGATGGAAATACTGCTGGGTTTGACAAAGGAAAGGTAGAATGCTACAACTGTGGAAAGCTTGGGCATTTTTCCAGGGAATGCAGAAGCCCCAGGAACAAGGGAAAGAGTAGTGAAACCAATGACTCTTCCTCTAAGGCAATGGTGGCTATTGATGGTGTTGGGTATGATTGGAGATTCATGGCTGATGATGAGAAGAGTCCAATCAATATGGCTTTGGTTTCTAAGGTACTTACTAAATCAAATTGCTCAGATACATGTGTCTCATTAAGTAAATATGAGTCTCTTAAAACTCAATATGATAAACTGGCTGAAGAGTTTTCCAAAACCAGTTATAATTTAGCAAATCATAAAAGAGGCTTAGCAGTTTTAGAAAAACAAATTTTGCATTATAAAGAAAATGAGTCAAAGTTTACTGAAGCAATTGCTCTACTTAATAGGGAGATTTCTTTTAAAGACACCACCATAACTGTGTTAAAAGAAGAACTAGAAAGAGTCACACAAATTAAAGACAACATAGAACTAAGCATTGATACTCTTCAAGATACACAACATTATAACTCAAAGAGAATTGATAAATACCTTGAAAAAGCACTAATTGGAAAAGCAAGAACATGAAACTAAACCTGTAGAACCAACTGACAAACCTGTTAGGAAACCAGTAAAATATGCTGAGATGTATAGGAATAGGTCATCTACTCCTAGAGGTAACAAAAGAAACTGGAACCAGCTAAAATCTGAGCAACTAGGAGATGAATTTTTCATGTATAATAAATCTTGCTTTGTGTGTGGAAGTTTTTCTCATCTGCAGGCTCAATGCAGACACCTCATGAGACCTCAACCCATCATGACCCCAAGAGCAGTTCTTCTTAAAACTGGCATAAAATCTTTGCATACTATAAAGCCAGTTAACACTACTAGACCAAAACCCAGAGTATTTTGTGAAAGACCCAAAAGAAACTTTTCTAAATCACCATCTACTTCACCAAGGCCCTTTCATGCTAGAACAACACAAACCTTTAAATCTTATGATGAGTGTTAGCCTTAATAGTTTATATTAGAAGTGATGGTCATTCACATTTAGGAACTTTGTAACGTGTGTTAGATATCGTGATAGAATAGTCAACGGGCTCGTGGATTGGACTAAGCTAACTGGGTACTAGTTATGTAAGGCTTGCCTTTTATCCAATCCAACCCATGTCCAAGCCCACGAAAAGCCCATTAGAAAGCCTTTAGGTCATCAAGTCCCTTGGACTATAAATACCCCTCAAATGGTCATTTGAGGGGTGTGCTTGAAAGTGTGTGTGTGTGTGTGTATTTTCTCTCTCAAGGAATATACAACTTATTGTTTGCATATCTTATCATCACATACACGGGTTTATATATCATTCAAGTCACCATCTAATCTTTCTCATCTTATTTCTAAGCTTTACGTTTGTGCTTGTGTTGTTTGTGTTAACGTGGTATTTGTGTTGGGTTTGTGATAAGGTTGATAAAAGTGAGGTCCTACAATTGGTATCAATCGCCTAACAATGGTTTAGGAGTGTTTGTGTTTGTTTTGAAGGGTTACGCGTAAAAGGCTCTCTTTATACGTTTTTTTGTCAAGCTTAAAGCTTTAATTTTTGCACTTTAAAATTCAAGATTCTTGTGGTTTAAGGTTTATTTGGTGCTAAAGTTTCAGTTTTTGCAAAAGTTCAAGCTTTACGTGTTTTTTCTTCATTTTTAAGCTCGATTTGGTTTTGGTCATTTCTACTCGAAACTTTTCTAAGCACTTTGGGTGAAAAAGGTCAACATTTTTGGGTTATTCGAGTGTTTTAAGGCTATCACGGGCAAAAGAAATCATTTGAATCGTTGGAAATTTCTTATGAGTAGAAGTCAAAAGGTCAAAACCCTAGTTTTCTACTCGTAACTTTTGGTGAAGAATCTTCGCGGTATAATCAAGTACTCGTGCTTCCCTCACTTGGATAAGTGTGTGGAACACTTCGACTTGTGGATATCCCTTACGCTGTTACAGTGTAAAGGATTTTTGGTTCTTAACCATAGTTTACGCATAAGCTAAAAGCTTACGAGTAACTCTACGCATAACTTCAAAATTACGCCGTAAGGTTTCACGAGTAACTTTTGTCTACGATAAGCTTAAGGTTACGCCTAAGGTTCCTACGCTTAAGGTTTCTACGCTTAAGGTTCCTACGCTTAAGGTTTCTACGCATAAGGTTTCTACGCCTAAGGTTCCTACGCTTAAGGTTTCTACGCATAAGGTTTCTACGCATAAGCTTCCTACGCATAAGATCCTACGCATAAGCACTAGATCCTACGCCTAAGCCTCGCCTACCGTAACTTCCCGCTTCTACTAAACTCTTTCTACGCATAACGTTAAAAAAAAAAAATTTTGGTCAAAACTTGAGTAAAATTTAAATTTTGAGGATACTAAACGCTCAATTTTTACGCGAATTCAAATTTTGGTTAATAGTGAAAATTTTGGTCAAAATTCAAATTTTGGGCCTAAATTCAAATTTTTCGGGTCAAATTTACGCCAAAATTGTCATAACTAAAAATTTTCATACGACCTTAGAATTGATTTTTATAGTGAATTTCAAATTTTGGGCTAAAATTTTTTGAACCAAGGTTACGAGTACGACTTTCGTAAACACCTCAACGGTTTAATCTTCATCAACCACAACTCCTTTATCGTTGAATCGATCCTACATCAACTTTATCGGATCATACCTTCATCAATGGCAACTCAACAAGACATTCATGCATGCGGCTTTAAAACCGACCTCCTATATTGGCAAAAGGTGGTTATCTTCAATGGACAAGTCGAATGCTCCGCTACATCAAGACCAAACCTAATGGCAAACTCATGATTAAATCCATTCAGGATGGACCCTTCAAGCCTCGACAAGTTAATGAACCCGAAATCCTGATGCAACACCTCCCACCACACCATCTTCTCGTCTTCAATACAATCAATACACTGCAGAGGATCGTAAAACAAGTCGGCGTATGACATGGCAATTCATATTATCCAACCGGTTTACCAATAGACATCTTTGCGCGGGTAGACAGTGAAACCGCTTTCGATATGTGGGAACGTGTTAGACGGCTTTGTCATGGAACGTAAATTGGTCAACAAGACATGGAGAACAAGTTGCTAACAATGGGAAAAGTTCACATCTACACCGTGAGAATCCATTGAATCCTACTATGGAAGGTTTTGCACTTTGATGAATGAGCTAATCGAAAACAAGTTGACACCCGTAACTATCGTTCAAAACATCAAGTTCCTGAACAATCTACCATAAGAATGGGGACGATATGTCACTATTGTCAACCAAACAAAAGACTTACATCAGTGAACTTTGATCAACTGAATGATTTCTGAAACAAAACCAAGCCAAGTGAATGAAGTCAAGCAAGAAAGATTAGCAAAGAATCATGATCCATTGGCACTCATTGCAAAGACTCAAACTTCAGTGAATACACAACAACAAGCTTCATCATCTTCCAACAACAACAACTTGCAGCAATACATTCCACAACCACAACAACAATTCTATCCGATCCACAATACCGGAACAAGGAATCAGCGATCTAGAATCGATCATGAAGACCCTATGTCCCAAATAATTTCTCTCTGGGTAAGTAATCAAAGGTCGCTATTCCACACCTACTAACAACAACCAAAGGATATCATCAAACACTGCATAGCAACAGTAAATTGCAGTACCGGGTGTGAATATGGGAAATCAAGGACAAATGGTTGGAGTTATTGGGAATCAGCAGGATATGCTACTTGGATTTCGCATGGGTAATCAGGCGGTTCCGTATCGTGGTAATCATTGGGTCGAATGTTGGAAATCGATTGGACGTAATGTTGGGAATAGAGCAGGTAATCGAATGGGTATGTAGCGGCTCAATCGTTGGGAATCGGAAATGTGAATCGGGTAATCGATTAAGTGTTATAATCACAAGGAGTGGGTCACATGGCAAGAAATTGTCCCCACTAAACCGCACAAGAAGATCGGTGATTTTCTTCAAAAGTCGCTTTGTTAGCAGATAAGCTAGATGCGGGGTTACAGTTAAGTGCTAAGGAAAATGATTTTTTCGCTATTGTGGATGAATTGGAAGACCTCGAGGAACTCAATGCGAATTGCATCTTCATGGCAAATCTTCGGGAAGCTAAGTATGACACGACTCACCTCCTCGCCTATGACGCCAATACAATATATGAGGTACCAATCATTGATCCATGCTATAACAATGTCATATTTGATGTGTTTACTATGACTAACAGATTCAGGACGCCGCACCTACTTATGATACATACCCGACAATCCGAGTTGTAGCAATACTAACTCAAACTCCGATGTGGATCCTAGTGGAGGTGTGTGGCACAAAATACTTGAGACGATGAGGAAACACGTGATTATGTTGAATCATTAATCAATCAATGTGGCATTGAAGTTGAGAAAGTTAAAACGGTCAATCGCGAAGTTAAAGCCGCGAATGCTAAATTGACCGCCGAGCTTGAGAGTTACAAAGAGCACGCCAAAGCCTATGAATTTCATACAAACAAAATGTCAGAATTAGAAATTGGTTATCGAGATTCGCTTTTAAGAGAAAAGATTTGCAACTAAAGTATGACACACTTGATGTGAATCTGAATTTGAAAATCAAATCTTTAAACAAGGAAATTTCGGAACTAAATGACCAACTTTCAAAACAAAAAGCAACATATTCTCGATCTTGAAAAGAGAAGAAGAAGTTGATAACTGACTTTGCAAAACGAGAAGATTCCCTTCTTGATGAGATTCGGATAAAATGAAAACGATCAAAAATTGGACAATTTACTTCTTACAACGGGTCATTCCGCTAAGACAATCAAGATGCTTTCTAATCAAGTAAATCCGATTTTTCATACTTCGCAAAAATGGCTCTTGGTAACTCACCTCCTTGTTTTCTCAAGAAAGCTCAGAAAGAACGGAATGTGTTGAACAATGGAAAACCTTTGCATGAACCTATAATTGTGCATGATTCTCTTGAAACGTTAGAACTATCTGAGGAGAGTAGATCAAAAATGAAACAAAAGAATCCGAAAATCAAACCAATTGATTATAACAAATGGAACAAAATTAACGTAATTACTTTTGTTAATCAAAAAGAAAAGTCAAAGTTCTCCATCACAACAAGTGTTTCAAACAAAGAGTCAACACCTGCTTCAAAATCTGTTTCAAAACCAGTTGTTGTCTCCAAATCTCTTTCGAACATTGAACAAATGTCTTCAAACAATCCTTTTAACACAAGTGATGCGAAGTATTTTGGAAAAAGTGAAAACTAGAATTGCAGATCTTCAAGAGACCGTTAAAACTAAAACCAATATTAGAAACATCTGGTTTAATAGTTTTGATAATGAACAGAAAAAGTTTTTTGAAACTCAAATTGCCCCTCACCTGAATAACATCAACTCAAGGGTAATTCATTTTGAACAAGCATTTTTGAAAGAAACAGTTGACTTTGTCAAGGACCATAAATCCCTAGTAAAGCAAGCTAATGAAAGTGTTGAACACATCAAAGTTTTGGAAAATCTAAATGATTCACTCTTCAAGATGTTCGACTATGATATTATGTCCATCATTTTGCAAACATATTCTGTTGAAGATCATGAAAGACTCCGTGATGAGACCTCCGAAATTGTTTCAAAATATGAAAAAGCTCTTGAAAACTTGAAAAAGAAAATGTGTCATATTTTAAACAACTTGATCGAAAAACTGAGGAATGCAAGTATGACAAATTGTCGTATGAGCGTGCCTACAATGACATGAAAGCTAAAAATGATCTTTTGAGGGCTCACTGAAAGTCAAAAGGAAAGGCAAAGTGGAAACTGTGGATTACAAAACCATTGATCATGGAGAAAGCAAATGTTCCCAAACCGGTTTCCAAACCAAAAATGTCTTATTCTATGCCTCCTCCAAAAGTCAATGAGAAAAATGTTTCATCAAAACCAGTCCTCCACACTGCCGCTACCTAAACAAAATGTTGATAAAGGAAAAGCGATTATCGAGAAACCAAAAGTTTTAGCACCTGGCCTTTTTAAGATGAGTACCACTAATGCGTCACACTCAGCCTCCACATCTAAAAAGACTAGGATAGCTGAAACCACCTCCCTTCATAAAAATGTGAATCCTAATGCGTGTGTCTCACCTTCTACAAGACTAGAAAGCACCTCTAGGAGCAGCAGACTAAAGCCTAAGAGCAATACAAGGAACAATAGAGTCTCGCATGCCTCTAGGAGTAGTAGCTTGAAAAAGGAGAAGAAAGTAGAAGAACACCCTAGGAATTTACTGCTTTTGAATAAGAAAGACATTTCATCTGAATGTACTGAACCTATGAAACTTGCTAAGTCTAATGCATGTGTTGAATCTCTTTGTTTAACTTGCAAGAAATCTTTAAATGTTCAAGATGATTGTGTTTCTAAGAATGTGAATGATAAGCCTGTTAAGAAGAACGCCCCAAAAAGTAATTACGCTAAAAGAGTAGGAAGACTAGTTGCAAAACTTAGGCTTTACACTCTTGACAGAACCAACGTGTATACTTTAGGGATGATATTTGGAAACCCACTGTAGAACTTTCACACTCCGAGAATGGAACAATGAGTGATAAACCGGACTTCCCTCAGAGAAACCTCTTTGAGTGTAATCAGGATTTTACCTCTAACCCAAAGGAACCAAAATCAAAACGGTTTCCACAATATTCTTTTTACATCTTGGCAGGTTATCGAAATATGTATTTGGATCATCGACTCGGGTTGCTCCAAGCACATGACCGGAATCGAAGCTGTGATCAATTTCGTCTGGAAATTCATGGGAACCGCACGTTTTGGAAATGATCATGTAGCAGCTATCATGGGTTATGGAGATCTACCTTTTGGAAATTATTTGATCACTCGGTTTACTATGTCGAAGGGTTGGGACACAATTTGTTTTCACCGGGCAGTTCGTGATGCAGATTTAGAGGTTGCTTTTAGGAAAAATTCTTGCTTCGTTAGAAACTTGGATGGCAATGATCTCTTAACTGGGAATCGTGATACAAACTTGTATGCTATCGACATCAATCAAATGGCCTCTTCATCACCAATATGTCTTATGACACGAGCATCCGGAACAGCCCCGGTTGTGGCATGACGGTTATCCCATCTCAATTTTGACACCATCAACAATCTTGCCAAAGACAACATCGTCAATGGACTTCCAAAGTTCAAATACACCAAGGATCACTTATGTCCATCATGCTAACAAGGAAAAAGCAAAAGAGCATCATATAAACCCAAAACCGCATCCTAGTTCGAAGCAAGGTTGCATACGTTGCACATGGACTTATGTGGCCCAATGAGAGTTGAAAGCATTAATGGGAAAAGTATATTCTTGTCATCGTCGATGATTATTCGAGATATACATGGGTTAAGTTTCGAGATCAAAAGACGGCACCGTGCATCATCATCACTTTTCTGAAACGAATTCAAGTACTTCTTCAAACTCCAGTAAGGGTTGTAAGAACATACAACGACACGAATTCACTAATCGGGAGTTAAGAACTTATTTTGAAGATGTTGGAATTACTCATCGACATCGCTTGTTAGAACTCCACAACAGAATGGGGTAGTTGAAAGAAGAAATAGAACTCTTGTGGAAGCCGCTCGCACAATGCTAATCTATTCTAGTGCACCGTTATTTCTATGGGTCGATGTCTTTGTGCCACGCTTGTTTCACTCGTAACCCATCCCTCATCCATCCAAGATTCAATAAAACCCCATATGAGCTTGTGAACAATAGAAAACCGGATATCTCTTACTTTCACGTGTTTGGCGCTTTGTGCTATCCTACCTAATGACGTGAGAGAAGATCTTGGAATACTGAAAGCAAAAGGTGATATTGGAATCTTCATTGGATATTCAGATAACTCGAGGGCATTCGTGGTGTATAACAGAGAACTAGGAGGATCATGGAGACGATGAATGTGAAGTTTGACGAACTTTCACATATGGCTTCCGAGAGACTCGCTCTAGAACCCGCACTAAACCGACAGACTTCCGGACACATCATCAGGGCCAGACTGCGTACTCAAAGAGCTCAATTAACTTCGTTTGACAATCCTAAAGAACAAGAATGGGAGAATTTCTTCGAGTTAATGTTCGATGAATACTATGGTGGAACTTCGACAAATGCATCAAACCATCATTCATTTGCACCCGCCAACATCATCCTCCACCACCAACATAAGATGCATCTACAACGGTCGAAACCAATGCACCAACTCCATCTACATCATCTACATCTACTACGCTTATTGCACCCGTATCTCTACCGCCAGCTTGATGAGCAAAACCAAAACCAAAACGATGCAACGTTAGATGAAGACTTATTTGAAAACCGCTTGCTCACGAATCACTGAATCATCTTCAGCTTACGAGAACCATTTAACTCGCATACGCTTAACCAACGGTATCCTTCTACTCTGAAGTGGACAAAAGACCACCCGATTGAACAAGTTATTGGTGAACCTTCAAGGCCAATTCAGACGAGACGCCAACTTGCCACCGACTGCGACTTATGCATTTACCTTTGCTCAATTAGCAATATAGAGCCAAAGAACATTCGTGAGGCAATGGCGGAACCCGCATGGATAGAAGCGATGCAGGAGGAACTTCTCCAATACCGCCTACATGACTCTTGGGAAATGGTTCCAAGACCAATTGACATTCAGCCATTGATCTCAAATGGCTATGGAAGAACAAACGGGATGAAGAAATGACTGTAATTCGCAACAAAGCTCGTCTTGTGGCCAAAGGATACGCATAAGAGGAAGGGATAGAATTTGAAGAGTCATTCGCGCCGGTAGCTAGACTAGAAGCAGTCAGGATTTTCTTAGCCTATGCCGCCACAAAAACATCACGGTTTATCGATGGACATTAAGACCGCCGTTCTTGAATGGAACTCAAAGAAGAAGTGTACGTGAGTCGACCGTAAGGCTTCATAGACATGAATCATCCGCACTTACGCCTACAAACTCAAAAAGGCAATCTATGGTTTAAACAAGCTCAGAGCGTGGTATGACGAAATGTCCTCTTTCCTTATCCTAAACAATTTCACCAAAGGCACAGTTGATCCTACCTTGTTTACACAAAAATGCAAAACGACATTTTGATTGTTCAGATTTATGTGGACGACATCATCTTTGGGTCCACTAATCCAAATCTTTCAAAACATTTTGAAAATCTCATGAAAAGCAAATTTGAAATGTCCATGATGGGGAACTAAAATTTTTTCTTGGTTTACAAATACATCAATCCCCTCGTGGAATTTTTATAAATCAAGCTAAATACACGATTGAGATTTTGAAAAATCATGGTATGGATAATTGTGACTCGGCCGGAACACCAATGGTAACTTCACCAAAAATTGGAGCCGATTTGTTTGGGAAACCTATTGATCCAAAGAAATATCGGAGCATGATTGGTTCTCTCATGTATCTTACTGCTAGTCGACGGATATTCATTTTGTCGTTGCTTATTAGCACGGTTTCATGCAAAGCCTACCGAACTGCACCTCAAAGAGGTTAAACGGATCTTTCGGTACTCAAGACATCCATTCACATGGGACTTTGGTATCCGAAGGAATCCAGATTTGATCTAATAGCCTTTTCGTGATGCGACCACGCAGTGATCAAGTTACAAAAAAAGTACATCCGAGGAGCACAATTTTTGGGTGAAAAGTTAGTAAGTTGGTCTTCAAAGAAACAAGATTGCATGCACTATCAACCGCTAAAGTTGAGTATGTGTCTCTATCTGCGTGTTGTGCTCAAGTTCTATGGATGAGAACACAACTCACAGATTATGGCTTTACTTTCGATAAAATACCTATGTATTGTGACTCAAAAGTACCATAGCCATATCATGCAGTTCATCACTCAAAGACTAAGCATATCCGTGTCCGCTATCACTTCATCAAAGAGTACGTCGAAAATGGTACTGTTGAATTATTCTTCGTGAAGATCGATACCAACTCGCCGATTTATTAACTAAAGCCCTTCCAAAAGAAAGGTTTGAGTATTTAGTTCGACGAATTGAATGCGCCTAACCCCCGAGGAGTTAGAACGTCTTCTCGAATCTTCTTGAAAATGATTTTCCAAAAGCTTCGTTGTGAATATTTTGAAAAACAAAATACAAAATTTGAAAACCAACAAAAGCAAAATATAAAAATATAAAACTTTCAAAAATACAAAAACAATATAAAATCAAAAATCCAAAAATATTCTTCTTACGACATGTCTCTCGTGATAATCGATATTCTCAGACGTTTCTAGAAATGTCATTCAACAATGATACGGTATGTACAGATGCTTGAGCAAGAGTTCTTTATTGTTTTCTAAAACATGTCGTTTCTCAAAATTTCTTCAAATAATGGCTTTCGTATACTTCAAGATTTAAACCCGGACTAAAATGATGACTTTTGATTATTTTCAAATCAAAACTCGTGCTTTTGATAGAAAAATGAGGTGTACGCTCAGATTGCACTACATTTAAAAAAAAATGGTGAGAAATCATCATCATCTTGAGCACCTTTTCAAGATTGTTCAAAAAGATTTTCAAAATCTTTCAAAATAGTTTGTGCTCAAGATAACTCCCTCTAAAACCCTTTAATTGATTATGCTTTATTAAAGGGGAGTATAAAACAAAATGTTCCATATTCATGCTTAAATCAAATCCGCTTGTCTCCCCAAAAGATTCTAAAATGTTGTTTAATCCGTTGATATCAAAAATATCACGAACATGCTATTTTTGAGGGGAAGAAGACGCGATTAAAATGTGATCAAAAAGGTTTAATGATCGGTATTTGAATCTCAAAATGAGCTCGACTCGACGAAACCAATGAATTGACGGAATCAAAGTCAAGAATGTACCATCTCGAGAAACTTGTGATAGATATGCACCTTCATGGGTCTAACCTCCTTTCAAGGAGTGTTTACAACTTCAAGTTAGTTATTAGAGCTAGTTGTCACCTAAAACTGACAATGGAACTCTTTAACTAGGCAACGTAATCGTGTCTCGTGGGGAATTGTCTATCATGAGCCGATCAATTCAAAAAGTGCTAACTCTACCCTCTATGTGCAGATTTCTGTTAAAACTCATAAGCACATGTGAAGGGGGAGTGTTTCTGAAAATATAAAACTCTCGAAGTGTTCCAAACATGTTTTCAATCATAAACACTCTGAGAGATTTTCAAGAAAAATGGTTTTATGGCAACATTAGGACACCATGGAGTCATAAGGTTACTAAGGATAGGAAACTCGTCCTATGATCCGCCAGAGCCGGAGGGATCTACCCAAGGACAATACCCATAGTTAGTATTAGAAGTCCTTAGGTATGATTGAAAAAAAGGAGTAATGTGAGAAAGGAGAAAGAAGGGGTTGAAGAATTAAAAGAAATGTAAAGAAAGGGTGAAAAGAAATAGCCCTCCATATTCAACCTTAGGAAGAAACCGGTTCAATCATCATGCTACTAGTTGTCACTAGATGACACTGGTATTGAAGACAAAGACGCCATGGACCCAGTGACGCACTGCACTAAACCTTCTAGCCACTCAATTCCTCTTAAAAGGATTTGTTTCATTCTCACTGAGAACCCTACATAATCTATCGACTTTCTCTTAGAGATCGTTGGTATTGAAGAAGGAGACCCTCTCCCTAGTCTCCGCCAGAAAACCAAAATGCACTTATTGAGTCTAGAGCCACGAGATTCATCAAAAGATCTCATAGGAACACATGACATGACATCGCTTGTTGTTCATCATTAAGGGCACAAGTGATATATTCTAGAGTCCTACGCAGATCTTAGCATCTGCCGTAACATTTATGAGAAGTTACAACGTGATCTTCGTGATTGAATGGAAACTCTCGCCAGGTCAACATCAAGCGACCCGGCGACAGCAGGTCACTTCGGTAATTCTCCTGGATTACGCTTAGTGTGTCTCAAACGGTCTGACGTGAGGTGATGCTTCTGTACCTCGACTCATCCGAATCCTGAGATGTACTTCTGGTATATCGCGTTATCTCACTTGTGGGACTCAGTCAGAACGGCCTTTGTGAGAATTAGAGATGTGTTTTCACACTATGCCGTTAACACCCTCGAAATTCAAACTTGTAAGTGCCGGAATCCGCTTATTACTAACGCTTTTATGTTTTCTTCTTATGGAAGCTCGAGCCGGATGGATCGTGCAGACTCGCGACATGCTCATACCAACAACACATGAAAGTTCTCATCAAAATCAAAGGCTACACAAAGTTTAAAGACTCGAGAACTACATCATTGGTAAATCAAAGTCAAATAGAAGTGTGAGCATGGTGGAGAAAGACGTGGAGACACCTAACCAACGAAGTTGACAACGGCAAACAACCACATTATCTGATCACAAAGCATGAAGGAACAAAGAATCAAGACTATTCAATATCTACACACAAAGTCCTAGCTCAAGAAAAGTAAAGACCTAATCAAGTGGAGCATCATTTGAATGACCACCCCTTAGGGGGAGATTGTTAGCCTTAATAGTTTATATTAGAAGTGATGGTCATTCACATTTAGGAACTTTGTAACGTGTGTTAGATATCGTGATAGAATAGTCAACGGGCTCGTGGATTGGACTAAGCTAACTGGGTACTAGTTATGTAAGGCTTGCCTTTTATCCAATCCAACCCATGTCCAAGCCCACGAAAAGCCCATTAGAAAGCCTTTAGGTCATCAAGTCCCTTGGACTATAAATACCCCTCAAATGGTCATTTGAGGGGTGTGCTTGAAAGTGTGTGTGTGTGTGTGTATTTTCTCTCTCAAGGAATATACAACTTATTGTTTGCATATCTTATCATCACATACACGGGTTTATATATCATTCAAGTCACCATCTAATCTTTCTCATCTTATTTCTAAGCTTTACGTTTGTGTTTGTGTTGTTTGTGTTAACGTGGTATTTGTGTTGGGTTTGTGATAAGGTTGATAAAAGTGAGGTCCTACAATGAGAAAATCAAGTTTTACAAGAAAAAGGTTAATACTTATGAGCCAAAACTTAGTACTGATAGGCCAAAAGTTAATACTTTTAAGCCTAAAATGAAATCTGCTGGTTCTAAAGTGAGTGCTGCTAATGGAATCAAGCGCAATGCTGTTAGGCCCTCAGCTTGTTGGGTTAGAAAGACTACTCAACCCAACAAAGATTGCATCGATTACTCTCAAGAAATATGATTACATTGATGTACGAGGCGATCTAAGTCTCAGAATGGCTTGGGTCCCCAAAAAGAACTAATTTCCTTTATTTTGTGTTCAGGGACATTCCTACAATAATGATGATCTTGGCTATTCAGACAGTGGGTGTTCCAGGCACATGAATGGAAATCTATCCTATCTTTTAGACTTCACTGATTTGAATGGAGGATATGTTTCTTTTGGAAGAGGAATTGGTGGAAGAATTACTGGTAAAGGCACAATCAAGACTGGTAATTTAGACTTTGAAGATGTGTACTATGTAAAAGAACTCAAATACAATCTTTTTAGTGTGTCACAAATGTATGACAAGAAGAATTTTGTTCTATTCACAGATACTGATTGCTTGGTTTTATCTCCTAATTTTAAGTTGCCTAGTGAAGATGAGGTGCTTCTTAAGTTCCCTAGGAAAAGCAATATGTACTGTGTAAGTATGAAAAACATAGTGCCCAAAGAAAACCTCACATGTTTAGTTGCTACATATTCTTTGGATGAATCCATGTTATGGCATAGACGACCAGGTCATGTGAACTTTAAGGTTATAAATCTTTTAGCTAAAAACAACCTTGTAAGAGGTTTACCTTAAAAAAGATTTAAAAATAAACAGACATGTATTGCATGCCTCAAAGGGAAGCAGCATAGAGCCTCTTGTAAGCCCAAGGTTTTTAACTCTATCACCCAACCTCATCATATGCTGCACATGGACTTATTTGGCCCCACCGCTGTTAGCGTACCTAAATTTTAAGAAGTATTGTTTGGTTGTGACTGATGATTGTAGCAGATTTACTTGGGTTTTCTTTATGAATACTAAGGATGAGACCAGTGAAATCCTTAAGTCATACATACCTGCAGTAGAGAACCTAGCTGATAAGAAAGTTAAAATCATTAGGTGTGATAATGGGAATGAGTTTAAAAACCAAGTGATGAATGATTTTTGTCAACTTAAGGGTATTAAAAAAGAATATAGTGTAGCTAGGACTCCTCAGTAAAATGGGGTTGCTGAAAGGAGCAATAGGACATTGATTGAGGCTGCTAGGACTATGTTAGCAGATTCCAAGTTACCTACAACATTTTGGTGATTAAGATCGCTTGTTATGTTCGAACAGATACTAATAGTAAAGCCTCATGGCAAGACTCCCTATGAGTTTCTTAGGTAGAAAGCCTACCCTAGACTTTTCTTAAACCTTCAGTGTCATGTCTCTATTCCCAATACCATTGACCATTTAGGTAAGTTTGATGGAAAATCTGATAGTGGATATCTGGTTGGCTACTCATTGAATAGTAAAGCCTTTAGGGTTTATAATTCTAGAACCAGAAGGATAGAGGAGAATCTGCACATAGAGTTTCTTGAGGACAAACCTAGTGTAGAGGGGCAAGGACCAAAATGGCTTTTTGATATTGATATGCTAACGGAATCTATGAACTATGTGCTTGTTTTTGTGGATTCTAACATTGTTGCAGTAGAAAAGCAAGGTCTTGATGCAGATTCTGATGATGATGATGATTGCATCCTATTGCCCATTTGAAAGGACAACTCAGTTGGAAGCACTTCTTCAGGGGAGGCAAACAAAGATGATGATCAGCCTCAAAAGTCAAATAATACTAATCCTGAAGGAGGTGTAACCAATACTTATGACACAGTGATAGAACCTCAAGTGATCAGTACTAATGTGGTTAATACTATTAAGCCACATGTTAGTATTGATGAGCCAAAATTTTGTACTGATGGTCCTTATTCTATTCCATCAGTTAATACAGAGGTTCCTGATCCTTATGGTGAAGCTTGTTAGGAATTGCAAATTCCATTGTGAAGTGTCGGTCACCCCAAATATTATCTAGCATAAGTTAGCTCGTAGACATATCATTATTTATTAGTTTATTAGTTAGTTATTAGTTTAGTTTAGCATAGTGTAACACCGTGGAGGAAGGACGGGTCTTTACCCACTGTATGCCTGATCCACAGCCCGTCAGGAGGGCGTTTAGTTTGTAAGTATAAATACCCTTCCCTCTAAGGGAAGGGTGGTGCTTCTCATTAATCTAACCTTGCATTTTGTGTTACGACTCTCTAACAAGAACACCCTCTCATCTCTTTCTCTCTCTAAACCATGGCATACTTGATTCATCATCATCCAAAGCCACCCGAATCATCTATAACACAATATTTAAGATCCAAAAATTGGTACCATAGCCATGGTTATTGTGTTGTGTCAATTTATGGTGGTTTTTGATTCTTGTTAAAAAAGTTTTTTTTGTACTTCTTGTTGGTCGAAAATCTTTTTTCTGTTTTACTTTGGGTAAACAGTTTTTAACAAATGTTTTTGTATCCTTTATGGTCTAAAATATTTCTTGTTGCATAAGTTTTACAAAATCTGTATTGTGTCAATTTTTGTCCAAGTCAGTTTTTGTTCATATGGCAGTAATATTTTTAAACTATCCGTGAAGGTTTTGGCTGATTCTATTTTGGTTATCTTTGTCTAAACAGCTTATAGTCATATGTGGTCATAAGTCAGATTTGTGAGGTCAAACATTGGTCAAACTGGCCAAAAGAAGCAGTTTTTAGTCATATTTTCTCGGTTTTTATGAAGCTTGTCGGAAAAATAGCCGGAATAAATCGCCGAAACAAAAAGTTAAAAAGTACAATATGCGACTTGCCTATATTTCATCTTAGTGACTTGTCCTTATATCAGGTGGCGGTTTGTCACTATATTGACTCAAATGCAGTGACTTGTCCTAATATCACCAAAGCGTTTTGACGCTGAGGTTAAGATGCGGTGGTGTGACAATGAAAGCGACTTGCTAAAACCTGAAAACACATTTGTGTCAACAAGAAGCGACTTGAGTCAGGTAGCGACTTGAGTCAAGTAGCGACTTGAGTCTAGCTACTTGAGTCAAGTAGCGACTTGAGTCAAGTAGCAACTTGTGTCAAGTAGACTTGTGACATGAAGCGACTTGACAGAAAGGTAGAAGAAGAAATGACTATTAAGACATGACCACTTATACCAAATACAACTCAACTTGACCTCAGTTTCTACTCAGTCCTGTTGCTCTAAACATAAAAAAAAATGTGACTCTATCAACAAAATCAGATTCGACAATAATCTTAACCTAATCTAGACTCAACCCATACCCTCACAACACTCCATCAACTCTCAACAATCTACCAAGACTCGACTTAACAAAGGAATAAATTAATTACGTGATCTCAGCTCATTAATTCGTGGTATATAAAGCAACATCAAGATGATTCAAGGTCTATCTCACAAATTAAAATCTTCATCAATCATTTTTTTTTGAAGCTTAGCTTCGTTAATATTCGAATTATTCAAGATAGATTAATAACAATTGTGTTATAATTTGTCTATTAATTCATTTAGACATGAACTCAAATCAAAAATTAAAAATGTTACCCTAATTAACCTTACCCGAGACCCCCTTCAAGGATCATGAAGCCGTTATTAACTGTTAATGATTCAATATCATCGAGTATTTGGTTTAGTGTTTCAGTCACGGATTAAAAGGGAGGGTTTGATGTTCGGATTTTGATATAACAAGAGATGATGGAGATTCGTGGGTCTTGATGATCAATGAGATTTGATGAAGTTTAAGGAGAAGAGATTGAGATGTATGTGGAATCAGTTTGACACTACGTTTTTTTGGGAGAGAAAAGATAAGTGAGATAAAGGGGGCGGATAATTAGAGACAAATTAAGGTTGAGTGGTATTAACTTAGTCTTTTATAATCCTAATTAGGGTTGAGGAGTGTTTTGGTACTGTTTGCTGGATGGAGTGTCTTATTCTGATAATCTGATGGGCTGGACACGCAAGTATGTGAGCTGGATTGGAGTCGAACTTTACACGTGTTGGATTAATGAACTTATATTCTTGGGCTTCAATGTTAGTTTAACCAAAATTGGATGTCGGGTTGAAAGCTAACGTAGACTATCACAAGATTATAATCCGAAATTCTATTTTGTTGGTTACATATTTTTGATAATTGGTATACTTTAAAGTGTGGTATTTTTGGTTTGGTGTATTTTCACGGGAGATACAAAATTCACGGCTTGAGCGAAGATCTGAGAAAAATGACAACGGAGTTTTTGCATGGTGTTACGTATGAGATATTAGCCGTATCGGGTTATCTTCGTGTGTGGTCATTACTATTAGCCGTTGAATTAATGGAGATTCAATTTCAGCAATTCCCATGAGATATTCGACGCCACAAAATGTCTATGATACTTCAAAGTCTAAGCAAAATCTTTCAAAAATCTTCAGCGTCAGTCATGATTTTTCAAGATGTTTGCTTATGACAAGAACTTCTCGTGCAAATAGTCGTACACGTTATGATGCTTTTGAAAGTTCGAAACCATCGTGGGGGAGAAACGTGTACTTTGATGTTTTACGGTTAACCTCCAGGGAAAAGGAGTCTATACTACTTGACTTAGTATGGTTTGTGAAGTTGTCTACAGATGGGCAATGAATTGTTGATGATGGAGAATGAACCGTTATTGAACCGCTGCATGTTCCCCTAAAACAGATATTCACCAAAACCAAAGTTGTCATAACACTTTCAAGCTGACATTGTTTACGGTTTAGTCTTGATTTTGTAAAATCCTATGAAAGAATCGATTTCTCGGTTTAAATCATAGACTAGTAAAATCCCGTAGCAATGGAAACATCCCGGTAAAAGTAAAGTGCATTTCCGGATCTATCTTACGGTTTATTCCTGGTTTTGTAAAATCCCGCGAAAGAAACTATTTCTCGGTTTAAATCATAGAATTGTAAAATCCCGTGATCATATAACCATCCTGGAGAAAGGAAAGTGTATTTCAGAATCTTATCTGATGCTGGTGATACGGTTTTCCGCTCAAGAAGGGATAAAAGTGTGTACTTCATGAATTGGATGTGTGTTTGGATATTCGTCATGGTAGTTTGGTT
This sequence comes from Chrysanthemum makinoi, assembly GCA_910596185.1. Lineage (NCBI taxonomy): Eukaryota > Viridiplantae > Streptophyta > Magnoliopsida > Asterales > Asteraceae > Chrysanthemum > Chrysanthemum makinoi. The sequence goes on from OU343223.1 coordinate 250,906,522, forward strand.
ATTACATGGTTTTACGGGGTTATGCGCTTCTTACCATGGTCGGGATGAAACCATTATCATAGTTCACTTAAAACGTCAAAGGAGGCTAGATTTGAGCTTTTAACCAGAAGATGTGACAATGGGGTTAATTCACTATTATTTATTTGAGGTTGAAGTGAAATGTCACCGGCAAGTGTACTTAGTATTTGAAGGTATCGGAGATGGTTGGATGAAGATTCTTCGAGATCCTTGTTCGAGCTTATTATCAAAAAACGAAGACTTGGAAATCTAGTTATTGTTGGGTGACTTTTTCCATTTCCTTTACCACTTGGGGGAATTGGGCTCTTACCATCACAAAATAACTATCACTTTAAGGAGTTACGTTGTAGTGCTCAGTGTCACATTCAATTGTGGATTTTCAAGAGGTGATGTACGTCTTATACTTGATGGTTGGTTGGATGAAGAGTATAGAGTACTTAGAGATTCAATGGAGGATGAAGTCTCGACACCGCTCTTTATTACATATGTGCAAGTTTTAAGTCACGAGTTCGGGTTAGTTTACTTCAGGGTCAAATTCATCATATTGGTTTTCTCCATCAGCTGTCACTACAAAGAGCCTACTGAATGATAATGGGGTTGATTATAAGTTTGCCAAGAGTAGATGAAAAGAGAGAGATTTATGATGTTTGAACACAACAGTTCAAGCCTCATACCTCAAAGAAAAGAAAAGTGTACGCTTCAGTGCACTTTATCTTCTGAAGAAGAGAAATCTTCTCAATTATGACCATTCTCATCAACATGCTTCATGCTTTTTCAATGCGCTTTCTAATATCAAGTGAACCGAGCTACTGTTGATTGTCTTCTTATTCCACTTGCTCAATTATCATGACGATGGAGACATCATATGCAATTTTTGCGGGGGATAAGTGTGAATAGACCACATTTGGATGATGTTCACTTATTCAATCAAGAATGTCAACTCCGTATGCAGTTCTTGAGGGGGAGAAGAAGTGTGAAACTACTGCATGAAGATTGATATATGAGAATAAATGGTCATACGGCACCTAACTCATGTAAGAACCGAGCTTCTTCTTATCGGGTCATCTTTACATGGAGTTTCTTCTAAGAGCCATTGGTTGACATCTTCACACGGTCTGATTTGATTAATGACAAAGTGCTTCCAGTTGCGGGGCTGATTTCCTTGATGAACATCTTTCTGTTCTTGTTTGATTGGGAGGGATTTGAGTTAAGGGGATTTGCTACATCTAAGTTAACGAGAATGCATTTGGTGAGAAGAAGATGTTAACATTCTATTCCCCAAACGGACAATCTAGAAGAAGGTCGAGTCTACAGTCTGTTCTACATTTTCTGCTACATGTTAGAAGACTAAAGACGAGTTGCATTTAACGATCCAAAGACTTCTTCTTAATCCGGACATTCATCATAAAGATTGTCAGCTTAGGGGAGAGCACTAATTGGGGGAGAGTGAAATGTCAAATTTAATCCCCAATTAGACTTGCTCACATTCTTCAGCAAGTTGATTCTCATAAATACTTCAAGCGATCTTCTCAGAAGACTTCGAGTTTATGGGCTTACAATGTGTTGTTGATTCTGAAGTATCAAAACCAGAAAGGGGGAAGGAGACAAGCATCTAAAATGAGTCATTGATTGAGGGGGAGAATGTTTTCAAATTTATATCATCTATCGGGCTTATCTAATTATCCTAAATGCTTAACTAAAAAATTATGTTAACCTACGTTGAAGGACTAAGTGCCTAGGATAAGATTGTTAGGATTAGATGATTAGAGTTTGATAAACACATTATTCCCATGCTTTATATGAACTAATTGATATGTGGAATTGACTATTATTAGTCGATTGCTGTTTGGGTGATGTCGACCACCATATATCTGTTTGTGTCCACTAACGCATGCATGTATATTGGTATATAAGAATGTTCCTGATCTGGATCCCACAGTTGATGATTGGATGCCAAAAGGAAAGGGCAACTATATCTTGGGTCGACAAATGAAGAAACGGAGCTTAATTTAACTTCTATGGAGAGTTGGCATGAAATGCAACGTAATAGGTCCCACTGCATCAGCAGATGGTTTTCTTCATCATCAAATGAAGAAACGGAGCTTAATTGGACCTCTATGAAGAGTTGGCATGACAAATGCAACGTGAAAGGTCTCACTGCATCAGCAGACGGTTTCTTCTAGCCCTACAGCAACAACAGAAGCTTCTTAACCACCTAACACATCTTTGTGCAGGAAAAGTAGTGAATAATACCATTTTACATAAAATTTGATAAAATTTTTTTGTAAATGGGAAAAATATTGTTTTGAAAATAAACTGAACTTATACTTTGGAAATCAACCGGACTTCATTTCAAATATAAGTCACTCAATCAACGACTACGGTCATTCATTGAGGGGGAGAGTGATTTCAAACTTAAGTATTTTCAAACGATATTTCTTCATAAAAGTCTGTTTGTACAAAATAAGTGGTGATCTAAAGATTTAATGTTATGTCATGGTATGATTTTCTTTAAAACTCAAAGATCTTACAAAATGAAATTTTTTCTGTTCTTGTTTGATTGTGAAATTGTTTTATTTTTCTTAAAGATCTCTTAAAAACTATCATACCTGACACTAACAATCTTTAATGTCTATAATTGGTCCTCATCAGTCAATTTCAAAAATTAAATCTTGCCACGTCTTTCCCCAAAATTTTCCAAATGATTTAAATCAATCGGGATCCAAAATCTCAATTGGTTTAAAATTTTTGATCTGGGGAGAGATCGTGATTTAAATCTCAAATCGGTTTTAAAGGGTGATTGTTTCAAAAGCACTCCTTCCTTTATGTGCCAAACGATCTTGAAATACATAATGCACATGATTGGGGATGAGCATTTAACCATAAACCAGAAGAGCTTTTAAATCAGGCACATTTTCTCCCATGTTTTCTAAACCTCATTTAATCACTTGGGATCCAAAATCTCAAAGGGTTTGATATTTTTGATCGGGGGAGAATGTGTGATTTAATAATGAAATTTGATAAAAGATGATCGTTTTGATTCAAGTGTGCATACTGCTCTCCCATATGTGCTAAACACTTTCGAATCTCTAAGCACATATTGAGGGGGAGCATTTCAAAAGAAAATAAACTTTCAAGGTACAAAGATTTATATGTTTCAACATAAAGTACCTTGATTGATTTTCTAAAGGTTTCTTAATGGCTTTTGTGATCGTGGATGTGCTTCAAAAGATCTCTTTCCTCTATGTGATAAAATAATTTCAAATATCCTACGCAAATATTGAGGGGGAGAATTTACTAAGAAAATCAATTGGCTTTTTCCACAGAAATTGAGATCAAAGAAATCTTTCAAAGACCTCTTGCCTCCATGTGCTAAACAATTTCAAAAATCATATGAGCACATGTTGAGGGGGAGCATTTCTAAAAGATCAAAAAAAATTAAGGTACAAAATGCTTCGATATTATATCACAAGTACCTTGATTGATTTTCCAAATGATTTTTTAATTGGTTTCAAGAAGAGTAAGAACAATACCAAAAGACCGACCAATTTACTTTATGCATGGTGTTATAAGGATGGTTAGGTTAGGTATTCGTTCCCACGATCCCGCCAGAGCCAGAGGGATCTACCCAGGGTCAATCCACTAGATAGTGTAGAAGTCCTTAGGTATGAAAAAAGGAGAAAAGTGAGAAATGGGAAGAGTGCGGACTGAGACAGAGCTAGTACTGGAATAAACCTAACAAGGTTCTAGTTATGAAGTCTCGGTAAGCACTGAAGGGGTTGAAGAATGAAAAAGAAATGAATGTGAAAAGGGTGAAAAGAAATAGCCCTCCAATAATTCAACCTTAGGGCAGAAACTGGGTTCAATACATATGCTACTGGTGTTTACTAAGGTAACACCGGTATTGAAGACAAGACGTCATGGACCCAGTGACGCACTGCACCTAACTTCCCAAGCTACTCAAGTTCCTATTAAAAGGGCTTGTTTCATTCTCACGGGGAACCTACATAATCTATCGACTTTCTCTTAGAGATTGTTGATATTGAAGAAGGAGACCCTCTCCCTAGTCTCCGGCATAGGAAACAAAATATGCACAATTGAGTCTAGAGCCAAGAGATCATCCACAAAATCTCATTAGGACACAAAATTAATGAAGACTTGCTGTTTCACACAATGTGGAAAGTAAGTATATCTATTAAGAGTCCTACGCATTATCCTTATGGTTTTGCCAGAACATCCGAGTGATATGTTAAAGTATTCACGATGAAGATGGAAATCCTTCTAGAGCCAACATCAAACAAGCTCTTGGTAGGTGACATGTGAGATCTTTTCAAAAGATCAAGCTTGTGACAACTAGATAGAAACAATGGGGAGATTCATTCTTGAATCAACCTTGGTCCAGGAAATGAATTGACGAATACATTTGGAAAAACCATTCGATGTGCAAATCTTCTTTTCTCTAGCACATCGAATGTGTATTGATATTTCAAATTCAAAAAGTATCTCTGATTGAAAAAATACTTTTGGAAAAACCGTTCGATGTGCAAATCTCTTTTTTTCTCTAGCACATCGAATGTGTATTCTTTTCAAATACAAAAAGTATTTTTGTTTGAAAATTGATCGTTCTCATAAAACCTTCCTTGTATTGCAAAACTCTTTCTTCAAGCAATACGAGATTGTTTTCAAATCAATCTTTCATCAATCAGTGAATCTCAATTCGCTGGTTCACTCACTCCGTGTTGTCTTCTTTGAGACGTTCCGGTTTGAGAACAGCTAGAACATTGCGAAACTCTGTCAAGGAGATTCTTCGAATTCTACCCGATCACAAAGTACTTGTACGATCAACGGGAACCGTGGGCCGTGTACCTCAATTCAACGAAAGTGATCAAAGACACTTTCGTGTGATTTATAGCTAACTGTTGTTTGCAGGTACATTTGGACGGTTGTACCGATCGAATTGAGAAGTCAATCCTAAGCCGCATGCTCCACAAAGATCCATGCTTAATTGAAGAAATCATGACTTGTGCATATCTACATAACCAGCTCGATATTCTTATACTATGTTTTTGCTACGCCGCAAATATCATGAGCCAAGAAAGCTTCCGCTACTCGATGAAAAGATGTCATGATCCGTAAAGTGTGAGCATGTCGGTCCGTAAGTCACAACTACACATGATGGTAACACAAAAAGGGTGATCCAGAGATTTACTGTGGCTGATGATCTCAAAGAAAGCTCGAAGATCATCAAAGATGTGGATCAGTTCAAAGACCTCCACTTAAAGTACAAAGCAGTCGGACTTTGAAGAATCACTGCTAAAGCACAAAGATTGCGGATGTGAAGAATTAACGTCTACGAGCTCAAGACTAAAGATAAAATAGAATGCTATGATTCAAAATGTAAATCATGGGGTGACCTCCCTTGGGGGGAGATTGTTAGGAATTGGAAATTCCATTGTGAAGTGTCGGTCACCCCAAATATTATCTAGCATAAGTTAGCTCGTAGACATATCGTTATTTATCAGTTTATTAGTTAGTTATTAGTTTAGTTTAGCATAGTGTAACACCGTGGAGGAAGGACGGGTCTTTACCCACTGTATGCCTGATCCACAGCCCGTCTGGAGGGCGTTTAGTTTGTAAGTATAAATACCCTTCCCTCTAAGGGAAGGGTGGTGCTTCTCATTAATCTAACCTTGCATTTTATGTTACAACTCTCTAACAAGAACATCCTCTCATCTCTTTCTCTCTCTAAACCATGGCATACTTGATTCATCATCATCCAAGGCCACCCGAATCATCTATAACACAATATTTAAGGTCCAACAAAGCTGATGAGATTTATTTTACTAATATACCTTCATCTTATGTTGTTCCTGCTACACCACACAGAAGAATCAATCAGGATCATCCCTTGGAAAATGTTATTGGGGAAGTCAATGCTGAAAGAACTACAAGATCTAAAGTTCAGCATAGTGAAACTGGATTCTTCAGTGCCATTTATGAAGAAAGGATCCATGGGGACACACAAAAATGTCTCTTTGCTTGTTTTGTTTCCCAAGTAGAACCAAAAAAAGTTTACAAAGCTCTTGAAGATGAATCCTGGGTAGAAGCAATCCAAGAAGAGCTTCTCCAATTCAAACTTCAGAATTTCTGGGTTCTGGTGGATCTTCCTGAAGGCAAAAGAGCCATTGGCACTAAATGGGTCTTCAGAAACAAGAAGGATGTACGGGGTGTGGTAATAAGGAACAAGGCTAGACTGGTGGCTCAAGGGTATACACAATAGGAAGGGATTGGCTATGAAGAGGTCTTTGCTCCAATGGCAAGGATTGAAGCTATTCGACTATTCCTGGCCTATGCATCATATAAAGACTTCACAGTATACCAGATGGATGTGAAGAGTGCTTTCCTCTATGGGAAGATTGAAGAGGAGGTATATGTCTCAACCTCCTCGAAGATCCAACCTTTTCTAACAAAGTTTACAAGGTACAAAAGGCACTATATGGTCTCATGAGTGCCCCAAGAGCTTGGTACGAAACTTTAGCCAAGTATCTTTTGGGCAATGGCTTCAGAAGAGGGAAGATTGATCAGACTCTATTCATCAAGAATGTGAAGAATGATATCCTGTTGGTTCAGATTTATGTTGATAACATTATTTTTGGCTCAACCAAGCAGGATCTATGCAGAGAGTTTGAAAAATTGATGCATGATAGGTTTCATATGAGTTCTATGGGAGAACTCACCTTCTTTCTTGGGCTCCAGGTTAAGCAGAAGACTGATGGCATATTTATTAGTCAGGATAAGTATGTCAAGGAGATTTTGGTGAAGTTTGGCTATGAAAATACAAAGATTGCAAGCACTCCTAATGCAGGTTTTACTGACCAGGTTTAAATATTTATAATGTCTCGTTATATCTATGGTCTACCCTAGTGCACTAACGGGCAGTGTACCCGGTCGTGTGTAGTGTAGTAATCGGTAAAGCCGAGGTCGTCCCAAGAGCTATGTGTGTTGGATTATTACTAAGTCTAGGTGTCACAGATTTAATAATGGTTTCGATAGGGATTTAATTAATTAAACTACTAATGCAGAATAAAGCAAGTAAATGGTAAAGGGAAATCAATAGAGGAGAGTGGTGCTAACCTAGTTAATCCTCCTAGCTAGTTATGTCTACGTCTACTTACTTCCAATTACTTCAGGTAGGGTCAAAGTCGAGAGGACATCATTTGGTCAATTCGCCCCTAACCTATCAGAAAGATGCCACCACAGAGAAGTCAGAGTGTCCCTCATAAATCCTGTTGTTCCCGGTCCCTAAGTCAAGTCATTAAGTACCACTACATGCTAGATTTATAATAGTGAATGCCCGGCCGTTAGGAACTTAGACACGCACCCCCTAATTCTTAAGTTCATCCAAACGATAGGTGATCAGCTTGGTCAAATCACACAAGTAGAAAGGGTCGTCATTGGTCATATCTTACACTTCCGTCTCAGTCAGCCACTTAGGGTCAGTTGGTCATAACTCCTAGGCAATTGGCCTCTACCGCCATTCAAAACTACCGAACCAAGGGTGGCTACCAATAAACTATGCATGCATAAACTTAGAAATAATTGTACGGAAGTAAAGTAAACGCAAACAAAACAATTAAGGAATCATAACTAGGCCAGCACCAAGAGGTAGCCGCTCATATTAATCATGCAAACCAATTCAATATTTAAAGGTACGAAATACATGAATTGAAAGTAAAATAAATATAAAACGCTAATGCTTATGGTAGGGGAGTGAATTCTCCCTTGGAGACAGCTCCGTATGCTCCTCTAGACCTACCTTGAGCTTTTTCCCACATTCTCTGAGTGTTGTGTGTGGAATGGGATGATTAGAAATGCTGGAATTCATGGGGTATTTACGGCGTAACCAATATAGGAGTTGCGCCGTAACCTTCTATTTCTTCGTATTTTGCACTAGATCTGCTGGTTACGGCGTAACCTAATGAGTGGTTACGCCGTAGTCTTCAATAAACTCGGTTACGTCGTAGTAGATGCAATAATTACGGCGTAAGTATCGTGACGGAACCTCATTTGACCTAATATAGTTACGTCCAGAAGCTTTGGGAAGAGTTACGCCGTAACCTTCTGATAAGTTGGTTTTCTGAGTCATGCAATAGTTACAGCGTAATGTGAGAGAAGAGTTATGCCGTAATTACCTGAAAGTGGAAAACAATGGAAAACAAGCGTAAATCCATATAAATGATATAAATTACAAGCATTATCGGGGGAAATTGACACTTAATATTCAGGACTATTTGATGTTATCAAATATCCCCCCACTTGAACTCTACTTGCCTCAAGTAGACCTTATTAGAAATATTCCTAAAAAGATATCTCCCATAACCTGGAAAATCTAAGTTTACAAATCTCTTATGTTAGAATAAAACAAAGCCGAACACCTCACGAAAGGGGAACAAAACACTCAAATCTCTCAACTATTCTAAGTGTCAATTTCGGGGTGATCACTCAATCGCACAGTCATAGCTTGTATTCTATCATAAGCTTGGCGGTTACACAAATCTCCACCACTAGAGTTAAGGGCTAAACAATTCTCGAAGGAAATATAGGTAAACACGACAAAGGTTAAGGGGTGACTCGTCATTACTAACATGTCACGGCGAAGTGGACAAAATCAATGATACATGACCAAATCCATGGCCAAGACACCAAAGATTGCTCGCTGCATCACTTAGACACGCTTCATGACTAAAGCGTAGGATAAGACATGGGATATATAAATGGTGTAAAATAAAAAACAAGCAGGTAGTCTAGATCTATAACCAAGTCATCACCACTTACCGTCCACCCAAAGTTCAAGCTTTGAAGTCAAGAAACCGGATCATGAAATACAAGGTAGATGTGTCATTAGAGGATGTCGTGATGGGCACACTACCTTTTCTCCAACTGTTGGCATAACTACCAACTCCAATCTTTAAATGTGACCGAGGTGGCCTCCTCGATACTAAATCTACAAAGCTCATAACATAGTGCTTATAACATCGCACTTTACAATAACATAACAACTATTTTTTTTTCGAATCAGACTTTTTTTTTCTACATAATACTAAACATAATATCCCCCCACTTAAGATGAACAATGGGAATTCGGGGGGTCTTCAATGATCTTCAGGAATGTTGTCGATGAAAGCGTGATTTCTGAACCTTTCCACTCGAACCTTGAACTTAGACAAATGATGACTTCCAAATCACAAATAAAGACTTCAGGGTAGGCTAAGGTGTATAGGTGTATCGAAACAATATATTGGGCTAACAAAATGAAAGGAATTGCTTAGAAGGGTGTATCTAGGGGTATCTTGCACTAAAGGTGAGTGCAACAAAAGGGTTCATAAGGGGGTCGAAAAGTAGAGGTGACTAATCGATAGACACACAATGGTATGCTGTTTGAGTGATAATCCTATAATATTGCCTTCTAAAACTGAAAAGTCCAAATACATCGAGCTAACTCAACATACCTCGTCTATGGTCTCGAAATGATGCAAAGGCCAAGTTCTAAAGTTTACAAGCTACCGGCACACTCATAATTTGGTGGATTTAAGGTAAAATATTGGAAATGGATAAGGCTAATCTCACCATATAATATCAAGGGTTGTATGTGCTCGGCTAAGGTCTAATCTAGTTAGGTTAAGAAAAACATGTCAAAATTTTAAAAATGGCATAAATTTTCAAAATAAACTAGAAAAACGAGGGAAAAATAACGTTCAAGAGATAATTCTACTCCCGTCCCCCCACTTGAATTGTACAAAGTCCCTTTTGTACTAGGCATTAAAAAAAGGTGAAGAGAAAAGTAGAATTAGAGTGAGAACTTCCCTGAAATTTGCTCCATAAAGAAAGAAGGCCCACGAAAAGAGACGTGCCTTCGTATAAGCATCATGAACAAACTTCAATCCCTGAAATCACACTACCGACAAGCATAATTCTAAAAAGAAAAATGAAAATGAAAAATGAAAACAAACCTAACTCACTTTCGTAGGAATCACGGTTGCATTTAGCTTATGCAACAAGCCTTTTAAACCACTTGGTGTCCCAAATGGATGAGTGAAGTCTCATGAGGGTTTACAGGGAACACACCTACAAAGTTCATTTAAAATACTAATACAAAGTTATTGTGTTTCAAAATGAAAGAATTAAAGCAGAGGAAAGTTACGTCGTAACTCTTATGAAGGAGTTACGCCAGTGGCAATCGCAAAACCGGCATAAGCTACAAAGCGAGTGGTTACGGCGTAACCACAGAGATGGTATTACGCCGTAATTGGTACTGCGTCAAGAATTCTCGCAAAAGGTTGGTTACGGCGTAATCACAAAGATGAGTTACGCCAGAACTCGTTCGTGACGCTGAATCGATGAAAGCGGCAATTGCTTCCTCGCTTTCCTGCAAAAATAGTTAGAAAACACAAAACCCAACAGAAATGGAAATAAAACAAAAGAAAGGGATAATTTGGGTTGTCTCCCGAAAGAGCACTTTTCTTTATTTATGAGTCTTTAAGTTAGACTCAGAGCCGCGGGACTACCAATGCTTGTTGGTCATTTCGTGGATCTGGCAATCTCCACGTTGGATCCAACTTACCAAATTCTCATCCCGCTTGTAGTCGCCCCCAATTCTAAACCCATAAATGAGTAGAAACTCTTGATTTTCTCGTAAGGGTGTTCAATGCCTTTTTCTTTGTCTTCCTCACTGATATCGAGCAGTGGTTGGGCTTGGCTCAACTGCCTCTTGGTCCAAATTTTAAAGTTCTTGATCGTTCTCGACATTTTGAAAATAGTCTTATCATCGTTAATCTTCAACCATACTTTAACCAAACCCGACATTTCCTGAAAAGACTTTCCTAAAATTACTCCTGTAAGTCCGTCCTCCACAAATTCACTTACGTCGTCTAAAACCATAAAATCCACCAAAAATGAATGATTTCCAACGAAGACATGGATGTTAGTTGCAAACCTGAGAAAGTTATTCCCCTTATATTCTAATTCTTTCTTCATAACTCGGTTGTAGCATTCTTTTGACATGATGTTGACTGGGGAAGTAGTGTCAATAAATGGGTGGAAATCGATGAACCCGATTTTGCATGAGATCTTGAGATAATAGGGGTTTCTATGATGTATGGGGGTTCCCACCTCATGAAATCTAGGTTGATTGGATTGCGAAAAATCCTTAACAGAGTTATCTTGCCAATGGGTCATCTCGACGTCACTTGAGAGGTCTTCAGCACTTAATCCTAAGTTATCCTCTTCCTCAAAGTTGACAAAAACATCAAAATCTCTCCCCGAATCAAACTCGCCAGGATCCGGGGGGTCACTAAGAAATTCTTCTAAAGCTTCACCAAAACTGCCTACAGGATCAATTGCACATACCTTTTCCGGTGTAGACAAATTCTCATTAGGTCTGAAAGTAGCAATTTCTCCATTAGCTTCAAGAGTTAACTTTCCAGCAAAGACATCCACCTTAGTATGGGCAGTGGCAAGCATAGGCCTACCTAAAATGACTGGTATTCTATTGTCTTCTGAAATGTCAAGAATCACAAAATCTACTGGGAAAAGGAATTTCTTAATCTTCACCAACACATTTTCACCGATGCCCAATGGTGATTGCATAGATCGATCGGCCATTTCAATTTTCATCTTGGCCGACTTTAAATCACCAATCCCCATACGCAAAAACATCGAACGAGCCATTATGCTAATACTTGCTCCAAGATCAGCTAGGGCATTACACATGTTTAGACTCCCGATCAAGCAAAGGAGAGTGAAATATCCTGGATCTTTTTCCTTTTGTGGTAGCTCGTTCCTCAAAACCGCTGAACATCTTTCGTTGAGGTGAATTGTCTCATCATTGCTTAATTCTTGCTGAATATCATCATGATTAGTTTTAATAGAATTGTTGATAGGTAAGTTTACCGGTAAAGTTTGGTCCAGAAGTGACTGTCTTTCCATGCTGATTCGTCGCTTAACTTTTTCTGAAAAGGTCATAGGTTCTTCAAGGATAGTTTCTACAGTGTGGACAACTTCCTCCTCCCGAGCTGCTAGATAATTAGAGATGGCTTCTAAACATGAGCTAACACTCTTTTCCAATCTCTTAATCCTATCATCGTGAATCTTGAGAGAAGAGATTGTATTATCCAAGAATGTTCTCATCAATTTTTCAATCCTATCATCTCGTTCTCTTGATTCCTTGATGTGGTCAAGAATTTTTTTCTCAATATCGCTCCCGGTTTTGGTCCCAAACACGCTCTTAACCCTCTCGACCCTGCATGCTTCAGCTTTTCTTTCTAACCTATGTTTTTTGAAAATTTCCTCATAATTGTACTCTTGCTTTGTTATCGTCTTCATTACCTTATAATCGAAATTGTCTCTCGGTCCGTACCCTGTATCCATATGCCACTTGTAGCAATGTTCAGAAATCTACTAATACATTCCAGGGCTTGGTCAGGAGTCATGCTAGGGATAGGTCTCGCGGAATCGAGAAGTTCTCGTGTTAGCGTATTAATCCCACGATAGAAGACATAGACGATCTGATGCTTGTTTAAATCATGGGTAGGGCATCGATAGAGTAGCTCGTTAAATCTTTCCCACGCTTGGTAAAGCGTTTCTTCTCCAACCTAAACGAATTGATAGATTTTCCCAAGAAGCTTGGCCATTTTTGAAGGAGGGCAAAATTGTTGGAAGAAATCTTTTCTTAGTTTATCCCATGCTCCTTTACAATCGTTAGGGAGTTTGTTATACCATTTTTTCGCTGTCCCAGTAAGAGTCATAGGAAAAATCCTTGCAAAGGATCGAATAGCTCGGAGTACCTCTGACGTTGAAAAGAGAGGATAAGTGGAAAACTTCTTCTACGTGATCTTGAACGTCCTCATCTTCATCTCCAGAAAACTTAAGTTTGTGCAACTCTTGAATAATATGATCTGAAATAGAGTATTTTTCAGTATGAGAATCCTGTGTGAAGCTTCGTTGGCAGTTCTCATTTGATCGCTCCATATACTGCTCCATAGTTAGGTCATCGATTCAATTTTCATTGATGACCTCTGGTTTTGCGTCAGACTGGTCTGATTCGTAAAATGAGAAGATGTAGTGAATAGGAACCGGAAAGTAAACTTTCTTTCTTCGAAATTGCTTCTCCGGGTCATCGAATGGGGTGGCCAGAAAAGGCCTCGAGCTGCGAGTCTTGTATCATGACATTTTAAGAAAGAAAATTCAAAACAGACTTAATATGAAATCCTAAAATAGCTCCCCGGCAACGGCGCCAAAAACTTGATGCAGTTTTATCGATCGGTTTTAATATTTATAATGTCTCGTTATACCTATCGTCTACCCTAGTGCACTAACGGGCAGTGTACCCAGTCGTGTGTAGTGTAGTAATCGGTAAAGCCGAGGTCGTCCCAAGAGCTATGTGTGTTGGATTATTACTAAGTCTAGGTGTCACAGATTTAATAATGGTTTCGATAGAGATTTAATTAATTAAACTACTAATGCCGAATAAAGCAAGTATATGGTAAAGGGAAATCAGTAGAGGAGAGTGGTGCTAACCTAGTTAATCCTCCTAGCTAGTTATGTCTACGTCTACTTACTTCCAATTACTTCAGGTAGGGTCAAAGTCGAGAGGACATCATTTGGTCAATTCGCCATAACCTATCGAAAGATGCCACCATAGGAGAAGTCGTGTCCCCTCATAAGTCCAGTTGTTCCCGGTCCCCTAAGCCAAGTCATTAAGTACCGCTACATGCTAGATTTATAATAGTGAATGCCTGGCCGTTAGGAACTTAGACACGCACCCCGTAATTCTTAAGTACATCCAAACGATAGGTGATCAGTCGGTCAAAACGCACAAGTAGAAAGGGTCGTCAGTTGGTCATATCTTACCCTTCCCGTCTCAGTCCGCTCACCTAGGGTCAGTTGGTCATATCTCCTAGGCAATGGCATGGGTGGCTACCAATAAACTATGCATGCATACACTTAGAAATATTTGTACGGAAGTAAAGTAAATGCAGACAAAACAATTAAGGAATCATAACTAGGCCAGCACCAAGAGTTGTTTAGCCGCTCATATTAATCATGCAAACCAATTCAATATTCAAAGGTACGAAATACATGAATTAAAAGTAAAGAAATATAAAACGCTAATGCTTATCGTAGGGAGTGAATTCTCCCTTGGAGACAGCTCAAGTATGCTCCTCTAGACCGCCTTGAGCTTTTCCCATGTTATCTCGAGTGTTGTGTGTGGAATGGGATGATTAGAAATGCCGGAATTCGTGGGGTATTTATAGGCGTGATCTGGGTTACGGTAACCAATATAGGAATTACAGGTAACCTTCTATTTCTTCGTATTTTGCACTAGATCTGCTGGTTACGGCGTAACCTAATGAGTGGTTACGCCGTAGTCTTCAATAAACTCGGTTACGTCATAGTAGATGCAATAGTTACGGCGTAAGCATCGGGCGTGGAACCTCATTTGACCTAATATAGTTACGTCATAACCTTTGAGAAGAGTTATGCCGTAACCTTCTGATAAGTTGGTTTTCTGAGTCACGCAATAGTTACGGCATAATGTGAGAGATGAGTTACGCTGTAACTTCTTCAAAGTAGCATACTGTGAATATTCTTTAGATAATTCTCCAATTCCGCGTCTCTTTAGCTCCAATGCTCGTGACATTTACCCGAAGTGGAAAACAATGGAAAACAAGCGTAAATCCATATAATGATATAAATTACAAGCATTATCGGGGGAAATTGACACTTAATATTCAGGACTATTTGATGTTATCAACTCCTATGGAGCACAATAAGCCATTACTTCGAGATGCTGATGGTGAAGAAGTTGATCCGCATCTCTACAGGTCAATGATAGAATCATTGATGTATTTGATCCTCTCCGCACTGGATATTATGTTTGCAAAGGTGTGCCTGCGGCAAGATTTCAAGTTTCTCCAAAGCTCTCACATGCATGCCGTTAAAAGAATCTTTAGATATCCGAAGGCCATGCTCACCTAGGCCTTTGGTATCCTAAGGACTCTCCCTTTGATCCGTAGCTTACTCCGACAAAGGATATGTTGGGCAAGTCTTGATAGGAATTCAACCACAGAAGGATGTCAATTTCTTGGTGATAGGTTGATTTCATGGCAAAGGTAAGAAGCATAGCATTGTGGCAAACTCTACAACCGAGGTGAAAGTATGTAGCTATCAGAGTTGTTGTAAGTCCTCGGATCCGAATCGATGCTTGATCGGGTCTAATTTTATGAGCACTATCATTTACATAGATAACAACAGTACTATATGCATTATAAAAAATTTAGTTGCTCATTCTAAAACTAAACACATTGAGATAAGACATCACTTTATAAGGGATTGTAATGAAAAGAAACTCATTCAGGTTGATCGGATTGATACTGAATTTAATGTTGCAGATCTTTTAACAAAAGCTTTTGAATTGGGAAGGTTTCAGTACTTGGTCACAAGTATTGGGATGCTTCATCCATAATTTGTCTTATCTCTCTCTATTTTTGTAAAGTTTTGTCAACTTATGGTTAGTACTGATTGTTATCTAGTTAATACTGATTGTGTAAAGTTAATACGGATTGGCAAGAAAATCTCTTGGATTGTATTTTCTTGGTTTTGGACTAACTTTTCAGGTTTAGCACAAGCAGTATGGATGGGATTTGGTGACTGATGGTTACAGCAAGTGTGGTTCTCTCACTTATGCTCATTCTGATGCAACCACATAATGGAACTTGTTGTAACTCTGGACTTAGTGATGCCAACGCATTATGTGGCATCTTGTGGTATTACTGAACATGAATTGATGGTTTCAGTTAGTCAGGTCATTCTGCACTAACCCACTCGTGCCATTCTATCCTGCTTACGATAGTGTGACTAGCCCAAGGGCATCCGGCTTAGAGAACGTAAAATGGAGCAACCGTGAATCCAAAACTTTTGCCGAGGCAACACCTACCATGAGCCGGAAACCCCGCCATGAAGGCCCTTTAATGGGACTATCCATCACAAAGGCGGCAATGCTACTGAAACCATTGGTTTTCACCAAACTAGAGGCCATGTGTCGACCTTGATTAAGTGTTTGTCACCACACTTAATCCCTTCAAATTGGGTTTCAGATTATAATTTCCAAATTATGAGATAATCTTGATGGGTAAAGTTAGTATTGATGGTTATAAGTTAGTACTGATAAGCATAGTTAGTACTGATGAACTAGCCGTTGGTACTTATTCCAAAAGTCTGTTAGGCAATGATTACTTTTGCAAATTGAGTTGTTACCGTTTGTTTCTTTATATAAGAGTTTCCTAATTGGTTTCTCTGCACTTATTACCATAAGTATTTACAAGGCGGTTCAACCAAAGTTCTCCAACTCTCTATATATTGCATAACTTTCCAATTGCTTTCACCATGATTAACTAAAGGCTTTTGCGATCAAATCCCACTTAACTAATCCTCATTCTTATTGCGCATGGTTCCTCTTGATTTTGTCGATAAGCACAACATGGTGGCATGTTTGGACTTGCCAAAAGGCAATGAAGAATTCACTGAGATAGTAGCTTTTCTAAACATGAAGCGATCGTTTGTTTGCTTTACTCTTAAACCCTACTATCTTATGTACCCCTTAGGAAGTTTTGGCAAATCGCTATTGCCTCAACAACGAAAGGGGTACAACAGCTTAATTGGTACAGTGGATGGAACACAAATTGTTATTACTAAAGCCTCTCTAAGAGAAAATCTTCATCTTAGACATGCTGATGGTATTAGCACTTTGCCAGCCACTGAAATCATTGAACCACTTTCAATGATGGGGTATAGACATGACAATACTTTCAACTTTCACAAAAGTCAGTTTTCCCCACAATGGAGATTTCTAAATCATAACCTCTTACATTGCTTAAGTCACAAAAGGACTGGCTGGGATGTTTTTCCCACAAACATAGCCACAACCTTGATCTGCCTTGCAACAGGCAGGGTGTTTAATTTTTCAAATTACATATTTGAGGGTATGCTTAAAAATGCTGTTAGCATAACCAAATTTCTGATGTATCCCAGGTTCATACAAATATTTTTGGATCATCAGAGAGAAAACTTTCAGCCTCACAAAAATATTTATCCATAAAAAATACACACAGCCAAGGTATTTTCAAATATGTTAAGGGTTGTGGTAGGATATAGTGGGTTTGTAGTGCCTTTATTTCAAAACATGCTTCTTGGAGAGGGTGAAGGACCATCAAGCACAGGTGGCTCCCAACACACACCCACAGATCCTGATAACTCTCCAAATCAATCAACCAGTAGGCACTGAGATAGCCCATTCTCCTCCTAACATTGTACCAGATGAGCCTATCTCAGTTGCTGTAGGAGATAGAATGGTAAGGGCTACCACTACTCATCCAAGCTTAGAAGCTGGTGACGATAGTGGTAACATACATAAGACCCAAACCATGCCAACACCTAGTGAGCTTCACTGGTGGACCTGCAAAGGCTAAAAATGGGGTGTATCCGCCGTGCTAGGCCCGAGTGCATCTCAATTCCTCAAAGGACTCCACCTCTCTCTGCAGTAACACGTACCGAATTGGTGAGGCAACTTATCACTTAAGGATATGACAGAATTGTACGATTTTTATGCGTAAAAGGTGAACACTCGGAGAATGCTTTGATGAACAAAAGAAAGTCTGCCAAAAGTTCATACCGAATGTCTTGCTAAAGATGAAAAAGTTAGAGCATCAAGTCAAGCTTCTCTCCAAGCCTACTATAGAATCATATCCAGTCACTGCATCTGTCCAAAGAAAGGCTAAGTTCAGAGTCTCATGTACCTCAACAGAGGATTCTACCAAACAGGGGAGGAGTTTTGATATTCAAGGCATAAGTGAATTTGGTCAATGGCAAGGTGGTGCAGCTTTTCAGAGCCCTTTTGCTAATGAAGAAGAAGTACAGATCACCATTGATGCACAATAAGAAGTACTTAGTACTCCTACATGGACTATCAGTACTATCCCAGTTAGTACTGTTAGTGTTGTAGTTAGTACTGATAGTACTATGGTTAGTACTCTGGTGTTCTACAATCAGTACTAAGCCCAATTGTTCAGATAGCTGCTGATTACCACTCCTAATGAAGATAGTGATGAAGAAGAAAGAGAGAAACATGATGTATTGGGACTTCAAAGCTTGAAGAAAACAGTCCCCATCTCTCCCACTTACAAGAAGCCTCCTGTTTTGTACCTAAGGAAGAAGACCAAGTCAGCAGCACCCAAGCCTAAAGAAAAAGGGGTTATTATTCAAGAAGGAGGTATTCCAGCATCACCAACCTCTTCAGCTCCAAAGATTGATCCCAAAGATAAAGGCAAGGGCATATTGGTGGAAGTACCAAAAAAGAAGAAAGAAATTGAAAGGATGAATGAAGAGGCAGCAAGAAAGCTTGCAGGACAATGGGATGAGGAAGAGTTGCAGAAAGAAGCTGCAGAGAAACAAAAGAAAAGGCTAGCTAAACTGGATGAAGACTGGAAAACATGGGATGACATGAGAGCCAAAGTAGAAGCTGCCAAGGAGGTACAATAGAAGCTGCAACAAGATCAAAGTACAAGTGTTAATGAAGCAGCTCAGTTGTTCAGTGAGATCTTGGCTAGAAGACAGAGTCAGTTGAGACAGCAAAGAGAAATTGAAAAAGCCTTAAAGCCTCCAAACAAGAGTCAGCAAAAGATGTATCTCTGCAAGTACATCAGGTATCAAGGAGAAGACAGAAGAACACTGAAGCAGCTTAATCAACTATCTTGTGAGACTCTTCAAAGACTTGCTGACACCATTAAAAGAAG
This sequence comes from Chrysanthemum makinoi, assembly GCA_910596185.1. Taxonomy (NCBI): domain Eukaryota; kingdom Viridiplantae; phylum Streptophyta; class Magnoliopsida; order Asterales; family Asteraceae; genus Chrysanthemum; species Chrysanthemum makinoi. The sequence continues at coordinate 250,925,388 of OU343223.1, forward strand.
ATTTCTAGACTTCAGACCTATACAAGATGATGATATTGTTTAGAGGTCACAACCTATTGGAAGTTACAAAAGAACATTTGAAGTAGGAGCTTCTTCATCTGCACCTAAAAGACTGAAAACCTCTTATGAAGATGAAGGTGGACTTACTGAAGAAGAGCTCAATAGGATGATGCTAATTGAAGCTCCAGAAGAAGCATTATACTCAGAGCCCATCAATACCAGATACCCAATTCTCAACCAGGATATCTACACTGAAGATGGAAAGAGGCATTGGAGGATTCACAGAGCTGGTGGAAGGACAAGTGCTTATTTGTACTTAGTGGATCTATTTGCATCCATTGACATGGATGATCTACTCAAGCTATGGGAGTTAGTAAAAAACAGGTTCAAGAACAGAGATCCAGATAATGACAAGGATCTGGAGCTACTCTATGAACTCCCAACATTTTTGAACCTGATCCAACAATAGAACAATGGAAGTTCCAACCTGGTGATGAAGTTCTCAGTTGGACCCTGATTGATTCCTATGGATTGCACTTGGTCACTACATGCAATGGAACTGATATCTATATGTTGGTTGAAAGAACTTACCCACTTGCACTAGGAACCCTTCTACAGATTTTGGATGCTGGACTAAGGATGGGAAATGCAGTTGAAATGGCTAAGGAATTGCTGATAAAGAATTTTGACCAAGCTGGAAGACCTAGCAGAGGAAAGTAACTTTGGAAGAATCCTCTAGGACTGAAGAAACTTATGATTCAAAAACCCAATCACAAGTTTAGGGGAGGATTGTTAGGAAATTCACTTCTGGAGTTAATACTTATAGTATTAAAGTTAGTACTGATAGTGGTGTTAGAAAAGTATTAACTAGTTAGTACTGATAGTGCAAATGTTAGTACTGATAGTGTTGAGTTTGTACTGATCTATATTAAGTATGTCATGTAAGGGTTGTAACAGCATATCGTCTAAACCAGAAGATATGATATACTTAATGCATAGTTATCTCTGTAAGGGATCTCCTTAGTGTTTAAAAGGAGATCCTAGCTAGGTTAAGCATATACCAATACTCTAGCCGTCTTAAGAAAAGCTTCAAGGTTGTAAACCCTAGTACTAGGAGAGTACTCGTATTATTAATCAATAATATTAAAGCTGCTGGTGTTACATTTGTTCTTACATTAATCTTCTAAGTGCATTCAAGTAGATTCCGCATACTTGTGTGTATCTACAACAAAGTTTCTCATTGTTGTTTTGGAACCATCCAAAGCAACTACACGTTTACAAGCTAAGTGTTCTAGATCCAAGGTTTGGGACTTCACAACATAGTTCATAGATTCTGTTAGCATATCAATATCAAATCCTTGCCCCTCTACACTAGGTTTATCCTCAAGAAACTCTATGTGCAGATTCTCCTCCATCTTTCTGGTTCTAGAATTATAAACCCTAAAGGCTTTACTATTCAAGGAGTAGCCAACCAGCTATCCACTATCAGATTTTCCATCAAACTTACCTAAATGGTCAATGGTATTGAGAATAGAGACATGACACCCAAAAGGTTTAAGAAAGTCTAGGGTAGGCTTTCTACCTAAAAATAGCTCATAGGGAGTCTTGCCACGAGGCTTTACTATCAGTACCCTGTTCTGAACATAACAAGCAGTATTAACTGCCTCAGCCTAAAATGTTGTGGGTAACTTGGAATCTGATAACATAGTCCTAGCAGCCTCTATTAATGTCTTATTTCTCCTTTCAGCAACCTCATTTTGTTGAGGAGTCCTAGCTACACTGTATTCTCTTTTAATAGCCTTAAGTTGACAGAAATCGTTCATCAATTGGTTTTTAAACTCTGTCCCATTATCACACATAATGATTTTAATTTTCTTATCATCTAGGTTCTCTACTGCATTTATGTATGACTAAAGAATTTCACTGGTCTCATCCTTAGTATTCATGAAGAAAACCCAAGTAAATTCGCTAAAATCATCAGTCACAACCAAACAATACTTCTTAAAATTCAGGCTGCTTACAGAGGTGGGGCCAAATAAGTCCATGTGCAGCATATGAAGTGGGTTGGTGATATAGTTAAAAACCTTGGGCTTACAAGAGGCTCTATGTTGCTTCCCTTTGAGGCATGCAATACAGGTCTGTTTATTTTCAAATCTTTTTGAAGGTAAACCTCTTACAAGGTTATTTTTAGCTAAAAGATTTATTACCTTAAAGTTCACATGACCCAGCATTCTATGCCATAACATAGATTCATCCAAAGAAGCTGTAGGAACTAAACATGTAAGGTTTTCTTTGGGCACTATGTTTTTCATACTTACACTGTACAGATTGCTTTTCCTAGGGAACTTAAGAAGCACCTCATCTTCACTAGGCAACTTAAAATTAGAAGATAAAACCAAGCAATCAGTATCTGTGAATAGAACAAAATTCTTCTTGTCACACATTTGTGACACACTGAATAGATTGTATTTGAGTTCTTTCACATAGTACACATCTTCAAAGTCCAAATTACCAGTTTTGATTATGCCTTTACCAGTAATTCTTCCACTAATTCCTCCTCCAAAAGAAACATATCCTCCATTCAAATCAGTGAAATTTGAAAGATAGGATAGATTTCCAGTCATGTGCCTGGAATACCCACTGTCTGAATAGCCAAGATCATCATTATTGTTGGAATATCCCTACACACAAGATAAAGGAAATTTGTTCCTTTTAGGGACCCAAGCCATTACTGACTTGGGTCTGCCTCGTGCATCAATGTAATCATATTTCTTGAGAGTAACTGATGCACGGTTGGGTTGAGTAGTCTTTCTAACCCAAAAGGCTGAGGGCTTAACAGCATTGCCCTTGATTCCCCTAGCAGCATTCACTTTAGAACCAAGAGTTTTCATTTTTGGTTTAAAAGTATTAACTTTTGGCCTATCAGTATTAAGTTTTGGCTCATAAGTATTAACCTTTTTCTTGTAAAACTTGATTTGTTCATCATAAGATTTGAAGGTTTGTGCCGCCCAAAGATAAAGGGCCTTGGTGAAGTAGATGGTGATTTTGAAAAGTTTCTTTTGGGCCTGTCACCAAATACTCTGGGTTGTGGTCTAGCAGTATTAAATGGCTTTGTAGTATTCAAAGCTTTTATGCCAGTTTTAAGAAGAACTGCTCTTGGGGTCATGATGGGTTGAGGTCTCATAAGGTGTCTGCATTGAGCCTGCAGATGAGAAAAACTTCCACACACAAATCAAGATTTATTATACATAAGAAATTGATCTCCTAGTTTCTCAGATTTGAGCTGGTTCCAGTTACTTTTGTCACCTCTAGGACTAGATGACCTGTTTCTATACATCTCAGCATATTTTACTGGTTTCCTAACAGGTTTGTCAGTTGGTCTTACAGGTTTGGTGGCCTATTCTTATTTTGGTTCACCAGACACTACAATTGTATTTTTATTTTCAAACACATATACCTCAGGTAAGGAAGTGTCACTGGCACTTTCAAATGTCTCCTCAGTCTTTTCAGCCTTGGACCCAATGGGTTCACGGACAAATTTGGGTGCCTTAAACTCTTTAAGCCAGTGTGTTCAAGGTCTATGCCAGGTGGTGAGGGAATACCTCTGAATGGTGGTGGTGTTGTCTTATAACCCATACCTGATTTGGCTTTGCCAATTAGTGCTTTTTCAAGGTATCTATCAATTCTCTTTGAGTTATAATGCTGTGTGTCTTGAAGAGTATCAATACTTAGTTATATGTTGTCTTTAATTTGTGTGACTCTCTCTAGCTCTTCTTTTAACACAGTTATGGTGGTGTCTTTAAAAGAAATTTCCCTATTAAGTACAACAGTGCTTTCAGTAAACTTTGACTCATTTTCTTTATAATGCACTATTTGTTTTTCCAAAACTGCTAAGCCTCTTTTATGATTTACTAAGTTATAACTGGTTTTAGAAAACTCTTCAGCCAGTTTAGCAAACTCATCTTTAAGAGACTCATATTTACTTAATGGGACACATGTATCTGAGAAATTTGTTTCAGTAAGTACCTCAGATACCAAAGCCATATTGATTGGGCTCTCCTCATCATCAGCCATGAAGCTCCAATCATACCCAGCACCATCAATAGCCACCATTACTTTAGAGGATGAATCATTAGATTCATTACTCTTTCCCTTGTTCCTGGGGCTTCTGCATTCCCTGGCAAAATGCCCAAGCTTGCCATAGTTGTAGCATTCTACCTTTCCTTTGTCAAACCCAGCAGTATCTCCATCATTGATCTTAATCTTACTATTTCTCTTCATGAACCTTCTTGGCCTCATACTAATCAAGGCAATGTTCCACTTGATATCCATCTCTTCCATATCATCCTCATCGACCTGTCTCAGGTCATCATGGGTGATCTGAGACCCATGTTATTGCTCAGAGATGAAAGCATAGATTGTACTTTCATTGATGCCTGCTGCAGTGGTAACCAAACAATCAAGATAATATTAGTACTAGAAGTACTAACACCAAAACTATCCTTATCAGCACTAGTGACTGGATGAGCCACAAAAGATATGTTTTTGATCCAGCACTGGAAGATGTAACTCTAGCTCTCTTCATATCTTGTTCAATCACCTTAAAGCTATTGAACATATTTTCCAATCCCATAGTTTCAAATTCTGCCTTCTTCTTCCATACAATGACAATTTTGGTGATGGAAGACTTCTAACAAACCTGAGATTGATGTCCTCCTGAGAGATGTCCACACCCAATACAACTAGTTGACTGACAAGCTTTTGAAGCCTATTGTAAACTGAGTCAATGGACTTAGTTGCACCAGTTGCACCAGTAATGAAGTTTTCAAATTCTTGCTTCAAAAGAGCTTTCTTAGTCTTCTTGGTGACAGAGTTCCTACCAGATCTTGTTTCAATGGCTTTGTACAAGGTTTGAGCATCCTTGTGTTTGCTGAGGTTGAGTTGATGATCATCAGGTAATGCCATGAGAAGGAGACTTCTCACCTTGAGATCATTGCCTCTTAGAGCCATTTCTTCATTAGTGATGGGATCACCTTTGTCTTTAAGAACAACTTTGCCAGCCACTTCTTTAGAAACAATGGATTTGTAGGAGTCTCCATTGATCACAATGTTCCACAGCTTAAAGTCAAGCACCAAAAAATACTACTCTATGCGCATCCTCCAGAGTTCATATTCATTAGGCTGCAACTTAGGAACTCGTAACAAAGACTGGATTTGCTTGAATCAAAATCCATTTCTTCAGATTCGTCACACAGGATCTTCTAAAAACAAAGCTTCAGGACACAAGCTCTAATACCACTTGTGGAGTCCCGATTGGATCTAGAACACTTAGCTTTCAAACGTGTAGTTGCCTTGGATGGTTCCAAAACAACAATGAGAAACTGTGTTGTAGATACACACAAGTATGCGGAATCTACTTGAATGCACTTAGAAGATTAATGTAAACACAAATGTAACACCAACAGCTTCAATATTATTTATTAATAATACGACTACTCTCCTAGTACTAGGGTTTACAAGCTTGAAGCTTTTCTTAAGACGGCTAGAGTATGAACAACATATTGGATTTCATAAACACATAACAAACACAATAATGGGGCATATGGTTTAGGTTCTAGAGAGAGAAAGTGGAAGAGTTTTGGGAACTTAGTGAGACAAAGAAAAATGATATTGAAAGCTCCAACCCTCTACCTTGGGAGGTAGAGGGTATTTATAGTATCTTACAAGACACGCCTTCTACGGGCTGTGGATCAGGCATACAGTGGGTAAAGACCCGTCCTTCCTCCACGGTGTTACTTAACAAACTACTTATTAACATTAAATAACCACGACTACGAGCTTTCTAACGAATACATAAACTTGAGGTGACCGACTCTTTAGCTACACGTAGTCTTTGATTCTTCATGTTCTGCATGTATTCTTTAGTCAAGTGGAGATCTTTAACTGATCCACGTGTTGAAGAGTTTTGAGCCAGCATTCAGATCATCTGCCACCATAAATCTCTGACTCATCCTTTGTAGTGTTGCCATAATGTGACGTTGTGACTTTTGGACCGACATGCTCACATTCTAGATCATGATTTCTTCTCATCAGCGTTGAGGAAGCTTTTGTTGATTCATGATATTTGCAGCAGCGTAGCAGAAGCATGGAGCGAAAATATCAGAGTCACTTGATGAAGATATGCTTTTATCATGATTTCTTTAAAATGAACGTGATGTGTGAGAATGCCAATATGGATTGACGCCTCAATTCTGATCAGCTGCAATCGTTGGGTGTTCCTGCAGACAACAGTTAGCAATAAAAGTGCACGAAAGTGTCTTTGATCACTTTTGCTGAATTGAGGTACACGGCCCACAGTTATCCGTTGATCGCTAAGTACATCGTGATCGTAGAATTCAAGAATCTCCTTGACAAAGTTTCGCAGCTGCTCTAGCTGTTCTCAAACCGGAACGTCTCAAAGAAGACAACAAGAAGTGAGTGAACCAGCGAATTCAGATTCACTGATTGATGAAAAATGATTTGAAAAACAATCGTGTATTGCTTAATATAAAGTGTTTTGCAACAAAACGAAGGCTTTATTAGAAAATCAATTATCAATCACAAATACCCTTTTAATTTTGAAACATTAATACACAGTCGATGTGCTACAGACAAGAGTTTTTAAGCACAATGACTGGTTTTTCAAAGGTATCCGTCAATCCATTTCCTGGACCAAGGTTGATTCAAGATTGAATCGCCCCATCGTTTCTATCCAGTTGTCACAAGCTTGATCTATTGGATAGATCTCACATGCCACCCACCAAGAACTTGTTTGATGTTGGCTCTAGGAGGTTTTCCATCTTCATTGTGAATGTGCTAACACATCACTCAGACGTTCTGGCAATACCACAAGGATAATGCGTAGGACTCTTAAGATATATTATGACTTTCCACATTGTGTGAAACCGTGAGTCTTCTTTGATTGTGTCCTAATGAGATTCAGTGATGATCTTGTGGCTCTAGACCCAATAGTGCACATTTGGTTCCTATGCCGGAGACTAGGGAGAGGGTCTCCTTCTTCAATATCAACAATCTCTAAGAGAAAGTCGATAGATTATGTAGGTTCCCCGTGAGAATTAAACAAGCCCTTTTAAGAGGAACTTGAGTAGCTTGGGAAGTTTAGTGCAGTGCGTCACTGGATCCATGACGTCTTGTCTTCAATACCAGTGTTACCTTAGTAGCCACCAGTAGCATATGAATTGGACCCTGTTTCTGCCCTAAGGTTAAAAAAATGGAGGGCTATTTCTTTTCACCCTTTTATCATTTAATTCTTTTTCATTCTTCAACCCCTTCAGTGCTTACTGAGACTTCATTACTAGAACCTTGTTGGGTTTATTCCAGTTCTAGCTCTTTCTCAGTCCGCACTCTTCCCGTTACTCACTTTTCTCCTTTTTTTTCATCATACCTAAGGACTTCTACACTATCTAGTGAATTGTCCCTGGGTAGATCCCTCTGGCTCTGGCGGGATCGTGGGAACGAATACCTAACCTTACCATCCTTATATCTCCATGCATAAAGTAAATTTGGTCGGTCTTTTGGTATGGTTCTTCTGCCATTGAAACCAATTGAAAACCATTTGAAAATCAATCAAGGTACTTGTGATATAGAATCAAAGCATTTTGTACCTTAATTGTTTTGATATTTTTAGAATGCTCCCCCTCAACATGTACTTTATGTAATAGAAATTGTTTTAGCACATGGAGGCAAGAGGAATTTGAAATCTTAGATTAAGAATTAAAGATCCAATCTTTGATTAACATTTTCTAAAATGATCATCATCACTTCCCGATCAAATCTAGTATTTTAAATACTTTGATAAAAACACTTTTGGGAAGGATGAGGTTTTCTTATGATTGCTCCCCCTCAATATGTCCATCGAGATTCGAAAGTGCTTTGCACATATTAGAGAGAACCTGCACTTAGAGACAAATCAATCACGTTTCAATCCTTTTTGGTTTGAGATAGATGCTCCCCCTTAACATGTGCATGGAAGCTCCTGAAATCGTTTGGCACATGTAGGGAGGAGTGCTTGTTATTATCTTTATAAAGCCATTATTAAATTATCAGTTTATATCCAATTTAAATCACAAATTCTCCCCCGATCACAATTTTCAAATCCTTTGAGATTTGTGATCTCTATTGATTTAAATTGTTTTTGAAAGATTTTGCGGAGAATTGTGACTTGCTTTTAAAACATTTAACTGATAAGGATCAAATTCAGAGACTTTCCACTCCAAGGATTAAACATGCTTAAGTATCTTATGAAAACACAACATTAGCCTTGGTCTGGATCCAATTGATCTTTTTGATTATCCAAAATTAGACCTTGCTCGATTACGTGCCAATTGTTTGAAAAATAACTTTTTGATTTGAGAAATCATTCTCCCCCTCAATCAATGACATAAGTTGTTGATTGAGTGTTAGAGATTTTGACAAATGATAAGGCCAGATGATTTTCAAAAAAATATGGTCCGAGTTATTTTCGAAGCAATTTTGTTTTCATTAGATGACAAATATTTTCCCCAAGAATAGTTAGAAGGAAAAATATTTGTGATGGAAATATTTGTCTTTTTGGCGACAAACATTTGTTTTTAGAATCAGAGCATGAGGTTTCAAAAATTAATTTAAGCATGGCTCTGTTCTTTCATTTAAAACTGGTTACTGCCTGAAATGAGAATAAACTACCATTTTTCTCCATCCCATTTTTTTTAAATAAAAGGTTTATGTACATTCGAACTTCATCTAAAGACCCGTGTCATTCTTTGAGTGACAGATCAAAGTCCGTAGATGTTATCGATAAACAGAAATTTTAAAAAAATATTTTTGGGTTTTGAAATTTTATATTTTTCTATTTTCCTTTTTGTGGGTTTTATAATTTTGTATTTTGCTTTTAGAATAAATATGTACAAGAGATAGATGAAGAAAAGCCTTTACTCCTCGTCTTCCTCTTGTAGACATTTGAGTGTTTCCGGTTGTAGACTCTTAAATCCAAGTCGTGAAAGAATAAACTCAAAACGTTCTCTAGGAAGAGCTTTAGTGAAGATGTCTGCCAGGTGATATTCAGTTCTCACAAAATATAGCTCCACTACACCTTTCTCCACTTGTTCCTTGATGAAATGATCTCGAATGTCGATATGCTTTGCTCTTGAATATTGAACGTTGTTGCATGAGAGAGCAATGGCACTTTTGTTATCACAATACAGAGGGATCTTGTTGAATTCAAAGCCATAGTCAGATAATTGGGATTTCATCCATAGGATTTGAGCACAACAAGATGACATGGCTATGTATTCTGCCTCTGTAGAGGATATAGACGTGCTCATTTGTTTCTTCGAGGACCAGCTTACAAGCTTTTCTCCTAAGAATTGAGCACCACCAGACGTGCTTCGACGCGGTATCTTGACACCTTGCATGGTCTGCATCTTCATATGTCATAGTGACATATTGGTGTCCTTCGGATAACAAAGTCCCATATTAATGGTTCCTTGGAGATACCTAAAGACCCGTTTAACCGCTTCAAGGTGCTTTTTGGTAGGCTTAGTCTGGTATCTAGCACACATGCATCCAAATAACGTAATATCGTCCTATGGGTCGTGAGGTACATCGGGATCCAATCATACTTCGATATTTTGTTTGATCAACCATGATCCCCGAGTGGTCCTCATCCAGTTTTGTGCGCTTCACCATGGGAGTGTCAACAGGGTCACAAGTGTCAAATCCAAATTTCTTTAAGATTTCAAGAGCATATATAGATTGATTAATAAAAATGCCTTCGGGACTTTGTGAAATTTGTAATCCTAAGAAAAATGACATTTGTCCCATCATAGACATTTGAAATTTGGAGCCCAGTTCCTTTGAAAAATAGTCACATTCATTAGGGTCGGTCGAGGCAAAAATAATATCATCAACATAGATTTGAACATAAATTAAATGTTTGCCTGACTTTCGGGTGAACAATGTGGGATCAACTGCTCCTTTGATGAATCCTATGGTTAAGAGAAACTTTGACAGTGTGTCATACCATGCCCTTGGAGCTTGTTTCAAACCATAAAGAGCCTTCTTCAAGCGATAGACATGAGTAGGATGTTCTAGATCCACAAAACCTTCTGGCTGACTGACATAAACGATTTCTTTCAGATCTCCATTAAGAAAGGCAGTCTTTACATCCATTTGATAAACCACCAGGTTCTTACTAGCAGCATTAGCCAAGAAGATTCTGATTGCCTCTATATGTGCTACTGGAGCAAATGATTCCTCAAAGTCAATACCCTCCTCTTGACGATATCCTTTTGCAACAAGTCTTGCCTTGTTTTTCAACACATCACCATGCTCATCAAGTTTTACTTTGAAGATCTATTTGAGAGCAATGATCATAGCACAGTAAGGAGCAGGTACCAATTCCCAAACATCAAGACGATCGAACTCGTAAATTTCTTCTTGCATTACATTGAACCAATTGTCCTTAGACATTGCGGTTTTAACATCTTTTGGTTTGACCTTTGATAATATGGAATTGAAGAAGCACCGTAAGGCATCAGTAGCAATTTGTTTACGATTGGATACCAGACAAGAAGGATTCCCAATGGATGATCATGTGTCCATTTTCTGAAATGCTCGTATGGTTGTTGTTGAGGAACTGATGTAACAGAGTTGGGTTCCCCTAATGAAGATGGTTCAGATGATGGATCAAGAGAAAAAATATTTTCAAACGGTGCATCTTCTGGAGTGGCAAAGGGGTTATCTCCATCATAGTTGTCAGATGCATTTCCATGATGTACACTCGAAGATTGAGGATTTGAGGATGATGATGAGTGATCTTCAGCAGGCGCTTCTTGGGATAGTGACACAGAAATAGATGGATTATCTGTGTTGACAGGGTTTGGAGCCGCCTCTGTTGATGGTGTAGAATGGTTAATGTCATGAGGTTCATAGTATTCATCAAACATCAGGTCAAACAATTTCTTCAGATCTTCATCAGAAGAAGGTACATATGGAACTGCAGGTGAGGGATTCTATACAAGAGAAGAACTGATGGGACCACAAGATGAATGTTGAGATGCGGGTCCTGAACTGGATTATCCAGGAGTCATTTGCCCAAATAGCTCATCGAACGTGACGTAAATAGTTTCCATGATATCCCGGGTTCTTTTGTTGTAGATTCGGTAACCCTTCCGGTTTGGTGCATAACCTACAAATACTCCAATGTCCGCTTTAGCTCTTAATTTACCTAAATCTTGACCATCATTTGTTGGATAGCATAAAGCACCGAACACACGAAGGAAAGAGAGATCAGGTTTTCGATTGTGGACAAGTTCGTATGGAGTTTTTCCATGAGTGTGTGGATAAGGGAACGGTTTTGGGTATAGCAAGCAAAGGGCTATGGCTTCGGCCCAGAGGAACATTGGAACCTTTGAGTAAATTAGCATAGTTATTGCAGCTTCCACAAGGGTCCGATTTCGTCTTTCAACTACACCGTTCTGTTGAGGAGTATGTAGAATACTTCTTTGATGGCTGATTCTAATGTTTTCATAAAACTGACTTAGTTCTTTGTTAACAAACTCAGTTCCATTGTCCGTTCGGATAATTTTGACAGTTTTGTTAAGTCGAACCTGCAGCTGTTTGATAAGTTTGATGATGATATCTGGAGTTTCATCCTTTGTCCTCAAAAACTTAACCCAAGTAAACCGATAGTAGTCATCAACAACGACTAACATATATTTCTTCCCATTTATCGTTTGCACTCTCATTGGTCCGCATAAGTCCATATGAAGAGTATGAAGAACTTCCATAACTGAGTTTGCAGGTTTGGGTTTATGGGCATATTTCTTGCTTTTTCCTAATTGGCAGGCTGAACAAAGATGATCCTTTTCATACTTTAATCTGGGTAAGCCTCTTACGAGGTCCTTTCTAGACAGATCATTGATGGTGCCGAAGTTCAAGTGATTGAGACGACGATGCCATAACCAAGACTTTGTTTTCGAAGCCTTTGATAACAAGCAGATTGGAGAAGACTTCATCATGTCTTCAATAGAGATGGTTTACAAATTGGTTCCACGTGTTCCTTTCAAAAGTTCAACACCATCTAGTTCTCTAACGAAGCATGTATGTTTTCTAAAGGCCACCTCAAGATCAGAATCACAGAATTGACCAACAGAAAACAAATTATGACCAAGACCTTCAACATAATATACTCTGGAAATTACACTATCTCCAACAACATAATCTTCGTAACCCATAATTGCCCCAAAATGGTTGTTCGCGAATCTAACAGTCCCAATGAATTTACTCACGAAGTTCATGAGCCATGAGCGGTATCCAGTCATATGCTTAGATCAGCCTGAGTCCAGGTACCACAGAACAATTTGAACGACCTGCAGTTGAACATAGACAAGTATGGATGACTGGATAATTTGGATCCCCATGTGAGAATGTGTTCCACTTGGTTAGTAAACGAGATCGGAACACCCACATCAGAAATAAAATCAATGAGATCATTAGAGGTAGATGCAGGACTAGAAGTGACAGTAGATCTATTCAAAGTGTGTTCGCTTCTTAAAGGTATCACTCTACTAGTGGGCATCCATTTCCTAATGGGCATTGATCTAGATAATTTAGGGCACAACTCATTAAGATTGAGTTTATGGCCAGTAGGTATCCATTGATAACCTACATTACTAAATTTTCTTCCTGTTGGTTTCCAATATTTTCTAGCCTTCTTCCACCATGGTTTTCTGACCTTCTTATCCTGTTTTCTAGTGTTAACATTTTTACCGAGATTTAAAAAGATTACTCAAATCATTCACAACACATTCATGATTAATACCATAAATCAAGCATTCATTACATGTTTTGCAAGTAGTAGCGTAATTCATTAATTATAGTACGCTTATAGCTAATACTAGAATCAACACGATTCGTCTTATTCAACGCAAACTTATTATTCCTAAGGTGGTCTTCTACTTTCTTCCATTGATCACTCTTAGCTTGCGAGGTCCTATCTTGCTTTGTATTGCCGGGAGGCTTTGACCCGCTTGCCTTAGTGTCAATGATTACCCCAGAGGGAATGATGGGAACATTAGTTGGTTTTGCTACTTTTATGCTCTGATCTAGAAGTGCTGATCTCAAGTACTAGCAGGCACATCAAAGTTTACATGCTTTACTTTTAGCATAGAACAAGGCATATCAAGAGTCACATGCTTAATACTAGGCATAGAGCATGGCATAATGACTTTATCTTTAGTACAAAAGGATTTAGGGCATGTTGCTCTTAAACATTCTAAAAGCTCCTGAGATCGTTTGGCATATAAGCATGCATACCTAACTTCTCTATCAAGTGGTTTATTTATGCTATCCTCTTCGACAATCTCACGGAGACATTCTAGACTATCCTTAAGATACGAAAAATATTCTTGACACACAAGTTCGTTATTTCTAAGATGAGGAGGAATATACTTTACAGTCACAGCATACTTAGAATCCGCAGATGCCTTTGATACAAGATTCTCATCACCGACAATTGGCATTTTCCCTTTTGCTTGACTCTTCAGATTCTCAATTTCCTTTTGTAAGAAGTTATTTTTTCATTGTTCTTGTCACGAGTGACTTTCATTGAATCATATAACTCTTTGAAATGTTGTTTAACCTTTTCATTTTCTTCTAGAAAACTCTCATTTTCTTGTTGTAAAACGTTAATGCTGTTTTGAAGATGAAAGTTTTGAGAATTCTGAGAATCTAAAGGAGGAGGCATTTGGGAGCCATTCATATTATTCGTTTCACCCTTCAATTGTGAGATTTAGGTTTTCAATCTTCTGATCGTGTTACAATGAGCTCGAATCTGTTCGTCACGTTTGCTTATTTCAAAAACTGCATCAAACTCAGGAGCATCCGAGAATGTCTTGACATTTGAGGTTTTAACATTTTCTTTAAGATGTTGATATTTTAGTTGCAAAGCAAAATGCTCAACTTCCAGCTTAGAAAAATGTTTTACCAAGTTATCATGATCATCCTGTTCTATTTTCTCATTCAGTTTTGAATTTGTGTTTTCAAGCTCAATGACACGATCATGGAAAACTTTCAAGGCAACAGATAATTCATGAAATTGAGAAGCAGTAATAGAATAATTAGTAACAGTATAAAACACATCTTGAGCAACACAACTAGAGATCAAGTTCTCATTTAAGGTATGCAGATTCTTCCTTTCAATTTCATTACATTTGAGTTCACGTTCATAATCATTGACCTCAATTTCCATTTCATTAAACACTCTCTTCATGTCTTTAACCTCAGTGTCAATTGCCTTTTGAAGAGACTCAAATTGATCTTTTAATTGTTTAAAGAAAGTAGGTTTTTGTCTAGGCTTTGAAGAGACTCAGTGTCATTCATTTTTTCTCTAGTGACTTCTTCTAATTTTCTATCTTCCTCAGTGCACTCAACACAAGTAGGTTTTTGTCTAGGCTTAAGAATCTCATTTCCATCATAAATTACCTTTTGAGCTGCTTTTGCTTTAATACAAGCCTCAGGATTTGGTTCTTCTACAAGTGCAACACTATGCTTATCACTTAGAACTCTATGCTTAGTGATCATGTGAGCAGTCTGAATGGTGTTCCCTTGTACGTACAACTTGTTTTCAAGTTTGTTCTTTAAAGTTTTTAGGTTGGAAAATTCATTTAAAAGTTTTGATTCCTTAGCATTGAATTCATGTTTAAGCACTTTTACATTTTCTTGAAGTTCTTGTTTTTGTTTAACAGTTTTGTGAAGCTTTTCTTGTAAGGAATCTAGCTCTTGTTTTAACATTTCTTCCCGAAAATTACTTTTTCTGATAATTGTACGCATTTGGTTATCCATCTCCTGCTCACGGGTAGTCAATTCGAACTTAGCACATTGTTCATAAATAGCAACTTGTTCTTTATAGGCATTCAGTTCAGAGGTTATAGAGTCATCAGGGGCACATGCAGTGTATTCATCAAAAATATAGTCATTATTGACTGCAGAAGATGCATCGCTTGGTACACTTTCACTTTCATTTGCTTCACATATTGATCATATGGGACAACATTGATATTACCCATATTTTCAATATCTGATTCAATAATTTCAGTTGGTTGTACCTTGTCGTGTATCTTTTGCACATCAACGTCATCGTATAGTTTTAATACATCTGATATGATTGATTCCTTAGAAGGACTGGCCTGTTGTGGTGAAGGAGCCTTTGGAGAGACCATTGGTGAGATGCTAGCCATGAAGATGGTCTAGGCAGTGGGTTCATCATCAACATCAGAATCAAATGCATCACAGTCTGCAACTTGAAATGCATTGGGATTGTTGTGTCCCATACCCGGACCGGTCGTCTTCCACGTCTGCATGGTAAGTTTTGCCATTTCCCTCAGCAAGAAACAGCAATTCTTCTTCATCCACACGCTCCTTTATCTTGAGCTTGTACCAGCAACATTTTGTCCTTGAAGTACTCTGCATTTTGTGGACGTTTAGGAGAAGTGCAGTTCCTTGCAATGTGTCCTTCTCCACCACATTTGTAACACTTGATTGGCTTCTCTTGACCTTGAGCCATGTTCCTTCCTCTATTCTGATTACCCACATATCCTCTATCTACACCAAAGATTCCCATAACCTCGCCTCGCCATTCCTTGTTCATTCTGTCTTCCTTGCACATTTTGCACCGCTACCTTTCCTTCTTTAACTGTAGCATGATTGTGAAGATTGGAATCCATTCTAAGATGATTGTTGGTGTGTGGAGTGAAGTTCGGGTTTTGCTTAACCATTAGAGCCAGTTGATTAACAAGTTGTTCCATGAATGTGTCTGAATCTGGAGGTTTATACCCTGGATCCGAATGAGTTTGTGGTTACCATTTCCAGTAGGTATGACCTGTGATGCTTTGGTGGTAATTCCTACATTAGTGTAGAATGCAGTTGAATCATTTGAAGAGCTTGCATCTCCAGCATTTGTTTTGAACTTTTCCAAGATCATTCGTTCAAACACAACATGTTTCTCATTCTGAAGCAAATAAGCATACAATTGCTCATAATTTGTGTTCCTCAATCCTTTGTTTAGCTTGACTGCAGTGACAAATTTGTGCCATTCGGGATTCATGTTGTTTACAAACTTTGAATTGAGCTGGATATTTGGCATAGTCATTTTGATATTCCTCATGTCATTCACAAGCTTATGGAATCTCACGTAGTATTCTCAGAATCGTTTCCCCGGATTCATCTTAAAGTTCGAAAGTCATCATACAGTTGAGACTCCCTGCCTCTTTAGTTAGTTCGAATTGAGAGAAGCATCTTGACATTGTCCCATAATGCCTTCGCTCGTGTTGTGATTGATCAACTTGTAAATGTCCTTAGGTAAACCCCTCAAGTATGATGTTTGAAGCCCGATGTGCATCTCTTCTTCTCCGTATCAGTAAGTTCATCATATGTCTTTGGTCTATCCAATCCTAATATAACTGAACCATCAGCAGTAGTTTCAAGAATGTCTCTGGTAGTCTCAACTTGATATGGTCCTTCATCAATTGATTTGAGGATATTAACCCCATTTTCCTTTCCTAAGTAGTATAGTCTGATTCTTTGAGCCCAAAAGTCATAATCCGTTCTATCCAGCATGGGAGGAGGAGTATCAGATCCTGTAGCTTGAATGTCATCAGCAACAGACTAAGTGATTGTAGACATGATTACAGATTCTACGGAATTTTGCTATTTTTTTTATTAAACAGGGAAATAGATTCTTTCACGGGATTTTACTAAATCAAAAGAAAAACCGTAAAACGTAACACGGAGAAATGACAAGTCTCATTAGACAAGTTGCACCCAAGACAACTCGCACCCTTGACAAGTCGCACCCAAGACAACTCGCACCCTGGACAAATCGCAGTCCTGACAGATCGCAGTACAAGACAAGTCTCAGTACAAGACAACTCGCATCCTGATTACCAACTCGCTTAAACACAACTCGCTTAAACGACAACTCGCTTATCAGACAAATCGCATAAAACACAACTCGCATAGGCTGAAAACTCGCATAGGCTGACAACTCGCATAGTACACAAGTACACCTACTACTTCCACTACTTTGTCCTATCTTGTCGTTTTGTCTCAATAGAAAACTCGCATATAAGACAACTCGCTTCTCAAATCGTGACAAATTGCATATAGTATGTGACAAGTCGCTTCAATAAGCATACTCAGAAGAGACAAATCGCATCAAACATGGGACAACTCGCATCAAAGAAATACTATACGAGACTCAACTCGCATCCAAGATACTTTCAAAAACACCACTTTTTAATCCAAAAATAACTCAACCACGATGATTCAAACCTTCCAAACAAAAACCTAAACACTTATAATGATTCTAAACACAAAAGTACTATCAAAATCCAAACTTTAATACTAGAAATGATCCAAATGATGCAAACTACTCTAAACTCATTCAAACCCAAAAACCTTATGAAAACCACTAGAAATCCAAGAACATGAAAGATGAGTCATCAAACCATGGCTCTTGATACCATTTGCTACATATTGGATTCCATAAACACATAACAAACACAATAATGGGGCATATGGTTTAGGTTCTAGAGAGAGAAAGTGGAAGAGTTTTGGGAACTTAGTGAGACAAAGAAAAATGATATTGAAAGCTTCAACCCTCTACCTTGGGAGGTAGAGGGTATTTATAGTATCTTACAAGACACGCCTCCTACGGGCTGTGGATCAGGCATACAGTGGGTAAAGACTCGTCTGTCCTCCACGGTGTTACTTAACAAACTACTTATTAACATTAAATAACTACGACTATGAGCTTTCTAACGAATACATAAACTTGAGGTGACCGACTCTTTAGCTACCGGATTTTCTAAATCCTAACAGTATGATATATTTGACCTAGCTAGGAACTCCTTTTATACACTAAGGAGATCCCTTACAGAGATAACTATGCATTAAGTATATCATATCTTCTATTGGAATAGAAGATATGTTGTTACAGACCGTACACGACATACTTAATATAGAACAGTACAAACTCAAACACTATCAGTACTAACTTTTGCATTATCAGTACTAACTAGTTAATACTCTTCTAACATCACTATCAGTACTAACTTTAAGACTATAAGTATTAACTCCCATAAGTGAATTTCCCAACAAAGAATCCTAGATTGCATGCAACAATTGTCCAATTAAATCATAACATTTTTTAGGTACTTAATTACACTACATAACCTGGCTAGTGATGCCACGGCAGGAATCTATATTGTTGGGAATTATATTTTGTAATGTTTAAGTCTTGTTCAGTGTTAAGTCTGGTAGCTTTGGTAGTTAAGCCTGGTAGATCAGACTTAAGTTTGTTGGTAGTTTAGTCAGCTAGTACTAAAGATGTTAAGTCTGGCAGAACAAATAGTCGCGATTTAAGTCTGTTTATGTCTAGAACAGAATAGTTTGTTAGAGTTATATTAGGAATAGATATGTATGTGTAGAGATATCTTATGAGAAGATATCTCAACCCATCTACAAGTTTGTTAGTCAATTAGGGTTTCCTTGGTGTATAAAAGGATTCCTAAGGTGTTAGGTTAATGTACGAGTTGTAAGCATTAGCCTTTGAGCAAATTCATAGAAAATACGAAGTTAGTAATTCTTGTGTTCTTCATACTTTGTGTATTAAGGTTCCGCATTAACACATCAAGCTTTTACAAAGAGTTCTTCATATAGTAAATTGGATTTATTCAAGTTCACTATTAGTCATTCAAGGGTACTTAGATCCAAAAACTTTTGGACCTACAAATGGTATCAGAGCATGTTAAAGGACTCTGAATTGAAGAAACAAAACACACCAAGAACACTCATCTCATCTCACTTAAAAACCCTTAAGAATGTCTCTTCATGATAACTTCTCAAATTATCATAGTGATGAAGAAGCCTCTGAGCGGGAAACTGAAGCATCAGAAGGTGATCTAAGAAACAACAACAACAAAAACAACTTCCTTCAACAACAACTCTCTCCAACCTCAAAATTCCTATTCTGAAAAAGGAAGAGTATGACATATGGGCCATGGAGATGGAACAGTATCTGGAATATGTAAATTATGAGGTCTGGAAAGTGATCCAGAATGGGAATTCAAAGAAGAGAATTTCTAAAGGTAAAGATGGCATAGTCAGGATCCTTCCACCAGTCACAGCTGCAGAGATACTTACTGAGGAGAAAGAAAGAAAGGCAAGAACTCTCCTAAACATGGCCATACCAAAGGAACATCTCAGAAGGTTCCACAATTTAGATGATGCTAAGGAGATATGGGAGGCTATTAGGACAAGATTTGGAGGAAACGCCAACTCCAAGAAAATGCAAAAAGCTTTTTATAAACAACAGTTTGAGGCATTTACCATTAGCAGTTCTGAAGGCATGGAGAAAGGCTATGAAAGGTTCCAACAAATCCTATCACAATTGAAAGCACATGAATCTGAAGTCTCTAATGAAGATGCAAATATGAAGTTTCTCATATCATTGCCCAATTAATGGTCAAATTTAGCAATGATCATGAGAAATAAAGAAGATATTGACACCTTGTCAATAAATGACTTGTATATTAATCTCAGAGTTTATGAACAAGACGTCAAGGGGAATTCAAAAGCTTCTTCAAGTGACAACAATGTTGCCTTTGTCTCTCAAGGCAGGAACACTAAAACCAAAGTTAATTCTGGTAGTAGTTTTAGTTCTGGTAGCTATACAGTTAGTACTGGTGTAAAGGAAAATGATGAGGTTGCTGTTTTGCTGATAAGATCATCTACTCTCTGTTTTCAAATCAATCTGAAAACATTCTAAATGAAGAATTGGATCAGATTGAAGATGAGGAGATGGAGGAAATGGATATCAACTGGCAGTGTGCTATGATTGCATTAAGGATGAGGAAATTCTTCAAGAAGACTAGTAAACAAGTGCGTTTTGATGGAAAGAGACCAGTAGGATTTGACAAGTCAAAACTGAAGTGCTATAGGTGTCAAGAGAGGGGTCACTTTGCTAAGGAATGTACAGTCAAGGAGGCCAATGAAGAAAAGAAAAAGGGATTCCTTCTATCCTAGGCATGCTGAGAAGGAAGACAAGAATCAGACTGGGCTGCTTACTTTGGAAGCTGGTGTGATTAACTGGGGAGAGCATCCTACTGAGGGGACAGAAGTCAAGCATGCTCTCATGGCCATAAACTCCAACAATGAGGTAACTTTATGCTAAAAAATATGCACTGATTCATACAATAAACTGCAGTCCCTTTGTGACGAACAGATGGGTCAATTGGGTGATCAAGAAGTTAAATTACTTGCTTATGAAAGTGCTGTTAAAACATTAGAAAAACAAGTAAATAATCTTCAAAAACAAAATGCATCTCTTAATGAAAAGATTACCTTCCAAGGTAATGAAATATTTGAAAAGGATGAGAAGCTTAGAAGATATAGGAGAATAGGAATGAAGGCAGTTAAAGATAAAGAAGAACTGCAAAAGATAGTTGGAAAATGGCAAAATAGTAATAAAAATCTGTGGAGGCTAGTAAATTCAGGAATGAGTTCTACAAGTAAAATTGGTTTAGGGTATGAGATAAAATCTGATAAAGAGGTTCTAGGATATAAGGAAGAGGTGATGAAAAATGTTTTTGTTAATTCAAAAAGTGATTTTGAAGGTAAACCTATATATCATAGATTTGCTAAAACTGACAATTACAAGGGAGTTCCACCACTAATTAATGATGATTATACTTCTAAGCCTGAAAAAGAATATGATGAGTCTTTATTTGACTATAGAAAATGGAAGAACCCTGAGACTGTTGCTTCTCAAGACTACTCCATTGAATTTACTAACTGTCAATCCAATGACAGTAAAGGATTCTATGGAAAAAGTTCTGAAAGCAATGTCTTAGAAGATAAGACCAGTGAGTACTCTTCCTGCCAATCTAATGACAGTGAAGGACCCACTGGAAGTATCTCTGAATGTTCTTTAGAACTTAAGTCTGAACCCATAAGGATCTCTAAACTAGTTTTAAAAAGTGAACCTTTTGTCTCTAAACCTGAACCAGTTAAACCTAGCGTGTCTCCATCTAAGCTAAAATCAGATTCACCTAGCTTTGTTCCTCTAAGAAAAACTCCTAGGCAGAAAATAGAAATACATAGCACTGACAAGGTTAACTGGAATGCTAGAATGAAAAATAAGTTAGGTGCAGGCTACTCCTTTGATGTTAAAAGATGTTTTGTATGCAATAGGTTAAGCCATCTGATTAGAGATTGTGACTTCCATGAAAAGAAAATTGCTAGAGAAGCTGAGTTAAGAAAGAAAACAGTTGTACACACTGAAAATAGGTCTGTTAAACCAGTGTGGAATAATGTGAACAGGATTAACCATGCTAATAAGTTTGTTACTAGACCAGTACCTGTTAATACTGGTAGTAATTATGTTAATTCTGTTAGACCAAGGGTGGGTACTGGTGTTCAAGTTAGTACTGGTAGGCAAAATTTTAATACTTGTAATATATTTAGAGTTAATACTAGTCATGTTAAACCTGGCCAAGCTAAAGTTAATTATGGGTATAAATCCCAACCTACCAGTCCATCACCTAGTCCCAAGTTTAGAAAACCACAGGTGAACCAGTTCAATCAAAGACTTCATTATGGTTCTCACTCACCTGTGAGAAGACCCATGTCTCAAAATGCAGCTCAAATGTTTCAATCTTATGCTGCAAGGGTAATTGGGGGATCGTTAAGCCCTTGGCAAAGGTTATACTTAGAGACAGACCAAACCAAACTTCAAGTATAATAGAGACCAGATTCTTTTAATACTGACAAATCTAAAGGTCCACAAGGCAGACCCAAGCCTCTACAGGCCTGGGTCCCCAAGAGAAACTAATTTATCTTTTCTATGTAGGAACATCCTTATTTGAATATGAGCAATACATGAATCTTTAACCGTGAATGTTCTGAGCAGATGACTAGTAACAAGGATCACTTGGAGGAGCTTGAGGAAGTCCAAGGAGTTTCTGTTACCTTTGGAGGCAGCATAGGCTAACCTATGCATAATTAGATTTTTATGGAAGTATTATGAACAATTGTGTGTTGGTGCAATTTATTTATGTGTTTGCTACAATACCTTTGGTGTGCTTGAACAGTTTTGTTTGGTTTCTTTATGAATTAATTCTGGTGGTTTTTGAGTTAATTTTGATTGTTAGGCCTACATATTGAATTGGTTTTAGACTAATTTTTCAGGGAAATGCACTATCTATTAAAGATAGGGGAGGTATGGAAGCTATACTGATGTAAGTGCTACTATTCAGAGTTAAAACTAGTGATGTCACACTTAAGTCTGGTTGATTATTTTAAGTCTGGTAGTGCAAAAATATTATTTGTTAGTCCACATTTTAAGTCTGGTTGACTGCTCTGTTTGAGGGGAGGAATAAGCCTTAGGGGAGACTTATTGTTTAAGGGAAGCTTAGTGTTGTACATCTTTGTATCATTTTGTATATTGTGCACTCTTTGTCCAATAACATTTTTGCAGATATTAAAGTCAAACAAAAACAATCAGTGACAAATTAATGAAAGAAAGAAGCTTGAAATTCTATTCATTAAAGGCTGCATTCAAAGATGCAGCATTACAAAAGGAGACTTCATCACATCAGAATATACAACAAACAAACACCTACACCAACTAGCCCATAGCCCTCTTCCCCTTTCCACTGACGTCAAGCATTCTCTGCTTTCCCCTCTTCTTAATCACCTCCCAAGCACGGCGATTGGCAAGGCCAAGCACTTGTTCCCTCTTCCCTGGTGCTGGATTGGAGGAAGTTGGCCTTTGAGCAGAGCTTGCCACCACCAAAGCTTTAGATTTCCGGGCTGCTTGCTCATCATCAGTGTCATCATAGCAGGATACATAACTGGGCATGGACCTCAACTCATAATCAGAGCTTGAGTCATCCACATATGGTGGAGGTGTAGGCAGTTGATCAGAAGGAACACCCCCAGCTGTTGGTGTAGGATTTGGGTTCATCCAGGTTAAAGTGTTGTGATGAGGAGGAAAGTACTTCCTCCATTCATCGTTGGATGATGAACTGGATGATGAATCGGATGATAATTCAATAATGTCAGGGTTACTCATTGTGTTTGGAGGATTTGTAGGAAAATGAGAAATTTAAAGGTGTGTGATGAGTTTGGTTTGTGATTCGAAGGCCCTTTTATAGGCCAAGTCCATTCTACTGTTTTCACCAGAAAAGTTAATGCAAGTAACTTTTTAGTTGGTGAAAGAGTAAATGTTGAAGATGTTTTACTGAAGAGGGTTGACCATAAGAAGATATTTTTTGTTCTGGTAGTTAATACGGGTAACTTCACGGTTAAGTCTGGCTCTTAATACTGTTGGTTAAATCTGTTACCATATTTTATGGGGTGATGATTATATTTCTATACTTTACACTTGTTCTCTTTCCAAAGATAATTGAAACCTAACAGTATATATACTCCTTATGACTCTATTTTCTCATACGGGTTCCAAAACAGAGTCAGTCGTGATCATCTATATTCTTTGTATCATCATGGTTTCTACAGTAGGTTGTGCTAAGAATGGTGTGCAAATTAATGATGGCTTGGAGTTGTGTGCTACTTTGTCTTCTAGAGTTTCAGTCTTGGAACAAGATCTTGCTTCGACAAAATAGATTTTGGGAGCTAAGGTGAATCAATTTAAAGAAGATATCCAGAACTTACAGGCGAGGCAGGGTATTCTTGATGAATCGGCTCAATCTCAAGATTCTGTGAATAATCTTCATGCTCTTGAAAATTCTTCCAAACAGAGGAGGAAAACAGATATACATCTAAAGAAAGTGATGGTTAAGAATCTTGATCCAATAGTCGATTGGAAGATTTATTGGGATCAATTTGGAAAAGCTTTGGTAGTTAGGAATTATATTTTGTAATGTTTAAGTCTTGTTCAGTGTTAAGTCTGGTAGCTTTGGTAGTTAAGTCTAGTAGATCAGACTTAAGTCTGTTGGTAGTTAATTCTGCCAGTACTAAAGATGTTAAGTCTGGCAGAACAAATAGACGTGAGTTAAGTCTGTTTATGTCTAGAACAGAATAGTTTGTTAGAGTTATATTAGGAATAGATATGTACGTGTAGAGATATTCTTAGGAGAAGATATCTTTACCCTTCTACAAGTTTGTTAGTCAATTAGGGTTTCCTTGGTGTATAAAAGGATTCCTAAGGTGTTAGGTTAATGTACGAGTTGTAAGCATTAGCCTTTGAGAAAATTAATAGAAAATACGAAGTTAGTAATTCTTGTGTTCTTCATACTTTGTGTGTTAAGATTCCGCATTAACACATCAAGATTTTAAAAAGAGTTCTTCATATAGTAAATTGGATTTATTCAAGTTTACTATTAATCATTCAAGGCTACTTAGATCCATAAACTTTTGGACCTACATATATATAGAATCTACTTATCCTATAATAGCACATAATTAATCACAAGTACACATCGGAATAAATAAGATCATATAGTGTAAATAAATTAACCTAAAAGAGAACGTACCTTATTAACATCCTTTGCAATTAGGGTTTATCAAAATCCTCAAATCAATACTAGATCAAAGAACCACAAACCCTAAATTTAGGGTTTATGAAAATCCCCAAAGATTCTTCCTTCGGATAGTGGTGGTCAAGAAACTATTTGGAACATTTTGGTTCCCAATAAAATTAGTATATTCGTGTGGAGAGCGTTAAGAGGAAGACTTTCGGTTCGTGTGGAGCTTGATGGAAGAGGTGTGGATTTGGACTAGGTTCTTTGTCCAAGTTGTAATAATATTGTGGAATAGTGTGCTCATTGCTTGAACACTTGTGATTTAGCGATGAGTGTTTGGGATAAGGTTTTCATGTGGTGGAAGGTGGGGATGGTTAACGGGTTTTCTATTGATGAATTCTTTTTATATAATGGAAACATTAATGTTCCTATCTATGTATCTCGTGTTTGGCAAACGGTTATTTGGTCTAACGGGTACTTTATTTGGAAAGAAAGAAATTTTCACGTGTTTAATAATAAGGTATCAAGTACTAACAAGATTCTTCAAGAAATTCAACTAAAAAGCTACGAGTGGATTGTGCGAAGATGTAACAAGTATAAAGACATGGATTGGCAACAATGGTTATGGGACCCCATAAATATTCGGCAACAATTAGAATGAGGTCAGCGAGTTTATCACTTAAGGTATAAACTTTATGTGGTGATTGTCTTAATATTCCAGTAAGAGCACTCGTTGTAGTAACGCACCACCCGAGTTAAACCTTAACTCGCTCGCGTTAAGGGTGCATTAACCACACCGTCGGGGTGCGTTAAACCCTTAACGTCGCGTTAAGGCTAGTTCAAATTAAAAAACAAAAAAATCACTTTCACCCCCTAAAACGGCAGTACTAGACGTTGGGTTTGAAAAAAAAATCACTTACACCCCTTGAAATAAATGGCTAGTTTTCCTAAAAAATATATATTTTTCAAAACCATTTTCCCACCACTATAAATGCCCAATTAACACACAATTTTTTTCACACTTTCACAACTCAATCTAATCTATCATATACTTCCATTTGCTAAAAAAAATGTCTGGAGGCAACAACAATAATGATTCTTTCTTGAATCTCCTCGGTGAGTGGAATAACTCAAACCCGAACGCGGGTGCATCTTCAAACCCGAACGCGGGTTCATCATCACCCAACATCTCTTTTGCTAACCCACTCGGCTTGTCAAGCCAAGAACTTTACCTACAACCTCAACGATTTCTATATTGGGAACAAAGCCAACAAAACAGACTAAACATCAATTTCAAAAATCTACAATTCTCACAACATTCACAAACCGAAACACATGAGGTTCCCGAAACACCTACGTCTCCTCCAAAGCCCAAAAGTCAAGCTAAACGAAAGGCCAAAAAATCCAAAAACCCCGAACCAATCGATGAGGATGAAGAAATTCCCAACTTCGTCACTACATGTTGGCAACCAAAAGAAGAACAATTACTTGCCATATGTGTGACAACTCGTAATTTCAGGTCATTTTACAAACTTTAAAAGTTTCACTATTTCATCATTTATCGTAAACTATGTTTACGAGCATCAAATTCACGTAACCTTAATGGTTTAGCTGCGAATTCATGAACAATCATCATGGACATTTCATATAGACTAGGTTTAGTCTACATATCATTAGCATCATCAACATCAATAATATTATTTCATATCGGTTCATGCATGGATTTGCATTTTTCATGAAACGTTTATTTTCCTATTAAATAAACGCTATCGCGTAAACATTATTTTGAAACATTTTATCCGACACTTCCAAAAATGATCCCGATATATTTTTATACTCATATTAAGTTTATAAAAATATTATTATTAGTTTACCCAGTGTTTTAAATTTATTTCGTGTATAAATGTTTATATTTATATTATTACGACGGTTTTCGTATATGCAACTCGATAAATATTTATTTCACTCAACTCATGTAAGAAATGTATTTTTATAATTTTTATGACTTCAATATATTTTATCTTGACCCCTTAAAATTTATTTTTATCTAACGCTACCCTAAATACTCAAATGTGTACTCAACTTACCATATATCTTCAAGTAACTTACATTAAACTACACTTAAACATAATTATAAAAAAAATGTATCTAAATGGTGACTAACACCCCCTTGTCGACAAGGGGGGTGAGTCATTGATTTTGCATAATATCTTACAAGTAAATGCATTTTACTTCACATACAAACACACATACTAAAGGTGTAAATTGCAAAATATCCTCTTCCTCTCCTCTTGCACAAACCGGCCACACCAAGGGACCAAGAAGAATTCATCCAAAAATTTTCTAGTCAAGTTTTATACACTCTAGATTCACTCTTGATTAAGGTTGTGAAATAAAAACCTTGGGTGATTAGGAAAATCCTTTATTCTTATAACCTCATCAAGCTAACTAGTAAGCATCCATATTCATGATTAAATTTCATATTCATTGATATATTCATTTCATCATATTTGAGAAAACATGCAAGTCATATGATGTTTATGCCACTTTTTCATTGATTTTAAGAGTTATATATATTTTTGTCATCCTATAATTACTCCTTGTTATATATCACTCTTGGTGATGTCTAGGAACCCATGACACTCTAAGAAGGTGTATGGTAGGATTAGAATAGCTTCGGAGTTGTTTTGAATTGGTTAGAATAGGTTTTGCGCGTGAAAAACTCATTTCGACAAGTTTAACTTAGGGTCTGTTCTTATTTTGAAATTCTGGAATTTTCGACAGTAAGCAAAATATTTTGGGCTATATATTTGGAAAATATACTTTAAAACGAAAACATGGCCGCTTGAACGGGTTAAAACGGAGCTATAACGAAAAAGTTATGCTATTTTGAAGTTTGGCGACGAAAACTATTAATTCCAGAAAATTCAGCATGCTGTCTCGACTTTTTACGAGTCAAAAATGAGTCTTAAGCGTTGTTAAATGTGTCGACTTATCAAAAATATATTAGTATATGTTATCACGATTCCGTGGATATAAAGAACGTAGAAAACGGACTTATAACGACTAAGTTATTCACATTTTAAACAAGTTGCCGTAATTTTTAGTACAAGTATAACATATATATTTTCTAATAGACAAATAAAACGGCCACCAAGGACCATGTTGAGGGTCGTTTTTAACAATGACGAAGTACTTTTTATAAAGTGATGTCTTCTAGTAAAAGTAAGTTCGCCAAGCATATTTTTTAAAATGTCAAACCATTTGTCAAGCGGAGTTGTAACGAATAAGATACGGTCACTTAAATTTTTCTGAAAACCATCCTTAAACAATATTTTGTACACAAGTACCATACTTTACCTATACTTTTCTCTATGATCGAAACCTCTATGATGAAAACTTAAACACTAAAACTTTGAGACAATGATACAAGCTTCCCAAAACCGTTGAGTTCGTTTCTTAACACTCGACGTGCACCATTTTACGACTAGCTCTTCGAGGCCGTTTTAGTCACTTTCATGAAAATTTTCAACGACATTATTTTACGACGAAAAGTTATGATTTCATAATAAATCATTAAATGATTATCGTAGGATATCATTTCAACGTAAATACATGTAAAGTAAATTAAAAATGGTCAAGACGTTAAAAGATTATTTCTCGACGAGAAATATTATTTTCAAAAATTCATAAGTGGTATAGATATCATCCGAATTGCATGCGTAACATTACATCATGACTTATTACATATCATATCATTCATAATAGGTCAAGTTTAGAGATTCACGCTACATTTCGGTGTGTCCACTTTTGTCATTATAGTCATTGCAACAGGTGAGTTTCCATAGCCCCATTTTCAATTGTTTTAATGCTTTTATTAAACTCTTTGGGGGAGATACATGCTCATCAACTATTTTTATGACATTCATGACTATTTGCAAACTATATGTTTATCTGAACTGAATGTTTAGTCATATTCTATATCATAATCATTGAGCTAAATGTCTTGGGATAATCATTGAGCTAAAGGTCTTGGGATAATTATTGAGCTAAATGTCTTGGGATAATCATTGAGCTAAAGGTCTTGGGATAATCATTGAGCTAAAGGTCTTGGTATAATTATGAACTAAAGGTCTTGGAATTATTTGAAACAACACTCATATGTGTTATATCAATTGATAGATTAAGTAATGTACTGTTATGTGAATTCATTTGACATCATGCATTTGAACATAAACTATACATATTTTGGCAATGGGTTGTAAACACACAGGTTGCAAGTTTTGTATGGGCGAACTTGGTCTGAGTGGATTTGCAATGTCTTTGCTGCATAAACGATTTTGAAAGGCTTTACATTTCAACTCAAACTCTATGAACTCACTCAACCTTTGTGTTGACACTTTTAGCATGTTTTATCTCAGGTATCTAAGGCATTCACTTCATGACATGCATGTGGACTTATCATAGAGTCGTGGTGACGACGCGTCACACATGGGATTTATGCATTTTAAAACATCGTTTGGCTTGTAACAAACTTATTTCCGCACAAATTGATTTTCATTTGGGACCTATCTTTGTAAACTCTGATTATTTTATTAAATCAAACGATGTATTTTCCAAACGACACTTTAGGTCGTTCAATATATCTGTGAATCGTGATGCTATGACAGTACGTCAACCCCCAGGAATTCCATTCCGCTGCAAAACAGGTAATTTGGGGGTGTGACAATATGTTATGTAGCCGCTACGGTGTATCCGCTTCTCAGGCGTGCACAAGATCGCGATACATTTTGGCAACGGGTAAAAATTGAGTTCAATAGACTCAATTTTCAACCATGCAACAAGGATATGATACAAGGCAAGTGGAAAACGTTGAATCGTGATTGTACAAAGTTTAATGCGTATTACAAACGTTTGAAACGAGAAGAGAAAAGTGAGGAAAGTGAGATGGATATCCTCAAATGGGCGATACAAATATATCGTGACGAGCACAAAACTGCGCCGTTTGCCAACGAGGAGGCTTGGAGGTTTTGTGTGGTCATAAGAGATGGGACGCACCGGATCCGGTTGATTTAACCGGCGATGTTCCAAGCCAAACAAACGAGGCTTTGTTTGGTCATGATGAACAACCACGTCCCATGGGCAAAAAGCGTGCTTCGAAGAAAGCCATATCCGAGAGCACGACAAGTACCGGGGGAGTGAGCACCGGAGGAACGAGTTCGTCAAGCCAATTCACAGAGACTATGACAAGTGAGTATCGTATAAAACGGAACCGCCCAAGCGGCGTATCGGACGACCCTAGTAAAAGATGAAACGATAACAAGGTTGGAAGAGATAAAATTTTTGATGATTGACACTGACGGCAAGGATCCAAACGTTGTGGCTTGGATCAATGAAGAAAAGGACCGAATCATCAAAAAATATAACTCGCAACCTCGTCACTAGATTTAATTGTATTTTCGTAATTTCTTTTATGTTGTAGTTTGCTTTGTATTGCTTCTTTTTTTTTTTTTTTTTTTTTTTTTTTTTTTTTTTTTTTTTTTTTTTTTTTTTTTTTTCATTCTAACCTTTTTTTCTTTTTTTTTTTCTTTTTTTTTCGTATTGTAATATGTTTCAGAATTAATGCTATGTTTTTTAATAAATGAAGTATTAGTTTTAGTTTAGGGGTTAAATTTGAAAATATTTAAGTTAAAGTGAGTTAAGGTTGAGTTTAAATAAGAGGTGTTTTTTTTTTGAGTTAATGTGAAAGGTTAAAGCTGATGTGGCGATGTGGCAGTGTTAAACCTTAACACAAGGTTATGATACCTCTCGCTCTAAGGCATGCGTGCATTTTTTATCTTTTTTTTTTTTTTTTTTTTTTCTTTCAGCTGTTTATGATTCTGTGGTTCTGCAATGCATTTTTATCTACCAGGATTATATCTGCAGTGTCGATTCTTGCAAGTTGCAATGTGACAAATTAAATGTGCATGTATTTCTCTTGTGTAGTATTAGTTTATGGGTGGTCCAAGTTTCATAGGAGATTTATTCTCTTGCGGGCCAGGCCACTTATGTCATACTATCTATGTCTTATAATTAAGAGTAAACTTCAAAATACATCTCTGTGGTTTACCTCATTTCGCACCATACATTCCTCTCGCAAAAGTTTCAACAGATACATCCCTCCGTTAGTAAAGTTGGCACAAATACATCCCTCTGTTAGTAAAATCAGTTAATGAGGACTAACGGTGCAAATATATCTCCGTTATATTTACGTAAATCGTCCTTGTGGCGCGGAAGAACAAATTTGCAACCAAAGTCCTTAAATTTATTTACAAATTCGTCGGTCAACGCCACGTGTCACACATGACGTGGTGCCACGCGGGCAATGGTCGGGTGGTCGGTAAATGGTCGGGTCGAACGGGTCGGGTCGGGTTGTCGCCGTGACCAATGAGGTGTGCCACGCATTGGTGAAATATATCACCAACTTTGGCTCCCACTGGATTCTCAACTCGGGACCTTTTGGTTAGCAATGCTTGCCAGCTGGGCTGAGGCATAGCTTCAAGTATATTTCCATAAATTTAATACATAACCCTTTTCTAAAAGTCAAAAGGCCATTTATTAAAAGCGTTTTTAGTTTTTGGCTACTTATCAATTTAGAGTTTTATGGACTGTAAAAAATAAATAAATATACCGCCGGACTCTTTTTTTGCTCTTTCCAATGGTATGCTCGGGGAATTTTTTCGATTTCAAACGAACCTCGAAAATGCGAAAAATCATCGTTTTTCTTTGTTTTCGTATTTTTGAGGTTCGTTTGAAATCAAAAAAACCCCCGGCATACCATTGAAAGAGCATGAAAAATGAGTCCGACGGTTATGCCGGGAATTTTTTCGACTTTGTTTGGACCTCGAAAAATGCTAAAACAAAGAAAAACGACGATTTTAGATTTTTCGAGGTTCGCTTGAAATCGAAAAAATTCCCGAAAGCATACCATTGGAAAGAACACGAAAAACGAGTCCGACGGTATATTTATTTATTTTTTTACAAATTAAAACTCCGTAGAATTGATAGGCAGCCAAAAACTAAATTGAACCTTTTAATAAATGGCCTTTTGACTTTTTAGAAAGGTATGTATAAATTTATGGAAATATACTTAGCTATGCCTAGCCCAGTTGGGCAAGCTGCTTCCCAACCAAAAGGTCCCAGTTCAATGCGGGGAGCCAAAGTTGGTGTTATATTTCACCAATGCCACGTGGCACCACCTCATTGGTCCACGTGGCAACCCGACCCGACCCGCTTACCGACCACCCATTTATCGAACTCACCGGCACCGCTTTGCCACGCGGCACCACTCATGTGGTGACACGTGGCGCTGACCGCACGCGACCATGTGGACGCAATTTGTAAATAAATTTAAGGACTTTGTTGCAATTTGCCTGCCACAAGGACGCATTTACGAATATAACGGAGATATTTTGCACTGTTAGTCCTCATTAACCGATTTTACTAACAGAGGGATGTATTTGTGCCAACTTTACTAACGGATGGATGTATCTGTTGAAACTTTTGCGAGAGGGATGTATGGTGCGAAACGAGGTAAACCACAGGGATGTATTTTGGAGTTTACTCTATAATTAAAGTGCATTTGTTACTTTTGAAGTAGGGGTGAGCGGAAAAACTGAAAAGACTGAATAAACCAAAAACCGAAACCGAACCAAACCGAAAATAACCGAACCAAACTAATAACCGAACCGAATTTGCTAAAACCGAACCAAACCGAATTACTAATTTGGTTCTCGGTTTGGGTATGGGTTTGGCAGTTTGAACCGAAAACCGAATTCATATAAATATATATATTTTTATATATTTATATATATATTTATATATTTTTAAGTATATTTATATATAAATAAAAACTATTAAAAGGTTATCATAATATAATAAAATACTTTTTATTCTTGAAATATATTTTTTTGCTAAATATAAATCTAATAATTTATTTATTTTTTTAAATAGTGAAATTCGGGTTATTCGGGTCAACCCGAAAACCGAACCGAATTAGAATTCAACCAAACCGAACCGAAAACCGAATTTGAATTTTGTTCGGTTTGGTTCTCGGATTGACCTAAAAAAATATTTTAACCGAATTAACCGAACCGAACTAACCGAACAACCCGATGACCGAACCGATCAACACCCCTATTTTGAAGTACTTAGTTTTCAATTTTTATTTTTAATATTTTTATTTTTGTTATATATTATTTGATTAAAATATATAAATTGATTGATTTTTAAATGTATTTTTTTTTTTGTATAATTTTTATCAAGCATCATATAACACAAATAAAAATATGTAGAGTTAAACTTGCAAAACGAAGACTTAAAAAGTCAACAGTTGATTATAATTATGTGACGAAAGGAGTAAGTTATATTCTTGAGTTTGTAATTGGTTGGTTATGTCTGTGTTATATGGCATGGTGTCTTGAGTTTTAGAGAGTCTATGGGACGGAAGGAGCAAGTTATATTCTTGAGTTTGTAATTGGTTAGTTATGTTTGCGTTTATATGGCATGGTGTCTTTAGTTTTAGAGAGTTTACTTATGTATTTTTTGTTTTGTTTTTTACATTTTTTTTTTCTTTTTCCTTCTTTTATTAAGAGTAAATTGCATTTTTGGTCCTTAAGGTTTGACCAAATTGCAGGTTCAGTCCTTAAGGTTTCGAAAGTGCAATGGTGGTTCTCATTTTGTAACTTTTGCTGCACGTTTGGTCCCTGATCAAAATCAAATGACTAAAATACCCCTGTCTTCCTCTTTTTCTATATTCTTTTTAGCTTTTTAACATAAATGTGCTAGGTTTATAAATTTAGTCCTTATTTTTTTTTAAATAATTACGAGATCTAATCTTGTGGTCTTTTTACTAGTAAAAGAAAATCATACATGATCACCATATACATTTGTTCTTCATTTTATCTCTTCATTTTCCAACATCATGACTTCTTATTCTTCCACTCTACAAATGAAAACTGCAACATCTGATCATCTCAAAACCTACAAGCTCTTTTTTCCTTTGTCATCTTCATCGGATTTCGCTACCCCTTTAGTTACATCAATTCTCAAAAAACATACACCACATTTTACATAAATCATATGTCTTTAAGAACATACAAGAAACAAGATCTGAGATCGGATATAGACTCACATTATGTGGAAAATCACATTTACGAGTGGTGACAAATTTCTTTAAGCTGATTCTATTCACAAGATCCTAATCAAAATCGAAGATTGGATTTACATATCATATGTACTATAATCATTCTTTTCGACTCCGTTGCTTTTTTCGGTGAATGATTTTGAGAGTCGTGGATTTGAATGGTTAAGGAGTGGTGGTGAGAGTATACACCAGATATATTGTCGAGTGGTTCGTGTGGGGATTTTACAATCTGGTGGTTTGACTGGCGGTGATAGGTCGTGATTCGACTGGTGGTCGTGGATTTTTCAGGTCTAGTGTCGAGTGATTGAGTATGGTTTAGATATTATTGTCATGGTAATGTGTTTTTGCTTGTGGGTGGGTTACAGTTTTGAACGGGCGGTCGACATGTTGGAAAGTTCAGATTTGTGGTTGAGGTTGGATTATTATTGGTTTAAAATCGAAAATAGTCGTGGGTATATAATTTAAGAGTCAATATGGTCACAAATTTTGGCTTGTGTTGGTTTGAGTTAACATGGGAACAAGAAGGATTAAAAGTATAAGAAAGGGGCTGTTCGTTTGAGTTATAACTGTACGAGACAAAAAAGAAGACAAGGGTATTTTTGTCATTTGATCTTGATCAGGGACCAAACATGCAGCAAACATTTCAAAATGAGGACCACTGTTGCACTTTCGAAACCTTAGGGACTGAACCTGCAATTTGGCTAAACCTTAAGGACCAAAAATGCAATTTACTCTTTTATTAATTAGTTTATCTAATTGAGAAGGGATGCCTTGTATTATAATTTAGTTTTTTTCTTTTTTGAAGTTTTATATATCTTCTTGCCCTAAAAATGAAAAAAAAAAAAGTTGAAAATTTAATATGGCACAGACACGACCAAATATATATATAGACTTCAATTACCCATAGTTTTTTTTTTTTTTTTAATATTTTATGGTTTTATTTAAAATCATATGTCGTACATATAGCACATAATAATGGTCATTGTTTATGTGCTAACTAGTTTGGGGATCTCTCTGTAAAATGAGAGGTTACCTAGTTATTAGCTGCCTAAGGAAGGAAAACTACCAATATCATTAAGGCTTAGGTTATGCAAGTCGATTTGACAACTCATATTTTTATTAAGATAATTTACATAGTTTTATAATATTTATAGTGTGTTTTAACTACTTGTATATTTGACTGTCAATTAAAATAAAGAATGTGCAAGTCACCTCCCTAAGTAATATATACCTTCTAAATCGATAATCGCACTCCACAATTTTTTTATTATTTTTTTTTTTAATTTTTTTTATAATTATGTTTTTATAATAAAACTACAAAACTGATAGTATGGAACAAAAAAAAAGTTTGACAAGTCAAAATTATTTAAAGACAGAAAACACGAAACATGAAACGATAGAAAACTGTTTATTCCTTTTCATAGATTGTTCACATACTGATAAAATGGCTTAAGGAGGGAAGGAGGGGGTGCACTAACCTATAAGGGGGTACGCCTAACAACACAATATTAATGTTAGGCTAGACGTTATGCGTGGTGGAAGACCAAAACCTCCGAGCACCACCACGCACAGTTGGGTCTATTTTAACGAAGGTTTGGTGGTCACCACCACCTAACCAAGTGTCTCCAAAAAAATTAAAAAATACCCTCTTCAACGGGTATATGTTAGGAAAACAGAAAATAAAAACTTTTTAATATTAAACTTTATCATTTTATTTACCTAAAATACCCCATACCCCATCAATTTTATACACAACTTCAAACATTATTCTTCTTAATATCTACACAAATCGAACAACATATTTCTACTTCCTCAATTTTCAAATGGACTTGGAAACATTCATGTTCACAAACTCATCCGAAGAAAAGAAGTTAATAGTATGAACTTGGCATTTTTAAAAATCACGGTGTTGTTTATTAAGAATAAACGAAAAGGTGAAAGTTCATGAAGTAAAAGAAACATTGTAACTAAAGATCGTTGTAACATGTTGGTTTTCACAAACACACAATCAAACACACATGGATTCGAATGAGGTTTGAGCTAGAGAGAGAAAGTGGAGAGAAATGAGAACTTATAGTGAGATAAAGAAAAATGTATTATGAAGTTCCAACCCTTTGCCTTGCTAGGCAAAGGGTATTTATAGTGTCTTACATGATACGCCACCTACGGGTTGTAGATCAGGCATACAGTGGGTAAAGACCCATCCGTCCTCCACGGTGTTACTTAACTGACTACTGACTATTACTAAATGACTACAACTACGAGCTTTCTAACGAATACATATACTTGAGGTGACCGAGTCTTTAACTACTGGATTTTCTAAATCCCAACAATCTCCCCCTAAGGGACGTCACCTCAGTTACAAACAGATATTACATTTTGTGTGTTCATGATTCTTGATTAAGTTCTTTGCTATGTAGCTCGTAGTCTTTGATTCTTCATGTTCCGCATGTTTTGTACTTCAAGTGGAGGTCTTTAACTGATCAACGACTTGTTTGTTCTTTGAGCCTTCTTAGAGATCATTAGCCACAGTAAATCTCTTAACTCATCCTCTGTGTTGCCTTCATGTGATGTTTGTGACGTTGGACTGACATGCTCACATTATTGGATCATGACATCTTTCCATCAGAGTTGCGGAAGCTTCTTTGAATCATGATATTTGCATTAGTGTAGCGGAAGCATATCATGATGGAGTCAGAGTAAAAGCAAACGTTGTAACACCCCAACCCGACAAGGGTAGAAGTATCACATCATGGTGTCAAATCAGAACATACATAAAACAATCGCAAGCGAAAGTCTTATAAAATAAAATACCAAGTCATAATAAACAGATAACTTATAAGAAAAAATACGAAATCCAATATGTCCAAAATGGAATGAAATATCAAAACAGTTGCTCTTCAAAATAAGTCCAAAATGATTAGGGAAAACTATGGTCGGATCACTCAAATACTCCTACTCTCGGCCCAACAAAGCCCAGCATCCCACTTGGTACCTGCCGCATGGAAAAGAAATGCGGCTGAGCTTAAAAAGCTAGTGAACAGATATAACAAAATAAAAGCTAAACAAAATCAGAAATATAAAATAAAACAAAGGAGACTGATAACAAAGTCGCATCGAAATGAGCACAATGAGTCAATGAGGAACCTGCAGAACACAAAATTAACAGATATCCAGAAGAAACAAAAATCAAAGGAGACCAAAGCAAAGCAGCGCATCGATGACATATATAAGTACATAAATATAACCAAACATACAAGTACCGAAACATAATCAAGTAGGAGTTGATGAACAACATCATAATCAAAACAAGTAAACAAACAGCGAACAAGCATAGCAGTCAGCGTATCAACTAAACATAAATATAGCACACCAATAAATCAGGCAATCAGAATTCGTATAAGCCAAGATGAATTCTATAAGCAGGCAGAAGCAACTAATTTGGATGTAAGCATGGCAATCACCTAAGTCAGATAATCCACCGTTAATAACCAGAACAAGTATCGTAACCAACAGAAATACCAACAACAGTATAAGTATGATAGTCATATAAATCAAGTAGGAATACCAAACGAACATCATAATTAAATGAATTAACTAAACAAGGACATAGTATGGCAAGCTACACAAGTCAACTAGACAGATAACATAAGTTGAACCAATACCGTCATCAAACAGTAGCATAAACAAGAGTGTAAACATGGCAGATCAACAAGTCAGGTAAACATTAGTTACTATGTCGAACTAACAACATAAGCATCAGAAAATACCAACAGAAGTGCATGCATGGTAGTCACAATTAGTAGCTAAGAATACCAATCGATAGTCATAGTATACGAAAATAACTGAACGAAGGTATTCATGATAAGCAGATAAATCAAATGATTACATACTATCATGGAAACCAGACGAATTAAAAGGTCACATAATAGCATGGTAAATGGATAATCAGATATTTGCATGATAACAGGTGAATTAGATAATCACATATTAACATAGTAAACAGAGGAATTATGTAATCATATACCAGCATGGTAAACAGATAGTCACATCTAAATCATATAGTAGCAGGGTAAACAGATGAGGTGGTAATCTGAAGTATAAGCTTGTTAGTCAATCAAAATGGAATGAGAGTATGACAAATCAAATGAACTGAGTATAGTATGGTGGTCGATTGAATCACATGAGGACAATGAATGAATGCGTAATCAACGGTGTTGAAAACTAGCAGACCTTGATAGATCTTGAGCTTCGTAGATCGTTAGTATTGCTTATGTAATCACAAACAAACTAAAAGAAAATCTCTACAACTTGTATTCTTTAGCGGAATATAAACACAAGTATAAAACACAGATAACTAAGAACTTTTTGATCCTCTATGGATCGTTATGTTAATAATTTGTAAACGTCTAATCTCACTTTTATAATTCATTCTATTGTGTTCCTTTTATAGACAAGGAACCCTAACTTCTTCTCTAAGAAACGTAAAACTAAATAAGATATACACAATCACTTCCTAATAAAGCTCATGCATATCCTAACTAATTATAGAAAATACGGAATAACTATATCCGCATAAACAAACTAATAACTATATAACTTCAGCAGAACTATGTCTTCGGCAGAATCCATACACTTCGGCAGAATCCATTCAGCAGAAACAAAAAGCATAATTACTTCACATAATTCCCAACAATCCTCCCTAAACCGAATTTGACTAGGTTAAGTTCCAGTTTCTTGATAGATCTTTAACCTTGCAGCATTAGAGGATTGTAGTCAAACATCATCAACAAAGAATCAAAACAAAATTATCTCTTTGATGAAGAAACTCTGAAACTCCATATCTTTGCAAAAGAACAAATGACAACATGTACATCAAAACATATTAGTTTCATACTATTCTCATCACATCCAGTGTGTTAATCAGTGAGAGGTGAATCATAGAACATAATGGATTTGATGTCTCTTTACCAATAGCCATCACTACTGGAGTAGCCAAATGTTTAAGTTCAAAACCATGGTACACGATAACCATCTCGATTTATTAGCAAATCAAAGAACCATGAACGGATTTGATATGTCTTTACCTGTAGCCGCTTGCTCAGGACTAGTCAATTCTTAAAATTGGTGAACTGATTACCAAATATGGTATTCCATCGCTTTACCACAAGCCATATACATGTGGGCTAGTAAATTCTTGGATTCCAAACAGGAATAAACCATGGTGAATTGATGACCATACAACACTCAGCAATTAAGCATGGGTGGTTGCAAACCCTATGATTTTGAGCAAACCATTACAACTATCAACAGATTTGATGTGTCTTTACCAAATGTACCCTTTGACTAGCCAACTCTTTGACATACACAAGGTATATCCGATGAGTTAATAACCAAAGAATAATATACAACAAACTCGCAATAAAAGTTAAAGTTAGTTAAACAAAAATAGAGTTTTTTAACTAATAAAATAAACAAATAAACAAAAATTACAAACCATACAAAGTACCATAATCAAGATGAACTCTATGTGCCATAAGTCATTCTTAATAACGCCAACACATTGTTCAAAGATGCAAATTATCATTGCCAACAGGGATCCTGAGGAACTTCCAACTTCTGTATAAGCATGCTTTCCATAAGCTTCATAGATAATGGATAAGTTTTCTCGAGAAACACGCATAGCATAATACCACCCTTTGTCTCAACCACATGCACACGGCAGGAGGATAAAATCTCCAAGACGTAACCCCGCCACAAGTGGGAGTTCTTCCAAATAAAGTATCCTTTACCATTGGGAGATATTGAATCAAACAAAACATGAAGATCACCCAATAAATATAACCCAAAACCCTTTGGTGCATTAGAATGGTAATACGTATTGACAATGATATACAACGTAACCAAACCAAGCTCTGCCCACCGATGCAAGATCTCCTTCAAAAAGTTAAATTCCATGGTGGTTTGATCCAAACGGTGAATGATATTAAGTTCATCATCTGACAATGACCAATTAACCAAAACATCATGAGACCCCTCAGTGAAAATCGCCAGCCAGATCCTTCTTGAATAAAAGATGACTCAACCGCCTGTAAATCCACATGATTATCCTTGTGAGATGTCTCAACCTTAATATGCTTACGAGATGATCAATCCGAGCTGTTCTTACAGATTTCCTTAAAGAAGAGAACTTTCGTTTAGCCATCCTCTTCTTCCTTCTACAAGGAAGATAGATGTCTGAAGATGGAATATCTTCAGATTCTCGCGATAGTTGTACCGTAAACACTACCAAGTAATTCATTCATTCGTCAAGCAACTTTCTTGCCCTGTATAGATTTGATCAGAAGTTGTTTCACTTCGTTAACCAAATTATCTCCTTCAGACAACAGACTTCACAAATGAAGTTGAAACTGCACATCGTGTCTCGTGAAGAAACCACGAAGGTTAAGCAAAAGTGCAGCATAAGTTTATTGAAGAAACTTTGTCGTTGAACTAGGAACTGCAGTAGTTGCTTCAGCAGAAACAATAGAAGGTACAGCAGAAGAAACCCTGGAAGGTGAAGGAATAGCTTCAGTAGATACATCAGAAGCAACAACAGAAGTACTTGACTTTGAAACATGAGCCTCAAAAGAATATACAATATCAACTATCCTTGGTCTTTTGGATTTAGGAGCATCTGAGGCATCAGCAATCCTTTTCAAATTAGATGCGTATAGGACTAGATGAAGTAAACTTCATAATCTTATTATAATGATCGATTAACTCAAAGATCGTGTAAAGCCTTAACTCGCTTCATAGTCATACCAGAATTATAGAGAGAGCAACTCTGATATTTCACTACTTTCCTCATATAATCTTTTGTTGGAGCTGCAGATTGTGCTCTCTTCGGTACTTATGCATTCAGTAGAAACAAACTTTCAAGCTTACATATCCATCTCCAAGCATCATAAACTCCTACTATATAGGCAAACTGCAAAACGCATACGAGAGAAACACACAAACCAAACAAAGACAAACAAACTATCATTACATTAGTCGGGTTAGTGTTAGAATCAAATCAAAAAGTATACCCAAAAATCAAACAAAATTTACATAAAAATATAAAAATATGCAAAGTAAACACAAATCCTCCCCTGAGGCATATGCCTCCCCTGAGGCCTATGCCTCACCTTAAACTTTGCGTTAGGGTTAAGCATACCACTATGGACCACAAGGTGTTGAAACCTTGGTCCATCAAAAGCCTTAGTTAACAAATCTGCCACATTATTATCGCGTGAATTTTAACCACTTTATCAAATGTTTGTCATATGCATCTCTTATAAAGTGGTGCCTGATTTCAATATGTTTCGTCGACCGTGAAAAACTGGATTTTTAACAATGCATATGGTACTTTGATTATCAATAAAATTGTTGTGTTCATGAAGTTATACCCATAATCCAACAATTGATTTTGAATCCAAAGAACCTCCCACAACAATTTGCAACTAAAGAACGCATTCTCGCCTTCAGAGATGAGGTAGCCACAACAGTCTGTTTCTTGCATTGCCAAGAAATCAATCTCTTCCCAAGGAATTGGCAACCTCCAGTGGTGGACCTCCTATCCGTGATTTGCACCAAAGATAGTCACTATCACTATATGCTTCCGGCTTAAATGGAGATTCTTTTGGGTACCAAAGGCCTAAATGAGGTTGGCCTTTGAGGTACTTAAAGATCTTCTTAACATCATTGAGATGGGAAGTAAGTGGAGTAACTTGATGTCGAGAACAAACACTCACAACAAAAGTAATATCGGCCTTGAATCTGTAAATACATCAAAGAACCAATCATAGATCTCAGTATAGATGTACATTCACCGTGGATCTACTTCATTGTTGATCTTTGACTTTGGAGCTTCATAAGGTGTAGTGGCAGTCCTTACACTCTCCATTCCAAACTTCTTCAATATGTCCCTCACATATTTGTCCCTGACCGAGCAAAGATACCATCTGGTTTCTTCAAGGAACTTGGAGACCCAAAAGAAAGTCATTTCTCCCATGGCACTCATCTGAACTTCTCCCTTCATAAGCTCCTCAAACTCCCTGCACCAAGCTTCCTTTGTGGATCCAAAATAATGTCATCCACATACACTTGCACAAGAATAATATCTGTGGAATTCTTCTTAAGGAAAAGAGTCTTATCAATTGCACCTCTTCGATAACCATGCTTCAACAGAAATGTTGAAAGCCTAGCATACCAAGCTCGGGTGCCCGATGTAGTCCATAGATAGCTTTGACCACCTTGTAAACATGATTAGGATGATCTGGGTCTTCAAATCCTTTAGGTTTAGTGACATAAACCTCCTCTTCTATTTCACCATACAGAAAGGCACCTTTAACATCCATCTGATAGACCATAAAACCCATATAGGATGCATAAGCCAAGAAAATCAGATGGCCTCAACTCTTGCCATTGTGCAAACACTTCATTATAATCAATCCCCTCCTCTTGTCTATAACCCTGAGCAACCAATCTTGCTTTGTTTTTAATGACAACACCTCTTGCATCTCTCTTATTTTTCAGAATCCATATCAATATTACTAATAAGGTTTTCTTTATTTAATATAAAAATTACTACTACAACTACTAGTCGCTCTATGCGTTAATTAGACTCTCATTGGAGATGTCTACTATGAAATGAATGAAAAGGATGATCTGTAACCTACGCCTACCCTCTTTATATAGGAGAGGGAGGTGTTACAAACCCTAATAATAGCTTACTATGAAAGCTACTAACTTTTACATAATAACCCCTCGTTGTTTCTTCTTTCTTCATTCTTGCTTGAGGTATTGTACTCGGAAATTCCCAATAATCTTCCCCTAAACTGGAATTTGACTATGTTAAGTTCCAGTTTCTCGATAGTACAAAACCACCTGTATGAAGAAACAATACTAAAACATGTCATCACAAATAATCCACTACACATCTACTAATCTTCTTCCCCTTCATCTAATAGGGGTCTTGTGCAACACGTAGACGCTTCCCCTCAAGTGATGCATGTAGATGGTAAGTAAATAAGCTTCCCCCTAAAATATACTAACCAATTGCATACTTGCCATCAGGTAGTGGTACCAATATCCAAACTTGCTGATTTTGAAATTGTTGCATCTCTTCCTGCATTGCCTCAAGCCAACTTGAATCTTCAAGAGCCTGAGTAACACTAGTTGGTTCCACTTGAGAAAGAAAACAAGCAAACAGACAATGTTTATAGTCTGTGTGATTGTCTCTTTGCTAATTTGAGACATAAGAGATAAAAGCCACTTGACCATATTTAGAACTTGCCACAGCATACCCTCTTGTTCTAACAGTGCATTAGGATCACCAATAATATTTGACTGTGGATGAGTATTGTGAATCCTTTTGTAGCAGTGGTGTTGACTTCAATGGAAGAATCAAGATTAGTCATAGTAGGTTCAAAATCGGTGTCATAAGAAGGTGAGGTGAAGATTCCAGCTTTTAGGTTGATGATGACCAAGATCCTAAGGTTTTGGAAACGGGTATAAGGATCTCCAAAGTCCGTGGACACTCTAGTAGAAATAGGAGTAGAAACAAAGATGTCTTTCAGCAGAATTGGTGATGGTAGAGAAACAGAATCACATTCAAGAAGATTGATGTTTCCATCGATTTCTTCACTCGCACTCTCCTCAAAGATTCCTCTCAACATCTAGATTAGTCAGATACTCTTGTTTCTTCAACCTAG
This sequence comes from Chrysanthemum makinoi, assembly GCA_910596185.1. NCBI lineage: Eukaryota > Viridiplantae > Streptophyta > Magnoliopsida > Asterales > Asteraceae > Chrysanthemum > Chrysanthemum makinoi. The sequence continues at coordinate 250,968,890 of OU343223.1, forward strand.
CAAGGTCTTCAAAGATAGTGTGAATCATCTTCACTCTCATCAAGATAATCTCTAGAAGTGTCACCAGCAAAATTGTTAGGGGAGAAAGAAGGCACTACAATGGGTTGTTCATCATCTTCAAACTCACTGTCGAATCAGATCCATAGTATCTCAAGACCGTAGTTGGAGACTCTTGAGTATTTGCATGTTGGTTAGCCATATGTCTAGAATAACCCAAATAATCGGTATAATCAAGGTCAAAAGACCAAACATGACCTTCGCCTTGAACATTAGGTTTGTCTTCTAGAAACCTCAAGTTCAATGTCTCCTCAATCTTCTTAGCAGATAAATTGTAAACCCTGTATGCTTTACTATGAGCTGAATATCCCACAATGTAACCATCATCAGCTTTTTCATCAAATTTGCGCAATGGATCACTTGTATTCGAATGGTCACTTGACTGACCAAAAGGTTTAAGGTAATGTATAGCAAGAACTTTCCCATAGAGAAGTTCATATGGTGTTTTGAAGTGTGGTGTAGTAATGGATACTGTATTTAGTACATAACAAGTCGGGTTCCTACAGCTTCAGTCCAAAAATATGGTGGGTAATTTCGAACGCTAACATTGATCTGCGTGTTCTATCAAGGTCCTATTCTTTCTTTTCGCCACCCCATTTTGTTCGGGGTTCTTGGAGTGCTATATTCCCTTTTGATTCCTTTAGACCTACAGAGTTCTATAAGTATAGCATTCTTGAACTTCGTCCCCATTACCACACCAATTCCTTTTAACCGCTTTGTTCAACTGATTTTCAATAAGTGGTAATGAAGTCTTTCAAAGATCGGAGATGTTTCATCTTTGGTTCTGAGAAAGAATACCCAACAAATTTGCTATAAACCATCGTGATAACTAGACAAAAATACTTTTGATAAATGCTTCTAACTTGAGTTGGACCAAACAGATCCATATGAAGCAAATCAAGAGGTTCGAAATAATGCTCAGAAAGAGTGACAACTTTGTATAAGGCTCCTGTGTTGCTTTCCTTTGTTGCGTGCAACACAATTATGATCATTTGTGAAGACTTTGAAGGAAGACCTTCAACAAGACTCAGCGAGAGCTTGTTTATGTTCTTGAAGTTGACATGGGCCATCCTCCTATGCCATTTAGTAGACTCATCCAAGGATGCTTTAGCCACCAAACAAGTTAAATCACCTTCCGTTTAACATCGCTAAGTTGAATGTATAAAGATTGTGATTCGGGAACTTTCAAAGATAATTGAAGTGTCTTCGGGAGTTTGAAGTCTTTAGAAAGCACAAGACATTCATTCTCTGTGAAGAGTACTTTGTTCTTGGTGTCACAGATTTGTGAGACCGAGAACAAATTGAAGTGTTGGAGTTCCTTGACATAGTATACATTCTCAAAGTCCAGTTGAGGTGTTTTGATGGTCCCTTTCCCAGTAATTCTTCCATCACTTCCTCCAAAGGTTACATTTCCTCCTCCTTCAATTGATACAAAGTTATGCATCATATCCCTGTGATGAGTGCTTATTCACTCATCATTTTTACCCATCTAAGACCACAAAACGCCTAAAACACTGAAATATTACCAATTATTCTACAGATATCCTTGGAATGTGTTTTTTATGTGTTTCAGGTACACAGGATCGAAAACAGGGCAAAAACGAACCGAAATGAGCTCGAAATGGAAAATATGCATTGCGGACGGAGTCGGAAGTGGATTTTCTACATTTTTCAGAGCCCGATATACATTTTTGGGAGGATTGGGGAATCAGAAGAAAAACCTATCCCTAAACCCAATTTACCAATTTACCCTTCACCCGAACCCAAATTGCCTTTTTACCCTTAACACGGTTTTCACTAAAAATAATTATCTTTATTTTTAACCATTTTTATTTAACAACAATTATTTTTATTAAAACCAATTTTTATAAAAAATATTTTTCTCTCTTAAAAAAAAAAAAAAAAAGTTTTATAACAAAAGCACAAAAATACATTTTATTTTAAACCTTTTTAACAAAATACAAAATACCTATAACCTAAACCCTTTAAAACCCATTTGAACTCCTCTTTTGTGACCTCCACTTAAACTACCCATTCACCCCTTAACCTGTTTTCACCCTTTCCACCAATATTACCCAATTTACCCAAACCCAGAACCAAAATACCATTGGCGCCAAACTCCCCACCCATCACTTTCTTCCTCTCACTTTCACACACTGAAACCCACAAGCTCATGCCCCACAACTCACATGGGTGTGTTGCCGCCTTGGCAATCCAAGGCACTCCGCTTTTGATCCTATGGCTATGAATGTTAGGCTTGGGCACCAAGGATTATTGAATGGCTGTGATGAAGTATTGGGACAAGCACAAGCTCACTTTGGCTCATCTCACTCACACAACAAACAACACAAGCAGAACCGCACAAAGACATGAAGAGAGGACCCAATTTTATTGTTTTTTGTATAAATAGGAGTTAAAAGCATTTGTATAATCTTGTCTAGAATTTTTTCCAAGTTCTAGTACCCTTTTACTTTTGTCGTCATTTAATTTACATGTACCTTTTAATTTCAGTTAATGCAATTTAACTTCAGTTTATTTCCAATTTCAAGTTTATGCGCTTTTCTTGATGTTCTTAAATTCCTCGATTGTGCAAAAAAATGTTTGTTAACTTTGTTTAAACTCATTTTGAGATTGTTTCATGGATGCAACTAAAACTTGTCACAAGTTTCATGGTATTCTGTTCTGTGAAGGGTGTTTGGTTTAAGCTAAGCTTGGGTCTCAAACTAGTTTTTACCCGTTTTGACTTTACAAGTCAAAGTCCTTTTAAGTTTTTTAGTTAGTTTTTGCAAGGTATAATCTGTCTTGACAAAGTTTGCAAGTTTTGGCTAAAAAGGAAACTCATTTCTCATGCATCTCCTGCATTTTAACAGAAATGTGTAGTCTTGCTTCACGCCTTTTCCAAGCTTATTTTTGGTCAAAACTTTGTCCAAATCATTTTTCTTGTATCTTCACTTACCCACCTAGATATAGCATAGCTTATTTTGGACTTAGTTTAGCATTAGCTTAATTTAAATTGCTCTCAAAATCTGTCCCATACCCATTTCAGCCCTCGGTTCAAGAGCATAATGGCCCTGTGCTCCACTTTCAGATTTTTCATTTGCTTATTACTAGGTCTTATAAGCTGAAATTTGGTATGCTTAATCTAGGCTAGGTTGAGGATTGATAAGTGATTTTTGTTAAATTTTGTGACTGCTTTTTAATGCTTTTTTTGCCCTCAAAGTAGCCCCTTGGATCGTTTTATGCCCCATATCAAGAATCTGTAGCATCCCTTTTTGCTAGCTTATTAGTGGCTTATCTTTAGCTTATTTAGGTATTTTAGTGTTAGTTAGGTAAGTCAGGTTAGTTTAATTCATTAGTTGCTTATTAGAGCTTATTACATCTCTTTAGAATTGCTTAACTGATCATCTTGTACCCTTAAGTTCCTTTAGCATTAGCTTAAATCTCCAACCGCTTCCCATCTTATTTTAGTTTAGCTTAATTCTCCTTATCCTCGCTTATGCTCCCTTTTTAGTGCTTATTTTCTGTACCTTAGCTTATCATTGTTTAGTTTGTTTCATTTTGTTTATCTTAGCTTATTGAGCTTTTTGTCTGCCTAAGAATGTTTGGTTGTGAGAATTGCTGGTGATAAGTTTTATAACAAAATTATTTAAGCTTTCTCGAGAAGTTATTTTTTTTTATAAAACTTTGCTTATTTAATTCACTTAACAAGTTTCAAAAAGAAAAATTTGAAAAAAAAAAAAATGTTTGAAAACGCCATTGGGATTTGATCTCGCAACCCAGCTCACCACACGCACTCCTCACCAACCTCTAGGTCTTTTTCAGCTTGATATGTCTTTACACTTAGTTATTTATATACAAAGTCAGTTTAACATCCTTAGCTTATTTAGCTTTTAATTGCTTATTCCAAAAAGCAGCTTGGTGGTTTTAAATTTTTCTTAGAATCAGCTTTAACTTAAAGTATTTTTAGTAAAAGTTTCAGAATTTTCCAAAATAGTTTAGTATTTTTTATAATTAAATTAGATTAAATTAGTTTTTAATTAGTAATAAATAATTTAAAAGTCTAAAAAATACCCTGCTTTTCCTAAAATTATCTTTAGTCGCTAGAACGAGGAAAATTAGTTTCATACACCGTAGGCCTTAAATTGCATTATTATTTTCACTTTTTGAGGCTCCTGATTAGCCCGTTTTATTTCTTTAGCACCTTAGGACTTATTTTAGCTTAATTTTATTGTTCCGTATGCTTAGTAGTAGTTATTTTGTCATTTATTAGGTTTCCCTTGCCTTAATTACTTTCCTAATTAATTCAGAGAAAACTAAAACAAAAAATCTCGAACAATTCAAGCATTTTAATAACAAACCTCAAACGACATCCTCAATTCACACCTCGCTGGGACACCTAACCTGTAATCACTTATCCGGTATCACTTATATCACATTCGTGGGTTTTGCGTGTCGACCTTTTTCCTAAAGGGTTGATTCGTTGATTCTCGCGTATCACGTATATTTGGTATATTTCTACTATATCAATTTGGCGCCGCTGCCGGGGAGGTTGTGGTGCGACAATTTCGTTACGGTTTGACGATTAGTGACTTGAAGATCCTTCCTCGTGAAGTTATTTTCTTTCCAAAAACCCAAAAACCCAAAAATATTTTCCTTTTTCAAAATTTATTTTCCCTTTTATATTTTCTATTTATCAAAACCCCAAAAATATTCTTCTCATTCCTCTTATTCGTTGATTCTATTTCTCTTACCCTCTTTCACCGCTTGATTCTATTCTTCGTATCCTCTCGATCACTTAATTCTATTCCTTTAACCCTCTACATGTTTAATTCTCATGGCGACGATCGACATCGCCGTTGTTTTCATCAAAGGTCGATGGAAGAGGATCACCTTTATTGTCTCAATCGTGATTGTATATGTGAACGTGTGGAAGAGCCGTGCAAGGAAATATTGCTATTGGTGCGAATTATCCGACAAAAACTCTCTCGATAATTCTCCAAGTTTTTCCGACCTCCCACCTCAACCCGAGATTTGTTCTCTTGTTTCTAAGCCTAAACCGTCTAGATTTGATCAAAATCTTTCGCAATTTACTGTTAAGAGAAAAGAACAAGAACCGGAGACCAAAAAGGAAGTGGTGGAAATTGCTAGCTCTGAGAGCACACCACTTGTCCCACCTCCGAATCTTCAAACGCTTTTTCGAATCCAAATCGTGAACATGATTGAAAACTTCTTAAATGAACTTCGTCAAGATTCAACTTCGAGAAATACAAATACGACTTGTGATATTGTTGAGCCCTCGATCCCTATTCCCGGAGCCCCAGATATCTTCTTTCGATCAAGATTATTGCTAATGTGTGGAGACGGTTACCGAAAGGTTTTCGTTGTTTCAAATGTATGTGTGAGCGGTGTGGAAACTATCTTACTAATGGATTTTGTTCGATTTGTGCCGAATTCATTCGCTATGATTCTAATCCAAATTCCTTAAATTATCCTCAAAACGCATTTCATCTACCTCCATGTAATTCATACGAACCACAACCGTACTATCAAGATTTCAATGATCCTTCATTTCGCACTTCTCTCCTCAAATTTCTTATTGTGCAAATTGTGGGGGTCCTCATTATGATTACCAATGTCAATCATGGAATCAAAATTACCATGGACTTGATCCTTGTTATAACACTTGTTTTTGACAATTTTCAACCTCCACAATTTCCCTTCATTGAACAATTTCCGCCATTGATCAACATCCTCGTGAGAAAAGTATGCTGTAAGAACTTGTCTAAGACCAAACGCCTCGCAACTAAAAATCTATGCTAGAATTACTGAAGAAGAGGAACGAGCGCTAAGATTCAAAATGTCTTGAAGAAATACTCGAATCAAGAACAAGCACTTGCAAGACGTGCCCGATGGCTCGTACTTACATTGACGATGATGATGATAAGTGACGATGATGATGAAAGTTTGTCAATGAAACCACACCCGAAGAGCCCGTTAACTCTCTGAGTATGGGGGACGAGCATCTTAGCATTATTCCGGAAACGGAATCGTCTTGTGTTGAGAACCTTGTCCCAACCCCAAGTGAGCGCAAGGGCGTCTCCGATATGATGTGTGATAAGCCTATTGATGATGATTCTTCTCCTCCCACCCCTAATGATTCGTTGGAGATGATCTCCGACCAAATGATTATACGTCGTTTGATGATTCCTTATCGTGTGGAGACATCGAGTATGTTGAGGAAATTCCTTCCGAGCTCACACCAGTTAAGTGAGAGATTTTGAACCCGAAGATCGAGAAATTGACACCGATTTTGAAACGGATGATGAAGATAATCTTGTTGTGTCAGTCCGAACCTTCACTATGGCATTCACTAATCCTCTGACTGATCCCGACCACCAAATTTCAAATAACCCAATCTTTGACATTCAGAATGAGGATAGTGACCTTTACTTGGAAAACCCTGTTACATCTTTTTACCCTAGCTCGAGGATTCTAATTTTGAAGAAAAGAATAGTGGCAATCCCACTTCGACTTTAGACCTTCTCGAGGAGTTCAACGATGAACTCGCTCAAGATCATTCTCCACCGAGATGATGATGTGCACTTCTGATTTTGAAGCCACTTACCGGTGGAAAATCTTTATACAATAGGTCTTCTCGATACTCCGTCAAGTGACACTCTTATGTAAGAGGTCGACTTTCTTTCTTCTGGACGACGATACCTCCGAAGTTTTGAGTGACGATTATGGCTTAGGTCCATCATCCACTCGCCCCACCGCTAAAACCGCCGATGATGGAACCTCTTCTAAGCCCTGATATGGATATTCTCATTGCTTCAAGGTGGATAAGATTGTTGAACATTCCGCTCAATGTTCCTCAATCTAATCTTTTGCCCACCCGTCTCCACCCGCTGTCAATCCATTGACATCTTTTTCTTTCTTATCCCATTTCTTCTCCATATCTTATCTCCTACGGAGTGAAGATACCATCTTTTGATCCCGCATTTCTCATTCTTCTCGGTTTCCGCTATATCTCATCGAGTGGAACTTTCAGACATTCAATGTTTATTCAAAACCATTTGAATGAAAGTCCATGGAGATTGTCTCTTCCACTTGCTCCCCATGGACCAATGACCGGTCGAGCTGCTAACTACCTAAGTAACAAAATAAGAGGCACAAATTCGGGCGCCCACCCATACACTCTTTTCTAACACTAAGGGGAAACCCCACTATTGTTTGCTTGTTGTATGTTTGCTCGTTGTGATTCCTGTAGATCGGGATGATTTGACACTGCTTTTCGCATTCTAAAACCAATATCCGATCTTTTGCTAACGATATCTAGGGATATCTTTATTAATCCTTTTAGTGAAAAAAAAGATTTCGCTTCCACACTTGGCTAGTAGTATTACCTTTTTCCGTTTCTATAGTTTCAAGCATTGCTTCGGTGATTTCGAATATTGAGGGCAATATTCAATTTAAGGGCTGGGAATTCTAGCAATTTTGATCACATTGTACCTCTAGTACCCTAGCACCCTCTGCTTTGACCTAAAAATTTTAAAAATTTTATCGCTTTAAGTCAAGAATTTTCATTTACAAGAAGTGCTTTGCACAAAAATAATGCATTAATGCTTCAGTGTTAATGGTAGTTTAGTCTTGATTAAAGCAGAACAAGGGAATCTCACTTCTGTAGAGTGTTGATCTAGCTCGCCTTCTTAACATTTAGGCTAAGGTTTTACGCTACAGCAAATGAAAATGCTAAGCGTGGAGTAGTTGGTTCTCTTTAGAGCTTATATAAGTAATCTATGGTTTTTCTCCCATAAGCTAACAACTAATCTGACTAAATACGCTCATTGTCAAACTTTTGAACATTCAAATAGTCTTGTTACAATAAAAAGTTTTTAAGCAAAATTGATTTAGAGTCCGAATTCAACTTTTTATTTAAATTTCCGAGAAAGCATACTTTCTTAAAATCAATATGTGCAAAATGAAAGTATCAAAAGTTGCTTGAATGATGCAAAAGTTGCAAGTTTAAAGTTAAAGTCAAAATGAATGTGAAAAAAAAAAAAAAAAAGTGAAAAAAAGAGGAAAAGTTGAAAATGAAAAAATTTGAAAAATATGAGTTAAGTGGGAATAAAAGCATTATGTTTCTTATGAATAAATGTGCGAAACTTGCTTTTTCTCAAATTTAAATCGAAGTTGAACTCAGATTCGTCAAGTTGTCTCAAAAGTTTGACGGTAATTTGGAAATCCTGATTTCAAAGATCCCGAAGTTCGATACTATTCTCGAGGGTGAAACTAGCCCCTTTTTAAAGGACTAGCTGAGAAGAAAGTCGCAACATGGAGTGATCTCACCTTTGAATCTCGAATTTCTAAATTGTCGTCGGTTGTAATCCATTTAGGTTTAGTTTTAACTTAACCGTAGTTGCAAATCTTTGGAGTCGAATTCCCGCTTAATTCCGGGTACTATCTCTGTGAGGTGTCAAAAGCCCGTCACTTAAAACTAATGTTTTGGGATGTGCCGGAAGAAAGCCTACATGGAAGAGGCCCTTTCGATCCTTAGACTTTCATCGCTTCCTGTGGGTAGTACTTTGGTTGTGGATAACAACCATAACAAATGTCATTTCAATGGTCAAACTTTGAAAATACACACGCACTCTTAAATTTTATAAATTATGGAGTAAAAAGTTAAGCCTCGACTTACATAGATTATTGATATAAGTAGTGTTAGCATTTTACAAAAACGTTTGCACAATAAGTTTAAGCTTGGTTCGAGAGTATAAAAAAGAGGATGACGATTACAATTCCTGAGACACCCATTTTGTGTGAATCGCTCCATGATGCCATGTTTTGAAAATCAAGCATGTTATTTATTTATCGCTCAAGTTTAAATTTCTCCTAGTTAATAAAAAGTCGAAACGGGGTATTCTTGGTATTTTTGATCCTTTCATTACTTTATATGATCGGATTGCTAGGGACTAGCAATTGATAGTGTAGGGGATTTGATGAGTGCTTATTCACTCATCATTTTTACCCATCTAAGACCACAAAACGTCTAAAAACACGGAAATATTACCAATTATTCCTACGATATCCTTGGAATGTGTTTTTATGTGTTTCAGGCACAGGATCGAAAAGTGGGCAAAATTAACCAAATGAGCTCAATGGAAAATATGCAGTGGGACGAGTCTAAGTGGATTTTCTACATTTTTCAGAGCCCGATATACATTTTTGGGAGTGATCTTGGGGAATCAGAAGAAAAACCTATCCCTAAACCCAATTTACCAATTTACCCTTCACCCGAACCCAAATTGCCTTTTTACCCTTAACACGGTTTTCACTAAAAATAATTATCTTTATTTTTAACCATTTTTATTTAACAACATTTATTTTTATTAAAACCAATTTTTATAAAAAATATTTTTCTCTCTTAAAAAAAAAAAAAAAAAGTTTTATAACAAAAGCACAAAAATACATTTTATTTTAAACCTTTTTAACAAAATACAAAATACCTATAACCTAAACCCTTTAAAACCCATTTGAACTCCCCTTTTGTGACCTCCACTTAAACTACCCATTCACCCCTTAACCTGTTTTCACCCTTTCCACCAATATTACCCAATTTACCCAAACCCGTAACTAAAATACCATTACGCCAAACTCCCCACTCCATCACTTCTTCCTCCTCACTTTCACACACCGAAACCCACAAGCTCATGCCCCACAACTCACATGGGCAGGTGTTGCCACCTTTGGCAATCCAAGGCACTCCGCTGATCCTATGGCTATGAATGTTAGGCTTCAGCACCAAGGATTATTGAATGGTCGTGGATGAAGTATTGGACAAGCACAAGCTCACTTTGGCTCATCTCACTCACACAACAAACACAAGCAGGAACCAGACAAAGACAGGAAGAGAGGACCCAATTTTATTGTTTTTTGTATAAATAGGAGTTAAAAGCATTTGTATAATCTTGTCTAGAATTTTTTCCAAGTTCTAGTACCCTTTTACTTTTGTCGTCATTTAATTTACATGTACCTTTTAATTTCAAGCATGCAATTTAACTTCAGTTTATTTCCAATTTCAAGTTTATGCAGTTTTTCTTGATGTTCTTAAATTCTGATTTTTGTGCTAAAAAAAATGTTTGTTAACTTTGTTTAAACTCATTTTGAGATTGTTTCATGGATGCAACTAAAACTTGTCACAAGTTTCATGGTATTCTGTTCTGTGAAGGGTGTTTGGTTTAAGCTAAGCTTGGGTCTCAAACTAGTTTTTACCCGTTTTGACTTTACAAGTCAAAGTCCTTTTAAGTTTTTTAGTTAGTTTTTGCAAGGTATAATCTGTCTTGACAAAGTTTGCAAGTTTTGGCTAAAAAGGAAACTCATTTCTGTTTACTGTCCTGTGCATTTTAACAGCAGCTGTAGCTGCTGTTTCACAGCTTTTTCCAAGCTTATTTTTGGTCAAAACTTTGTCCAAATCATTTTTCTTGTATCTTCACTTACCCACCTAGATATAGCATAGCTTATTTTGGACTTAGTTTAGCATTAGCTTAATTTAAATTGCTCTCAAAATCTGTCCCATACCCATTTCAGTTCCTGGTTCAGTAGCATAATGGCCCAAGTGGCTCCACTTTCAGATTTTTCATTTGCTTATTACTAGGTCTTATAAGCTGAAATTTGGTATGCTTAATCTAGGCTAGGTTGAGGATTGATAAGTGATTTTTGTTAAATTTTGTGACTGCTTTTTAACAGCTTATTTTGCCCTCAAAGTAGCCCCCTTGGACTGTCTTGCTGTCCCATATCAGCAATTGTAGCATCCCTTTTTGCTAGCTTATTAGTGGCTTATCTTTAGCTTATTTAGGTATTTTAGTGTTAGTTAGGTAAGTCAGGTTAGTTTAATTCATTAGTTGCTTATTAGAGCTTATTACATCTCTTTAGAATTGCTTAACTGATCATCTTGTACCCTTAAGTTCCTTTAGCATTAGCTTAAATCTCCCAACTGCTTTTCCCATCTTATTTTAGTTTAGCTTAATTCTCCTTATCCTGCTTATTGCTCCCCTTTTTAGTGCTTATTTTCTGTACCTTAGCTTATCATAGTTTAGTTTGTTTCATTTTGTTTATCTTAGCTTATTGAGCTTTTTGTCTGCCTAAGAATGTTTGGTTGTGAGAATCTGTGGTGATAATAAGCTGATAACAGCTTATTTAAGCTTTCTGAGAAGTTATTTTTTTTATAAAACTTTGCTTATTTAATTCACTTAACAAGTTTCAAAAAGAAAAATTTGAAAAAAAAAAAAATGTTTGAAAAAAAAAAAAACGCCATTGCTGGGATTTGATCTCTGGCCACCCAGCTCACCACACGCACTCCTCACCAACTGCCCTAGGGTCTTTTTCAGTTGATATGCTGCACACTTAGTTATTTATATACAAAGTCAGTTTTAACATCCTTAGCTTATTTAGCTTTTTAATTGCTTATTCCAAAAAGCAGTTGGTGGTTTTTAAATTTTTCTTAGAATCAGTTTAACTTAAAGTATTTTTAGTAAAAGTTTCAGAATTTTCCAAAATAGTTTAGTATTTTTTATAATTAAATTAGATTAAATTAGTTTTTAATTAGTAATAAATAATTTAAAAGTCGAAAAAATACCCGGCTTTTTCCTAAAATTATCTTTAGTCGTTTAGAACGTAGGAAAATTAGTTTCATACCCGTAGGCCTTAAATTGCATTATTTTCACTTTTTGAGGCTCGGGATTAGCCCGGGTTTTCGCGTTTTTGCATTTTAGCACCTTAGGACTTATTTTAGCTTAATTTTATTGTTCCGTATGCTTAGTAGTAGTTATTTTGTCATTTATTAGGTTTCCCTTGCCTTAATTACTTTCCCGTTAATTAATTCGTAGAAAACGTAAACAAAAAAAAATCTCGAACAATTCATGCATTTTAATAACAAACCTCAAACGACATCCTCAATTCACACCTCGTTGGGACACGACCCGGGTAATCACTTATCCGGTATCACTTATATCACATTCGTGGGTTTTGCGTGTCGACCTTTTTCCTAAAGGGTTGATTCGTTGATTCTCGCGTATCACGTATATTTGGTATATTTCTACTATATCAATTTTGGTTCCAAGGATATCTGCAGCATAATTGTGGATCATATGAGTTATGCCACTATCAACCACTATCAACAATGCCAACATCTTTATGCTTAAGTGGATGATTCTACAACAACAAAACAATATACAAAATATTAGTACACTATGGAGGCTCAAGTCATTGCTGACTTGAACCTGCCTTGTGGATCATATGAGTTATGCCATGCAGATGTATAAGATCCACTATTGTTCTTGGGTTTCCATTGAAATTTAGGTCCCTTTTTATTCCAAGAACAACCTGTTGAGGACTTGACAGCAGATCCCAGACCTTTCCCATCAGTCATAGAGTCAACATATCCAGGCCAATAACCATTCTTAAAATATGAACTTGTTGGTTGTACATATGGTCTTACAACTGGTCTTCTCCAAGGAAAAGGAGAATTAGTATAAGTGGCTTGTGGAACATAAGGTGGTATTGCATTAACATTGTTCCACATTGGTCTAGATGTCCTAGAATCACCACACCTACCCATTCTTTGCTCATGAAAATCACAATCCTTAATTAAATGAAATTTACTTCCACACACAAAACATGTCTTCTTTTTAGAAGATTTATTCAAACCAAAAGATGTTCTATTACAAGCAGAAGTATTCAAACCAAAACCATGAAAAGAATTGTTTTAACAGATATTATGCAAAGAATTAAAGGCAAGTCTTCGTGAGGCAACTGTCTTGGAAGAGGATTCCTTGGCAGCAACTCTGACATGCTTATGGGTAGTCTTAAAAGCAGCAGGGTGAAGACTTGGGAAGGTCAGAATTGTCATTTGAATCACAATCTGTAGACCCTTGCTCGGAGGACTTGTCACTGTTAACACAAGAGACAAAGTCATTAGAAGAAGTATCAGGGTCCTGCAAGTCATTTGACTTTTGCCATAGAGATGATGTGATCCATCAAAGTCAACAAGTAAGGGAAAGGTCAACAGGCATAGGTATTCCTCTAATAGATCCACGTAAAGCATGTAGGTCACCTTCTTTGACATAATTAGCTAAACCCGCTGGTGTAGTAGTCCACGCCATCATGCCTAGCTTTTAATCCTACATACTTTTTAAAACCTAAACCTATCCCAGAATTAGGAGCTTGACTACCATAAAGATGACTAGCTAACTTGTCACCTGAAACTAGCCATTCTTTATGCCTAGCTACTTCAGTATCTAACTTATCTTGCACTTCTTGTTTTTCTAGCTCTACTTTAGCTCTTTCTTTCTCATAATATTTTAACTCATTTTTAGCACATTCAAGATCCCTTTCTAACACACTTATTTTCTCATCATAAGCTATTTGATTCTTCTGAAACCAAACCTTTTGTCTTTCTAGTGTTTTTAAAGCCTGTTTATAAGCTTCAACTTCTACAAAGTATTCATTATATTTAGGTTTCAAAATATCATAAGCTTTTTTGAGTTCATTATAACGCTCACTACAACCAAACAAACAGTTTGTACCGAGATGCCCATCAAGGCAATCTGATCATGCCTATCCTCAAGTACGCTTGCAATCAAACCAAGATTATCAATAATAGGACCATCATTTTCCTGCTCATGTTGCTTCCAGTCCACATTGTTGTCAAGAGTGACCAAAGCTGCTGATCCCTTTGAAGTTCCAAATTCTCCTCTCTCGATTCTCGATAAGTAGAGTATCTCGCCTCATCACCAGATTTACTATCTTTGCACTCTCTGAGAAGTGACCCATCTCAAGTTGACATGTGAAGCACTTGACCTTCCTTTTGTCAAACCTCGCCGATCTCTTCCTTGAAGCCAAACCTTCTGCCAGCTTTGCGCTCAAACCTCTTGATATCCATGGAAAGCATAGCCACCTGCCACTTCAGCTTCATCTCTTCCATCTCCAGTGGATCCACCTGATCGAAATCCTCATAGGCAAGTTCCTGCTGAGGATCATAATCAAAGCAAAGAAGATCCAAGCACATCCTCCATTATACCTCCAGATTGAGAACTTGATGGAGTGGTAGTGTAAGATGATGATGAGTAAGTTGGACTTGGACCATGACTCATCTTAGGGGTAGAGGCTCTAACGAATGCTGTGTGACTTGCATTAGATGATGATCTAAAAGTACTTCTTACATCATGTTCAAGAGCTTTAAGTTTGTTGTACAGCTCATCAAAAGTAAGCATGTCCAAACCACCTTTTGCTTTTAAAGCAATGCTCACTTGTAGCCAGGATGGAGGTAAAGACCTCAAGAACTTAGAATTACAATCATCATTATCTGGCTTTGCCTACAGCTGATTTAACTGACTTAAAATCTTGTGAAACTTGTCATAGCCCTTGTGAATTCCTTCCCCTTCAGAGATTTGAAAATCTTGAAACTGTTGTCTCAGCATGGACTTTCTCATTCTCCTGGACTCCTCATTCCCACCGAACTTCCTTTAATTGCTAACCATATGTCCTTAGCATCTTGCATGAAGGGAAAATCACTCAAGTGATCCTCGTGAATAGCTTGAAGAAGAATGGTTTTAACCTTGGTTTTCTCTCTCAACGCCAAGAACTCTTCTCGCAGCTTTGGAGGAACATAAGTCATCGCACCAGCAAAGATCTACGGTAGTTTCTTCAAAATGTTTCCCTTCAGTACTATCTCCCATAGATTCCAATCAATGTTGGAGATCTAGTTCTGCATCTTCATCGCCCAAAGATCATACTCCTCCCTTTTAAGGTAAGGAAACTTAGCATTGCTGTTAGAGAGACTTGTAGTGCTGCGATGGGTGTGTGTTTGGTTGTTGGTGATATCAGCATCAACGTCTGATCCAGGCATGGTGAGTTTTGTTTTGGTTGTATTGGTGTTTAGAAAACCTGTTCTTAGTATCGTAGAGACTCTCACGAGGCTCTGATACCACTTGTTGAAAACTAGCAGACCTTGATAGATCTTGAGCTTCGTAGATCGTTAGTATTGCTTATGTAATCACAAACAAACTAAAAGAAAATCTCTACAACTTGTATTCTTTAGCGGAATATAAACACAAGTATAAAACACAGATAACTAAGAACTCTTTGATCCTCTATGGATCGTTATATTAATAATTTGTAAACGTCTAATCTCACTTTTATAATTCATTCTATTGTGTTCCTTTTATAGACAAGGAACCCTAACTTCTTCTCTAAGAAACGTAAAACTAAATAAGATATACACAATCACTTCCTAATAAAGCTCATGCATATCCTAACTAATTCTAGAAAATACGGAATAACTATATCCGCAGAAACAAACTAATAACTATATAACTTCAGCAGAACTATGTCTTCGGCATAATCCATACACTTCGGCAGAATCCATTCAGCAGAAACAACAGCATAATTCGTACTTCACATAATTCCCAACAAACAGAAACTAAAGATGAGAAATACAGAATATGGTGCGTTGTGGAATAACATAAGGTACAATATATGTGTATCAAAAGTGTAAAGGTTGTCAGAAATCTACCACAAGCCCAAACATATCATATCATATCATAAGTAACCATGGAGTAGCTAGCTCCTAGAATGTGAAAGACATGTATTGCACACAACATCAGTCACCATATAAATCATATCATATCATATCATAAAAAATCTAGGATGCATCCATACGCCCCTGTACAAATCATAGTGGCCCTAATTATATCATAAAGCACGCATAATATCACATAAAAGGGACGGTGTGGAACATTACTCGACCACACTAGAGTCATGCCATTGGTGCATCAATGACATGGCCATGTTACCTTCATGGCTAGGAAACATATTGGCTTGGGTATCAAACTGAAGGGTCAAAATAAGTCAAACTAAAGTCAAATGTCTAAGTCATATCAAAGTCCAAATGCCAAAGGTTCATATCAAACGTTCACAAATCTAAGGGTGCATAGCAAAGTTCAACAAAGCATAAGTCAAAGATCATATAGGAAGCCATAAAGGAAAGGCTCAGAGCAAAAGCATCATACGAAGCTAAGTATCAAAAGATGTGTACGAATCATGAGAAACCTTAACAGGTAAGGTCAGAATATCTGTACCTTAACGCCAATGAAAAGAAAGCAAACGAATGAATGAACACGAAGGCACAACGTCACGTCTCCTTCAACGAATCTACATTGATTATGATTTGTTTAATACTTATTAGCTCATTTAAGTCATAACGATTAATCAGATAATATTTTTGTTATAAGCGTATTCTCACTTTTAGTAATGGACGGAATTAAAATACTTTAGGGTAATAATCATTAATTAGCCAAACTTAAGGGTTACAAATGATAAATGACAAAATTGAATGTTTAATATGACAAATATCCTATTTTAAGACTTTATTAGATAATACTTCAAAGTATAGGGTTCGCATGGTAAATATCTCAATGTTTAGGGTTTACATGGTCATTATCTCAAAGTATAGGGTTATAAGTGACAAGTATTTTGAAATTAAAAATCAATATTATTATTTTCATACTATAAGGTGTAATGTATCATTTTATAATAGTGCAAGGTTTGCATGCGACAAAATCTAAATATGAGGGTTTAAAACAAAAAATATCAAAACATTAAAACATGAAATCCCTTTTTCTCTTCATGCGTACAATATATTTGTTTTCCCATTTCAATCTTCGCTCGACAAGCCAACTTTACCCTCGCTCGCGGATCAAACGGCTAACCAACGAAAATCGGGAAACACACCTAGTGATTACCCCGACTCATCTTCCCCGAAACACTTTCAAAACTCCAAAAGACTCAACCATAAATCCCGCGATCACCCTCGAAGTTACCCCCACAAGACTCATTTTATTTCATGCCATGATCGACCTATATTCAAGCTTGCTCGTGGGTTCTAATATTAACATCTACGACTAAGTAAACGTGCCAAAGGACTATGATACGCGTACAACGCGCGGTCGGGGTCAAAGGAACTTCCTTTTCGTCGAGCAAGTTTTTCAACACCCTAGGCAAGGAACCTAATAGTTGTAGTGTAGTATTAAGGTAAGCCTCGGGAATGGATATCGTTCACTAGGGGAATAGGAATGTTAGTGACAAATTACTACGCTAAGGTTGGGGTTGAGGAAGATTATTTTTTATCTTTTTTAGAAAATGGAAAGCTACGAATCTCGGGGTATTAGATTTGGGGGTTGGTATTTGTACCGATTACTCTACTCATCTAATTATCTAATTATCTAAACTAAGGTGAGTGTAGTCTATGTCTATTGTTGTGTGCTCTTATGATGATTAAAAATGTGTTTACTTAGATGCTATTACTCCCTAGTTATCTCCTATTGATGGTTGAATTGTCACGTCCTTATTCTTAACGCCGTTTTCTAAGTCGTAGGGTATGTGTTTATCCCTAACTCTTTGAAGCTACCTAAGGTTAATGACTACGAAATCTCTAGGATTCATAAACTTAACACTAAGGTTATCTTTGGATATTTAGCCTAAAATTCCACTAGTAACTATAAGCTAAGGTTCAACAAAGATTAATCAAGCATTAAAAACACAACGGATGACCTATCGCAATACTAGGTCAATCACAATTAAAATAAGAGACAACCAATCAATATTCAATACCTAGGTTTCATAGATCTAAGCAAACACACAAGTAAATTAGCCGGACATGGAAAACATGCAAGAATACACACAAACAATTGAATACATAATTGAATTAATGAAGTAAATCACTTATCATGTTGTAAAATAGGGTATGGAACCCTAAGATACTGCCCAAGACAGCTTATGTTCGGTTTAGATTTTACTCCACAAAACTACCTCTCTAAAATACTGAAAATTCGAATTCTATATATAGAGTTACAATATGCGACGACGTCACTCTTTAATTGTGACGCCGTCGGGTCGCCGCCATTAGGGTTTCGTCTTGGCCACGTCAACTCTGTGACGGCGCACCTTATGCTCGTGACGCAACCTCTCGCCGTCGGGATCCAAATCTAGGCCGTCTGAGTTGCAACGCCCTACTCTTTTAAACCTGATGTCGTCACTTGTAAAATAGCAATTTGTTCTCTAAGTCGTCTCAAGATATGTCGCAACGGCGTAGCAATTAAGCCGTGATGTCGTCCCCTTCAATTTCAGCTGCTTGAGTGTCTCGATTCTTGACTTTGGCCATTTTCTTCATATATTCACGCCTTGTCGTCCGAATAAGTGTCATTCCTGCAATTTGCCTTCAAGAGACCTAAAAATGAAAAGGAACGAAATTAAGTAGTAACGGATACAAAAGTGATCAATTAAGGGCTTAAATGACCCCTCAAAAGTGCACCTTTTAAATCCTTATCAAATATCCCTACACTTGGTATTTGTTTGTCCTCAAGCAAATGTGCTTTTAGCGAATTAATTTATAAGTTAGGGGTCATGAAGCATTAGTTTAGAACAATTCACAACACATATAAGCCCCGCAAAAGTCATAACAAGCACGGAAATTACATACTAGCACCTCACAAGTGGTGTTTGGATACTCTCATCTCTCGGGTGTATATGAAATATATCAAGTTGGAAATGGAAGATAAACACTCATTAACCGGTCCTAGTACATATATTACCATAGGCTTGAGACTAGATCAAACCTCCGTTGCTTTGGCGTAAGCACCTTAGGAAAAACTATCCAAGAGGTCTTTTAAAGGGTTGTAACGTTAGGCTTACGGTAGGGAAACAAAGGGTTTGGTGGGATAGGCGATTTAGTGGTGGCAAGTCAAAAATCTTTATGTTACAAGCATGAGAAGAATGGAGTTGCTAAGCCAAGACTCGACACTCTAAACTCTAGATAAATTGAAACAAACGAACATAAATTTAAAGATAGATGTAGGATGGTAGCCCGTATGTTTTTTTCATTTTTTTTTTCAAACACTCTATTTTTTCAATTTTTTTTTCATACACTTTTACTCTACCATCCTCTACGATAACATCAAAATAATAGGGATTTATAGGCACATCCCTACACTTGAGTTTTAATTACTCTAACACTAATTTGACCCGAATTGAAAAGATCAAAACACTTGGAGTACATTATTACGCAAATAAAGGAAATTTGAATTTAACGTTCCTTCCCGTCATTTCATAAAATTTAACTTTTCCCATGAGTCCCAATCGTCCCAAAACCGTGTACAAAGGATACGACTCGACTTAGCAACTTATGCAAGCAACTAGATAATTGAACTAAGGGTTTAGTATGATAACAATAATGCACTAAAAGTGAGTGCATATAAGGTAGGCTAAGGCGATTTGGGTGTACATTTGGGGGTGGATTGTAAACAATCCTCTTCATTGATATTCCGGAAAACCGAAACATCACGAAAACCGCGAAAATGATAGGCTCTGAGGGGTTAACTAGGGGTATCGTGTACTAAAGATGAGTACAACGCAAGGGTGTAGGGGAATTACCCAACCGATGTGGAAGAAGTAATTATATTACGGGTATCAAACAAGGGTTATCCTAATGCCTCTTATCATTTAGTTATTCCTAACTACACAAGTGTAGTCTTACTAGCGATCTCGGAATGCATCACAAAACAAGTTCTAGAATCTATTATACTACCGGTACACACTTGAAGCATTAAAGTGGAATGCTTTAATTCCTACAAATCTAAGGGCGATCCTCACATTTTGGGTGGAATTTAAGTGGTAAAGGGTTTTGTGCTAGTCATATAACTTCCTATCCATGAGACGCTTTATTAAGACTAATGGCCCACTCCTACATGTCATGAAAAATTTTAAATTTGGTGCCAAAATTACCCTAACCGATATTTCTCATAATTTATTACACAAATGAAATTGGACAAGGCAAATAGTCAAGAATAAGAATAGTTTCAAAGTTCCCGTTTTATTTTCCCTCCCTACACTTAAACTAAACATTGTCCCCAATGTTCCCCGAAAGTATCAAAGTTATGATAATGGAAGATAATTAAAAACGAAAGAAACTAGTACTCCCCTGATTAGCTCGGTAGGATCCGTGTGAAGTAGTGGTTAAATACTTCTTCAAGAAGAATGTTTTCGTGAAAAGCTCCTTCCAATCTTATGTATATTCTTCTTATTAAGTAAAACATGCACACTTGAAGAAAACAAACGAAACCTTCACGTAAAATCGGCGGTAACAATATATATATGACTCTACTAAACTAGGATATAATGCTTGTGGAATGGATGTTTACAGATTTTCTGGAAAATTAAGACCTGGAAAATTCCAAAAATTTATAAGTAGCTCGAAAACGAGAAAAAGTAGTAAGCAGTTTCTACTCCTCCTGACGCCGTCAGGTTGCGACCCTGACGCCATCAAGTTATCCTGACAGAACTGTCTCTGCGATTTTTGGAAAAAATTCTGGAAAATTTATATCTTTAGAATCTGGAAAAATTTCCTGCAAAACATCCATTATGACTCAATACAAGCATTTGGCTCGAGCAAACACACATGTATATCTTTTAAATAATCGTAATTCTCATGTTCACGTTCTTTTTGAAAACGTGTGTAATCCTCCCTACACTTATCCCTTATGTAAAATACCGTTATATGTAATTAAGACGAGGTTAAAGACAAAATAAAACATTTTTACAAATTCAAACATGAGAATAAACAATCAATAAAAGATATATGACACACAAACAAGCAAACAATTAAGCATGAGTTGCCTCCCACGAAGCGCTTTTCATTATTTATGAGTCTTGTAGTTAGACTCGAAGTCTTGCCCCTACGTGACTTCATTACCGTCACCTTCTTCCTTTACTAACCCTTTATCAAAAGGTCGTAGACATTGTATGCTTACCGTGGATTCCTTCCCAACGTCGTCTATTATGATAACGGTTTTATTCTTTAGATTAGTTTCTTTCACCGTATAAGGCCCAAACCATCTTGGCTTGTTTCTTCCTCTTAATGCTCTTATTCGTGACTTGTACAAAAGTACTTTCTCTCCCTTTAAAAATTCCTTAGGGTTCCTTTGTGTTTGTGGTATTGAGGTAGGATTATTTCCTAACTTTTTATCGCGCTTCCACAATGTTGCATGTAGTCCTTGAACCATGAAATCTCTAAGCCCTTTTTCCCAATCGTTAATTTTCTTCCTAACCATATTCTTAGGGACTTGTGGATTCTCATCCGTAATCTTCTCCATAATCTTTAGAGGATACCTTGGAACAATAGGTATCCTAGCGTATCCCTTGCCGCTTTTGAGTATCATGATGCCCTCATCGCATTTGATAGTTGCTTTGGCAGTGGCCAGAGAAGGTGTTCCAAGAATGAGTGGCATGTTTCTATCTTCCTCAATGTCTATAATAACGAAGTCCACTGGATAGACAATATTAGCCACCTCTACTAAGACATCCACTGCTATTCCTATGGGGTAGACATATGTGTGATTTGCTAGGGAAAGTCTAAGATTGGTCTTGGCTGGCTTCTCCCTAGTTAACTTATTATAGACTGATAATGGCATTATGTTCACATCAGATCCTTGATCAGCTAAGGCATTTATATTATCAATGTCACCTATGCTACATGGTATCACGAAGTTCCCTGTGGTTTCTCGTTTTTTAGTTACTGGTTTTTTTAGAACCAGCTCATACATAGGTCCCATAGGCATGGTGTCATACTCTTTTTCTGTTATTTTTCCTTCTAGGGCTTTCCTAAGAACCTTATTGTACCTAAAGTTGTTCACTTGGTTAACAATTGTTTTTTTATTAATCTCGTGCTTAAGGTAGTACTCAATGGTCTCGGGTTCATCATTAGTTTCAGCCTCCTCCCTCTTGCTTTTCTCTGTTTCCTTCTCCTCATCTGTTCCATCTTCATCAGGCATAATGGAAATGGCGTTAACAAACGAAGTGGGAGGGTAATCATTGCTTCTTACTAGTACCTTTTCGGGAACTTTTGTCTTGGTATACTCTTTTACCAAGTTCATCATCTCCGTCATCTTCGCCTGCATCTCCTCCCTTTGCCTATAAACCTCCTCTTCAAATTTTGATAATCTCTCCGTATGGGCTGCCATGTACTCCCTCATTTGTTCCTTAAAGCTCGGTGAGAGTGGTATTGGAGAAGTAGAACGGAAGAGCCGTTCGGAATTGAGATTTTTCTCACGACTTGGGGATTCAAAGAAAGGTGTTGGGTGGTTGGTGGAATTAACCATTTCTCGAGGGATTCGATCCTTCTCTCAAGAGCACTCATTTGCTCTTCAGTGATGGAAGATTCTTTAGGAATCGATATGGCATTTATCACCTTGACGGGGGTTTCATGGGACTCACTCCAATTTTCGTAGCTTTGATTGGCAAGCTCTTCAATAATATCCCATGATTCTTCTGCATTGGAATTGCTAAGTATTCCACCGGCGGCTCGATCAATGGATTGCCTTGTGATGAAGTCGGTATGGTCATAGAAGATTTGGATTTGAAGCCAAAGATCGATGCCATGATGAGGGACTCTATGGAGTAAGTCCTTGAATCGAGTCCATGCTTCGTAGAGAGATTCACCTTGACGTTGTTGGAACGTCAAGATGTCTCGTCTAAGCTTAGTAGTTCTCCCCGGTGGGAAAAATTGAGCAAGGAAACGAGAGGTGAGATCATCCCAACTTGAGATGGAGCCGGCGGGAAGTCGCTCAAGCCAATTGCTAGCTTGGTCCCGTAGAGAGAATTAGAAGAGACGCAAACGCGTGGTCTCCCGAGTAGTAGCATCGAGGTCGATGGAATCGACGATTTTAAGGAAATCCTTAAGATGCTGATTAGGATCTTCGGAACGAAGTCCATGGAATGCACATCCGTTTTGCACCAACCGGATGGTGTCGGATCGAAGGGCCGTAGTTTGGGCTTGGCGGGAAGCTCAATGGTGTTTCTATAGCCTAGGTGGCTTGGTCTTGAGTATTCACCAAGAGTACGGCCTCTTGGCGGGTCATTTGGTGCTGGGTTGATGAGTGGTGGTTGATTATCACCTTCCATGATAAAAAGTGATGGGGTTACTAACAAAGGTCACGAAGAAGGAGGATAGACTACGAGGAAGCTAAAAATGGGAAAAAAGCTTACTTGATAGGAATCAAGCAAGGAAACCTAAATGAGGTGGAAATCTAACTAGCTATTCTATTCCCCGGCAGAGGCACCAAAAACTTGATACGCATACAACGCGCGTTCGGGGTCAAAGGAACTTCCTTTTCGTCGAGCAACTTTTTCAACACCCTAGGCAGTGAACCTAATCGTTGTAGTGTAGTATTAGGGTAAGCCTCGGGAATTGATATCGATCTCTAGGGGAATAGGAATGCTAGTGAGAAATTACTACGCTAAGGTTAGGGTTGAGGAAGATTATTTTTTATCTTTTTTATGTTTTTTAGAAAATGGACAGGTACGAATCTCGGGGTATTGGATTTAGGGGTTGGTATTTGTACCGATTACTCTACTTATCTAATTATCTAAACTAAGGTGAGTGTAGTCTATGTCTATTGTTCTGTGCTCTTATGATGATTAAAAATGTGTTTACTTAGATGCTATTACTCCCTAGTTATCTCCTATTGATGGTTGAATTGTCACGTCCTTATTCTTAACGCGTTGTGTTTTCTAAGGTCGTAGGGTATGCGTTTATCCCTAACTCTTTGAAGCTACCTAAGGTTAATGACTACGAAATCTCTAGGATTCATAAACTTAACACTAAGGTTATCTTTGGATATTTAGCCTACAATTCCACTAGTAACTATAAGCTAAGGTTCAACAAAGATTAATCAAGCATTAAAAACACAACGGATGACCTATCGCAATACTAGGTCAATCACAATTAAAATAAGAGACAACCAATCAATATTCAATACATAGGTTTCATAGATTGGTATATGTGAAAACATACACCTTTTCTTGATCAAAACCGGACCAAAAAGACCAAAAATTAACCCCTAAAGCCATAAATATTTGTGTTTTTGTGTTTATATATGTGCAGGTAACGGATATTGTAAAATGGAAAAAAAAGAAAAGACAAATGGTCACAAACGAGCACGAGAATGGAAGGAGCACGAAGTTACGGGACCAATGATAATTTTATTTGGAGCATCGAAGCAAGAAAAGAAAAATTTAAAGACTAAACGAAGCCCGAACGAAGATTGCAATTAATTAAGATGCTTAAAAGGAAGGAAAAAAAGAATTAGCAGAAAAAATGAGCTTAAATGGAAATTAAATGCAACATTCAACACAAAAAGACTTTTGGTCTAGTGGTTGGATGCATCTTTATCAAGCAAGAGGTCAAGGGTTCAAATCCCACTAATGGCAAAATTGTTTGTATAGTTTTTACATCTCAAATATTTCAAATTCGCTGTCTTTAGTATCATCACAGCCCACGAGGCCCAACCAAGTCAAGCCCATCGTGGCCCAGCTACGATCCAGATCCAAAGCCCAACGCCAAGTGCAGACCAACCCAGCAAGGCCCAAGATTGATATGTCCATTGTCAAGCCCAAATGCAAACCAGATCAGAATTTGGAAATGCAATATTATCCTTAACGTGTATAAACTTGGGGACCAAGTTTTGTAGGAGCTATTTTTGTGCCAAGTTCTAATAGTTTAGGGGCCATTATAAAAAGTTATTAGGGGCTAAAGTGTAACTAGTGGGTCTATAAAAACACACCTCCTCACCTCATTTTAATCATCTTTTTTATTCATTTTCTTACCAAAACTCTTGTATTTTTTTTATGCTTATGTAGTTTTATAAAAGTTGGATTTATTTATTTCAAGTTAGTTCATCTTATTTATTATCTTTGCATCTCTTTTATTTTCTCATCTCTTAATCTTTTTTATTTCCTTTTATTTTTATAAAACTTTTTATAAAAATATCCAATGAAGAGTTGAGTTATAGTAAGATTGTGTGAGTGTATTTTATACGCTCCGTGCACACGCTCAACATATCATATTTATATTTTTATAAAACTTTAGTTTTTTTTATTGTTTATTTTTATTAAAGTTTACGTTTTTATTGTTTTATTTAGCTTAAAATAGTAAAAAGTCTCTAAAAATCTTGTCCTTTTCACAAAAAATCCAAAAATATATTTTATTTTTGTCATAAAATTTTCGTAATTTTCTGAGCTGTTTTAGTATTTTTAAAAAATCAAAAACTGTTTCTGTCCTTTTTCTCTAAAAAACTGTTTCGAATTTTATTTATAAAAAATAGTAAAAAAACGTAAAAAAATATTTTTATATTTTCTGGTAGCTTCTCATAGTTTTCTTAAGATAGTGTGAATGTTTCATATTTTTTTGAACTAGTTTACTATTTATTTTGATTTATTTGCCATTTTAAACATTAAAATCGAAAAAAAATATTTATTTAATTCTGAAAATTCTAAAAATGTTTCTGTGAGTTTCTATCAATTTTATTAGGTTTCTAAAAAATATTTGGAATTTTAGGAGTTCATTTAATATTTTTCCTTGATTTATTTCCTTTTCTTTTTCTAAAAAAAAGTAATAATAATAATAAAAAAAAATCTTATATTTTAAATCTTAACCTTAATAACCAAATTAGTTTTTGTGGAAACATGTCTCCTTGAGAGAGTTTGGTGGTTAAGATTTGATTTATTAAGATTAGTTTATCTTTTATTTTAGCTTTTTATTATAAAATCTTATATTTATATATTGTGCTAACCCTTTAAGTTTTGATTTTTTTTGTGTTTATCTTCATCTCTACCGCTAAGGCCGGAGCTTAAGGGTCATTAAGCATTTTTAATACATAAAGTTTGAAACTTTAGTAATTTTTAAGCTTGTTGGTGAATAAAGTTTTAAACTTTACTTACTAATTAGTGGATAAGATTAATAAAGTTGTAAACTTTTGTGTTAATTTGTGCTTATTTGATCGGGTGGTTTTATTCCTCTCGTTTTGTCACCCGGGTTCTACTTTCTTTACTTTTTGAATCTTTACTAGTTATTAATTTTAGTGTAGTAGTTATGTTTACTTTTCTTGAATTAATTGCTATGTGTTGGTTTGCTATGCTTAGTGAGTAGACTTTTTATATACTTGTTGAGTAGATTATTCCGTGAATTAAGTGTGGTTTTTTAAAAGTTAGAAAATCTATTGGTTAGTAATTTTAAGTTACTTAGATTGAAATTTTGGTTGTTTAAGCGGGCAAAAGCCGTGAAAATAATTGGGTTTTAATCTAGATATTGATATCTCTTTATGAAAAATTGTTGTGAGAAAATAATTATTTGTAAAAGATATTAATTCATCAATAAAGGACTTAATTGAAATAATAAACCACACTTAAGGATCTTGATAATTTGCTTAACAAGTATATCTTTTCATCATATATTTCTTATTCGCTTGCTTAGCATAATTTAGTTCATTATTTTTAGTTATTATCATTTATCGTTAACTTTAGTTTATTTACTTGCTACTAGTTTTATTATTGTTTTTGCTTTAACTATTATCATATTAATCAAAAACCCATAAACTTATATGTTTTTAGTTTAATTTGCATAATTGCTTATTTGTGTTTAGCTTTCTTGTTTTATATGCTTTTTCCAAAATATTTTTATCCTATTCAAATCACTCGACCTTTAAACAATCGATTTTCCATTACACCCTCGTTGGGAGAACGACCCGGGAGTTCCGTACTTCCGGTAAATTCTACGTACTAAAACCGACAAATCAAAAATGGCGCCGCTGCCGGGGAGGTGTGTTAGCGATTTTTCGTTTCGGAGTTTGAAGTTTGGTATTTGAAGACCCTCCTCCGTGGAGTTCCCTCTCTTTTGTAAATACTTTTCATAAAATTATAAAAATACAAAAATAAAATAATCATAAACACTTTTCCTAAAGTGTTTAAAAAAAAAAAAAACCCAAAAATATTTTCCTTTTCAAAATTTGTTTTCCTTTTATGTTTGATTTTATAAAAACCCAAAAATAATCGTCTTTATCCTCTAAACCGTCAGTTCTTTATCTCTATACCCTCTTGAACCGTTTAATTCTATCTTCTTTCTCTTCTAATCCGATAATTCTATTTCTTCTTCTTCTAAAAGTATAATTCTTATGGCATCTCTTAAATGTGCTCGATGTGGAGGTCCTCATGACCCCATCGTTCATGAAACAAAACCGTCACGACATTGCTTTCATTGTAAAAATCCGATGGAAGAGAATCAATATCGATGTTTGAGATGTATTTGCGACTGGTGCGGTAATAATTGTCGAAATGGATTTTGTAATGTATGCCAGAATTTTATCAATCCAAATCCAGATCTCGCCCGTCTTTATGCACGACTAGAACAAAAGGGTACTTTTCATACTGATGACGACATAATAGCATGGTGGAAAATTTTGATTGAAGAACCTTCGATTCCTTCTCCGGTGAGGGAAATGGAATATGTTTCTGAGCCCGAGATGACTCCCGTTCTAGAATCCGAGCCTATCACGGAAATGGTGGAAATTGCAAACTCTTATCCGGATAATTCTTCAATTTATCAGCTCTTGTGCATATGGTGCGGAGGACCCGAATATGGTGGGAATTGTCCCGGTTGTAGCAACGGAAAATCAGGAACCGAGTTTCACCACAATCCTTACAACGAGACAACCGATTTTCCTAACCAACCTCCGTACCATGAGCCGGAAACATACTCTTGTGAGTACTGTGGTGGTCCTCACCAAGGTTTTCAATGTCAAGTTCAATTTAACAATTCGACCTTTGATTATGAACCTTACCCTTATTCGTCACAACCATCGTACTGTTGTGAGTATTGTGGAGGTCCGCACGTTAATTCCGATTGTCAGATGCAAAATCCGATTGTTTACGAGCAAGTTCCTTGTAACAATTACGACTATTCTTATGACCCACCTCCACAATACCAAGAAGTTCAACCACAACCTTCACTAATGTCTAATCCAAAATTTCTGGAAATAATGATTGATCTTAAGAATCTTCTTGATAAACTTTCCCACGGAAAAGAAGATCCTCCTCATAAAACTTATGGTGAATTACTCGCTGAAGAGCAAGCCGCTAATATTAGTTACCGGAGACCTTTCGTTTACGATTCTGATTCTGATGACGATTATACTCCTCCGAGTGGCAATCCCACTCCCGTTTCTGAGCCTTTCATTTCCGACCCTTCCCCTTCACTCACGCCGGTTGAGAGAAGTGACGTCAATTTGGAAGAGGTCGATGATTCTATTTCTTCGAACATTGTTGAACCCGTTGACTCTCTCATAATGGGGGATGAGCATCTTAGTACTATTCCGGAAACGGAATCGTCTGATGTTGAGATCCTTATCCCAATCCCAAGTGAGTCCGACGAGGTTGTTGATGATATTTGTAAGGAGTCTTCTCTTGATATTTCGAATGATCATGATGAGATGTTCTCCGATTCCGATATCGATTCTTATGGAGACATCGACTTTGTCGACGATTTACCTTCTGAGCCCGTTCACATAGAAGAAGATAATGATTTTGAGCCGGAAGATGAAGAGATTGAGCCCGATGATATTCAGATCGAGGATGAAGTATTACGGGAAACATTGATAAATGTCCATCTTCTCATTTCTAAGATTGAAGCCTTAAACGATAATTCAAGTTCGCATCCTATCTCCGTTAAAGATAGTGACTTCTCGCCCGAGCTTGAGACTTTCCGATTTGATGAAGAGATTAGTGTCAATCCCACTATGTCCGTTGTTTATCCTCCGATTCTTGAGCGATTCTACTTCGAGGTTGATATGAGCAAAGTTTTGAATGAGATATCCAACAATCCGACGAATGACCCGATCGTTGAGGATGCTATTGAAGACTTGATACCACCGGGTATTGAGGATGCCGTGCATGATCCCGAGGGGGATACGTTGTTACTTGATGGTTTTCTTGACTCTACTCTCTCTGATGAGTCGACCATCACGTATCCCGTTGAGCCGACATGTGAAGACAAAATCTTTAAACCCGGGATATTCGACATAGATGAGCTTTATGCTAAAACCGTTTTTCGAGATAAGGATCCTCCGATGGATGCCTTCAGTATTGAGCTTTCACCTCTTATCCTTTACCATGAGCTCCCGTATTCTTTGAAATTTTCTCATACTTATCCATCATCCTTTCTTCCTCCCGCAAAACCACCGGATGACGGATTACTTTTTCTTGATAAACCTTATGTGAGTTCGGGAGATGTTATCCTATTTGTGCTGGAGCCCGGCATTTTATTTCCCTCCCAACCTGTCCATTCTCTTTCCCTCCGGAATGAGGATACCATCTTTGATCCGGGTATCCCTTCCGCTTGTTTCCCCAAGGACAAATGAATTCAGGGACGAGTCAGGCTAGCGACTTGTTTAACAAAAACAGTAGCGCTTCATGGGAGGCACCCCATGCTTATCCTTTTATCTTATTTATGTTTTCTAATAAGTGACGTGAGGAGGTTCGCCTCTTCCATTTCTCGTGCATCGTGTTGTGATGTTTTGTCCAGGATTTTCCCGATATGAAGACTCTCGTGCTCGAAGTTTGTCTCGAGTTTCATGTTTCGACGCTCTTATGGAAATCCGATATCCAAAATCGTTTTCGATTATCGTTTATCTATTAGCATACCTAACCAATGGCTTTAGATTTACGTTGAGAACCCTTACCTTTAAACATTGAGGACAATGTTTGATTTTAGTCTGGGGTGGGTAATCTTCGATTTGATTTGACCGCACTTATTTGTTTTTTGCCGTGTATTCTCGCAACCCCGTATTTCCTTAAAAAAAGTTAAAAATTGTGCAAAAATTGTGAAAATTTTAAAAATTTTGAAGCTTTTGTTAAGTCTTTTTGATTGAAAAGTTTGCTAGTCTCTTAGACAAGAAGCTATAAAATGCGAATTCTAGCTCACAAGGCCAAGAATTTGCAAGTTTCCCTGAGTGACTTTAAATATGCATGACTTAATTTCATTAGACGAAGCATTTGCTAAATTAATGAATATGTTTTGACACCTTGTTGACTTTCCGCTGGTGAGGGTAGGAATAGAATTTTGACTTGACCGGGCGTGTTGAGCCCTAGCTTGTTCCCTTAACCATAGATAATTTAATTATCGGCTAGGCATCCGCGGATCTCATTATTTGGGATTTTAAATTTGCGGAGATCGAGGAATGATAGAGTTACTTATGAGTTTAGATGCTAAGCATGGAGTAGATGGTTCTCTTTAGAGCCCATCGAAGGTACTTATGGCTTTTTGTTCCCACAAAATTGTTTCACCCCATATATGTGAATAAATAATTAGAGATGTTGAGTTTTTGACGATAGTTAGTTCTTTATTCTTCTTTAGAGAATCCTTGCCCATGAGAGTTGGGTACACATCAAGGTACTGTCAGTGTTGCGGTGTAATAGACAACTGATTCCTGATAGTTTGCTGCTATTGTTTCTATTGTTATAAAAGCCGTAGGATTCGGAGTTTGGCACAAAAATTAACATGAAATAAAGCCCAAATGTATTAAAGTTGAAAAATCCAAAGCCATAAAAGTTTTCTATGTCCGACGGTACCCCCGTTGTCATGGACTTCTAAAAAGGTTGAGGAAAATCTAAAGTCATAATAAGACTTCTGATAAAACGGTAATCCCGTTGAGTTAGTGGTTGAAAAGACCAAGGGCCTAAATTGCAAAAATGCAAATATGCTGAAATAGTGTTAAGCCAAACTTTGGATCCGGGAGATGTCTAAATAAAGCTTCTGTCTCTGGACTCGTAGATGAGTTGTCTCGGTCGCCATAAAAAGGATATTCTCCCTAAATCGTGTGAAATTAGGACCTTGATGTGGACCTCATTCTTGTGTGCAACGGTTTTCGAGGGAAGATGGATAACTAATTATCGACTTAGCTTCATATCTTTATCGGAATAAAACCTATAGAAACGAGAAACTTGAAGAAATTCATTTCTCACAAAAATAAAAAAATATAGAGGAAAATAGGAAAATGGGAACAAACGGTAATTACACAAGTAACTTCCATGGGTAGTGTTAGCATCTAGAGTCATATTTAACAATGATTTCGATTTTACGCTTAGTTTGGGAACTTGTGAAAAATCAGGGACGATGTATTCTATCCGTATGGTCACTTCACGCTAGGTTGTGTTTCCTACTCTGTGATCCTAACGTGTCGTTTGAAAAATGTTGGAGTTATTGATCGACATGAAAGTTCAACAAACCGTCACTCATAATCGGAATGTGCTTAAACGTAATATCTATATGAGAAATGAAAGGTAAACGGGGCGTTTTTAGAAATAAGGTTTTCTTAATCTCTTTTGAGGAATCTTTGCTACTTTTCATAAGTTTAGTAGAAAGAGAATGAAATCTTTGTTTTTAGACGCGTGAGTTGATGACATTGCGTGAGGACACGACAATCTTCTCGTCTGGGGTATTTTGGTATATGTGAAAACATACACCTTTTCTTGATCAAAACCGGACCAAAAAGACCAAAAACTAACCCCTAAAGCCATAAATATTTGTGTTTTTGTGTTTATGTATTTGCAGGTAACGGATATTGTAAAATGGAAAAAAAAAGAAAAGACAAATGGACACAAACGAGCACGAGAATGGAAGGAGCACGAAGTTACGGGACCAATGATAATTTTATTTGGAGCATCGAAGCAAGAAAAGAAAATTTTAAAGACTAAACGAAGCCCGAACGAAGATTGCAATTAATTAAGATGCTTAAAAGGAAGGAAAAAAAGAATTAGCAGAAAAAGGAGCTTAAATGGAAATTAAATGCAACATTCAACACAAAAAGACTCTTGGTCTAGTGGTTGGATGCATCTTTATCAAGCAAGAGGTCAAGGGTTCAAATCCCACTAATGGCAAAATTGTTTGTATAGTTTTTACATCTCAAATATTTCAAATTCGCTGCCTTTAGTATCATCACAGCCCACGAGGCCCAACCAAGTCAAGCCCATCGTGGCCCAGCTACGATCCAGATCCAAAGCCCAGCGCCAAGTGCAGACCAACCCAGCAAGGCCCAAGATTGATATGTCCATTGTCAAGCCCAAATGCAAACCAGATCAGAATTTGGAAATGCAATATTATCCTTAACGTGTATAAACTTGGGGACCAAGTTTTGTAGGAGCTATTTTTGTGCCAAGTTCTAATAGTTTAGGGGCCATTATAAAAAGTTATTAGGGGCTAAAGTGTAACTAGTGGGTCTATAAAAACCTACCTCCTCACCTCATTTTAATCATCTTTTTTATTCATTTTCTTACCAAAACTCTTGTATTTTTTTTATGCTTATGTAGTTTTATAAAAGTTGGATTTATTTATTTCAAGTTAGTTCATCTTATTTATTATCTTTGCATCTCTTTTATTTTCTCATCTCTTAATCTTTTTTATTTTCTTTTATTTTTATAAAACTTTTTATAAAAATATCCAATGAAGAGTTGAGTTATAGTAAGATTGTGTGAGTGTATTTTATACGCTCCGTGCACACGCTCAACATATCATATTTATATTTTTATGAAAGTTTAGTCTTTTATTGTTTATTTTTATTAAAGTTTACGTTTTTATTGTTTTATTTAGCTTAAAAATAGTAAAAAGTCTCTAAAAATCTTGTCCTTTTCACAAAAAATCCAAAAATATATTTTATTTTTGTCATAAAATTTTCGTAATTTTCTGAGCTGTTTTAGTATTTTTAAAAAATCAAAAACTGTTTCTGTCCTTTTTCTCTAAAAAACTGTTTCGAATTTTATTTTTAAAAAATAGTAAAAAAACGTAAAAAAATATTTTTATATTTTCTGGTAGCTTCTCATAGTTTTCTTAAGATAGTGTGAATGTTTCATATTTTTTTGAACTAGTTTACTATTTATTTTGATTTATTTGCCATTTTAAACATTAAAATCGAAAACAAATATTTATTTAATTCAGAAAATTCTAAAAATTTTTCTGTGAGTTTCTATCAATTTTATTATGTTTCTAAAAAATATTTGGAATTTTTGGAGTTCATTTAATATTTTTCCTTGATTTATTTCCTTTTCTTTTTCTAAAAAAAAGTAATAATAATAAAAAAAAAAGAAAAGAAAAGAAAAATCTTATATTTTAAATCTTAACCTTAATAACCAAATTAGTTTTTGTGGAAACATGTCTCCTTGAGAGAGTTTGATGGTTAAGATTTGATTTATTAAGATTAGTTTATCTTTTATTTTAGCTTTTTATTATAAAATCTTATATTTATATATTGTGCTAACCCTTTAAGTTTTGATTTTTTTTGTGTTTATCTTCATCTCTACCGCTAAGGCCGGAGCTTAAGGGTCATTAAGCATTTTTAATACATAAAGTTTGAAACTTTAGTAATTTTTAAGCTTGTTGGTGAATAAAGTTTTAAACTTTACTTACTAATTAGTGGATAAGATTAATAAAGTTGTAAACTTTTGTGTTAATTTGTGCTTATTTGATCGGGTGGTTTTATTCCTCTCGTTTTGTCACCCGGGTTCTACTTTCTTTACTTTTTGAATCTTTACTAGTTATTAATTTTAGTGTAGTAGTTATGTTTACTTTTCTTGAATTAATTGCTATGTGTTGGTTTGCTATGCTTAGTGAGTAGACTTTTTATATACTTGTTGAGTAGATTATTCCGTGAATTAAGTGTGGTTTTTTAAAAGTTAGAAAATCTATTGGTTAGTAATTTTAAGTTACTTAGATTGAAATTTTGGTTGTTTAAGCGGGCAAAAGCCGTGAAAATAATTGGGTTTTAATCTAGATATTGATATCTCTTTATGAAAAATTGTTGTGAGAAAATAATTATTTGTAAAAGATATTAATTCATCAATAAAGGACTTAATTGAAATAATAAACCACACTTAAGGATCTTGATAATTTGCTTAACAAGTATATCTTTTCATCATATATTTCTTATTCGCTTAGCTTATAATTTAGTTCATTATTTTTAGTTATTATCATTTATCGTTAACTTTAGTTTATTTACTTGCTACTAGTTTTATTATTGTTTTTGCTTTAACTATTATCATATTAATAAAAAACCCATAAACTTATATGTTTTTAGTTTAATTTGCATAATTGCTTATTTGTGTTTAGCTTTCTTGTTTTATATGCTTTTTCCAAAATATTTTTATCCTATTCAAATCACTCGACCTTTAAACAACGAATCGATTTTCCATTACACCCTCGTTGGGAGAACGACCCGGGAGTTCCGTACTTCCGGTAAATTCTACGTACTAAAACCGACAAATCATAGATCTAAGCAAACACAAAAGTAAATTAGCCGGACATGGAAAACATGCAAGCATACACACAAACAATTGAAGACATAATTTAATTAATGAAGTAAATCACTTATATTGTTGTAAAATAGGGTATGGAACCCTAACATACTACCCAAGACAGCTTATGTTCGGTTTAGGTTTTACTCCACAAAACTACCTCTCTAAAATACTGAAAATTCGAATTCTATATATAGAGTTACAATATGCGACGGCGTCACTCTTTAATTGTGACTTCATCGGGTCGCCGCCATTAGGGTTTCGTCTTGGCCACGTCAACTCTGTGACGGCGTCACCTTATGCTCGTGACGCCGTCGGCTTCAACCTCTGACGCCGTCGGGATCCAAATCTAGGTCGTTTGAGTTGCGATGCCATACTCTTTTAAACCTGATGCCGTCACTTGTAAAATAGCAATTTGCTCTCTGAGTCGTCTTAAGATATGTCGCGACGGCGTCACAATTAAGCCGTGACGCCGTCCCCTTCAATTTCAGCAGCTTGAGTGTCTCGATTCTTAACTTTGGTCATTTTCTTCATATATTCGCGCCTTTTCGTCTGATTAAGTGTCATTCCAGCAATTTGCCTTCAAGAGACCTAAAAAATGAAAAGGAACGAAATTAAGTAGTAACGGATACAAAAGTGATCAATTAAGGGCTTAAATAACCCCTCAAAAGTGCACCTTTTAAATCCTTATCAGACTAACCCCCAACTCACCTTCCCCGACACCTTTTTAAAACATTAACCGACTCACCCGTTCATCCCGCGATCGCCCTTAATGTTTACCCCACAAGACCAAGCTAATACTATTTCCTATTACTCTTATTTTAGATCGATACCAATATAACGATATGTGTATATGTTGTATATATGAAGGTCGAAAGAATTCAAAGCAGAATACATATGGGTCGTGTGATGTAGGGTCAATTAGATTTATAACTGATTACATATGGTTCGAATTTATAAGACCATCTTCATATGATATTTCATGTGATAATATTATAATTTTATGAGACAACATGTTATCATGTTATGTGGTGGATTAGACGTGAGCATGCTTGTAAATGGGGATCAATTCCCATGACAGAGATCAAGGAAAACAAAGAAGAAGAATCAAAAGGGTTGAGATGCAATTACCCTTGTGGCGTGTGAGAGGAAGAAACAATAAGAAATCAAAGATCAACATTCACGACCTAGAAACCCATGACAGCAGCATCTACACCCATGACAATAGCCTTCGAACCAGGAATCCATAACCTACTTGCAACATCTTCCGAATCTCCCTTGTTTGCTGATGAGATCGAGTGGAGGAGGGAACAAGGATAGTTTGCCGTCACATTTGTTTTAGGGTTTTGGTGAGTGCTTTGAATTGTATGAAACGTATGGTAAATAAAAAATATGGGAAGGGATATAGGGTATTCGGTTCTGCCGAACAAAAAGGGAGGGAAACATGGGCCAAGACAAACTCAGTTGGGCTTTTATTAAGTTAATATGGTTAGGTAGTATTCGGCCCATGCAAAACTAAAGAAAACGTGTAGACTTGCGATCCATATCTTGAACGTAAGTATCATTTTATTTATCATATACAAATTACATATTTACAAGTTAAGTTATAAACATATTTAATTAGCTTTGACATATTTTATGTATTTTATAAGTTTTAAATTAGAGGGGCAAAATAGTCTTTTTACGCGTTTTAGATTTTCGGGTTTTACAAACGTCTTATGATGATATCAGAGCAGACGAGTGTAGACGTTCACTTGTCATGATTTCTTTAAACGTGGGTATGGTGTGTGAGCATGCGGTTATGGATTGACTTCTCAATTCTGATCAGCTGCAATCGTCCGATGTTCCTGCAAACGACAGTTAGCAACAAAACACACGAAAGTGTCTTTGTTCACTTCCGTTGAGTATGGTTGCAAGAACCACGGTTCCTCGTTGATCAGTATAAATACTGCTTGTGATCAGATAGAATTCCGAAGAATCTTCTTGACAGGGTTTCGCAGCTAATCTAGCCGTTCTCAAACCGGAGCGTCCCAAAGTAGACAACACGGAGTGAGTGAACCAATGAATTGAGATTCAATGATTGATGAAAAATGATTCGAAAAACAATCGCGTATTGCTTAAGAGAAAGGTTTTTGCAATACTACGAAGGTTTTAGAAGAAAAATCAAGTTTCAATCGTAAATACCCTTTTTGATTTTGAAAATTAATACACATTCGATGCGCTAGAGAAAGGAATTTTTAGCACATCAAATGGATTTATCAAAGGTATCCGTCAATCCATTTCCTGGACCAAGGTTGATTCAAGAGTGAATCACCCCATCGTTTCTATCCAGTTGTCACAAGTTTGATCTCATGAAAAGATCTCACATGTCACCCACCAAGAGCTTGTTTGATGTTGGCACTAGAAGGATTTTCATCTTCATTGTGAATAATTTTCATATCACTCGGATGTTCTGGCAATATCACAATGATAATGCGTAGGACTCTCAATATATTCTTACTTTCCACATTGTTTGAAACAACAAGTCTTCAAGAATAGTGTGTCCTAATGAGATTTATGGATGATCTCTTGGCTCTAGACTTGATTGTGCTCATTTGGTTTCCTATACCGGAGACTAGGGAGAGGGTCTCCTTCTTCAATATCAACAATATCTAAGAGAAAGTCGATAGATTATGTAGGTTCCCCGTGAGAATGAAACAAGTCCTTTTAAGAGAACTTGAGTAGCTTGGGAAGTTTGGTGCAGTGCGTCACTGGGTCTATGACGTCTTGTCTTCAATACCGGCGTTATCTTAGTAACCACTAGTATCATATGAATTGAACCCGGTTTCTGCCCTAAGGTTGAATTATTGGAGGGCTATTTCTTTTCACCCTTTTTCACTTTTCATTTCTTTTTCATTCTTCAACCCCTTCAGTGCTTACCGAGACTTCATAACTAGAACCTTGTTGGGTTTGTTCCAGTCCTAGCTCTTTCTCAGTCGGCACTCTTCCCATATTCTCATTTTTCTCCTTTTTACATCATACCTAAGGACTTCTTCACTAACTAGTGGATTGTCCCTGGGTAGATCCCTCCGGCTCGAACGGGATCGTGAGAACGAATACCTACCCTAACCATCCTTATAACTCCAATGCATAAAGTAAATTGGTCGGTCTTTTAGTATTGTTCTTTTCGCCTCGAAACCAAATGAAAACCATTTGAAAATCAATCAAGGTACTTATGATATAAAATCAAAGCATTTTATACCTTAATTGTTTTTGTTTTGATCTTTTAGAAATGCTCCCCTCAACATGTGCTTCAAGTATAAGAAATCATTTTGGCACATGGAGGAAGAGTCCACTGATGATAAAGTTTACTAAAATGATCATCATCACTCCCCCGATCAAATATAATATTTAGATACTTTTAGATAAAACATTTTGGGGGAGGATGTGGTTTTATTTTGATTGCTCCCCCTCAATATGTGCATTGAGATTTGAAAGAGTTTTGCACACATTAGAGAGAACCTACACTTTAAGACAAATCAATCACGTTTCAATCCTTCTTGGTTTAAGATACATGCTCCCCCTTAACATGTGCCTGGAAAATTTGAAATTGTTTGGCACATGTAGGAAGGAGTGCATGTTATTGTATTTCTAAAACCACTCATCAAATTAACAGTTTATTTCCAATTTAAATCACAAATTCTCCCCCGATCACAATTTTCAAACCCTTTGAGATTTGTGATTCCAATTCATTAATACAAATAAGCCGTAAAAACGTTTATTTATATTTTACGATCTTCTAATGTTTTGTCGATAACAAATGTAAAATAATTTTAGCGAAACAAATAAAATACGTAAATAGTTTGAGCCAATAGTTTACTAACACACTTAGGTTTTCATACAAAACACTAAACAAGTAATAGTGTTTACATTTTATAGAAATGCATATGTATAACAACTAGTGTTTACATAATGGGTATATATATACATACTTAGTATATATTGTAATGGTTAATGTAATGGGTAAGAATCTAAGTACTTGACCCATTAACTAGATACATTGAATGTAGTTGGGTAAAACCCAAAGTCCATGAACCATACCCATGGAGCATGATCCATGACCTGTAGCATATTGGATTTCATATACACATCATACCATAAACCAAGTGGGCGTATAAGATGAGTTTAGAGAGAGAAAGTTAGAGGTTTGGGAGCTTTAGTTAGAGGAAGAAAAATCTTATTATGAGCTCCAACTCTCTACCTTGGGAGGTAGAGAGTATTTATAGTCTTACAATAAAACGCCACCTGACGGGCTGTGGGCATCGCATACAGGGTAAAGACCCGTCTGTCGTCCACGGTGTTACTAAACTAAATACTACTTAACATCAAATAACTACGACTACGAGCTTTCTAACGATTACATATACTTGAGGTGACCGACACTTTAACTACTGGATTTTCCAAATCCTAACAATCTCCCCCTAAGGGAGTTCACCTCAAACACACATTAAAATTACATAGAATACAAACAGATATTACATTGAGATTGTTCTTGGATTCTTGTTCATGTTCTTTGTTCTGTAGCTCGTAGTCTTTGATTCTTCATTTTCGCATGTTTGGATAATCTGAGTGGAGGTCTTTAACTGATCCACGTGATAATAAGTTTTGAGCCAGCTTTGAGATCATCAGCCACATTAATCTCTGACTCATCCATTGTGGTGTTGGTATTATGTGATGTTGTGACATTTGGACCGACATGCTCACATTCTGGATCATGATATATTCTTATCAGAGTAGTGGAAGCTTTCGTTGATTCATGATATTGGCAGTAGCGTAGCAGAAGCATGGAGTGAAAATATCAGAGTCAGTGATGCACTAATCATGATTTCTTTGTAAGTGAATGTGTTGTGTGATCATGCGGCTATGGATTGACCGCTTCATTCTGATCAGCTGCAAACGTCGGGGTGTACCTGCATAAGATAGTTAGCAATAAAGCGCACGAAAGTGTCTTTGATCACTTTCTATGAATTGAGGTACATGGCCCACAGTTCCCCGTTGATCAGTACAAGTACTGCCTGTGATCAGGTATAATTCCGAAGAATTTCCTTGACAGATTTTCGCAGCTGCTCTAGCTGTTCTCAAACCGGAACGTCTCAAAGAAGACATCACGGAGTGAGTAAACCAGCGAAATGAGATTCACTGATTGATGAAAAGAGATTTGAAAAACAATCGTGTATTGCTCAATAGAAATTGTTTTTGCAATACAACGAAGGTTTTAATGAAAATCAATTATCAATCATAAACACCTTTTATTTTGAGAAATAAGTACACAGTCGATGTGCTAAAGAAAAGAGTTTTTAAGCACAACGACCGGTTTTTCAAAGGTATCCGTCAATCCATAACCTGAACCAGGATTGATTCAAAATATTGAATCGCTCCATTGTTTCTGTTCAGTTGTCACATGGTTGATCTATTGGATAGATCTCACATGCCACCTACCAGGAGCTTGTTTGATGTTGGCTCCAGAAGGCTTTCCATCTTCATTGTGAACATGTATGCATATCACTCAGATGTTCTGGAAATACCACAAGGATAATGCGTAGGACTCATAAGATATAATCTCTCTTTCCACATTATATGAAACAGAGAGTCTTCATTGAAAGTGTCCTAATGAGATTTATTGATGATCTCGTGGCTCTAGACTCAATTGTGCATATTTGGTTCCTATGCTGGAGATTAGGGAGAGGGTCTCCTTCTTCAATATCAACCATCTCTAATAGAGAGTCGATAGATTATGTTGGTTCCCCGTGAGAATGAAACAAGACCTTTTAAGAGGAACTTGAGTGGTTTGGAAAGTTGAAGTGCAGTGCGTCACTGGGTCCATGACGTCTTGTCTTTAATACCGATGTTACTTTGGTAACCACGGTAGTATATGAATTGAACCCAGTATCTGCCCTAAGGTTGAATAATTGGAGGGCTATTTATTTTCACCCTTTTCTCATTCAGTTCTTTTTCATTCTTCAACCCCTTCAGTGCTTACCGAGACTTCATTACTAGAACCTTGTTGGGTTTATTCCAGTACTAGCTCGGTCTCAGTCCGCACTCTTCCCATATCTCACTTTTCTCCTTTTTTTTCATCATACCTAAGGACTTCTACACTATCTAGTGGATTGTCCCTAGGTAGATCCCTCCGGTTCTAGCGAATCATATGAACTCAACCTAACCTTATCATCCTTATATCACCATGCATAAAGTAGAGTTGGCCGGTCTTTTGGTGTAGTTCTTCCGCCTTGAAACCAATTGAAAACCATTTGAAAATCAATCAA
The DNA here is from genome assembly GCA_910596185.1 of Chrysanthemum makinoi. Taxonomy (NCBI): domain Eukaryota; kingdom Viridiplantae; phylum Streptophyta; class Magnoliopsida; order Asterales; family Asteraceae; genus Chrysanthemum; species Chrysanthemum makinoi. The sequence continues at coordinate 251,009,473 of OU343223.1, forward strand.
GATACTTGTGATATAGAATCAAAGCATTTTGTATCTTAATTGTTTTGATATTTTAGAAATGCTCCCCCTCAACATATGCATAAAAATTCAGAATTTGTTTAGCACATGGAGGCAAGAGATCTTTGAAATCTTTAGATTAAGAATGAAAGGTCCAATCTTTTGATTAACATTTTCTAAAATGATCATCATCACTTCCCAATCAATTTGAGTAGATAAAACATTTTGAGGAAGGATGAGGTTTTCAAAATTTTGATCCCCCTTAATATGTGCCTCGAAGTTTGAAAGAGTTTTGCACATATTAGAGGGAACTTGCACTTAGAGACAATTCAATCACGTTTCAATAATTTGAGGTTTAAAGTAGATTCTCCCCCTCAACATGTGCATGGAAAATTTGAAATCGTTTGTCACATGCGGGGAGGAAAACATGCTAAACACTTATGAAACCATTTATCGAATTATCAATTTAAATCCAATTTAAATCACAAATTCTCCCCCGATCACAATTATCAAATCATTTGAGATTTGTGATCTCTGTAGATTTAAATTGATTTTGAAAGCTTTTAAGGAGAATTGTGACTTGATTATGAAAACGTTTTAACTGATAAGGATCGGATTTTGAGACTTTAAACTCCATTGATTAAACATGCATAATTATCTTTTGAAAACATAATAATAACCAAGGTCTTGAACCAATTGTATAATATATTGTAAAACATTTTAGAGTAGACCTTGCTCATTTAAGTGCAAATTGTTTGAAAAGAACACTTTTTGATTTAATTGAAAAATCATTCTCCCCCTCAATCAATGACGAAAGTTATTGATTGATGGATTGAGATTTTGACACTTGATAAGTTCTTTTGATTTTCAAAAATAGAGTCCGAAGTGTTTTCAAAACAATTGAGTTTTCATAAGATTGCAAATATTTTTCAGAGGAATCATTTAGAAGGAAAAATATTTGAAATTAAACATTTGTCTTGTTAATGACAAACATTTGTTTTAGAATCAGAGCATTAGGTTTGAAATATGAGATAAAGCATGGCTCTGTTCTTTCTATGAAAAGCGGGTTACTGCATGAAATGACAATAAACCATTCTTTTACTTTCTCCCAAAAATATTTTTTGATTTTTTTTTTAAATATTCGAACAATATCTAAAGTCCCGTGTCATTCTTTGAATGACAGCACAAAGACCGTAGATATCATCGAATCGAGGAAAAAATATGACAAAAGGACAATATATTTTGAAAATTTTTACGAGTTTTTCAAAATTTTATGGATTTTTGAAAGTTTTATATTTTTGTATTTGCTTTTAGAAGGTTTTATAATTTTGTATTTTGTTTTTTTGGATAAATATATACAAAATCTAGATGAAGGAAAGACCTTTACTCCTCGCCTTCCTCCCGAAGACGCTTGAGTGTTTCGGGTTGAAGGCTTTTCGCCAAGTCGAGGAAGAATAAACTAAAACGCTCTTGGAAGAGCTTTGGTGAAGATGTCGCTAACCGGTATTCTCGACTTCACAAAATAGAGTTCCACTACACCATTTTCCACTTGCCCCTCGATGAAATGATGTCGAATGTCGATGTGCTTTGCTCTTGAGTGTTGAACGTTGTTGTATGAGAGAGCAATTGCACTTTTATTATCACAGTACAGAGGGATTTTGTTGAATTCAAAGCCATAGTCAGATAATTGGGATCTCATCCATAGGATTTGAGCACAACAAGATGACATGGCTATGTATTCACTCTGAGAGGAAATAGAAGTACTCATTTGCTTTTTGAAGACCACTCACAAGCTTATCACCCAAAACCGAAAGCACCACCTAAAGTACTTCAACGTGTATCTTGACATCCCCGCATGATCAAGATCAGATAGGTCGTTAGTGACATACCGGTGTCCTTCGGGTACCATAGTCCCATATTGATGGTACCTTGGAGATACCGAAAGACCCGTTTAACCGCTTCAAGGTGCTTTTAGTAGGCTTAGCCTGATATCTAGCACACATGCACACAAATAACAAGATGTCCTGGTCTGCTAGTTGTGAGGTACATCGTGATCCAATCATACTACGATATTTGTTTGATCTACCATGATCCTCGAGTGGTCCTCATCCAGTTTAGTACGCTTCAATCATGGGAGTGTCAACGGTGTCATAAGAGACAAATCCAAATTTCTTTAAAATCTCATTTGCATATTTAGATTGATTTATAAAAATGCCTCCGGACTTTGTGAAATTTGTAATCCCAAGAAAATGACATTTGTCCCATCATTGACATTTGAAATTTGGAACCCATTTCATTTGAAAACGATCACATTCATTGGGGTCAGTCGAGGCAAAGATAATATCATCAACATAAATTTAAACGTGAATTAAATGTTTTCCTGACTTCATGGTGAACAATGTCGGATCAACTGCTCCTTTGCTGAATCCAGTGGATAGAAGAAACTTTGATAGCGTATCATACCATGCCCTGGGAGCTTGCTTTAAACCGTAAAGAGCCTTCTTCAAACGATAGACGGAGTAGGATGCTCGATTCACAAAGCCTTCAGTTGGGATGTATACGACTTCTTTAAGATCTCCATTAAGAAATGCCGTCTTTACATCCATCTGATAGACTACCATGTTCTTACTTGCAGCATTAGCCAAGAAGATTCTGATTGCCTCGATGCGAGCAACAGGAGCAAATGATTCTTCAAAGTCAATACCCTCCTCTTGACGGTATCCTTTTGCAACCAATCGAGCCTTGTTCTTTAAGACATCACCATGCTCATCAAGTTTCACTTTGAAGATCCATTTTAGAGCAATGATCATAGCACAACTGGAGCAGTACTAATTCCCATACATCAAGTCGATCAAACTCATGAATTTCTTCTTGCATGGCATTGAACCAGCTGCCTTCATTCATGGCGGTTTTAATGTCTTTTGGTTCGACCTTTGAGAGTACGGAGTTGAAGAAGCACCATAAGGCATCGGTTGCAAGTTGTTTCCGTGTGGATACCGACGAGAGGGTTTCCAATGATGTTGTCCAATGGATGATCATGTGTCCATTTTCTAAGGTGTTCATGTGGTTGTTGTTGTGGAACGAAGTAGCGAGTCGATGTCTCCTGAAGAAGATGGTTCTGATGATGATTCAAGAGAAAATATGTTTTCAAATGGAGCATCTTCGGGAGTAGCAAAGGGATTAACTTCATCATTGATGCTAGAAACAATTCCATGATGTACATTTGATGATTGATGATTTGTTGATGAGACAGAGTGATCAGCAACAGGCGCTTCTTGACTTAATGATATTGAGACTGAAGGGTTGACTTCATTCACGTGATAGAGCAGCCTCTGTTGATGGAATTGACATTTCAGCAGTATTTGGTTCATAGTGTTCATCAAACATTGGATCAAACAATTTCTTTAAATCATCTTCGAATGGAGGTACATATGGAGTTGCCGAGATGAGTTTGTTACAAGGAATGAACCAATGGGACTATGTTTTGAAGTGCGGGTCCGAACTGGATTGTCAGAGCCATTTGACCGGACAGCTCATCAAACGTAACGTGAATTGTTTCCATGATATTTCTAGTTCTCTTGTTGTAGATTCGGTAACCCTTCTTGTTTGGTGCATAACCAACAAAAACTCCAATATCCGCCTTTGCTCTTAATTTACCTAAGTCTTGACCGTCATTAGTTGGATAGCACAAAGCACCAAACACACGAAGGTAGGAGAGATCGTTTTCGTATGAACAAGTTCATATGGAGTTTTTTCATGAGAGGTGTGAATAAGGGAACGATTTTGGGTGTAGCAAGAAATGGCAATGGCTTCAGCCTATAGAAACATTGGAACCTTTGAATAAATTAGCATTGTTCTTGCCGCTTCCACAAGAGTTCGATTTCGTCTTTCAACTACACCGTTCTGTTGAGGAGTTCGTGGAACACTTCTTTGATGACTGATTCCAACACTTTCATAAAACTGAATTAAGTCTTTGTTAACAAACTCGTGCCATTGTCTCCTGCATTCAACAATTCTCACCGTATTGTTGAGTCGAACTCCGAAGTTTTTGATTAGTTTGATAAGGACATCTGGAGTTTCATCCTTTGTCCTCAAAAACTTTACCCAAGTAAATCGAGAGTAGTCATCAACAACTACTAGAATGTATTTCTTCCCATTTATCGTTGCACTCTCATTGGTCCATAGATCCATATGAAGGGTATGAAGAACTTCCATTATCTGAATTTTTTTGGTTTGTGGGCATATTTCGTGCTTTTACCCAATTGGCAAGCTGAACAAAGATGATCTTTTCATATTTTAATCTGGGTAAGCCTCGACAAGATCCTTTCTGGAAAGGTTATTAATGGTGCCGAGGTTCAAGTGATTGAGACGACGATGCCATAACCATGACTTTGTTTTAGAAGCCTTTGACAGAAAGCAGATTGGAGAAGACTTCATCATGTCTTCGATAGAGATGGTGTATAGGTTAGAACCACGAGCACCTCTTAATAATTCCACACCATCAAGTTCTCTAACGAAGCAAGTATGTTTTCTAAAGGCCACCTCTAGATCGGAATCACGGAATTGACCAACAGAGAACAAATTATGACCAAGACCTTCCACATAATATACCCGGAGATTACACTTTTGCCAACTACATAATCACCATAACCCATAATTGCTCCAAAATGGTCGTTCTTGAATCTAACAGTCCCGATGAATTTACTCACGAAGTTCATGAGCCGCGACCGGTCTCAAGTCATATGCTTGGAACAACTGAGTCCAAGTACCACGTAACGATTTGAACGATCTGCGTTGAACACGACAAGAATGGATAACATGATAATTGGGATCCCCATGCAAGAATGGGTTCCACTTGGTTAGTAACAATGATTGGAACACCCACATCGAAATAGAAACACCCATATCGAACTAGAAGCAATGGAATCATTAGGAATAGATGCAAAGATCTGGTGTTCAGATTTGACCTATTCAAAGTATGTTCACTTCTTAAAGGAATAGTTCTACCAAGAGGCATCCATTTTCTAGTGGGCATTGTCTTAGCAGTTTGAGGCAAAACTGATTGACTTATGGCCAAAAGGTATCCATTGATAACCTATCTTACAAATGTTCTTCCCTGTGGGTTTCCACTATTTTCTAACTTTCTTCGCTTTTGCCTTTAGCCTTTTTGCATGATTTTAGCATTAACAATTTTAATTGGGCATTTGACAACATTAGAAAAGCATTCACACCATAATCATGATTAGCAAAGAATTCAAACGAGACATCATTACATGGTTTGCAAATAGTATCGTGAATTAATTACTGATACGCCTATGGCTAATACTAGAATCAACACGATTCTTTTATTCAACTCAAACTTAAAGTTCCTAGGTTGGTCTTCTACTCTCTTCCAATGCACATTCTTAGCTTGCGAGGTCCTATCTTGCTTGGTATTGCCTGGAGGCTTTGACCCACTTGCTTTAATGTCACTGATTACTCCTGTAGAGGGAATTATGGGAACATTAGTTGGTTGATTTACTTTTTGCATTCCCCGAACTAGATGTGCAAGGGTCCTACTACTAGAAGGCACATTGGTGTTCACTTTCTTGAAACTAGGCATAGAATGGTTTGTATGCTTGGCACTAGGCATAGAACAAGGCATCACCGCTTGCCTTTTGCACCTAAGGATTTAGGACATGTTGCAATTACACATTCTAGCGGCTCTTGAGATCGTTTGGCCTGAATGCAAGCAAACCTAATTTCTCTATCAAGAGGTTTATTAATGAAGTCCTCTTCAACAATCTCACTGAGACATTCTAGACTATCCTTAAGGTGAGCACAATAGTCATGAAATGCAGTTTCATTATTCCTAAGATGAGGAGGAATGTATTTAATGTACACAAGATATTTTTAGTCGAAGATGACTTTGATGCAACATTCTTATTAAAAACAAGTGGCGCTTCCCATTTTCCGACTCCTCGATTCTCAATTTCCTTTTGTAAAGACGTTATTTTTTCGTTGTTTTGGTTGACTTTCATTGAATCATATAACTCTTTAAAGTGTCGTTTAACTTTTTCATTTTCTTCTAGAAAACTCTCGCTTTTCTTTTGTAAGGCATTAACTAAGTTTTGAAGATGAAAAGTTTGAGAGTGCTGAGAATCTAAAGGAGGAGGCATTTGGGATCCCGTCACATTGTTCTTTTCACCCTTTAATTGAGAGATTTGGGCTTTCAACTTTCTCGTGTTACAATGAGCTCGAATATGTTCATCACGTTTGCTAATTTCAAAATCAGATCAAATTCAGAACATCCAAGGATGTCTTGATATTTGAGGTTTTAACATTTTCTTTCAGATGTTGATATTTTAATTGCAAATCAAAATGTTCAACTTCTAGTTTAGAAAGATGCTTTACCAAATTATCGTCATCATTCTGATCAATTTTCTCATTAAGTTTCGAATTAATCTTTTCAAGCTCAATGACACGATCATGGGAGACTTTCAGAGCAACAAATAATTCATGAAATTGAGAAGCATTAATGGAACAATTCGTAGCAGTGTAAAACACATCTTGAGTAATACATTCGTAAAATAAGAGTCTCATTCAATCTCATAGTCACTAACCTCAACTATCATTGCATCAAATTCCTTTTCCATTTCTTTAATATCTAAATCCATCCCCTTTTAAGACTCTCAAATTGATCTTTTAGTTGTTTAAAGAAAGGCATGACCTCGGTTAAATAACATTCTTTTGTTTGCTCAAAACCCCTTTCCCTTCCGTTATGCCAATGGGTGTGATCCTTTCTTGCAAGTTTTCTCAAAATCAACAAATAATTGAAAGATAACATATTGACTGATTAAGGTCTTGCTTTTAGTGGCAATAGTTCTAGGAACTAAATGCATTGGTGTATTTGGAGGATACACATTTGCTGAAGGCATTTTCCTAAGGGGAGGTTCTGTTACAACAAGATTCTCTCTTTTTGCTTATCCATATCTTTTTTCCAAAAACTGTTCGAGGTTAATTGTGTTTGAGGCTTAAACATGTTAAAGGAGATCCAATTTTCCTTAGTGTAATCATGAGGTTTGATGGTTATGTTTTTCTCTTTACATATAGGGTTGTCTAGTTTTTATTCATTTTCACCCTAGTGACCTCATCTGATTTCTTATCTTCCTCAGTGCACTCAGCGCAACTAGGCTTCTCTCTAGGCTTAAGGATTTCATTACCATCATAAATTACCTTATGAGCAGTTCTAGCCTTTTAAAACCAAAGCAATTAAGTCCAGGAGAGTTTAGTGTATCCCCGGGTCGTTAAGTCCTAACGAGGTGTGTAAACTGTAATACAACGAATCTGTGATCGGGTGAATATTGAACAGGAAAAGGTTATGATTGATTACACTAAGGAAATTAAATCTAATAAAGACTTTGAAATCATTTTAATTCTATATTTAAAATCGATTAACGCTTAAACCTAAAAAACGACGTACGCTTAAATAAAATTACGTGAACGTATGAAATAAAACGTGAAAATAAAGAAGTAAAATACCTACGGATATGGAAAATAAATTTTTACAATCCTAATTATACTAGAAAATTATTGGAAAAAGAAAATTAATTTTATGACTATTTATTTAATTATTATTAATTAAAAACTATTTTTAACTATTTAATAATACCCTAAAATATAAGAAAATATGAAATAAAGCTAGAAAAGTGAAATTATGACTTAGAAAAATCTAAAATATTAGAAAACTTATTTTAAAACTGAAAAGATATTTTTTATGCTTTTTATTTATTTATTATTAATTATTTAATACTTTTTAACTATTTTAAATTCTAATAAATACTAAACAAGCTAAGAAAATTATGAAATTTTTTTATAAAATTATCCTATGATGACAGAAAACTAAGAAAATTATAAAAACAGAAAGTGCTTAATAATAAGTTGAAAAAGAAAATTAAAAAGCTAATTCTTATTAAATAAACGCTATCACTATTTTTAAAATGATGTTTTTGTGATTTTTCTTTTATAGACCTATTTAACTACTAAAAATAAGAAACTTTAATAAAGACAAAAATTTTGGAACTTAAAAATAAGCAGTTTGAAAGCTTATTTTCTCAACAGTTAAGCTTTTAAGCTTATTTTGATGTTTTAAGCTCAAACAAGCTTACAAACTGGAACCAAAGATTAAATAAGCTAAAGTTACTTAAATGAAGCTAAAAAGCACAAAGATCAATACTGAAAAGCTTAAAATAATCAAATAAGCACTTATACTAAACCTATAATCCAAACAGGCCTGCAGTCATTTCCATAAGCCATTTAAGCTTATGAAATAAGCTTAAAAGCTCAAAATAAAGACTGAGGTATTGAGATGGGTTGGTGAGATTTCTAAAAAGTCCAAGATCACACACTGGGGTTGGCTAATGAGCTTATGACAAGCTTGTGAAAAAGCATATAAACACTAATTAGTCAGTGTATACAAGAAATGAGACAAAGTAAAAGCTACTTGCAGCCCTACCAAATAAGCTAGAAAGGTGAAAATAAGCACTGGACTAGAGAGACAGCTAGGTTAGCTTTCTAAAAAGCTAAGGTTCAATGCCTGAGGTTCACTATTAAGCTCTGTGTGAGCTTGTGAAAAAGGTCTCAACTACACTGATGACTCAGTGTAGTGAGTGATTTTGAGAAAACAAAATAAGCATGATAAGCATTCTAAATAAGCTGTAAATGGAAGATAAGCTTTCACACTTCAAACTAGCCAGATGGGCTTTACAAAACACCAAATTACATAAGCTAAAGCTAAGTAATGAGCTCTGTGTGAGCTTGTGAAAAAGCTTGTAAAACTGTGCACAGGGCACTTTTTCAGAAAAGGGTCTAAAGTAAGCTAAGAAATAAGCAGTTAAATAAGCTAACTAGAAATTATAAAAAATACTATGATAAATATGAGCAGTTGAATATTAATATCCCAAAAACATGAAACATGAAACTCTATATTAAATCCTATATAAAATTATCTATTTTATTCAAAAACCACTAAACTGAAACTTTGACTTTTTAAGTTATGCTAAAAGGTTGACTAATATGAACTTTGAATTGATTCTACTAACTGATTATGTTGTATTAAGCTAAGATAAGATGAAATTAAGCTATTTTACCAAGTTATAAGCTACTATGATGAATTTGACAAGTTAAATTCTAACAGTTAACAACTTAAGTGAGATTAAAAATGATTTTGACTTTTTAACAAATAAGGACTGGTTTTTATGGTTGCAATGAGTTATTAGGCACTAATGTGACATGAAACAACAACAAGCAATAACACAGATAGCCTCTAACACATGTAACACAATGAATCCAAACAACACTTTAACTATCTGATTTTGTGATTTTCAAAGTATTTCACAGATTCAGACCATGCACTTGATTAAAGACCTTATATTATCATATGATAAGACTAAATAAGCACTGAACAACAACAATAACATTATTAAACTAAGAAATAACAATTATGCTAATTTGACTGTTAAAATAAATTTTTTAGCAACTACCAATTCTAGAAAACAAGCATACTGTTTTATTGTTTAATTCTACTTAGCTACAACTCATAAACATAGAAACACAAAGTTTTAAGT
>OU343223.1:251019174-251062738 GCA_910596185.1 Chrysanthemum makinoi
ATGTTCTGAATTGTTAACTCATCATTTAACTTTGAATCATCATTTGGCCTTGAATTATCATTCCGCCTAGTTATGTTAGTAATCTTCTTAGATTTGTCATTTAGCCTTGCTTCGTTGGTAATCCTGTTACCGACACTTCTACCTCAACCCTAGTCTTGAGTTGATTATCGTTTAAACTTCAGAAACCTTGCCATTCACTCGATGGTGATTTAAACGACGTCATCTAGTCGATGTTGTTCATTTCCTAAACCGATAATGTTTTGGTCGACGTTGCTTTGCCAACAGCTTTCAGTTAAGGTAGTACCTTACGTGCTGTTGATGTCGTACCTTATCCTCTATTTAGGTACCTCTATCGATAACGATCTAACGACCTGTTTTAGTGAAGTTATTCACCGAGGTTATCCTGTAGATATTATCTTATCAACAATAGTCTGCTACATCATACCGTTGGTTGCGGTACCACCTACCCTGTCATATCGATGTTGTACCTTACACTCCATCGATGCGAAATTCTTTAGTAAACCAACTTAGAGCCGTTAACCCTCACTCGTATTTAGGAGTTGAATTGATATTGATCGATAGTCGAACTTCTTTTGGGAATTAGGACTTTGGAGTTGAATATTGAACCTTTCTGCGTTAAGTGTTAAGTGCACCAATAAGTCAACCAATTGATTGCGGTTAGTAATAAATACTCTCTTTAGGAGTCATACTTTCTGCCCTTAACTTAGATATCAAGCTAAGTCAATCGACTGATTGCTAGTAGCAATCAAAACTTTCTAACAGAGATATACTCTGAACTTCCTAGACCCCTCGTCCAGTAGAGATTCCGTACCCAACAGACATCTTGAAATCCTAAGGAGTAACCTAAACCACGTTCCTTGGGACAACCACCTAATCGTTCCCCCGCCCTTCGAGAAACACCTGCTATCTTTTCGGTTCTCTTAACCGATCGATAAGCTACACCGTAGACGAAACCTTGGAAGTAGATCCCGTGCCTTTACCAGAGTGATTGTTGGTAGACCTACCTTACCCGTTCACCTTTCGCTATTCAGCAGGATGGAAAGTATGGATGACCCTGCTCACCTCTCCTCATATAGTTATAGTAGAAAATCCCTCTATCTTCTTTTAAGGAGGTGAGAGAGTACTCATTTCTTTCCCTCTGGTAGAGCGGCTTTGCTCTGATGAGCTAGCCCACACTTCTGAACACTAGCTCCTAACTTTTTGTCTCATAGTAGAACACCAATCGATAAGGGAAATCTCTCCTTGATCTGCTTTCTCTATCTGAGAATCATTTTGTTAGTACACACCTGATCCCCCTTCAACTTCTTCCGATCCTCTTTAAGGAGGAAGTGCGATCGGAAGACTGGGTTAAACAAATAGATTTCTGTACACGTAAAGGAGATCGTGTGCATTAGTAAATGCTGATTTCTACCCTTTCGGATCGTGGCAATTGCAACACACCCATCACTTCCTAGAGCCTAGAGAACAGATCTGGATATGCTTACAGTGTATCATCTCCAGACTGATGGCCGAAGTGAAGAAACCATCCGAGCAATAGGAGACACGTCGAGTGTTCATCAAGATTGGCAATGGTTGGGATAGACACCTTCCATTTGCCAAATCCTCTTATAAACATCTCTTGGGTCTTGCAATGGCTGGGATAGACACCTTCCATTGGCCATATTCTCCTATAACCATACCTATCACTTGAATGCATTGAAGGCACCATAAGAAACCCTCTGTGGTCATGAGTGCCAATCTCGATTGTTGTGTAAGAATGGTAATACCCAACCTATCAACCCCGAACCTATTTGAGGAACTGCCAAGGAGGCTGTTCTAAGTTGAGATGGATAGGAAATCCACTCGCAAACCGCTAGGAGACATAGACAACGTAAACCTCTTGACTTCCCAGATATGACCTAGGTTAAGCTTAATGATTCACCATAAGGATGTGTGAAGCGTTTAGTAAATGGGAAAGCTTAGTCCTCGTTATATCAATCTTATCGAAATCCTTGTTGAAGTTAGACCAGTAACTCGGAGCCTTGACCTATCGTTAATACTTAGCAGTACTCTCGACATTTCAAACGTTTAAGCTTTGTCGACCTATCGAAACCATAGAACATGAAATCGAGCGACTTTAGTAAAGTCGCATCCCTATCTTCGAAGTCCATAGAAACTCGCAGTAAAATCCTGAATTCATGTAGGAAACATGAAGATAAATCCTCGTGCTTATGCACTCGCCTCTTTCAAACCTCAATGAGTAACTTGAATTGAATCGCAAGAACGCGATTCCTTTTAAGGAGGTGAGGCTGTGACAACTCGTAAATTCCTCGATGCGTCGTCATTGGAGAAACATCAATAAGAGGGATCGTTTTAACCAATTTGAGATACGAGTCGTATTATATATCGTTTTTATTGGTAATAATATTCTAAGAACATTAGCGTAACTCTCGAGTCATGAATCATTCATTTACTAAGTTAAATGTGTCCCGAACCTTATACATAAAAAGATTGACAAAGTTACATCTAGGGTCCTTGGATACTTTTCATTTTCACCCTTGTGGTTTGGAGTGTACAAAACTAGTCCCTCCTTGGAGTATATATACCCCAACACCCACCCATTATCTCATTTTCCTCTTCCAATTTCCCTCACTACAAAACACACACACTCTTCTCTCACTAGAAAATCCGGCCAACCCTCCCTAGGGTTCTGGCGCCGTCAACTTTTCCGGCAAACTTTCCGGCGACCACCAATAATTACACCACCTTTATTAAATGATAGATCGGGTCCTTGTGACTCCTTTTCCACAACGTACGCACCACGAAACATCCAAACGCGCCTTAAATCTAAAGTTTTAGATTCGTATCATTAGGGTTTTCAAGCTTAACGAATAATAAAAAGGGTTTGTACGTTTGTTAGGGTTAGCGTGATGGTCACACATAGGTTTTGAGCGCTATTGTGTTCGTGAGCCACCTCAGCCGCCACCACAGCCACGGTTGTGGCCACCGCTCCTCCTCTTCTCTCTTTTCTTTCTCTCGTCCTTGTGGGTAAGCAGACACCCACGACTTATACGTTTATATTATTAGTTTTCAGTTTTTACCCATTTATAAATCGTATAAATATTTTTTGTGTTGTGTTCGTGGATACAAACCTTAACCTAATTAAAGATGATATGAGATGGGTTTTGGAAATGTTAAGGTAACATGTTTTGGTATGATATTAATATGAATAAAACATTTCATTTTGTTTCGTGTGGTATAAGGCTGGAAAAATGGTGGTGTTTGTGTCGCTATGGTCATAGGTCAGAAACCCAAGAACGAGTCGGGTCAGTGAAACCGGGTCGAGTCCAAAGACCCACTTGGTTGTGTCGTTGGGTCAATTAGATCCCCGAGTCAAGTGGATATTTTGTTGGTCATGTTAGGGTATGTATATAGGTGTTGTGTTGCGCTCGGGTCACGTTTGGCCCGGATAATAATTTGGTGCTTACTTTGACTTGGATTATAATTAGGATATGTGATACTAGTGAAATAAGTCAAGGGTTAAATTCAATTAGACTCGGTAATTGTAACAAGTCGTAAAACGATGTTAACAACGAATATTGAAATAAGTAAAGCGGTAACCGGTTTAGATAATGGATTAATTGGAAATATGTGACAAGTTAATTATAAATGGTAAATGGAAACGAGTAAACTTGTACTACGACTATGAGTTAAGTATATATATACATATATAGTTACAACATAGCTTTGAAACGAATCAAGTATACATCTATAACGGGATAAAACCATCATAATATACGACTTGATCAGATAACGAGTAAGTTATTTATAAAACGGGACGATAAATGTTAAAAACTAGTTATGTAACTAATAATCAGTATTAAGTATGACGTATACGATATAAATTATAAAGGTCGAATACGGTTTATAAACTTGGAATAACTATTGATAACAAGTTTTAATGATTAATAAGTTGTACTTTATTAAACGACTTGGTTAAACGACTATAATATGTTAGACTCGGAAATGAGTTTAATATAATTGTTTCGCGGTAAACCTAAATATTCCGTTTTCACATTTTAACTGATAATTGAAATGTATAACTATATATTATTTACGGATGTGGTTTTATATGATATAAATCCTTATTACATACGATAGTAACTCGTGTTTTATAAATACGTGTTAACTTTTATAAACTTGTTTGGAAAGATTATTTTGATAAGACAATATATTAGAGTCCTAATGGTTTGGGAACGATGAATAAATGAACGCATCATTTGTAATACATCACTAAGTATACCTTACATGAAGTACTTTCTTATAAACTTGTATAATTACAGATAACGATTGTGAGACATTTATTGATTAAGTGATAAATGTAAACTTGCCTTTTGTTATTAACATGTATGTTGGGATTATGGGGAAACAAGTTTATCTATTTATTTATAATAAATAAGATGTCGTCATTTCCTAGTCTTGGACTAGTTTGAGTAATGTCGGTATTTCTTGACTTTGTCAATGTCTCTTCCTTTTCGGCGTAAGTTATGGTCGGTATGTCTCGACTATGTCGATGTCGACTCTTCTTTCGCGTGAGTTGTACATCGTGTCTATGTTTCTTACCACCACACGAAATGTTAAAACTAAACTTTTGAGATATTAATTATAAACTTTTGGGAACAAAAATGGACTTTTGAAAGTAACGACATGAATGATCCACGAAAACCACGACATAATACTTTTATCAACTTCTTTATCATATGAGTTGTATTTTAAGATTATCATATACGCATTAGGTTGCGTCACTTCTATTCTATCGTACTTGTCGTACATTCTTCTGGATGCCATGGAGATTAGCTTTAGATGCCAGTCATGTCAATAGTGAATAGTGCATTGCTGTGGCTAAGGTGAGTTTCATAGCCCCTCTTTTCAAAGGTTTTCATAACTATTTTGGGGGAGAATACATGCTACTTTTAACAAACCATAATTGAATATGTGAATATGATTTGAGAATGATTGTTGTTTGGTATATTTGATTTATGGATCGATATCTTATGTGTTTATGTGAATGCAAACTATTTTCTTGGACCTGCCGCTATTTTATTGAATTGCTAATGTGTTGACTAGGAAAGGTTAGACATGCGACATTTGGTGACTTAGACTAGGGTAGCATCTTGTTGGGAAATTCACTTTAGGGAGTTAATACTTATTATGTTAAAGTTAGTACTGATAGTATTATTGGAAGAGTATTAACTAGTTAGTACTGATAGTGCAAATATTAGTACTGATAGTGTTAGAATTTGTCTAATCTATATTAAGTATGTCGTGTAAGGTTTGTAACAGCATATCTTCTATACCAATAGAAGATATGATACACTTAATGAATAGTTATCTCTGTAAGGGATCTCCTTAGTGTATAAAAGGAGATCCTAGCTAGGTTAAGCATATACCAATACTCTAGCCGTCTTAAGAAAAGCTTCAAGGTTGTAAACTCTAGTACTAGGAGACTACTCGTATTATTAATCAATAATATTGAAGCTGTTTGTCACAATTCTCAATTCCCGGTCATTTTTCAAATTTACTATTCATCTCGGGAATTTACTATTCATTGGTTACTATTCATCATTTTACTATTCATCGTTTTTGAAGTCGAGTTGATATTTTGAGATGTTATTTCAAAATTTTACTATTCACAAAACACTATTCATCCCCGGAGAAAAATTTATATTTACGACCATTATCTGCATATTAGTTCATACATGGATTTGCATATTTCATTAACGTATATTTTCCTATTAAATAAACGCTATCGCACGATCATTTATTTTGAATAATTGATCCGACACTTTCGAAAATTGTCCAGATATATTTTTATACTCATTTTAAGACTATAAAAATTATATTATTAGTTTACCCGATGTTTTAAATTTATTTTGTATATAAATTGTTATACATATATATTTACGACGGTTTTCATAAATTCTAATCGAAAATTATTTATTCACTCAATTCTTGCGAGAAATGCATTTTTATAATTTTTATGACTTCGATATATTTTATTTTGTTCCGTTAAAATCAATTTCTAGTTAACGCTACACTAAATAGCTAATTATATTTACTAAACTACACTAAATACCAAATATATATACATTCTTTTTATACAAAATCATGCAACAAGATTTTTTCTCATGCATAAGCCACGCCCCCCCCCCCCCTTGTCACAAGAGTATCCAACTTTGATTTGTCCACCTAAAATGACCATTCTACCCTTGACTTAGATATTAAGCTAGTACATTTTATTTCATACAAACAAAAACGCATACAATACATAATTTTAAGGTGAAAAGCTAGGTGAAACTCTCCCATCTTCAACCCAAGATTCGGCCACCATAAGAATAAGAAGAAGAAATCATAAATTTTGCAAGATCAAGTATATTCAAGATCCATTTGAGTACTAGTTAAGGTTTAGGATTAAAACCTTGAAGTTTAATTAAGTTTTTCATCACCAATTTCTCATAATCACTCAAGTAAGTTCTAAATAATTTTTCCTACTCTTCCTTAATCATATTTGATCTATTTTTATTATGCTAGTACAAAAACATGCAAGTATCATATGTATTTATACCACTTTTACTAGTTTTTATTACATATTATAAGTTTTAATCATCCTATAATTATTCCCATGAAACTTATCATTATTAGTGAAGTTTAGGAACCCATGACACCCTAGGAAGGTGTATGGTAGGTTTAGAATAGTTTTGGTGTTGATTGGAATGGTTTATAACAAGTTTCAAACAAGAGAAATCATTTTCGACAACATAAAATTAAGGGCTGTAATGTTTTGTAAAATCTGGAAATTTCAGTAGGCTGGGGATTATTTTGGTCTAGATATTCAGAAAATAGATTTAAAAACGAAACCGTGTCGCTTGAACGGATTAAAAAGGGTTTATAACGAAGAAGTTATGTTATTTTCAAGTTTAACGACGGAAACTATTTTTCTGAAAATATACTTGCTGTCAAGGGTTTTTCAAAGGTAAAAAACGAGTTGTAAACATAAACTAGAAGAGTCTACTTATCAAAAATATGTTAATACATACTATCACGATTCCGAGGATATAAAGAACGTATAAAACGGACCTATAACGCTAAAGATATACATATTTGAAGTATGACGATCACAACTATTTTCTTCAGCACTAACACTAAAATATTTCTAAGTGTTGAAACTGTCTTTTCGGGTACCCATGTTTGGAGCCGTTTTTCTTAATGATCGAGTTGGTTTTGGTAAAAAGGTATCTCTGAGTAAAAGTTAGTTCACCTGGCCTATTTTCCAAAATGTCCAGCCGTTTGTCAAACGGACTTATAACGAGTAACTTATGACCTTTCAAACTTTCCCGAAAACTGCCCAAAAACTGCATTTTTAGCCCGACTACCTAACTTCACTATCATTTTTCTCTAGGATCGAGATGCGTATGGACAAAAGTTTAGTGTTATGACTTTTAGATAATGTTACAAGCTTTCTAAAACCATTGAGTTTATTTCCTAACACTCAATATTTACCGATTTACGACTAGCTTTCCGAGGCTACTTAGTCATTTTCACGAATTATCAAAGTACCTTATTTTGCGACGAAAAACTATATATTCTTGATTTATCACTTAGCAACTATTGTAGGATTTCGTTTCAACGTAAGTACTTGTAAAGTATTTTATAACATGACGAGATGTCATAAACGTGTATTTCGACGATAAACTTTATTTTCAAAAATGCACAAGTGGTATGGATATCATATGAGTTTGCATACACGTCATTGTTTCATGACTTACATTAGAACATATCATTCATATTAGGTTGCAGATAGAGATTGCACCTCATATCAGTGTATCTACTTTTGTCATCATAATCATTGCATCAAGTGAGTTCGTAGCCCCACTTTTACTCGTTTAATTGTTTTATAAACTCTTTGGGGGAGATACATGCTCAACTACTTGCTTTTACTTTACCCTTATATGAACTTAAATAACTGTTGTTTCACTACTTATGCTAGTAAGTAGATTGTGCCCGAACTAAATTGATCACTATGTTATGAACACTATTATTTGAACCACTTTCCTTGATTTTGAGCCCTTCGACATATATATTTGAACTCTTTTAACTTGATAGGAACATATTGGAATAGATTTGAACACTTTAACTTGACTTAATTCTTTTGATATATAATTAATCTCCTTTAACTTGATTTAATTCTTTTGACATATAATTAATCTCATTTAACTTGATTTAAAACATTTTGACATATAATTAAACTATTTTAACTTGATATAAAATACTTTGACATATAATTAATCTCTTTTAACTTGATTTAAAACATTTGGACATATAATTAATCTCTTTTAATTTAATATTGAACCTTTTGACTATTTTGAACTTGTTTGACTTTATATTGAACCCTTTGACTATTTTGAACTTGTTTGACATAATATTGAACCCTTTGACTATTTTGAACCTTTTGATATGTTTTGAGCTCTTTGACTGTTTTGAACTTTTGAACTCGACTTAAACTCTTGAACTTAATTACGAACTTTTGAATGGAACACTTGAACTTAATTACGAACTTTTGAATAGAACCCTTGAACTTAAATACGAACTTATGACTTGTTTGAACTTATTGAACCGTACGTGCTATGACCTTGACCTAAAGTCTCCCATGATCGGAGCATCACTATAAAGTCTCCCATGTTCGGAGCATCACTATAAAGTCTCCCTATGTGAACGGAGCAATACTAAGTCTCCCTTGTACGGAGCAGTGCAAATTCTCCTATGTTCGGAGTGTTCTTAATTATGTATAATAGTTGTGTGATGTACTGTTCGTACATTCGCATTGTTAGTCTTCTATCACTAAGTAGTATGGATAACACTATTAAAGGTCGGCCAACCTCTTGTTCACTATGTTACGGGACGCATATTATTTATTCTAGGGGCTTTGCCTGGCATACATTATTATATACGTGGTGATATATTGTGAACTATTATGACAGCGTATACTCGACCACTATACACTATATTTTGTGCAATGGGTTGTGAACACACAGGTTGCAAGTTTTGTATGGGGAACTTGGGCTGAGTGGATTTCAGTGCCTTTGCTTTGTGAACTATTATGATAATGTGTACTTGACTTCTAGACATACTACTTTTGGCAGTGGGTTGTGAACATACAGGTTGCAAGTTTTGTATGGGCGGAACTTGGAACTGAGTGGATTTACAATGCCTTTGCTTTGTAGACTATTCTAAATGACCAAAAACTTTGCCTTTACTACATGAGCGTTCTTTAAAAAGTTTTACATGTTTAACAAAATCTATGAACTCACTCAACCATTGTGTTGACACTTTTTAGCATGTTTTATCTCAGGTATCTAAGGCATTCACTTCATGGCAAGCATGTGTACTTATCATAGAGTCGCGATGTCGACGCGTCTCACATATATTTTATGCACTCAACTATCGTTTGATTGTAACAAACCCATTTTGGTACATTGGAAATCTTTTGGGACCTACGTTTTGTAAACTCCGATTATTTTACTTAATCAAACGATATTTTCAAAACAACACTTTAGGTCGTTCGATATAACTGTAACTTTGATGCTATGACAGTCATCCCCCAGGTATTCCATTCCGCTACAAAATAGGTAATTTAGGGGTGTGACATTGTTGGTGTTATACTTGTTCTTACATTAATCTTCTAAGTGCATTCAAGTAGATTCCGCATACTTGTGTGCATCTACAACAAAGTTTCTCATTGTTGTTTTGGAACCATCCAAGGCAACTAACACGTTTACAGGCTAAGTGTTCTAGATCGAAGGTTTGGGACTCCACAAGTGGTATCAGAGCTTGTGTCCTGAAGCTTTGTTTTTAGAAGATCCTGTGTGACAAATCTGAAGAAATAGATTTTGACTCAAACAAATCCAATGCTGTTAACAGAGTTCCTAAGTTGCAGCCAAATGAATATGAACTCTGGAGAATGCGCATAGAGCAGTACTTCTTGGTACTTGATTTTAAGCTGTGGAACATTGTGATCAATGAGGAATCTTACAAATCCATTGTCACTTAAGAAGTTGGTGGTAAGGTCATTACTAAAGACAAAGGTGATCCTATCACTAATGAAGAAATGGCTCTAAGAGGCAATGATCTCAGGGTCAGAAGTCTTTTACTCATGGCAATACCTGATGATCATCAACTTACCTTCAACAAACACAAAGATGCTCAGAGTTTGTTCAAAGCCATTGAGACCAGATTTGGTGGGGACTCTGTCACCAAGAAAACTCAGAAGACTCTTTTGAAACAAGAATTTGAAAACTTCCTTTTGGTGCAATTTGAGTCTATTGACTCAGTTTACAGTAGGCTTCAAAAACTTGTTAGTCAACTGGCAGTATTGGATGTGGACCTCTCCTTGGAAGACGTCAATCTCAGGTTTGTTAGAAGTCTTCCATCACCAAAATGGGATACTCATGTCATTGTATGGAAGAACAAGCCAAAATTTGAAACCATGAAGTTGGACAATCTATTCAATCGCTTTAAGGTGATTGAACAAGACATGAAAATTTGCATCTTCCGGTTCGGGTCACAAAAAAAACATAGCCTGTGGCTCACCCATCACTAGCAATGATAAGGGCAGTTTTGATGTTAGTACTCTAGTACTAATGTTATCTGATGGCTCGTAACCACGCGCGAGGCATCAATAAAGGTACAATCTATGCTTTCATCGCTGAGCAGAGTCAAGGATCCCAGATCACTCATGATGATCTGAGACAAATCCATAAAGATGACATGGAAGATATGGACATCAAATGGAACATTGCCCTGATAAGTATGAGGGCAAGAAGGTTCATGAAGAAAACTGGAAGGCAAATTAAGATCAATGATGGAGATACTGCTGGGTTTGACAAGGGAAAGGTTGAATGCTACAACTATGGCAAGCTTAGGTATTTTTCCAGAGAATGCAGAAGCCCTAGGAGCAAAGGGGAGCACAATGATGCTGACAACTCTTCTTCAAAAGCAATGGTGGCTGTTGATGGTGCTGGATATGATTGGAGCTTCATGATGAAGAAGAAAGTCCAATTAACATGGCTTTGGTATCTGAGGTACTAAATTGTTCAGATACACGTGTTCCGTTAAGTAGATATGAGTCTCTTAAAACCGAGTTTGATAAATTGTAAGAAGAGCTTTCTAAAACCAGTTATAACTTAGCAAATCATAAAAGAGGCTTAACAGTTTTAGAAAAACAAATTGTGCACTATAAAGAAAATGAGTCAAATTTTACTGAAACAACTGCTGTACTTAATAGGGAAATCTCTTTTAAAGACATCACCATAAATGTGTTAAAAGAAGAACTAGAGAAAGTCACAAAAATTAAAGATAATATAAAGCTAAGTGTTGAGCAACTTAAAGACACACAACATTATAACTCTGAGAGAGTTGATAGATACTTGGAAAAAGCATTAATTGGCAAAGCCAAATCAGGTATGGGGTATAAGACAACACCACCACCATTCAGAGGTTTCCCTTCACCTCCTGGCATAGACCTTGAGCACACTAGCTTAGAGGAGTTTAAGGCACCCACATTTGTCCGTGACCGTAAACCCTTTGAGACCAAGACTAAAAAGCCTGATGAGACCTTTGAAAGTGCCAGTGACACTTCTTTACCTGAGGTATATGTGTTTGGAAACAAAAAGGTAGAGTCTAGTGAACCAAAGCAAGAACAGGCTACTAAACCTGAAAAACCAACTGACAAACCTGTTAGGAAGCCAGTGAAGTATGCTGAGATGTATAGAAATAGGTCATCTAGTCCTAGAGGAAACATAAGAAACTGGAACCAGTTAAAATCTGAGCAACTAGGAGATGAATTTGTCGTGTATAATAAATCTTGCTTTGTGTGTGGTAGCTTCTCTCATGTGCAGGCTCAATGCAGACACCCTATGAGACCTCAACCCATCATGGCCCCTAGAGCAGTTCTACTTAAAACTGGCATAAAATCTTAGAATAATGCAAGGCCAGTTAAGACTGCTAGACCACAACCCAGAGTATTTGGTGAAAGACCCAAAAGAAACTTTTCAAAATCATCATCTACTTCACCAAGGTCTTTTAAATCAGCACAAACCTTTAAATCTTATGATGAACAAATCAAGTTTTACAAGAAAAAGGTTAATACTTATGAGCCAAGACTTAATACTGATAAGCCATACTTTTAATCCTAAAATGAAACCTGTTGGTTCTAAAGTGAATGCTATAAAGGGAATCAAGGGCAATGCTGTTAAGCCCTCAGCTTGTTGGGTGAGAAAGACCACTCAACCCAACAGTGCATCAGTTACTCTCAAGAAATATGATTACATTGATGCACGAGGCAGATCCAAGTCAGTAATGGCTTGGGTCCCCAAAAGGAACTAATTTCCTTTATCTTATGTGCAGGGACATTCCAACAATAATGATGATCTTGGCTATTCAGACAGTGGGTGTTCCAGGCACATGACTGGAAATCTATCGTATCTTTCAGACTTCACTGATTTGAATGGAGAATATGTTTCCTTTGGAGGAGGAATTGGTGGAAGAATTACTGGTAAAGGCACAATCAAGACTGGTAATTTGGACTTTGAAGATGTGTACTATATGAAAGAACTCAAATACAACTTGTTCAGTGTGTCACAAATGTGTGACAAGAAGAATTTTGTTCTGTTCACAGATACTGATTGCATGGTTTTATCTCCTAATTTTAAGTTGCCTAGTGATGATGAGGTATTACTTAAGTTTTCTAGGAAAAGCAATATGTACGGTGTTAATATGAAAAACATAGTGCCCAAAGACAACCTTACATGTTTAGTTGCTACAACTTCTTTGGATGAATCTATGTTATGGCATAGAAGGCTAGGTCATGCGAACTTTAAGGTAATAAATCTTTTAGCTAAAAACATCCTTGTAAGAGGTTTACCTTCAAAAAGATTTGAAAATAAACAGACCTGTATTGCATGCCTCAAAGGGAAGCAGCATAAAGCCTCTTGTAAGCCCAAGGTTTTTAACTCTGTCACCCAACCACTTCATATGCTGCACATGGATTTATTTGGCCCCAAAAATGTTAGTAGCCTGAATTTTAAGAAGTATTGTTTGGTTGTGACTGATGTATTTAGCAGATTTACTTGGGTTTTCTTTATGAACACTAAGGATGAGACCAGTGAAATCCTTAAGTCTTACATAACTGCTGTAGAGAACCTAGCTGATAAGAAAGTTAAAATCATTAGGTGTGATAATGGGACAGAGTTTAAAAACCAAGTGATGAATGATTTCTGTCAACTTAAGGGTATTAAAAGAGAATATAGTGTAGCTAGGACTCCTCAGCAAAATGGGGTTGCTAAAAGGAGAAATAGGACATTAATTGAGGCAGCTAGGACTATGTTAGCAGATTCCAAGTTACCCACAACATTTTGGGCTTAGGCGGTTAATACTGCTTGTTATGTTCAGAATAGGGTACTGATTGTAAAGCCTCATGGCAAGACTCCCTATGAGCTATTTTTAGGTAGAAAGCCCACCCTAGACTTTCTTAAACCTTTTGGGTGTCATGTTTCTATTCTCAATACCATTGACCACTTAGGTAAGTTTGATGGAAAATCTGATAGTGGATATCTGGTTGGCTACTCATTGAATAGTAAAGCCTTTAGGGTTTATAATTCTAGAACCAGAAGGATAGAGAAGAATCTGCACATAGAGTTTCTTGAGGACAAAGCTAGTGTAGAGGGGCAAGGACCAACATGGCTTTTTGATATTGATATGCTAACAGAATCTATGAACTATGTGCCTGTTTTTGTGGATTCTAACATGATTGCAGGAGAAAAGCAAGGTCCTGATACAGATTCTGATGATGATGATGACTGCATCCTATTGCCCATTTGGAATGACAACTCAGTTGGAAGCACTTCTTCAGGGGAGGCAAACAAAGATGATGATCAGCCTTTAAAGACTAATGATTCCAACACTGAAGGGGGTGTTACCAATACAGAAGACACAGTGATAGAACCTCAAGTGATCAGCACTAATGTGGTTAATACTGATAAGCCACATGTTAGTACTGATGAGCCAGAAATTAGTAATGATGGTCTTCATTATATTCCATCAGTTAATACAGAGATTCCTGATCCTTACGCTGAAGCTGATGAGATTGATTTTACTAATATAGCTTTATATTATGTTGTTCCTACTACACCACATAGGAGAATCAATCAGGATCACCCCTTGGAAAATGTTATTGGGGATGTCAATGCTGAAAGAACTACAAGATCTAAATTTCAGCATAGTGAGACAGGATTCTTTAGTGCCATCTATGAAGAAAGAAATCATGGTGCCTCACAGACATGTCTCTTTTCTTGTTTTGTTTCCCAAGAAAAACCAAAGAAAGTATACAAACTTTTGAAGATGAAGCATGGGTAGAAGCAATGCAAGAAGAGCTTCTCCAGTTCAAACTTCAAAACGTATGGGTTCTTGTGGATCTTCCTGATGGAAAGAGAGCTATTGGCACCAAATGGGTTTTTAGAAATAAGAAGGATGAAAGGGGTGTGGTAATAAAGAACAAGGCTAGACTGGTGGCTCAAGGGTATACACCAAAGGAAGGGATTGACTATGAAGAGGTCTTTGCTCCAATAGCAAGGATTGAAGCTATTAGATTATTCCTCGCCTTTGCATCGTACAAAGACTTCACAGTATACCAAATGGATGTGAAGAGTGCTTTCCTCTATGGAAAGATTGAGAAGGAAGTTTATGTCTGTCAACCTCCAGGCTTTGAAGATCCCAACTTTCCAGACAAAGTATATAGGGTTCAAAAGGCACTCTATGGTCTGCATCAGGCCCCAAGAGCTTGGTATGAAACATTGGCCAAGTATCTTTTGGGCAATGGCTTCAGAAGAAGGAAGATTGATCAGACTCTATTCATCAAGAATGTGAAGAATGATATCCTGTTGGTTCAGATATATGTAGATAACATTATTTTTTGCTCAACCAAGCAGGATCTATGTTGAGAAATTGAAAAGTTTATGCATGACAGGTTTCAGATGAGTTCTATGGGAGAACTCACCTTCTTTCTTGGGCTACAAGTCAAGCAGAAGACAGATGACATATTTATCAGCCAAGATAAATATGTCAAGGAGATTTTGGTGAAGTTTGGCTATGACAACACAAAGATTGCAAGCACTCCTATGGAGCATAATAAGCCATTACTTCCAGATGTTGATGGTGAAGAAGTTGATCAGCATCTCTACAGATCAATGATTGGCTCATTAATGTATTTGACTGCCTCCAGACCAGACATTATGTTTGCAGTATGTGCATGTGCAAGATTCCAAGTCTCTCCAAATCTTTCTCACTTGCATGCAGTTAAAAGAATCTTTAGATATCTAAAAGGCCACGCTGAACTAGGCCTTTGGTATCCTAAGGACTCTCCCTTTGATCTGGTAGCTTACTCTGACAGTGATTATGCTGGGGCAAGTCTTGATAGGAAGTCAACCACAGGAGGATGTCAGTTTCTTGGTGATAGGTTGATTTCATGGCAGTTTAAGAAGTAGAGCATTGTGGCAAACTCTACAACCGAGGCTGAGTATGTAGCTACTGCAAGTTGCTGTGGTCAAGTTCTCTGGATTCAGAATCAGATGCTTGATTATGGGTATAATTTCATGGGCACTGTCATTTATATTGATAACAACAGTACTATATGCATTATCGAAAATCCAGTTTTTTATTCTAAAACTAAACACGTTGAGATAAGACATCACTTTATAAGAGACTGTAATGAAAAGAAACTCATTTAGGTTGACAGAATTGATACTAAGTTTAATGTTGCAGATCTTTTAAAAAAAGCTTTTGAATTTGTAAGGTTTCAGTACTTGGTCACAAGTATTGGGATGCTTCATCCATAATATGTCTTATCTCTCTCCATTTTGTAACGTTTTGTGAACTGGTGATTAGTACTGATTGTTATCTGGTTAATACTGATTGTGTAATGTTAATAGGGATCGGAAAGAAAATGTCTTGGATTGTATTTTCTTGGTCTTGGACTAACTTTTCAGGCATAACACAAGCAGTATGGATATGGTTTGGTGACTAAATGTTACAGAACATGTGGTTCTCTTTATTATGCTCATTCTGAAGCCATAACATGATGGAACTTGCTGTAACTATGGACTTGGTGATGCCAAAGCATTATGTGGCATCTTGTGATATTAATGAACATGAATTGATGGTTTTAGTTAGTCAGATTCATTCTGCACTAAGCCAGTCTCTGCCATTCTATCTGCTTACATATATTGTAACTAGCCTAAGGGCATCTGGCTTAGAGAACAGCGAGCAAACGTGAATCCAACACTTGTGTTAGAGGCAACACCTGCCACGAGCTGGAAACCCTGTCAGGAAGGCCCTTTTAATGGGACTATCTATCACAGGCAGTGCTATGCACTGAAACCATTGGTTTTCACCAAACCAGAGGCCATGTAAGGCCGACCTTGATTAAGTGTTTGTCACCACACTTAATCCCTTCAAAATGGGGTTTCAGGTATTATAATTTCCAAACTTTGAGATAATACTTGATGGGTAAAGTTATACTGATGGTTATAAGTTAGTACTGATAAGCATAGTTAGTACTGATGAACTAGCCGTTAGCACTTATTCCAAAAGTCTGTTATGCAATGATTACTTTTGCAAATTGAGTTGTTACTGTCTGTTTCCTTATAAAAGGGTTTCCTAATTGGTTTCTCTTCACTTATTACCATAAATATTTATAAGGCGATTCAACTAAAATTCTCCAAATCTCTATATATTGCATAACTTTCCAATTGCTTTCACCAAAATTCACTAAAGGCTTTTGCGATTAAATCCCACTTTACTAACCCTTATTCTTCTTGATCATGGCTCCTCTTGATTTTGTCGATAAGCACAACATGGTGGCGTGCTTGGACTTGCCAGAAGGTAATGAAGAATTTACTGAGAAAGTAGCCTTCCTTAACAGAAGCAGCATCAGGTTTGCTTTGCTTTTAAATCCTACTATCGTATGTACCCCTGTCAGGAAGTTTTGGCCAACCGCTATTGCCTCAACAACTGAGGAAGGGGTACAACAGTTAATTGGTACAGTGGATGCCACACAAATTGTTATTACTGAAGCCTCTCTAAGAGAACGTCTTCATCTTAGGGATGCTGAAGGTATTAGCACCTTTCCAGCCACTGAAATCATTGAACAACTCTCATTGATGGGGTACAAACATGGCAATACTTTCAACTTTCACGAAAGTCAGTTTTCCCCACAATGGAGGTTTCTAATTCATACCCTCTTACACTACTTGAGTCACAAAAGGACTGGCTGGGATGATTTTCCCACTAACATAGCTACAGCCTTGATCTGCCTTGCAACAGGCAGGGTGTTAAATTTTTCAAACTATATTTTTGAGGGTATGCTTAAAAATGCAGTTAGCAAAACCAAGTTTCTGATGTATCCCAGGTTTATACAAATGTTTTTGGATCTTCAGAGACAAAACTTGCAGCCTCACAAAAATGTTTATCCATCAAAAATACTCACAGCCAAAGTGTTTTCAAATATGTTAAGGGATGTGGTAGGATATAGTGGGGTTGTAGTGCCATTATTTCAAAATATGCTCATTGTAGAGGGTGAAGGACCATCAAGCATAGGTGGCTCCCAACACATACCCACAGATCCTGAAAACTCTCCCAATAAACCAATTTCATCAACAAGTAGAAAATCCAGACAAGAGAGTGGGAGAACTCAGCCCCATTCTCCTCCTAACTTTGTACCAGATGAGCCTATCTCAGTTGATGTATGAGATAGAATGGTGAGGGATGCCACTACTCATCCAAGCTTAGAAGCTGGTGAGGATAGTGGTAACATCAATAAGAACCAATCCATGCCAACACCTAGTGAGCACTCCTCACAGGGTGGACCCAGGCAACGGCTTAAAAGGGGGGTGTATCTGCTCAGGCTAGGCCTGGGAGTGCATCTCAATTGCCTACTGACCCACCTCTCTCAGCAGGTAACACAGCTGGAAGTGGTGAGGGTACCTTATCACTTCATGAAATAACGAAATTGTACAGGTTCTTATGCAGAAAAGTGAACACTCTGGAGATTGCTTTGGATGAACACAAGAAAGTTGCTGCAAAGGTTCATACCAGGATGCTCCTAAAGATGAAAAGGCTAGAGCATTAAGTCAAGCTTCTCTCCAAGCCAACTGCAGAAGCATCTCCAGTCACCACATCTCTTAAAAGAAAGGCCAAGTTCAGAGTTTCTAGTATCTCAACAGAGGATTCTACCAAACAGGGGAGGAGTTCTGACATTCAAGGTAGAAGAGAATTTGGTCAGTGGCAAGGTGGTCAAGCTTTCTAGAGTCCTTTTATTGATGATGGAGAAGTACAGGTCAACATTGATGCAGAAAAAGTACTTAGTACTCCTACATGCACTATCAGTACTATCCCAGTTAGTACTGTTAGTGTTATAGTTAGTACTGATAGTACTATAGTTAGTACTCCTGGAATTCTTCAATCAGTATTAAGCCCAATCGTCCAAGTAGCTGCTGAACTACAACAAGAAACAACTACTGAGGCCACCACCATCACTTCCACTCCACATGAAGATAGTGATGAAGAAGATAGAGAGAAACATGCTGTATTGGGACTTCAAAGCTTGAAGAAATCAGTCCCTATTTCTCCCACTTACAAGAAGCCTCTTGTGTTATATCTAAGAAAGAAGACCAAATCAGCAGCATCCAAGCCTAAGGAAAAAGGGGTTGTTATTCAAGAAGGAGGTGCTCCACCATCACCAACCTCCTCATCTCCAAAGATAGATCCCAAAGACAAAGGCAAGGGGATTCTGGAAGAAGAACCAAAGAAGAAAAAGTTTTCTAGGGCTGAGATTGAAAAGTTGAATGTTGAAGCAGCAAGGAAGCTTGCAGCTGAATGGGATGAGCAAGAGATGCAAAAAGAGGCTACAGAGAAAGAAAATAAAAAGATGGCTAAATTGAATGAAGACTCGCAAACATGGGATGACATGAGAGCCAAAGTAGAAGCAACTCAGGAAGTACAACAGAAGCTGCAAAAAGATCAGAATACAAGTGTTAATGAAGCAGCTCAGTTGTTCAATGAGATCTTGGCTAAAAGACAGAGCCAGTTCAGACAGCAAAGAGAGGTTAAAAACCTCCAAACAAGAGTCGGCAAAAGATGTATCTATGTAAGTACATCAAGTATCAAGGTGAAGACAGAAGAACATTGAAGCAGCTTAATCAGTTATCTTGGGAGACTCTTCAAAGACTAGCTGATTTAACTCAAAGAAGATTTCTGGACTTCAAACCTATGCATGAAGATGATTTTGTTGAAAGATCACAGCCAATTGGAAGCTACAAAAGACCATCAGAAGAAGGAGCTTCCTCAACTGCACCCAAAAGACTGAAAGCATCTGAAGATGAAGGTGGACTCACTGAAGAGGAGCTCAATCAGATGATGTTAATTGAAGCTCCAGAAGAAGCATTGTATTCAGAGCCCATCAATACCAGATACCCAATCATCAACTGGGATATCTACACTGAAGATGGAAAGAGGCATTGGAGAATTCGCAAAACTGGTGGAAGGAGAAGTGCCTATCTGTACTTGGTAGATTTATTTGCATTCATTGACGGGGAGGATCTACTCAAGCTATGGGAGTTAGTCAAAGAAAGGTTCAAGAACAGAGATCCAGATAATGATAAGGATCTAGAGCTACTCTATGAACTCCAGAATATCTTTGAACCAGATCCATCAGGAGAGCAATGGAGGTTTCAACCTGGTGATGAAGCTCTCAGCTGGACCTTGATTGATTCCTGTGGACTGCACTTGGTTACTACATGCAATGGAACTGACATCTACATGCTGGTTGAAAGAACCTACCCACTTGCACTTAGAACTCTTCTACAGATGCTGACAACAGGGCTAAGGATGGGTAATGCAGTTGAAATGGCTAAGGAGTTACTGATAAAGATCTTTGACCAAGCTGGAAGACCTAGTAGAGGAAAGTGAGTTTGGAAGAATCCTCAAGGACTGAAGAAACTTGTGATTCAGAAACCCAATCACAAGTTTAGGAGAGGATTGTTGTGAAATTCACTTCAGGGAGTTAATACTTATTATGTTAAAGTTAGTACTGATAGTATTATTGGAAGAGTATTAACTAGTTAGTACTGATAGTGAAAATATTAGTACTGATAGTGTTAGAGTTTGTACTAGTCTATTTAAGTATGTCGTGTAAGGTTTGTAACAACATATCTTCTATACCAATAGAAGATATGATATACTTAATGAATAGTTATCTCTGTAAGGGATCTCCTTAGTGTATAAAAGGAGATCCTAGCTAGGTTAAGCATATACCAATACTCTAGCCATCTTAAGAAAAGCTTCAAGGTTGTAAACCCTAGTACTAGGAGACTACTCGTATTATTAATCAATAATATTGAAGCTGTTGGTGTTATACTTGTTCTTACATTAATCTTCTAAGTGCATTCAAGTAGATTCTGCATACTTGTGTGCATCTACAACAAAGTTTCTCATTGTTGTTTTGGGAACCATCCAAGCAACTAACAAGTTTACAAGCTAAGTGTTCTAGATACAAGGTTTGGGACTCCACACATCTCTATGCTATAACGCTATGCCTAGCTAAGAATGGATCGAACTAGTCCAGGGTAGCTTGTGTTCTAGGCCTTGCTACGATTGTGCTGGCTAGATTCGCCCGGGGCCCTGCATTGAGATCTCACACATATTGGATTGATTATTGATTTGATTGGTTATTGATTGGATTGATTGGTTTGTTGGAATGTTGCTTATCTGTCTGCCTTAATCGCATCTAGCAATTAAACTTTATCAGGTCCACTGTTACTTTTGTAACTAAAATCTATGAACTCACCAGCGTAAGCTGACCTTTTAAGCATGTGTTCTCAGGTTTAAGGCGATAGCTCACTACTGGAAGACGCTTGGCAAGAGGCATGGTCGTAGGCGACTCTGATGAATAAACGAGACCGCTTTAATTATCTTTTAGGCCTATTTCCGCACTACTATCATTAATGTGAACTTATGGTTTTCAATTAATGAATCTTATTCTAAATAAATGGGATAAAAACCATTCTTTGTACCTTATGTTGTGATACCAAGATTGTAGCACCCAAAGGTTTATATGCTTCCGCTAGACCTAAATTTTGGGGTGTTACAATCATGAAAGCGATATAAACCATGATGATGAGATTCTTCCTTTGTTTTGTTCGAAAATGGATGAGGAGGAAGATGAAGTTTGAAGGAGAGGTATTTCGAAAGTGAGAGATTTGAAAAAAAATGGGGATTGGTGGTTGTGAGACGAGCGTAAGGGATTTTATGAGGAAGGAGGAATTTTTGAGATTTGTGTTTTTTTTTATTAGATAGGATTGATTTTTAGATTAAGATAACCAATATTTATATACCTAGACTTTAGACGGAAGAAAAAACACGTATGCAAGAAGGTTTCCTAATGAAGCCACATTTATCACTAAAGCATGTGTTAAAAAAAACAAATAAAATATAACCATATAGGTTCCTGTGCAAGTATACTTATTCTAAGCTAATGTTATTTAGAGATGAATTTTAAGAAAGTCATACCTCTAGTGCAATTATGAGTGTCCTTTTCTTTTGACAAGAAAATGTCAATAGATAACTCCGGTTCCTTCGAGATCTAGGTGGTGGTTTAAGATACCTTCTTAGGAAAGGTAATCTTGTTACCAAGGAATTCCTATGGCTTGATTAATATGAGCTTAACTAAACAAAATGACAAGAAAGGTTAGTGCATTTTTGTAAGATAAAATAAGAAAGAAAAAATATGATGTTGTCATCCAATCAACATCCTACAAAAGTGTTTTTAAGACATGGTGTTTGTTTTTGTAGAAGCCTTCTTTGTAGTTTTCAATTATACACGGATCGTGTCAAGTTTTTAATGTACAATAGACTCTAAAAACTTGGTAACGATGCTCTGCAAATTGTGGAAAACTAGAAGGGGGCGTTGAATAGTTTTACCGATTAAAACTTCTTTTGAAACTATTAGATCGACTTATGTCAATCTATTTAAATGTGTGTGTTGGATGTTGATAGATAAGTATATAAATAAGTAAAGCAAAGATAAAGAGTAAGAATAGTCAAAGGGCTATCACATTTAGTTTTTATTAGAAGTGATGGTCATTCACATTTAGGAACTTTGTAACGTGTGTTAGATATCGTGCTAGAATAGTCAAAGGGCTCATGGATTGGGCTAAGCTAAATGGTTAGACGTTTAGTTAAGTTAGCCTTGTATAAGTTCATGTAACCCAATCCATGTCCAAGCCCATCTCAAGGCCCATGGCCAAGCCTTAGGGCATCATCTCTCTTACTATAAATACCCCTCAAGTATGTCATTTGAGGGGTGTGCTTGAGTGTGTGTGTGTGTGTTTTTCCTTGAAGCAATATACAACTTATTGTTTTCTTTCTTCTCTCTATCTCTCTAAACATACATACGGATTCATATTCAAGTCACCAAGTTATTTCTTTCTTATTTACGCATATTGTGTTTTGGTTCATGTGGTACTTGTGATAAAGATAAGGTATACGTGATAAAGGGGTATAACAATTGGTATCAATCGCCTAACAATGGTTTAGGAGTGTTTGTGTTTGTTTTGAAGGGTTACGCGTATAAGCTCACGTTTTACATATTTGAAACGCTTAAAGCTTTCATTTTTTCACCAAAAAATTCAAGATTCTTGTGGTTTAAGGTTTATTTGGTGCTAAAGTTTCAGTTCTTTGCAAAAAGTTCGTAGCTTTACGTGTTTTTCTTCATTTTAAGCTCGTATTTGGTTATTGGTCATTTCTACTCATAACTTTTCTAAGCACTTTGGGTGAAAAAGGTCAACATTTTTGTGTTATTGGAGTGTTGTTAAGGATATCTGTGCAATGAAATCATTTGAATCGTTGGAAATTTCTTACGAGTAGAAGTCAAAAAGTCAAAACCCTAGTTTTCTACTCGTAACTTTTCTAAACACTTTGGGTGAAAAAGGTTAACATTTTTGTGTTATTCGAGTGTTTTTAAGGATATCTGTGCAAGCGAATTTGTTTGAATCGTTGGAAATTTTTACGAGTAAGTCAAAACCCTAGTTCTACTCGTAAGAAAGTCAACTACTCATAAGTTTTCTACTCGTAACTTTTTGGTAAAGAATCTTCGGGCTATAGCTGTTACTCGTGCTTCCCTCACTTGGATAAGTGTGTGGAACACTTCGACTTGTGGATATCCCTTACGCTGTGGCAGTGTAAAGGATTTTTGGTTCTTAACCATAGTTTACGCATAAGCTAAAATCTTACGAGTAACTCTACGCATAACTTCACAATTACGCGTAAGGTTTACGAGTAACTTTTGTCTACGCATAAGCTTAAGGTTACGCGTAAGATAAGCTTTTTACGCATAAGATCCTACGCCTAAGCTTCCTACGCATAAGATCCTACTCGTAACCACATCCTACTCGTAACCACATCCTACTCGTAACCATATCCTACTCGTAACTTCTTTGGTCTACGCCTAAGCTCTTTCTACGCCTAAGGTTAAAAAATAAAAATAAAAAATAAAAAAAAAATTCAAATTTTGAGGAGACTAAACGTTCAATTTTTACGCGAGATTCAAATTTTGGTTTAACTGTGAAAATTTTGGTCAAAAATTCAAATTTTGGGCCTAAATTCAAATTTTTCGGTCAAATTTGGCGTCAAAATTGTCATAACTCAAATTTTTCATACGACCTTAGAATTGATTTTTAAAGTGAATTTCAAATTTTGGGTGAAAATTTTTTTACTAAGAACCAAGATTCTGATGCGACTTTGAAACACCTCAACCGGGCTTAATCTTCATCAACCACAACTCCTTTATCGTTGAATCGATCCTACATCAACTTTATCATATCATACCTTCATCAATGGCTACTCAACAAGATATTCATGCAGCCGGTGCAGAAAACCGACCTCTATGTTGGCAAAAGGTGGTTATCTTCAATGGACAAGTCGAATGCTCCGCTACATCAAGACCAAACCTAATGGAAACTCATGATTAAATCCATTCAGGATGGACCCTTCAAGCCTCGACAAGTTCATGTCCCTGGAAATGCAGATGCAACACCTCCCATCACTATCCTCTCATCTTCCTGAATCGAATACACTTGAAGAGGATCAGAAACAAGTCGATGCAGATGACATGGCAATTCATATTGTCCAACTGGGTTTACCAATAGACGTCTTTGCTGCGGTAGAGCGGTTGTGAAAGCTGCTTTCGATATGTGGGAACGTGTTAGGCGGCTATGTTATGGAGCAGAAATTGGTAAACAAGACATGGAGAACAAGCTGCTAACTGAATGGGAGAAGTTTACATCTACACCAGGAGAATCCATTGAATCCTACTATGGAAGGGTTTGCACTTTGATGAATGAGCTTATCAGAAACAAGTTGGCACCCAGAACTATCGTTCAATACATCAAGTTCTGAATAATCTACGGAAGAATGGGGACGATATGTCACTATTGTCAACCAAACAAAAGACCTTCATCGGGTGAACTTTGATCAACTGAATGATTTTCTGAAACTAAACCAAGCTGAAGCAAATGAAGTCAGGCAAGAAAAATTAGCAAAGAATCATGATCCATTGGCACTCATTGCAAAGACTCAACCTCCGGTGAATACACAACAACAAGCTTCATCATCTTCCAACAACAACAACTTGCAGCAATACATTCCACAACCACAACAACAATTCTATCTAGATCCACAATACCAGGAACAAGGAATCACTGATCTAGAATCTGATCAAGAAGACCCTATGTCCCAAATAATTTCTCTCTTGGGTCAAGTAATCAAAGGTCGCTATTCCACACCTACTAACAACAACCAAAGGAAATCATCAAACACTCGCAGGCAAACTGCACAGCGGTGTGAATATGGGTAATCAGGACAAATGGTTGGAGTTATTGGGAATCAGCAGGATATGCTACTTGGATTTCGCATGGGTAATCGAGGCGGTTACGAATCAGGGAAATCAGAATGGACAGAATGTTAGGAATAGAGCAGTGGGTAATCAGAATAGGTATGTAGCAGCTCCAGTCATTGGGAATTATGGAAATGTGAATCAGGGTAATCAGATTAAGTGTTATAACTATCAAGGAGTGGGTCACATGGCAGAAAGCTGTCCCACTAAGCTGCACAAAAGAATGGTGATTTTCTTGGGAAAGCTGCTTTGTTAGCAGATAAGCAAGAAGCGGGGTTCAGTTGAGTCTTGAGGAACATGACTTTTTTGCTATTATGGATGATTTGGAAGACCTCGAGGAACTCAATGTGAACTGCATCTACATGGCAAATCTTCAGGAGACTAAGTACGACACTGACTCTGACGCACCTCCTGTCTATGGCGCAAATCAGTATCTAAGGTACCAATCATTGATCCATGCTATAACAATGTCATATGTGATGTGTTTACTCATGATGAACAGCATTCTGTGACATCAGCACCTACTTATGATACATACATGGACAATCCGAGTTGTAGCAATACTAACTCTGAAACTCTAGATGTGGATCCTAGTGGAGGCTGTGTGGCACAAAATACTGAGACTGATGAGGAAACACGTGCTTATGTTGAATCATTAATCAATCAATGTGGCATTGAAGTTGAGAAAGTAAGAACGGTCAATCGTGAAGTTAAGGCCGCGAATAAGAAATTGACCGCTGAGCTTGAGAGTTACAAGGAGCACGCCAAAGCTTATGAATTTCATTCAAACAAACTTTCAGAATTAGAAATTGGTTATCGAGATTCTGTTTTAAGAGAACAACAATTGCAACTCAAGTATGACACACTTGATGTGAATCTGAATTTGAAAATAAAATCTTTAAACAAGGAAATTTCTGATCTAAACAACCAACTTTCTAAACAAAAAACACTGTTTTCTGATCTTGAAAAAGAAAAGAAACAGTTGATTGCTGATTTTTCAAAACGAGAAGATTCTCTTCTTGATGAAATTCTGGATAAAAATGAAACTATCAAAAAATTGGATAATTTGCTTCTTACAACGGGTCATTCCGCTAAAACAAACAAGATGCTTTCTAATCAAGCAAATCCGATTTTTCACACTTCACATAAAATGGCTCTTGGTAACTCACCTCCTTCGTTCCTCAAGAAAGCTCAGAAAGAACGGAATGTGTTGAACAATGGACAACCTTTGCATGAACCCATAATTGTTCGTGATTCTCTTGAAACGTTGGAACTATCTGAGGAGAGTAGATCAAAAATGAAACAAAAGAATCCAGATCTTAAACCGATTGATTATAACAAATGGAACAAAATTAATGGGATTACTTTTGTTAATCAAAAAGAAACGTCAAAGTCTTCCATCACACCAAGTGTTTCAAACAAAGTGTCAACACCAGTTTCTAAACCAGTTTCGAAACCAGTTTTAGTTTCCAAGTCTCTTTCGAAAATCGAACAAATGTCTTCAAACAATCCTTTTAACACAAGTGATACTAGAAGCATTTTAGATGACGTTAAAACTAGAATTGGGTATCTTCAAGAGACTGTTAAAACTAAAACCAATATTACAACAAACATCTGGTTTAATAGTTTTGATAATGAACAGAAAAAGTTTTTTGAAACTCTAATTGCCCCTCAGCTGAATGCAATCAATGCAAGGGTAATTCATGTTGAACAAGCACTTTTGAAAGAAACAAGTGACTTTGTCAAGGACCATAAATCCCTGGTAAAGCAAGCTAATGAAAGTGTTGAACACATCAAACTTTTGGAAAATTTGAATGATTCTCTCTTCGAAGATGTTATGTCTACCGATATCATGTCCATTATTTTACAAACATATTATGTTGAAGATCATGAAAGACTCCTGTTTGAGACCTCTGCAATTGTTTCAAAATATGAAAAAGCTCTTGAAAAACTTGAAAAAGAAAACGTGTCCTATTTTAAACAGCTTGATCGAAAAACCGAGGAATGCAAGTATGACAAACTGTCGTATGAGCGTGCCTACAAGGACATGCAAGAGCAAAATGATCTTTTGAGAGCTCAGCTGGGATGTCTAAAAGGAAAGGCTGTGGATACTAAGATTGCAAAACCATTGACTGAGGAGAAAATAAATGTTCCAAAACCGGTTTTCAAACCAAAAATGTCTATTTCTCAGTTTCCTCCAAAAGTCAAAGAGAAAAATGATTTGTCAAAAACAGTCACTCCACAGACTTTGCTTATCAAAAAGAGAATTATCAAAGCTTTTGAAAAACCTGTTTTTGAGAAAGAAAAAGTGTTTACACATGGCAATTCTAGGAATAGTACACGGAATGTGACCAAAAATCCAGTTAAAGAATCTGTCGGTTCTAACAACGTGGTCAACAATCACTATCTAGAAGAAGCTAGGAAAAAGGCACAGACTCGAAAGGACGGAATTCTAGGTGCAACATCTAGGGTGATGAATTCTACAAGATTTCAAGGCATTGCTAGTAGTAGTAAACCATTACCTAGGAACACTCTACAAAAGACTAGGGATTGGCTTGCATCTAAGAGTAGTTGCGCAAAAGAAAATGCTATGCCCTTAGAAAACAAAACTAGGAATTCTAAGGTCTTTTTGAACAAGAATCAATTTCCTAAAGACTGTAGTGACAAAGTTAACGCTGCTGTTTTAAACAAGAATATTGAATTTGTCTGTACTACATGTAAAAAATGTATCTTTTCAGCTAATCATGATGCATGTGCCTTACAATATCTCAAGAAAGATAATTCTCGTGCCAAGGCACAATCCACTAAGACACCAAATAGAAACAAGCCCGTTGATAAAATGTCAAACAAAAGGAAACCTAATAGGTGGATCTCTTCAGGACGTAGTTTTTCAAAAAATGATTCTTCCGCTGCATCTGATAAGAAAACAACTCCTAGATCTTACCTTAGGTGGATACCCACGGGCAAAGTTTTCAACCAAATAGGTCTTAGATGGATTCCCACAGGAAAGATTTTTGATACTTGCTCCAACACAGATAATAGTAAAACTCATCAAGTTAAGGAAGTCAAAACCACTACAACCGTTGATAGTGATCACCCTCACCGTGAGGAATCTTGTACTTCTAACACTGTTATTTGTGAAAACTCTTCTTCTTTGGTTGCAGGTGAATCAAATATCTCTGAACCCAGCTCATCAGAGGGTTCCAATTCTGTAAAATCTTCTTCTTCATTTTCTCTATCTTCTATTTTTGATTTTCCATTTCTTTTATAAAACCAACAAAAGCAAAATACAAAAATAGAAAATTTTCAAAAAATACAAAAACAATATAAAATCAAAAATCCAAAAATATTCTTCTACGACATGTCTCTTGTATAATCGATATTCTGTACGTATCTAGAAATGTCATTCAACAATGATACGGGCATGTACAGATGCTTGAGCGAGAGTTCTTTAATGTTTTTCAAAAACATGTCGTTTCTCAAAATTTCTTCAAATAATGGCTTTCGTATACTTCAGTACGAAACCCGGACTTCAAAATAATGGCTTTCGTATACTTCAGTACGAAACCCGGACTTCAAATTAATGGCTTCTGGACACATCAGTTCAGGACCCGCGCTTCAAAGAAAGGAAAGTGCTTATCAAAATCAAAGGTTTTAAATATTTTTTCAAGCGCTATTCCTTAAAACATAATGGCTTGCAGTTACTTCAGATTGCAACCCGATCTTTAAAGAAAGGAAAGTGCTATGCAAAATCGATTTTCATAAATGTCGAGCACTTATCCTAAAACAAATGAAGATTATTCTTCTCGAATATCTTCAAAAGATTTTCAAAATCTTCTTTTCATCTTGCGTACCATTGATTCGAAATTTTTTCAAAAAGATTTTTCAAAATCTCTCAAATTTGGTACCAAGATAACTCCCTCTAAACCCTTAATTGATTCTAAAATTTTCTGTATGAAAAATATGCTTTCGTTAAGGGGGAGTATAAAACAAAAAATTGTTCCAAAATTCATGCTAAATCAGTTTCTCTCCAAATGCTTTTCGAAAAACATATCTTTTAATCATTTTGTTTCAAAAACATCATGGATATGCTATTTTTGAGGGGGAGAAACGTGATTAAAATGTGATCAAAAAGTTTAATGATCGTTGTTTGAATCTCAAAAGAGCTCGACTCAGATGGAACCAATGAATTGACGAGTAATCAAAGTCAGTAAATGTACCATTTCGAGAAACTTTCTATGGACTTGACCAGGACGGATAATAATTTCAAGCTAATTCTCTAGTGATGTAAACGTGTCTCGAATCGGTCTAGTTCATTTAAAGTCGATCAATTCAAAAAGTGCGAACTCTACCCTCTATGTGCAGATTTCTGTCAAAACTTATAAGCACATGTGAAGGGGGAGTGTTTCTGAAAATATAAAACTCTCGAAGTGTTCCAAACATGTTTTTCTATCAAAAACACTCTGAGAGATTTTCAAGAAAAGGTTTTATGGCAACATGGGACAGTCATGGAGTTATAAGGTGACTAAGGATAGGAAATTCGTCCTATGATCCGCCAGAGCCGGAGGGATCTACCCAAGGACAATACCCATAGTTAGTATTAGAAGTCCTTAGGTATGATTGGAAAAAGGAGTAATGTGAGAAAGGAGAAAGAAGGAGTTGAAGAATTAAAAAGAAATATAATGAGAAAGGGTGAAAAGAAATAGCCCTCCATATTCAACCTTAGGGCAGAAACCGGGTTCAATTCATCTGCTACTGGTTGTCACTAAGATGACACTGGTATTGAAGATAAAGACGTCATGGACCCAGTGACGCACTGCACTAAACCTTCTAGCCACTCAATTCCTCTTAAAAGGGATTTGTTTCATTCTCACTGGGAACCCTACATAATCTATCGACTTTCTCTTAGAGATTGTTGATATTGAAGAAGGAGACCCTCTCCCTAGTCTCCGCTCAGGAAAACCAAAATGCACTATTGAGTCTAGAGCCACGAGATTCATCAAAAGATCTCATAGGAACACATGTCATGACATCGCTTGTTGTTCATCAATAAGGACACAAGTGCTATAGAGTCCTACGCAGATCTTAGCAATCTGCCAGAACATTTATGAGAAGTTTCACATCTGTGATCTTCAGTGATTGAATGGAAACTCCTGCCAGGGTCAACATCAAGCAGCCCTGACAGCAGGTCACTTCGGTAATTCTCCGTGGATTACGCTTAGTGTGTCTCAAACGGTCTACAGTCGTGAGGTGATGCTTCGGTGTACCTCAGCGACTCATCTGAACTGTAGATGTACTTCGGTATATCGCGTTATCTCACTTGTGGGACTCCAGTTCAGGAACGGCCCTTGTGAGAATTAGAGACATGTTTTCACACTATGCTGTTAACACCCTCGAAATTCAAACTTGTAAGTGCCGGAATCCGCTTATTACTAACTGTTTTTATGTTTTCTTCTTATGGAAGCTCCGAAGCGGATGGATCGTGTTGAGACTCGCCGCATGCTCATACCAACAACACATGAAAGTTCTCATCACAATCAAAGGCTACACAAAGTTTAAAGACTCGAGAACTACATCATTGGTAACCAAAAGACAAATAGAAGTGTGAGCATGGTGGAGAAAGGCGTGGAGACACCTAACCAACGAAGTTGACAACGGCAGACAACCACATTATCTGATCACAAATCATGAAGGAACAAAGAATCAAGACTATTCTATATCTACGCACAAAGTTCGAGCTCAAGAAAAGTAAAGACCTAATCAAGTGGAGCATCATTTGAATGACCACCCATTAGGGGGAGATTGTTAGCCTTAATAGTTTTTATTAGAAGTGATGGTCATTCACATTTAGGAACTTTGTAACGTGTGTTAGATATCGTGCTAGAATAGTCAAAGGGCTCATGGATTGGGCTAAGCTAAATGGTTAGACGTTTAGTTAAGTTAGCCTTGTATAAGTTCATGTAACCCAATCCATGTCCAAGCCCATCTCAAGGCCCATGGCCAAGCCTTAGGGCATCTTCTACTTGTACTATAAATACCCCTCAAGTATGTCATTTGATGGGTGTGCTTGAAAGTGTGTGTGTGTGTGTTTTTCCTTTGAAATAAACATCATATTGTTTCATCATTCTCTCACAACATACACGGTTTTATATCATTCAAGTCACCATCTTCCTTTCTTTATTTCATCTTCTTATACGTATATGTGTTTGGTTTAACGTGTTCTAAGCAAAACGTGGGTATTGGTTTGTGATAAGGTTGATAGATATAAGGTCCTACAGATAAGTATATAAATAAGTAAAGCAAAGATAAAGAGTAAGAAGCAAAAAACCACAACGCGAGTATTTATAGTGGTTCGGCTACAAGGGCACCTTCCTTGCCCTACTCCACTCCCCGACTCACCTTGATAACGCTACACGCGTCGTTCGGGGTCAAAGGAACTTCCTTTTCGTCGAGCAAGTTTTTTAACACCCTGGGCAGTGAACCTAATCGTTGTAGTGTAGTATTAGGGTAAGCCACGGGAATTGATATCGTTCTCTAGGGGAATAGGAATGCTAGTGAGAAGTTACTACGCTAAGGTTGGGGTTGAGGAAGATTATTTTTTATCTTTTTATGTTTTTTAGGAAATGGAAAGGTACGAATCTTGGGGTTTGGATTTGAGGGTTGGTATTTCTACCGATTACTTCTACTTATCTAATTATCTAAACTAAGGTGTATGTAGTCTATGTCTAATTATTGTGTGCTCGTATGATGATTTAAAGATGTGTTTACTTAGGTTTTATTACTCCTTAATTGTTTCCTATTGATGGTTGAATTGTCACGTCCTTATTCTTAATCGCGTTGTGTGTCTAAGGTCGTAGGGTATGCGTTTATCCCTAACTCTTTGAAACTACCAAAGGTTATCGCCTACAAAATCTCTATGATTTATAAACTCAACTCTAAGGTACTCTTCGGATGGTTTAACCTACAATGACTCTAGGTATTATAAGCTAAGGTTCACAAAGATTAATCAAGCATTAACTATACAACGAATGACCTATCGCAATACTAGATCATTAACAATTAAGATAAGAGACAACCAATCAATATTCAATAATTAAGTTTCATATTCCCTAAGCAAACACACAAGTAAATTAGCCGGACATGGAGAACATGCAAGCATACACACAAGTAATTGAAGACATAATTGAATTAATGAAGTAAAACACTTATCTTGATGTAAGATAGGGTTTGGAACCCTAAAATACTGTACAAGACAGCCTTGGTTCGGTTTAGGTTTTTACTCCAAAAGACTACACACTGAAAACTAAAAAATTCGGATTCTATATATAAGATTACATATGCGACGGCGTCACCTTTTGATTTGTGACGCCGTCGGGTCGCCGTCATTAGGGTTTCGTCTTGGCACGTTAGTCTGCGACGGCATCACCTTATGCTTGTGACGCCGTCCCTCAGTCTCTCGACGTCGCTGGTTCAAATCTAGGCGTCTGAGTTGCAACGACCTACTCTTTTAAAACCTGAAGCCGTCACTTGAAAATAAGCAATTTGGCTCTGAGCGTCACAAAAGTGGTCCGGCGGCGTCGCAGATAACACCGCGCCCGTCACCTTGAGTTTTAGCGGAGTGTCTCGATTCTTGACTTTGGCCATTTTCTTCGTATATTCGCGCCTTTTCGTCCGAATAAGTGCCATTCCAGCATTTTGCCTTCAAGATACCTAAAAAGTGAAATGGAACGATATTAAGTAATAACGGATACAAAAGTGATCAAATAAGGGCTTAAACGACCCCTAAAAAAGGTACATTTTAAACCTTATCAAATATCCCTACACTTGGTATTTGCTTGTCCTCAAGCAATTGTGCTTTTAGCCAATTAATTTATAAGTTAGGGGTCATGAAGCATTGGTTTAGAACAATCCACAACACATATAAGCCCCGCAAAAGTCATAACAAGCACAGAAATTACATACTAGCACCTCACATGGGGTGTTTGGATACTCACATCTCTCGGGTGTATATGAAATATAACAAGTTTGAAATGGAAGATAAACACTCATTAACCGGTGCTAGTACATAGATTACCATAGGCTTGAGACTAGATCAAACCTCCATCGCTTTGGCGTAAGCACCTAGGAAAGACTATCAAAGAGGTCTTTTAAAGGGTTGTAATGTTAGGCTTAAGGTAGGGAAACAAAGGGTTTGGTGGGATACGCTATTTAGTGGTGGCAAGTCAAAAATTTTTATGTTACAAGCATGCAAAGAATGGCGTTGCTAAGCCAAGACTCGACACTCTAGACTCTAAATAAACAAACATAAATTAAAGATAGATGTAGGATAGTAGCCCGTATGTTTTTTTTTTTCTTTTTACACTCTTTTTTTTTCTTTTTCTATTTTTTTTTATTTTTTTTTCATACACTTTTACTCTACCATCATCTACGATAACATCAAAATGATAGGGATTTATAGGCACATCCCTACACTTGAGTTTTTATTACTCTAACACTAATTTGACCCGAATTGAAAAGATCAAAACACTTGGAGTACATTATTATGCAAATAAAGGGAATTTGAATTTAACGTTCCCTTCCCGTCATTTCATAAGCTTTAACTTTTCCCATGAGTCCCAATCGTTCCAAAACTGTGTACAAAGGATATGACTCGACTTAGAAACTTATGCAAGCAACTAGATAATTGAACTAAGGGTTTAGTGAGATAACAATAATGCACTAAAAGTGAGTGCATACAAGGTAGGCTAAGGCGATTTGGGTGTACATTTGGGGGTGGGGTGTAAACAATGCTCT
Organism: Chrysanthemum makinoi; assembly: GCA_910596185.1. Classification (NCBI taxonomy): domain Eukaryota; kingdom Viridiplantae; phylum Streptophyta; class Magnoliopsida; order Asterales; family Asteraceae; genus Chrysanthemum; species Chrysanthemum makinoi. The sequence goes on from OU343223.1 coordinate 251,053,025, forward strand.
TCAATGATATTTCGGAAAACTGAAACATCACAAGAACCTCGAAAACGATAGGCTCTAAGGGATTAACTAGGGGTATCGTGTACTAAAGATGAGTACAACGCAAAGGTGTGGGGGAATTACTCAACCGATGTGGAAGAAGTAATTATATTACGGGTATCAAACAAGGGTTATCCTAATGCCTCTTATCATTTAGTTATTCCTAACTACACAAGTGTAGTCTTACTAGCGATCTCAGAATGCATCACAAAACAAGTTCTAGAATCTATTATACTACCGGTTCAAACACTAATCATTAAAGATGAATGCTTTAATTCCTACTAATCTAAGGGCGATCCTCACATTTTGGGTGGAATTTAAGTGGTAAAGGGTGTTTGTGCTAGTCATATAACTTCCTATCCATGAGACGCTTTTGTTAAGACTAATGGCTCACTCCTATATGTCATGAAAAAATTTAAATTTGGTGCCAAAATTACCCTAGCCGACATTTTCTCATGGTTTATTACACAAATGCAATTGGACAAAGAAAATATTCAAGGATAAGCATAGTTTCAAAGTTCCCGTTTTATTTTCCCTCCCTACACTTAAACTGAACATTGTCCCCAATGTTCCCCGAAAGTATCAAAGTTATGATAATGGAAGGTAATAAAAGATGAAAGAAACTAGTACTCCCCTGATTAGCTCGGTAGGATCCGTGTAAAGTGGTGGTTACATTTTTCTTCAAGAAGAACGTTTGCGTGAAAAACTCCTTCTCATCTTATGTATCTTCTTCTTGGTAAATTAAACCTGCACACTTGAAGAAAACAAACGAAACCTTCGCGTAAAATCGGCAGTAATAATATATATAGGACTCTACTAAACTAGGATATAATGCTTGTGGAATGGATGTTTACATAATTTCTGGAAATTTAAGACATGGAAAATTCCAATAATTTATAAGCAGCTCAGAAAACGAGAAAAAGTAATCAGTTGTTTTTGCTCCTTCCTGACGCTGTCAAGTTGTGATCCTGACGCCGTCAGGTTATCCTGACAAAAACTGGTCTGCGATTTTCTGGAAAAAATTTTGGAAAATTTACATCTTTAGAATCTAGAAAAATTTCCTGCAAAACATCCATTATGACTCGATACAAGCATTTGACTCGAACAAACACACATGTATATCTTTTAATTAATTGAAATTCTCATGTTTACGTTTCTTTTGAAAACGTGTGTAATCCTCCCTACACTTATCCCTTATGTAAAATACCTTTATATGTAATTAAGACGAGGTTAAAAATAAAATAAAGAATTTTTACAAATTTAAACATGAGAATAAACAATCAATAAAAGATATATGACACAAACAAGCAAACAATTAAGCATGGGTTGCCTCCCACGAAGCGCTTTTCTTTATTTATGAGTCTTGTAGCTAGACTCGTAGTCGTGCCCCTACGTGACTTCATTACCGTCACTTTCTTCCTCATGACGGTCTCTATTGGGGGATTCCATGTTGTAAAAATGCCCTATGATGCACCTTTCTAAGAGGTCGTCATCTCCCCAATCGGTTCTATATTCCGGTCCTAAGTTCAAGAAATCCTTATAGAAACCGAAAATCTTGGCCATAACATAATCTACTCCTTTCTCTTTATCCTCCTCATTCCTATAATACACCGATAGTTTAAGTTCCTTTTCATCATTGGAGAGTGATGAAAACTTCTCAATCTTAAACGGCATTTCGTAAGCTACATCATCGGTCTCATCCTTGAATCGCTTTATTCCTAATGAGGGATCATAAGTCATCCCGGTGTTTTCTATGAAAGGTTTTCCTAGAATAACGTGGTACAAGCTAGGATCTTTGGCCGTACTAATATCATCCACAATTATGAAATCCGTAGGAAATGTGAAACTACCTACATAGACGGGCAATCCCTTAACTCTACCAAGAAAATTGCAACTAACCCTAGGATTATCGGGATCTTGCCTAGTTGGGATAGGCTTCTTCATTACCCAATTATAGTAGGTGCTAGTCATTATGTTTTTTGGGGACTTGCGGTCAATGTAGGCCTTTGCCACAAAAGGTGTCCTATGCAACATGGTATGTTAAGATTCCAAGGGTTCCCAAACTTGATCCTAGGGCTTTTCCTAACATACATGTGACGGAGGTCAGGCACTAAGTGAGGGTGGCGAGATACCTCTTCTTCCGTAGGAAACTTATTGAAATAGTCATTGTCTACTTCATCTACTTCCTCGGTTGTTTCATTCATCGGTGTTTCACTAACCTCAAGTATCGTCTCATGGTTCGCTTCGTCATTTGTTCTATTAAGTTTCACTAAGGTGATGGTATTGACAAATTGAACATGCTTAGCTAACTTACTTGGGTCCTTAATCTCTACACCGGAAGGTTCGGGAGTTGAGATAGCATTAACCTTCCTATCACTATTGGTCATGGCTTTCAAGAGGTTATCTGTCTTCCTATCCATCTCGGCTTGTTGTTGGTTAAAACGGTCCGAGAGCTTAGCTATTTAAGCTTCTTGGGATGCGGCTAGGTGTTACAACATCCCTTCAATGTTTTGTTGGTTAGGGCAGTGATATGGGGGCCATGAGAAATCATTGGAGGTGAATTCTTTGGTTTGTCCCCAATAGAATTCGGGCTTGCCCTTCCATGCTTCTCGGGCGTCATTAAAAGTCCTAGGTCTGGGTGTTGTAGGGAATCTTCCTCCCGTTCCATTAATACGTGAGGATGCGTAGTCAACGAAAGCTTGTTCGGGGAATCGGGTTCAAGTGCGCGTGTTATCACTACACGGCTCACACGAGGAAGAAACTTTGTTCACATGGCGTGAAGACTTAGGATTTTCGTAGGAGCTCATTAGGAATTTAACTTGATCTTCAAGCTCGAGCATCCTACGGTCGGAAGGTTGTGAGTCAATGGGAGACAAGGAGATTGCCTTAACGGTTTTGGGCAACTCACGGGGGTCATTCCAACTTTCGTTGTCATAGAGAGCAAGGTCCTCTATTATACCCCATGATTCTTCCGCGGTGAGATCACTAAGTTTTCCACCGGCCGCTTGGTCAATGTGGTGGGGAAGTTGACATGATCATAGAAGAGTTGGACTTGGAGCCAAAGATCAATGCCGTGATGAGGGACTTTATGGAGTAAGTCCTTGAATCGAGTCCATGCTTCCTAGAGAGATTCACCTTGACGTTGTTGGAACATCAAGATATCATTCCTAAGCTTAGTGGTTCTCCCTGGTGGGAAAAATTGAGCAAGGAAGCGAGAGGTGAGATCATCCCAACTTGAGATGGAGCCGGCGGGAAGTCGCTCAAGCCAATTACTAGCTTGGTCCCGTAAAGAGAATTGAAAGAGACGCAGACGCGTGGTCTCCCGAGTAGTAGCATCGAGGTCGATGGAATCGACAATTTTAAGGAAATCCTTAAGATGCTGATTAGGATCTTCGGAACGAAGTCCATGGAATGCACATCCGTTTTGCACCAACCGGACGGTGCCGGATCGCAGGGTCGTAGTTTGGGCTTGGTCGGGAAGCTCAATAGTGTTCCTATAGCCTAGGTGGCTTGGTCTCGAGTATTCACCAAGAGTACGGCCTCTTGGCGGGTCATTTGGTGGTAGGTTGATGAATGGTGGTTGGTTATCACCTTCCACGATGAAAAGTGATGGGTTTACTAACAAAGGTCACTAAGAAGGGGGTGATCGGTGCAAAACCGTCAAGTTATCTCACACAAGCCAGCCACTTGTGAATGGCTAACCGTAAGAAACTCAAAACAGGTCAAACACCAAATGCAATTTAAGATCAGAGGAATATAGGGGATTCCTGGGTCGTTAAGTCCCACGGAGGATGAATTGGTGTTAAACAACTTCAGATGTCGAATAATCACTAAGGATAGTGATCAGTAAGGATTTTGAGATATTTATACCTAAAGAAAAGATTTATAAATTACAGGGGCTTAAATGCAAATTAAAGGAAATTAAAAAGATAAAATATATTAAATAAACGCTATCACTATTTTTATAATGATGAACGTTTAAAAGTTAAAACGTACGATTAAATAAAATTACGTAAACGTACAAAATAAAACGTGAGTTTTAAGAAATAAAATTCCTACAAATATGAAAATGACATTTTTACAATCCTAATAATAAAATAAAATTATTAGAAAAAGAAAATTATTTTTAAAACTATTTATTTAATTATTATTAATTAAAAACTATTTAAAAGACACTTAAATACAAGAAAATATAAAAATAACCTGGAAAAATAAAATTATAACTTAGAAAAATCTAAAATATGATAAAACTTATTTTAAAACTGAAAATATATTTTTTAGACCTTTTATGTATTTATTATTAATTTAATACTATTTAAAACTAATTAAAATGCTAGAAAATACTATTTAAACCAAGAAAATTATGGAAAAAATATTTTTATGACTATTATATTTATCTTAATCTATGAAAATTGAAAACATATTTTTTAAGCTTTTTCTGATTTATTTGTATTAAAAGCTATTTAAAATGACTTAAAAACTATTTAAAATAAAGAAAAATACTAAACAGTGATGGAAAAATCTGAAAAATTCAGGAAAATACTAAAATATTATTCTAAGTCTAAGAAAAATATAAAAACATATGCTTATGTGTAAGAAAATGAGGTTGCAGTGTAACTGCTTATTAATAAGCACTTCAAAATAAGCCAAAAGCCACCCCAGAGTACCAAATGAACACAGAAGCTAGGTAATGCTAAATTAAGTATATCTTGACTATTTAACAGTACTATAGATCACTAAAGAAGCTTAAATTGGATTTGAGCTTATTGGACTATTAATGAAAAACAGTGATCAGGTACTTACTTTAAGGTAGTGCATAAGCCAATCTAATAAGCTAAAAGGAAAAACATAAGTTGGGACTTAAAGTAGACCTGGATAACTACACAAGAACCAAAAATCAGCTCCTCACAAGCTTGAATGAAGCTTGTGAACAAGCTGCAATATGCCTGTGCACACTCAGTGTATGCTGATTATGTGCACAGGGCATATCATAGCTTATTGGAAGCTGATAAAAAGCTTATTGGAGCTTGAATAAAGGAAAACAAAACTGATAATATTAAACTAGACCAACTTAACTAAGAAATCCCAAAATATCACTAGCTCATGACCAAGGGTTAATAACTGAGACATCAACAAAGTTTTGCAAAAATCTGTTTTTCACTATTTTGACTTTTGTAGACAGAAATGGATATTTGACTTTTGTGAACTTTGATTTGATTCTATGTAATGAATAAGTTATATTAAGCTGTAATAAGATAGATTTAAGCTAGAGTACTAAATTATAAGGCGATATGATGAGATTTACATTCCTAAATCTTAACAGTGAACTACAAATTGAGATAAGAAACTATTTTGACTTTTTACTAATAAGCAATGGTTTTATTGGTTTGACTGAACTATAATTACCTAATATAACATGTATCAAATAAGAGCAATGGTGTGAATTACCTTAAACACAGTTTTGACAATAAATCCAAACACCCCTTTATTAGGCAGTTTTGAAGCTTATAGTGCTAAAACAACTTTTCAAATCATAAAAGCAATAAATTAACTTATATAGACTATAATGAAACAGGTTAAAACTGGAATTAGCAACATTTAAGCACTTATACTATGAATTGCAAATTTCAAAGGAATAGCTTACAAAGTGAGTTTACACACAAAACAAAAACGAGAACTGAGATCACACCCTATGGCTTTCCACAAAGCTCTATACCCAAAAGAAATCCAAATTCAACCTTGCTTCAATCTCTGGCATCCTTTCCATGGCATTTTTTTATTTTCTCACTATTTTTTCTTGATTTTTGTGAATTTTTCTGTTTCAACTCTAAACTGATTTGTAATGATTCTAAAAGCTTAGAAAAGCTTTTAGAAAAAGCTTATATGATCTTTTGAATACAATACAACAATTACAAACAACATTCGACCTTATTGAGATTTTTGAAATTAAAAATTGCACAAACTTAAAATCAAACTGTAAACTGAAATTGATGTCTGAGAAAGGTTTATAATACACTGATATTACATAACAAAATACTTGTAAGCTTAAATAAACACTGAAAAGTAAATTTTAACTAAAAAGACATTTACTAAACTAAAACTACACTACTCGGCCTTCTCACTTGCTTCTTTTTCCATTTATATTGATCTTTCTGAATCTGTGGGTCCCACTTGATCTTTCCCATCAATAATATCAGCCTTTGGATGGGTCAAATACATCTTAGCCATCAAATGGCATTTTGGCGCCAAAAAGTCTTTGGGTGGGTTTCTGCAATTAATGCAGTTTAGGAGGATATGGAGGTGTTAGGGATTAGATATACAGCTGGGGGGATAAGTTTGAAAGGTGGAAAGTGGTGGTGAGGTGGTGAAACCACCTGGTTTCAGGTAAGCAGGGGTGAGGGAGAGGGTGCTACAGTGGTGGCGGTATTCTGTTTTTAAATTTTGGGCCGGGTTGGGTTTTTGGGCTTGGCTGGGTTTGGTTTAATATATAAGGTCCGTTTGGTTTAGTAGTAATACAAGCCCAAGGACCAAATGTGTAATTCTGCCAATTTGAAGGACCAAACCTGTCATTATACCAAAGTTATTCCAAGGACCTATTATGCCAAATATGATAAACCAAGGACCATACATGTAATTATTTTCCATTTTAAATGTCCAAGGACCAAAACTGTCAAGTTTGAAACTTGAGGGACCAAATATGTAATTTTCCAAAAGTTCACTATAAGGACCAATTTTGTCATTTATTAATAATACAAGGGTGTTGTTTGAATAATTTCTATTTTTGAACACCCAGGGACTATTTTTGACATTTTTGTAAAGTTTAAGGACTAAAATTGTCATTTTGTAAATTTTAAACTTTAAAGGGTTTGTTTTGACAACTTTTGAATCTTATGGACCTTAAATGACATTTTACAAGTTTTTGAATTACCAGGGACTATTTTTGACAATTTTTGAAACTTGGGGGACTAAAACTGCTAATTATGCAAACTTGATACGTTTTTCACCAGATTTTGATGTTTTTGCATTTAAAACATATAAAACACTTGTTTGTGATATTTTCATCATTTTGATGCGTTTCTGAGTGTTTTCAGATGTTTTTGTAGTCTAGACAGTATAAAAATGATGAGTATTTAGACACTCATCAGGGGGATAGACTACGAGGAAGCTAAAATTGAGAAAAAAAAGCTTACTTGATAGGAATCAAGCAAGGAAACATAAACGAGGTGAAATTCTAACTAGCTATTCCCCGGCAGCGGCGCCAAAAACTTGATAACGCTACACGCGTCGTTCGGGGTCAAAGGAACTTCCTTTTCGTCGAGCAAGTTTTTCAACACCCTAGGCAGTGAACCTAATCGTTGTAGTGTAGTATTAGGGTAAGCCACGGGAATTGATATCATTCTCTAGGGGAATAGGAATGCTAGTGAGAAGTTACTACGCTAAGGTTGGGGTTGAGGAAGATTATTTTTTATCTTTTTATGTTTTTTAGGAAATGGAAAGGTACGAATCTCGGGGTTTGGATTTGAGGGTTGGTATTTCTACCGATTACTTCTACTTATCTAATTATCTAAACTAAGGTGTATGTAGTCTATGTCTAATTATTGTGTGCTCGTATGATGATTTAAAGATGTGTTTACTTAGGTTTTATTACTCCTTAATTATTTCCTATTGATGGTTGAATTGTCACGTCCTTATTCTTAATCGCGTTGTGTGTCTAAGGTCGTAGGGTATGCGTTTATCCCTAACTCTTTGAAACTACCAAAGGTTATCGCATACAAAATCTCTAGGATTTATAAACTCAACTCTAAGGTACTCTTCGGATGGTTTAGCCTACAATGACTCTAGGTATTATAAGCTAAGGTTCACAAATATTAATGAAGCATTAACTACACAACGAATGACCTATCACAATACTTGATCATTAACAATTAAGATAAGAGACAACCAATCAATATTCAATAATTAAGTTTCATATTCCCTAAGCAAACACACAAGTAAATTAGCCAGACATGGAGAACATGCAAGCATACACACAAGTAATTAAAGACATAATAGAATTAATGAAGTAAAACACTTATCTTGATGTAAGATAGGGTTTGGAACCCTAAAATACTATACAAGACAGCCTTGGTTCGGTTTAGGTTTTTACTCCAAAAGACTACACACTGAAAACTAAAAAAATTCGGATTCTATATATAAGATTACATATGCGACGGCGTCACCCTTTGATTTGTGACGTCGTCGGGTAGCCGCCATTAGGGTTTCGTCTTGGCCAAGTTAGTCTTGCGACGGTGTCACCTTATGCTTGTGACGCCGTCCCCTTCAGTCTCTGACGTCGTCTGAATCAAATCTAGGCCGAATCGAGTTGCGACGACCTACTCTTTAAAACCTAAAGCGTCACTTGAATATAAGCAATTTGGCTCTTGAGCCATCACAAAAGTGGTCCGACGGCGTCGCAGATAACACCCGACGCCGTCACCTTCAGTTTTAGTAGCCTGAGTGTCTCGATTCTTGACTTTGGCCATTTTCTTCGTATATTCGCGCCTTTTCGTCCGAATAAGTGTCATTCCAGCATTTTGCCTTCAAGATACCTAAAAAGTGAAAAGGAACGATATTAAGTAATAACGTATACAAAAGTGATCAAATAAGGGCTTAAATGACCCCTCAAAAAGGTACATTTTAAAACCTTATCACACCTACTCGAGAGTTCGTTATCACTACACAACACAAACTCCTTGTGGCGGAGAAGCCTTCACAACGTCGCCTACTCTTTATTCGGTACAAGGCTAGACACCGAGTTCTTCCACGAGGTAGAACCAAACCTATCACAAAGTCGCCTATACTTTATCCGGTACAAGGCTAGATACCGATTTCCATTACAAAGGAGGAACTATTACCCAACACTACACAACACCTATCCCAAAGGAGATCCACTCCTTATTACAACATCAACAAGGATATCAATATCCTTTGACCCAAACTAATCTATCTTGTACATCGATGCACCATATCGAATGTACACCCTAGGCACCTTTCACTAATTCCTTTGACACGAAACCTAGGCACCCTTCACTAATGCCTTGAACACGGACTTTCAGCACCCTTCACTAATGCCTTTGACATGGATCTTTGGCACCTTTCATTTAATGCCTTCGACTTGATCCTTTGGACATCTTTCACCTATGTCTTCAACACCACACTTCTAATGAGAGAGGAAAGAACTATCAACAAGATAACATTAGTAGTCTTGATGATGTCGAAGCTTGGCAACCCATGGACTTGAGCTTGCTCAACTTCAAGAGGTGGTGAACTCGCCTTTAAGAGGAACCTAGAGAATCACACAAACACAAAACTACATAGAAGGATCCTTTGAATCTGAGGTTAGATAGTTTACAACACTAAGAGAGAATGTGTGTGAAAAGGGGTAACTTATAATGAAGAAATGACTCACTATTTATAGACAAAAATCACTACTGTTCCCCGGATCCCACGGATCCCTTACATGAGGGATCCGTCCAGTGTAAACTGGGGGATCCGTAGGACGCTACTCTATGGGTTATGGGTCATGGGTTATAGAATTTGGACCATGGGTATCCAAATAGATACAATGTATCTAGAAGATGCAATGCATCTAGTCAATGGGTCATGGGTTAGCTCCATGGGTTATGGATACTTCCCAAC
>OU343223.1:251062838-251141769 GCA_910596185.1 Chrysanthemum makinoi
ATGAAAAAATATGTTTGTTGCTTATATAATGATTGAAAGGGTTCAAAATGCTTGGAATATATTGTTTAGTATAAGTGTTTGGAATACATTGATGTATGATTAAGTGGATTGGACTGATGGGATGATGTTAGAAGTCTTCTTGGTGTGAGTTAAATTGTTCTTGGTAACGACTTAGTATGAATGTTCTTCATGGCGAGTTAGTGTTCTACTTAGCGACTCGTCTCAATATGAATAAGTTCACTAAATTCAATGACTTGGTTAGCGAGTTAGTAGTTAGCGACTTGTATTTACAAGTTAAGCGAATTTAATAACCCTAGCACGACTTAGTTATCTACTTTGTAGCGACTTGGTTGAGTTCTTTACTTCATGGCGACTTAACTTTACTAGCTAGCAAATTAGCATAGCGACTTAGTGTGCTAAACTATTAGCAACGTGTTTGTGACTCTAGATGACGACTTGTCTTTACAAGTTTGCAACATGGTTTACTTTCATGTTTAGGGTCAAGGATTATTAAAATGTTCAAAGTTTTTTGCTTAAGATGATCTCACTCTCACAACACTTAGGATCTCCTAATTCGACTTGTTGAATCAACATACTCTATGAAAACTGTTATGACATCTCTATTTAGGCAAAAGGTACTTGGTTTCTCTCACATTTGCCAAATGTTACTTTTTGCCTCATACATATGTGTGATATCACTTTTACATGTGTATCTTGGCTCATGTCATGATCACTTTGAAATGCACTCTTACGCCCTTTATATCCCTTTTAAGCTTGTCATGAATCATTTATCTTTATGATTGTACTTCATTGATATATCCAAATTATGTATGTTATCATATAGTTGAAAGTTGTTATATAGTTGCAATCTTTGCCACTCTATCTTTCTCCGTATGTGTTGGGAACTTCTTACGTGTTACTACTTCTATGTCATAAGGGTGCTCTCAATGTCGTCTCACTACTATGTATCATCTAACTGTTCCCACTCATTCTTGTTGATGGTATGATTACCGAACATCAATGGCAAGTTCAATCGAAATGAGCCTACCACCCGGCATCATCAAAAGTTCTTTGAGACGAAGAAATCCTTCCCAGAGTCAATGGGCTGTTATGGAAAAAGCAAGCTGTTATGTGGACCTAAAAAGGCTTCAACAAAATCCGATACTCAAAGTTTCTATTGACATCCTCAAAACACAAACTTCTTCGGAGCAATTACCATGCAATGCTCAATCCCGACCATTTACATTCAACAATTACGGAACACATTTCAATGGAACAAAATCATTGCACGTACTCTTGCGAATCGGATAATAGGGAGTTCACAATTGATTGATATTACGAGCAAGGCTCTTGGAATCACACCATGTAACCACGGCGTTCGCTTCGAATCTCCACAGTCGGACGATCGATTGTATTTCTAATTGGGTTGGGCTATCGGAAAGTATTTCAAGAGCATCGACATCGTCACGGACACATGTATCAACCTTGGAGAGCTATTACAACCATTCGAACTTATGCTTATCCAGGAAAACTTCAGGGGTTATAAAGTGAGAATACCTATCCTGCAAATCCTATGGGGAATCGTTAATAGGGTTGATGTGAATGTCTCTGATCGTATTTGGGAAGAATTCTCGTTATCAATGAACACATTCATATCGATAGAACCTATTTCTGAACAATGCTCAAGGCGAAAGAAACGAGAACAAGCTTGTAATTCCCGACATCGATTCTCTAAGCTTGTTATCCATTACTTACAACAAACTCATAAATTCACTCGGTCTGAATCAACTTTACACAGCGAGAAGATGAATTTGTTTTAGGAAACCTGAAATATGTTCCTAGAGGTACGGATAAATAAGTATTTGGATTGCCAATTCATGATCGTCTTCTCACAGAAGATATCAAGAAGAAGGACTACTTCAAGCAATACATGAAAAGAACCAAACTCTCTGGCGATGTCACACCCTCTCCTTTACACCAAATGCTCCGTGACCAAGTCAGCCTCACACAAGCATCTATGCCTCTCTTCCTAAAAAGAGACTTGAAAGGTCTCCAGATGCGACCCCGTATCCAAGCGAGAAAGTAAAGAGAAAGTGTGGAAAAGGAGATTGGTGAGAAAGCTGAGATTCCAAGTGTCACCAGGCTAAGCTGATGAAGACGATCTTGTCGCAACTTGGAATTCAGCAAAGTCTAGAAAGTTCGAGAATGCTAAAGCTCCAGAGGTGGAGTTGTGTTAAGAGAACCACAAACTACCCGACAACCAACCCCAATGACACATGACAAGGGTAAAGGGGTGGCAAGTATTGAAACTGAACAAGGCTGCCACATGCTCTTAACTATCTCATCATCTCCATCAAGCACCACAAATCAATATGAGTGAAGAAGAACAGAATCATCACATGCTAAGGAATCCGAGTGGTCAAGGTTCCCGAAGCGTTTAAGGAATCTCTTACACTTGGAGAGACTCAATCTGGACTAAAGGATGACACTCTGTTACAAAGGACTCAAGAGGAGAACCTTGAGACAAGATCTGATGAGACCTTGAAGATGGATGAACCAAATCTGTCCACTAACTCTCTATCCTCACTTAAGAATCTTGATGAAGATTTCTCTTTTGGCGATCAATTCATTAATGACAAAACTTTAGATTACGCTCAATCCATGTACTTGTGGCATCCACCAAGACCGACCATTCCTCCAATGTCGGCATCTTCACTAGCAAGCTGCGCTTCCACCTCCCTTACCAACTCAATCATGCATGGAGACACCACCAACATCGCCGCCAATTCGATCCTGTCATTATGGTTGCGCGTGTGGATGCTCCACCGGCTTCCCATCCACATTCTCAACTCTGTCAACTCTTTGGATAAAGCCATTAAAAGGATAGAAGCTCGGAAAGGCAACTTCCTAAATCTGTTGAATCTCACGGTGGATCGAGTCTAGATTGGAGCACCTCAACAATGAAGGCCGCATTCTTCCGCGCTATTGAAGGAGAAGTCAGGATGCCGTGGAATGGGCTATGGAGGCTCCACTTCTTAGGCGTTTCAAGGACCTCCCATCTCCGAGATGAGAGCAGCTCATGAAAGGATGTATGAGTGAAGAGGACAAACATGGGGTTCTGTAAACTCTATGAAGCTCTTGAAGAATCTATTAAGTTCGATAATTATGAGCAGTTTAAGGTTGACGTCGGGGAAAAAGAAGCTAAAAAGAAAAGGAGGACAGTTGTGATGGAAGCATTGATGAAGGATCGCAAAAGATGCGAAGATCCTCCACCAACGGGGGGCTAGGAACTTAGGCGTGGTCCTTCAACAACCAATTCACCTCCATCAAGCCCATCATCACCTCCAAAACCGTCCAATCAATCGGACTCTACAAACAAACAGAGTACTCGAGAAGAAATCTGCTGCACGGGCGACGATTGATTCAAGGTTCACCTCACATCCACTTCTATTCACGATGATCAAGTGGTTCACGAAGAGTCTCAAGTCATGGCTGACTCGAACGGATGAAGATGATGCATCAACAAAGCATATTCCTAAGCCCTCAGAAGACTGGTTTGATTCTTACATGGCCGGGAATCGCACTACCACATCCAGGTTGCTCCTTCAAGAGACACAATTCAAAGTCGCATTGCGGAAGATAGACCTCCTTCTCCGAACCCATGGACCATCCCGGTCGACTCTATGATTCACGACAACAATTGGGCATCGATTATCACCAATAATTACGTAATTCCAGCTGAAGAATCTCTTCTACACTACACTTTGGTAAAGTTTCATTAGTTGGTTTTGTGAACGGAAGAGCATCTCATCCATAACACCAAGAGATCTTGAAGGTCAAGCTTACTAAATTGTCAAAGTCTTCCACTCTGATGCAAATCATCTTCAATATCGGATGGAAGAATGCCATAAGATGCTAAATGACCAAGTCGGTGATCAAATCATTAAACTTCAATGTCAACAAATCTCTTCCTCTTGGTGGTGAACCGGTCGAAGACTATTCAGGGAATTCTTCTTCAATCACGACTTGGACTTTACGTTGTTTCGCTCACGAGGAAGAAGACACCTTTCTATCAATATCAAAGATGAAGGCAACCTACGATCGGGGCAGCGGCGGATGGTTCCTGATCAATGCTGGCGAATGAAGAACAAAGTATGATATTGCGACTTCATGGTATTTCCCAGTGGTGGTTCAAAAGAAGAAGTTCTACATAGAAAGACATGTCTGATAAAAGGCGCAATAATGTCGGATCAAAGTCGCAAATCTTAAGCGTTGTTAGTGTAGAGATCTTTCCGATCTATGGATATGAGTACTTGAAGAAGATTGTCCTTAAAAGAGTTGACCTCAAAGTGTATACCATTGAAGAGAACGACTTCAAACATCTTACGCCAAATTATTTCGAATCTCTATCTCTTAAATCTTCAAGGACACTGGCACTTACCTGCGTGAGAAAAAGGCCTCTCTTGCTTTGCCACTCTTTGGATCGGGGGCCTAGTCATTCGGAAATGAGTTGAGGACTTTCACTTGGCATTGAAAGCTACCAAACCGAGGGTCAACCTCACAAGTCCTCAATGGAATGCCGGGCATGAATTTCATCGAGAATACAAAGTTCTTGACACCCAGAGCGTCATCTTCAGACAGATATGGATCGCGTATGCTTATCGTCTATGTGAACTCTACAAGTTTAGTGATGGTACGCTCAAAATGGTCGAAGAAGAACTTGACACCAGAGTGAAAGAAGCCAAACTTGATATGAAATCTTGGATTAAAACCATTTTTGGTGAGGATGATGATGTGAAGAGATGTGAACATTTCATTGCGCAATCAGACGAAGACTCAAGACCGGAAGGATCTTAAGCACCTTGAAAGTTTTGTTGGTGGAAGGCTCCGTGATGGTCACTACAAACTTCTTGAGATGAATGAAGACTTCTTCAGGGATACCGTTTATGTTTTTTTACTTTGTGTAATATGTGGTGTAATAAATATGAACAACTGCAATACATGTAATAGTGCTAGGATTTGTACTATGGTTTCCCTTGTGAAAAGGGAAACATCTGTATCCATTTTCTTTATCATATAAAATCGGACACATTTTCTCTACAAATATTTTACCTCATACGTATTTAAATCACTTGAGATCCAAAATCTCAAAGGATTTAAGATTTTTGATCGGGGAGAAAATGTGATATAAATATGAAAGATGTTAAAAGATAAGATGACCAATTTTTGTGCAAACTTCTCTCTTATATGTGCTAAACAATTTTTTGAATCTCGAAGCATATATTAAGGGGGAGAACTCTCTTTGCAAATTCATGTCATCAGGGTACACTACACTTTAAATATTTTTAAAGTACCTTGATCACATGGCTTCTATTCCTTTGATGATAAAGGGTTCCCTCTAGTATGTGCAAAACTCTTTTCTACTGAGGTTATATTGAGGAGCAAATTTATGGAAACCTCATCCTTCACGAAAAAAATGCTTTATCTACTTAATTTGATCAAGGAAGTGATGGTGATATTTTTTAGAAAATGGTAAACAAAGAAGTTGATTTCTTCCTCTTGCCTCCGTGTGCAAAACAATTTCAAACATTTGATGCACATGTTGAGGGGGAGCACTTATTCAGGTACAAAATGTTTTGATAATATATCACAAGTATCTGAATTGACTTTCAAATGGTTTTCAATTGGATCCAATGGCAGATAAACAATACCAAATAGACCGACCAACCTTACTTTTGTAATACGGTGATATAAGGATGATAAGGTTAGGTATTGGTTCCATGATCCTTGAGAACGAGGAGGATCTACCCCGAGGACAATCCACTAGTTAGTGTAGAAGTCCTTAGGCATGATGATAAAAGGAAAAAAATGAGATATGGGAAGAGTCTTGGACTAAGACTGAGCTAGTACTGGAATAAACCCAACAAGGTTCTAGCTATGAAGTCTCGGTAAGCACTGAAGGGGTTGAAGAATTAAAAATAATTGAATGAGAAAAGGGTGAAAACAAATAGCCCTCCATTTATTCAACCTTAGGGCAGAAACCGGGTTCAATTCATATGCTACTGATGGTAACATCGGTATTGAAGACAAGACGTCATGGACCCATGTGCCTTGCACTACAACTTCCTAAACCACTCAAGTTCCTCTTAAAAGGACTTGTTTCATTCTCACGGGAACCGACATTATCTATCGACTTTCTCTTAGAGATTGTTGATATTGAAGGAGGAGACCCTCTCCTTAGTCTCCGATATAGGATCCAAATATGCACAAATTGAGTCTAGAGCCACGAGATCATCAATAAATCTCATTAGGACACTTTCAATGAAGACTCTCTGTTTTCACACAATGTGAAAGAGAGAGATTATATCTTGAGTCCTCACGCATTATCCTTGTGGTATTGCGAACATGAGTGATATGTAAATATATTCACAATGAAGATGGAAAGCCTTCTGGAGCCAACATCTAACAAGCTCTTGGTAGGTGGCATGAGAGATCTATTATCTGAGATCAACCATGTGACAAGCTGAGCGAAACAATGGGGCGATTCATTCTTTTGAATCAATCCGTTCAATTAATGGATTGAGGATACCTTTGAAAACCGGTCTTTGTGCTTTAAAACTCTTTTCATTAAGCCGCGTCGGTATTACTAATTTCAAATCAAAAGGTGTTTTATGATTGATAATTGATTTTCATTAAAACCTTAGTTATATTGCAAAAACAATTTCTATTGAGCAATACACGATTGTTTTTTTCTCAAATCTCTTTTCATCAATCGATTGGGCGAAAATTATTTGGTTCACTCACTCCGTGTTGTCTTCTTTGAGACGTTAGGTTTGAAACGACTAGAAGCGGTACCGAAACCTGTCCGAAATTCCTGAAATTATACGTCCTGACGGTACTTTATGCTGATCAGCGAGGAACCGTGGGCGTGCCTCAATTCATCGAAAGTGATCAAAGACACTTTAGGTAAACTGTGCTAACTGTCTTATGCGAGGTACACCCCGGCGTTTGCGAATTGTCGAATGAAATGTCAATCCATAGCCACATGCTCACCCAACACATTCATCTCAAAAGAAATCATGATTAGTGCATCAATGACTCGATATTTTTACTCCCGTACTTACGCTCTGTGCCGCCAATATCATGAATCAGTAAAGCTTCCGCTACTCATTGAAGATATCATGATCGAAATGTGAGCATGTCGGTCTAATGTCACAAATTCACGGTATACCAACTCCACTAAGGATGTGTCGGAGATTCTTGATAAGCCGATGATCTCAAAAGTCGGTTCATATTTACTATCACGTGATGAGAAATGGACACCAATTTAAAAAAGTACAAATATTTCTTTGACTTTGAAGTTGCATAGCTATATGCACCAAGTTTATGATGTTGATGTATGAAAGTCTACGAGCTCAAGAACCAAGTCAAGAAATGTTATGGTTACGTCATGTAAATCATGGGGTGAAAGCCTCCTTAGGGGAGATTGTTAGGAATTCGATAATTCCTGTATTGAAGAGTCGGTCACCCCAACTATTATCTAACACAAGTTAGCTCGTGATTGGTCATTAGTCGTTTTATGTAGTTAGTTAGTAGCGTAAAATAGTTTAGTGCAACACACGTGGGAGGAAGGTCGGGTCTTTACCTTTGTATCCACGATCCAAAGCCGTCGAGGAGATGCGTTTAGTTGCCTATAAATATCCTCTACCTTGCAGGTAGAGGTTGGATGTTCTTTGGTAATCTAATATTCCACAAGTTTCTCTCACTAGAATGTCCCACTCTTTCTCTCTCTAAAACCATCTATGTGCTCATTGTGTTAATGTTATGATGTGTATGTGAAAGTTATATCTTACATTTAAAATGAAAGAATTAAAGCAAAGGAGAGTTAAAATCGTAACTCAATGAAGTTACGCCCGTAACTTGCAAAAACTGAATGGTACGAGAAGCGAATAGTTCGGCGTAACCAGCGAGATAGTATTACATTAAGTAGTTGGTAATCGTCAAAATTAACATACAAAATGTTGGTTACTGTGCGTAATCACCAAGATGAGTTCTGTTTGTAACTCTGTTAAATCGGCAACTACATGAAGTTACTTCATTGTCTCACGAAAAATGGTTGAAAACACAAAACCTTGAAGGAAATAAAAACAAAAGGGATAATTCGGGTTGTCTCGAAAATAGCACTTTTCTTTATTCTGATCTTTAAGTTAGACTCGGTACATTGGGACTTAATAGGGGTCTTTTGAGCTTGCCCCACTTCTTCGATATCCTTCATCAATTGTGCCTCATCCATGCAACATTAGAAGTTGAGGAGGAGTACTCAATAGTTTAGATCTTTAGGACTTTCTGAGAATTTCTCCTCACGGACTAAGGTGGTAGCGAGTGAATTCATATTTTTCTACTATAATAGGGGGTGGTATTTTGTAGGGTATCCCGGGGCTTGCACCTTCTTTGTTCGTAAGCTTAGTCATCGGGATCGATGAATCTTCATTTCCTTGCAACTCAAGGTAATGTAGCATCCTTCGATATCATCGTCGCCAGGAATAAATTGCCCTTGAACCATTCTTCATCGCGAGATTTTCCACTAGAACACGCTTGCATTCTTCTTTATCATTACTCACCCGCTCTAAATCCACGTCAATTGTAGTTTTACTTCTGTTTTCGCTTACTTTTATCGCTAGGAATTTTCGTGATCCATGTATTCCTTCCAAATCTTATCTTTTGTTAATGCATCCACATGCCCATACTTAATTTTTACCCAACTATAAAACCCTGAAGTTGTCTATCCAAGGTAAATTTTTTCCTTTTGTCATTGGTTGAGACCAAAAGAATTCATCTTTTCCTAATCTTCCATTTGCCTCCACCATCACACATAATGCTTATACTGGTAAGCATGATGCCTAAAAATTTCCTGTGGGTTTTACTTTCTCAAGACTAGTGCATCGCTGCGTAGTTCAATGTTGTCAGCTTCATTTTACATGCTTTTCCATGCATAAGTATATCTTTATTTAGTCTCTCGGCCCGTTTGAATGTGCATCGCGAATCAACCTTTTAGCTTCTTAAGAAGATTTGATTGACTGGCAATCCCAAATTGAATCGCGACCAATCTTTAAAGGCTAAATTACCTAATTTTATCCCCGCTTTTACGCTTCATGAGGGCATGTCCATTCCTCCACCTTCATTGTCTCCCATTGCAATATTCGTGGAAAGTGGCTGATATAGGCCATGCCCCTTGGTTTCTTCCATGCTAATAGCGAATGGGGAGCGTACTTACCATGAGTGATAAGTGGCTCTTCATCATTACCGGGAGAGTTCTGAAGTTTTTAGATTCGGCCCAAGTCCAGGAATTTTTCGCCCATATTCCGCCTCGTGAATCCAGATCTCGTTACCGGGCTGCACCATTAGATTCAGATTCCTCAAGATTCATCACAAACCTTTGTCGCTATCAAATATTCGTGTTACGCCAGAATCCGGTATGTTACGCCAGAATCTTCGATATGTTAACGTAATCGCCCCTAAACCTCGTATCAATCGCCCTAACCTTCGGAAGTTATCATCCGCAAACACCTTACATTCCATAGCCGGTTTAGACCCTTCTGTGTTTATCGTTATTCCTTCTTACTTTTCACTGAGCTTTTATCACCATGGATTCAAGGTTTTTAAGAGTGGAGTCGTGGTTTTGGAAATGATTCTATCGTTGTTTTCCCTTGAATTCCTTCAACCATTTCATCTTGCTCATTTTTGTTTTGGGTCAATTTTCCTGTAAATTTAGTAATTGTTTTCTTCAAGAATGGGCTTTCCATAAGGCCCACGGTTATAATTACTGCGATACCCATTTCGATTGTCACCGTAAAATGGTCGATTTTCTCCATACTTAGCTTCCTCGATATCCTCTTCGTCCATATGAGGATAATTTTTCGTAAGGTGTCCTCCTCCACAAAGATTCACATCCCACTTGAATGGCATGAACGGTTTCCCTGACTTTTAGCATATCACGACCGAGGCTTTCAATTTTACTAGTGATTGTTGCAATTCCGTTTAAACTTCCACCTTGGTTTCTTTTACTTCCACCGTCGTGCCATTTGAGAATGGTCCGGCCATTTTTGAATGGCTTCTATTGCAGTAGTAGGAGTCATATTCGAGATAGGTCCTTGATAATCCAACATCCTGCCTCAGTAGTTACATTTATTCCTTTGTAGAAAATATTGACCTTCTCACCGGTTATTAAGATCATTGGTAGGACACTTGTAAAGAAGATCGCTTGTATCCGTCCCAAGCTTGATATAGAGTTTCGCCGCCTTCTTGTTTGAAATTATGGATCTCCAAGAGTTGATTAGAAATCTTTGATGGTGGGAAATATCTTTGGATAAAGTGTTTCTTAAGTAGCTCAAGTATTAACCGCCCGGCGGCAATCTTTCGATCCATCTTCTTGCCGCTCCGCTAGAGTCATAGGGAAGACCCCGAGCATAACAGATCATGAGATACGCCTGAATGTTGAAAAGGCTAGCGATGTATAGGACATTTTCAACGCGGCTCATATGCCGTCCTCGCTTTCCTCGAAAAGGGTTAACGCGAAGCTCCCTCAAATTGGTCTTTAATCTCAAACGAACATCCGCCTCCGATTGCCGGTCTTACGAGACCCTACTTGATTAGCTCTAGTCAACGCCAAGTATTCCTCAATAGTGAGGTCATCGATGTTAACCACTTCCATGGTACCTGAAAACTTGAAATATGATCGTGAGAAAAGGTTAAATTTGAAATAAAAGACTTAATATTAATCCTAATATAGCCCCAAGCAATGACGCCAAAAACTTGATGTGTTTTATCAACCGTGTCTTAATATTTATAGTGTCTCGCTATACCTAAGGTTCTACCCTAATGCACTAACGCAAAAATTCCTCTGTGTGTAGTGTAGTAATTGGTAAAGCCGAGGTCGTCCCAAGAACTATGTGTGTCGGATAATTACTAAGTCTAATTGTCAGTAATATAAATGGTTTGATTAGGTTTTAATTAATTAAACTACTAAAGCATAATATATAAAAGCAATTAAATGGTAGAAAGGAAATCAATAAAGGAATAGTGGTGCTAACCTAGTCAATCATCCTAACTAGTTATTTCTACGTCTACTTACTTCCAATTACTTCAGGTGGGGTCAAATTCGAGAGGACAACATTTGGTCAATTAGCCCTAACCTATCAAAGAAGATGCCACCACAGAGAAATCAAAGACCGTCATAAGTCCTGTTGTTCTTGGTCCCCTAAGCCAAGTCATTATAATCGCTACATGCTAGATTCTAAATAGTGAGTGCCCTACGTAGGAACTTAGACACTACACCCCCAATTCTTAAGTTCATCCAAACGATAGGTGATCAATTGGTCAAATCGCACAAGTAGAAAGGGTCGTCAGTTGGTCATATCTTACCCTTCCGCCTCACCGCCTCACCTAGGGTCAGTGGGTCATATCTCCTAGGCAATTGGCCTCTACCGCCATTCAAAACTACCAACCAGGGGTGACTACCAAAGAACTATGCATGCATACACTTAGAAATAATTGTACGAAGTAAAGGTAAACGTAAACAAAACAATTAAGGAATCATAACTAGGATAGCACCAAAGTGCTTTTAGCCATATTAATCATGCAAACCAATTCAATATTCAAAGGTACTAAATACATGAATTGAAAGTAAAAGAAATAATAAACGCTAAAGCTTATCGTAATGGTGTGACTTCTCCCTTGGAAACACTCGTATGCTTCCCTAAACCTCCCTTTAGCTTTTTCCCACGTTCTCAGAGTATTGTGTGTGGAATGGAATGAATAGAAATGTTGGAATTCGTGGGGTATATAGGCAGTCAGTTACGGCAGTAACCAAAATATGAGTTACTGTAACCTCCGTGAATGCACTAGATCCGCTAGTTACTGTAACCCAAGTAAGTGGTTACGCCATAGTCTTCAATAAACCAAGTTAACGATGTAAATGATGCAAGAGTTACGGCGTAAGTATCACGGCGTGGAACCTCATTTGACCTAATGGAGTTACGCCGTAATCTTTGAAGGAGTTACCAGAACCTCTTGATGAGTTGGACTTCGTGGTCACGCAATAGTTACTAATGTGAGAGACGAAGTTACGCCCAAACTCTTCAAAATAAGCATACCGTGATAAATCCTTAGTAAAGTTTCCATTTCAGGCCTCATTAGCTCCAATGCTCTCAATTTACCTGAAAGTGTAAAACAATGGAAAACAAGCATAAATCCATATAAATGATATAAATAACGAGCATTAACGAGGGAAATTGACACTTAATAATCAGGACTATTTGATGTTATCAGTAAGACAAAGAAAGTTAACAAACAAATGATCAAAAAAATGGCAAGAAAGCTAATAAATGAGTTGCTGAAAGTAGTAAACATGCATTTAAAGCTCCAAAAGGCCTCGAATCACGTAGGTATTTTATTAGCAAATGTATTTTACGCTCAAAGACGCGGTCAATTACATCAGGCCTATCTGCTGCAGTCAGATGCGGATACGCCATCATGTAGTCCTCTATTTTCGGCCACTTTGGATTGCATGTGAAAGTAACGAAAAAGGCTGGATTGCCATAAACCATACAAATAGCTAGAGCATCCAAATAATGGATGTACATGTGTCTAGGTCCTCCAGTGAACGATGAAGGCAAAATAATTTGTAAACCTACATCTGAGCCGTCAACATCTCCCCTTGCCACAGCATCATGCAATCCAGAAAGATAATCACCCCGCATGGTTGATTGATTTTTGCGCACAAAGTCCATCCTGTCTTGTTCAATGCTACAATATGCTGTCACAACATATTGTTGAAACAATCGCCTACCCCTACTCAGCAAATTATAGTAACCCTCCCTATCATGAAGCTGGTAGCAGTAAAACGCCTTCATAGACATTTTTTTCCACGTCGTGTAGGCTTTTCAATATTCCGGTACCAGAGGTCTAAGTGATACTCGTGCTCACCAAATATCAAAAGCAACGGAAACTGAGTTCCCATGTACGTAGCGTGCATCTTGTTTATTCTCTGTGCCTCTCCAGAATGAGCCTCCAATATCACATCAAAATCACTTTCCGTTTCTTCTGTATCGTCAAATACTAAAGCACCAATAGCATCTAATGTGGGTAGCTCATACTGTGACGCTCTACCCTTGTTGAAAAGCTGCACCTTGAAAGGCGGGACATCATGGTCCTGCAGTTTGTCCCTTGCGGTTCTAAAAAGTTGCACTAACGCATTGTTTTCATCTAGCAATGTAATCAGTGATTGTACGATTTCTGGTCTCAAACAATTTGACTGGCTTTCTATAAAGGGAGCAAGCCTATTCTGGACCTCATGTTCAGTGTCGTAAATGTACAGTTGAAGAAATCGTGGTCGTGTTTGAGGCTCCGGGCACAGCCTGCCTATGCGATGGTATATTTGACCAGATTCGTTAAAAACATACAGACCTCTACCAAGGTTAATCGAATCATCGACACTTGAGCCCAAAGAAGTCATCGAGAACATTTGATTGTAAGCACGTATGTTGTCCATAAAATGACTATTAGAAAACAACTCTCGCACGACCGCCGGGTATTCCCTCACAGTGTGTAGCTTAACTGTCCCTTCCAGGCAACAACTATTGTAAATTGGACCAGTAGAGCTAGTAGAGTATGATAATTTCTCCTCGTCCCAGAAGAGCGCGCCACAGTGACGGCATACACGATTACATGGACCAAACCGCCTATAGGCTGCGGGAGGGCCTGCCAACAAATAGTAGCGTCACGCAATAGGCCGCATGTAAATAGCAATTTTGGCATGGCAAATACGGGAAAAAAAATTAGAACCAACATGGTACCTATTATTCTTGTGCCGTCTCTGAGCCCTCGATAATCTGAACCACGTATTCCACTTGCGACGCTAGCCGCTGCCGCTGAACAGCTTGCTCCCTAGAAGAGCCTACGCGTCCTCTGATATTGCTTTATCGGGTGTCAACTGTAGTTGCGAAATCGACACCTGAACCAACAGGAACCGTTTCTGACCCTGCGACAAAGTTTTTAGCAAACTTCAAGCAATGAAAAAAATATAAACAAAGCAAAGCTATGAAGAATGGGCAAAAAAGAACCCACTTCCGCCACCAGTATATTCCAAAGTTGCCGAGTCCGGCCGCACAGGTGCACGGGGTACAACGGCAGGATCACCCACAGCAGGAGCCGCAGAACCCAAAACATCGGTTTGAAGACTCCCAATCGTTGCTAAACGTCGTCTTTTAGAGCCTTGTTTAACTAACGATTTCAAACCATGAGTACCAACATCCGCACCTAAGCCATGATGCATAGAAGTGGAATGGCGAGAAACACCAACACGCAATGGCGCTACCGTGCTTGCAATATTCCGCTCAATATCCTCCCCACACAAGTTATCCCAAGGTAAATTTGCCTATGAACACTCTGAAGAAGAGAACGGATATGACAGCTCATAAAATGCGACCCCAGATGTGAAATTCAATTTAACCGTGGAAGTGACCAAACCTATAGCAACACAAACAATGAATAAATGTCTACCACTCTAACAGCGAATGACATAAGCGACAGCCTTGGAAGGAAAACAACAAAATCATCAAGCCGATAGTTACCCGTGGAAGTACAAAATGGAAAACCACTAAGCCTGCTTGGGCACAACGATGGTGTTTGCGTGCTACCGTAATCCACACCCTCTTGAAACGATCCTGAAACTGCATCGGTTAACGTTAGAGTTTATCCGACAAATACACAAAAAACAAAGGCACATAAAAGGTAAGCGTACGGTTGTCCAACACGATGTACCTGTGGAGCCCAAAATCAATCTACGCCTCTTGAAAAGTCTGCCAAAAGGTTCCAAACGATCCTCAGAACACCTCTTGCCATCCCTGACCCACCTAACTTCAGGGGATTCTTGCTGAGAAAAACTTGCAAGCCATGAGCAGGAATCGGAACATCCAGGATCCATAATTTCTTCGCCAAGGTCAGTCGAAGGTAAATCAGTAACAGAATTGGTAGGATGAATAACATCTATATGCCCCTCGTAAAACGCTACCCCTGACTGGAAATCCAAGTTCACCGGAGTGCATGCGTCACCTTTAATAAGATATATAGCAACGAAAGCAAAATCAAAAGTTATGCAATATCAAACAGGACGCGAAACATAGGACATCACAAAACATAGATACATAAACCCACACAAAACTGTACCTTCACACCGCTGAGGCATATGTTGAGCCAAAAAAAACGCCGAACGGCTAGAAGCTACATCCGCTGGTCCCACAGCCCACAAACTCCTGAGGTTCTTATCAATAGCCAACGAATCGCTAACAGAAATAGCAGACCCCGTCGTTAAATCAGTTCTCTGTTCCTCCCGAACAACCAAGGAATCCAAACCATAACCATAACCATCATCAGCCTTCCCAGGACTTCCAACAACGGAACCATGCGATGAATCTTGGAACACAGACAACCCAACCGACGCAGCAGCCATTGTACGATATTCGCCAACTACATTGTAACACGAACTAATACCAATAACTGGAAGATGCTCTTGAGCATCCTCACCGATCTCCGCGGAAGAACATACCTCTAACACGCTAGCATCTAACCCCCTAACACCATCGTTGGGCGGCGCGATTTCAGAAGGCTCATCATTAACGTCTACCTTCTTGCGCGCCCTACTTTTAGTTCTCATAATAACCACCTTTACACAGCCGGTTAAAAGAGCAACTCTATTGAACACGCATACGTAAAAACAAAAAGGCCGCAAAACATCTCTAACAACCTCCGCCATCACATATAAAAAAGCCAAGAAAGAAAAGCAACAAACCACCACTACAAGCTAAACCCAGCAACATAAGTAACGACTAGACATCCTAAACGAACCTAAAGTTCCTAACACTTAAGCCAAAAGACTGGAACATGCATTGGACGCATCTAAAAGAGCCGCACAACACATGCAGGCACACAAAAAACAGTATAACAAACCATAAACCCAGAATTTAACTATCAAGACAGCCTAGCATTGAAAAAAAGGGCACGCAACCTAAATTAAGACAACATAAACATTTGCAAAACACGCAACAACACCAACAGCAATCCAACAACATTAAAACCTACGCATGGCAACTAAACTATACAGAAAACCTACTACAAAATTAACCGCAGCACAAGAATATAGCGAAAACCTTAAAAAAACTGAGATCTACTCTACCTACCAAATTTCCTCCCGTGTGAAGAAACGTAGCACAAGTAATTCTAGAACGAAAATGAAGCTCCCCACTCAAATTTATAGGTAGAAACACCGGGCCGGTCATATACTGTGGCTACGGGCCAAAGGCCCAAAACATGCAAAACACAGCCCAAAAGCCCAACATGATGTAAGGGAGCTTGTCTCACTCGCCGACCATTAGCTAAGCAAATATAAAATGGCCACCGTCGTTGCTCTTTATATTAGAGATATAATATCAATATAAATAAAAAGGGCTAATTGCAAAAACTATTAAAAAAAAATAACTTATTGGCTCAATAAATACTTAATAAAGTGTTTTGCTTAGGGTTGACTCAGCATCCACTAGTCATCTTACTAGTTCCGCCTCTATCCACATGTGAAGAGATCCGGTGAGAACAAAAACTAAAATGAGAAATATAAAAATGATATCTAGCCACACATTTAAAAGAAAGAAAAATTTAGAGAAGATGCATATATTTTTATAAATACATATAAAATATGTAATTGTGTTTTCTTCTCACTTTTCTCATTTTAATATTTTTTCATTTGATCCAAACTCTTTTTCATATAGCCATTAAGGCAAAAAAATATATATATCTTTTATAATTAAATGAATAACTAAAAGTAGGTTTTGTTTTAGTTACAAATCCATTTTTGGATCATTTTGGGTTAACTAATACCTTCCTCAAAGTGATTCGAATCAAGGAAAGAATTACAAGGAAATTATCAAGAAAACCTATTTTAGACATGATGAATGAAGAATATGTTGCATACACGATAAAATAACAAGAAACACCTTTTATTTTATTTAACTAGATTAGGAGATATTGTCTTAACATCTCTTAATGTTTCGTATATTTTTTATTTTATTTTTCTTCTTTCATGCTATTTTTTGCTTTTATAAGTTTTTCGTTGTTATGTTTTTTTTTTTTTTTTTTTTTTTGGTCTTATTTCAACTTTATCTTTCATATTAAGAGTTCGCTTACATAGAATTATTGCATATTTTTTGTTAGAAAAAAATGTAAAAATAATAATTACCATGTGACAATTCATATTTTGCTCAAATTGAAGAATTCTATTTAGCGAAGTCATAATACATTTCAACTCTAACCTGACCAATTTAGTTAATCATTTAGAAAATTTCAATATAAACTTTAACACTTTATTTTTGTCAAACAAACATGAAATTGAATGTTTTGTTTAAAAGTTTTTAACTTTTAACTATATAATAATTTTTTATACTTAATGAAGTTTATTTCTCGCGTGAATATAAGTTAATATTTAAACTGTAAAAACTTATAGTTTAATGTATTTAGACTTTTTATTTACAAAAAAACAATTAGTTTTATTTAAGTCAGATTCTGATTTTTCAACCATTTATTTAGATGAAAATGAAATCAGATTTAGACTTATCAACTATACTAGACGAGTACCCGCGCCTAGCGGCAACGGTGTCTAGTTTTTTGCAAAATTCCGACGACCCTTAAGTTTCTTTCAACAAAATGTATTTGTAGCGTTAGAGAATCATTTTCGAATAACTATAATTCTGATGCGTGGTTGTATAGCAGCAGAAATATACAATTTTCAAAAAAATTATGTGGAGTCGATCTAAGTGTGAGAGTATATTTTCTAATAGGATTGTTTTAAGTTATTAAGATTTTAGTAATAATAGATTCAAGCATTACAAAACACAACGGTATTATGTAGTTGGCAATATTATATTGTAGTTTAGAGGTATAGCCAACGTGTGTGTCCGCCTTTTCTTGCTTTGTCGGTAATTTAAGCATTGATAACTATTTTTTTTACATGTGTAGCTGTTGGAATCACTCCTAAACTATATTTCAAGTGTTAGTGATTCATATGTAATAGTTAGCTTAATATGGCCTTTATGTTTGTTATTAAGCTAAGGCTTATGTAGAAGGCCCATAAGCCTTGGCCCAAGCCCATAAGAAGGGAAGGAGTCTAGATGTGTTGCCCTAGCTCCTTGCCCTATAAATACTCTTGTATAACCCTCACTTGAGGGTTGGTTGTTCATTTTATTCATTCACCTTACGCGTAACATTTCTCCATTCATTCGTGTGTGTGTGTTTAACGTGTTCAACCAATCTCTTCTCTTCTATTTCTTATATTGATGCTTGTGTTAGTAATATGGGAACCTAACAGTGGTATCATTCGCCATCTAGTTGGGTGAAACGATTTTGTTTTGAAGGTTGTTTTCATACGCGTAAGGTTTCACGTTTTCAATCTTTCATACGGAAAAGCTTTCATTTTTTACACTTTAAAATTCAAGATTCTTGTACTTTAAAGGTTATTTGGTGTTAAAGTTTAAGTTTTTGGCAAAAAGTTTGAAACTTTACGTGTGTAGAAGTGTTTTTAAGCGTGATTTCATTCGTGTACCTCTTTCTACTCGTAAGGTGAAAAAGAGTTTTGGATCATCAAGTTTTAAACTTTCTTGTTATTTTGGTGATATTGAAACCCTAAACTTACGCATAAGTTTTTCAAGGTTTGATCTTCAGTGTTCTTGGTTTACTCAGTGTTTTCTTGCTTGGATAAGCCTGAAAACACTTCGACTTTGGATATCTTTTACCGTGATAGTGTAAAGGATTTTTGGGCAAATCCCTAATTTTACGCATAAGCTCAAATTTATGCGTAGAACTCTTTACGCCTAAGATTTTTCTTACGCCTAAGCCTTGTCTTACGCATAAGCTAATCCTACGCATAAGTTTTCTACGCCTAACTTTCAGTTTACGCCTAATCTTAGTGTTTCTCATTTCTTACGCGTAAGCTCTTTCTACGCGTAAGCTCTTTCTACGCATAAGCTCTTTCTACGCGTAAGGTTCTAATCTACGCATAAGTTGGTTTTCTACGCTTAAGGACTTCTTCAACAACAAGTTTCATTCGACTACAAAGATCCATCAACACAAGTTATCCAAAAAAAAAAATTTAGGGGAGACTAAACGTTCAATTTTTACGCGAGATTCAAATTTTGGTTTAACTGTGAAAATTTTGGTCAAAAATTCAAATTTTTGGGCCCAAATTCGAATTTTTCGGGTCAAATTTGGCGTCAAAATTGTCATAACTCAAAATTTTTCTTCAACCTTAGAATTGAATTTTATAGTGAATTTCAAATTTTGAGAGTCAAAATTTTTTCAAAATTATTTTTGGAGGGAAATTGAAATTGACTATATCGACCTTGTGTGTGCTATATCGACTTTGCACATTTTCTCTTTAATTCTTCTGCAGGATAGAGAAAGTGTATTCATCAATGACACAAATGAGTGTACAGAAGTCACTAATCTCCTCACCTTTCATCTACTGCTTAAAACCTTCATCACCAAACCTTTCTATCGATGATTTTGAAGAAGCTAAAGCATTTTTGGAATTGGAAGAAGGATTTATTGTTCTGAAAGAGAAGTTGAACTCAATAATTAACAATTCCAAGCGTCAGACATCATCTAATTCCCGAAATCCAGCAGTCGTGCAAGGTGAAAGAGTTGATGAACATGGAAGGTATGCTCAAAGGGATGTTGAGAATGTTGTGATTATTGCATCCGGCCAAGAATGTCGGACAATGAGGTTGTTGCATTGGAAAAGCAGGATGACAGCAGCAGATCTGGAGAAGATATCATACTTAACTACGACACCGAGCCCAACTTTGACGAAGAACAAATGGTTGAGGTAGATATCTTACCCACCTATGACACTGACATAGAATAGATGGTCGAGGTACAATCTATCGTTGATCATATTCTCGACCGCAAATGCGACACAATATACTGAGCAACCTAAATTTAGTAATGAAGGAGAGGTTGACCAGTGTGTTGCACAATGTCCGCACAACTATCTCATGTCCGAGCCCTCCTTGTTAACAATTCAACTGAAACGTCAAATCAAACTCTTGAATCTGAAAACATTCTTCTCGAAAATACCATTGCTCAGTTTCATAAAGATTTTTCAAAACTAGAGGCACATTGCATCTCACTTGAACTTAAATTACAAAACAAATCTTTTTCTTCAGAACACAATGGTCAGTATTCAAATGAACAAAGTAATCGTGTGGATACATTAGTAAAAGAAAATGAGCATTTAAAGGCTCCAATTCAAGCAAAGGGGCTTGCACATGTTGCTTTACAAAACAAACCGAGAAGATTAACTGACAAGAGTGTGGATACTAATTTTCCAAAACCAACAATCTTGGGGAAATCGTCTCTACAACCTTTCAAAAACAATCGGTAGTTAGACAACCAACGCATTCAAATCAACATTCAAAATCTTCAAAACCACGGTTTACCTCCCAAGTTGTTGAGAATAATCATTTGTCAAAACCGGTCACTCCACATTCGGGCCTAAGAATAATGCTTTTCTATTAAACATGTTTCAAACCTGTTTCGCTATACCTGTACAAGTGGCTGCTCCTGGCCAATCTAGGATTAGTTCGAACACTGTGTCTAAACCGAGCATTAAACTTAAAAATTCATATGATTCAAATGACGCATACAAGAACTGATGACGTATAGTCTATATCCGGGTCACGAACCCGACTAAAGTTCAATACTAACTTAGCCCAGTACGAACTGGGCTACGTCGATAGATGTTTGGGCTCACGAAGGCGCAAACCCAAAGCTATTCACGGAATAGATATTGGATATCTCCTAATTATGGTGATAATCATTCCCCAACCGACTTAGGCGGGATACGCCGAAGGTTGAGGAACACGGAACCAACAAGGATTCCGTGTGTATATAAAGGGAATCACATCCCTCGTTAAAGGTACGATCTACAAAAACCCTAACTCTCCTTTAACCCTAAATCGATTACTTACTCTCACGCCGAGGATAATCGGGGAGACAATCCCACGGTAAGCCTAACGGTGTTTTCTGTCTTCTTAGTGCGCAGGTCTCAAGCAACAATCCTCAATTGGTACGAGAGTCGGAGCCCAAACAAGGAACGCCCAACTTTTGTATCAACAAGTGGCGCCATCCGTGGGACCATTCACTAAGAACTAAGACTAGAATGACGAAGCATGGAAATCAGCGATCGCAAACGGATCTTACGGGAAAGAAACCGCATGTCGGTTCAGCTTCCAAGCGGACTCGGGACAACCGTGTCCAAAAACAAGGGATCGAGCCAAGATCCGGTCTTCCCTATGGTGGAACCACTGGGGACAACCTGTGCCACGACAACCACCGCCAGCGCAGAAGATCCATCACCCCTTTTGCCACACCATTCCCAACGGCGGTGGAAACAAACTTCACAAAAGCACCGACGCCCGATAAAAATAAGGGGATAGTGGTAGAAGCGATACTCCTACCGGAAGGGGTTATATCGAACTAGCGCCGGATGAGTTCGTATCACAAAACTACGAAACCTTGGATGCTCTCATGCAAAAGGAAGCAAAGAAGAGGTCGTCGGAGTCTCCGCCCGACTTGATTTTGGCCCGAGTTTGAAACATCCCCATCGCGCCAGTCCGAGGAAGAAGCGCCAGGGATAGCCGCCGCCCAGATTTAATGTAATTGGGAGGAGAATTGAGGAAGATGAGACATCCAACTCACAGCACTCCGGAAGAAAGTGAGGAGGATGAACGGCGCATCCGCTGTCCGTGCCGACTCGGTAGCCGGAGAGTTCGGACTGCATTTGGGCGGCGATATACTCCCCAGCGATAGCCCTTCAAGTCCGGACTCGAGGGCAATGCAAGCGCCAAGAAAGGAAAATTCATCCTCGATAATTCCTCGACAACGAGGATAGCGATACAGACACCGGAAGTCCGAAACGATACAATGACCAAGAAGAGGAAGATATATCCCTCCCGTGGCGTCAAAAGGTGGATGCGCTCACTCGACGCATCGGTGATTTCTCGAAAAACAAAAGGAGGCGATGCCTGCCAATGTAAAACCTATGACGGAACAGTGATCCCGATGATCACCTAAAATTTTGAATCACCGCTACAATTGAAAACTTGCCACAGCCTGTATGGTGCCATATGTTCAACTCCACGCTAGTAGGAAGTGCGCAGAATCGGTTCAACAAGCTTCCACGCAAAGCATCAATGGTTTTGAGGAATTGAGAAAGGCGTTTGCCTAAACTTTACTCAGCGAAGAAGTGCGCTAAAAATCCCGTTGAACTCGCCAGTGGAGAATCTAAAGCGCATTCATGAATGCGCTTCAAAGATGAATGCATGCAAGTTAAAGCATGCCCTAAAGTGCTAAAGATCTCTGGTTTCATGAATGGGATAAATAACCCGGAACTCATCAAGAGGTTGAACGACAAGATTCCCGAAACCTTTGATGAACTCATGAAACGCTCTCGGTCCTTCGTCCAGGAGAAGCGCCAGCGGGCGGATAGCAAAAGAAACTACTCGAACTATCGGTCACGAACAACCGGGAGACAATCCACAGACGGGGTAGCAACCGAATAGGAGCTATCGCAATGTGGGAGCGGAAGAGATAATGACAGATACACCCCCGACCAAGACTCCTAAGGAAATACTCGCAACGTAAGGTGCGAACTTTCGAAGATCCGCAAATGCGCACTCCAGAGGATCGGCGCACCGGGAATGGATATTTGTGACTACCACGCACGAAGGGCCACACTACTAATGAATGTGTCCAATCTGCCACTCATTGACAAAATGGTTAAAGAAGGCAGATTGGACCATTTGGTCAAGAACATCAAGGAGGGAAAGGATAGACATAAGAGTGGAAACAAGAAGGAGACACCCAAGGACAAGGCCGACACCATCTACATGATACAATCATGGCATGGTCACTAGACGGAAGGTCACCAGTGAGTTTTCCGAGGAAGTAAAATCTCTTTCCCCACCTTAACTACGGACAACGCAGTGATAGAGCCCCTCACCATTGAGATTAATGCGGGGGGTCACGACATCCACCGCATGTACGTTGATGGTGGAGCATCGGCGGACATCATGTATGAGCACCGCTCCAAGCGGCTGCGGCCCGAAATATGCGATCGGTTAAACCCGGTCGAGCGGCGCTAACCGGTTTTACGGGTGAAAAGATATGGCCTATGGGGCAAATACGACTACTAGTTAGCATTGGAAATGAAGAACACTCCGTGACGGCCTGGATGGAATTCATGGTGATCAAATCTCCCTCGCCATACAACGGCATTATCGGATGACCGGGGATATCGGCTATGGCGCGCAGCGTCTACGCCGCGGGATGCTTAAATTCCTAGTGGAAGGTGGTATTGTTACTCTTTACAATGCCACTGTAATGCATAAAGAATGTAACACGATTACATGCGAAACGACACCGATACCAGAATAGCACGCAAACAAAGTTCCAAATCTGAAGGTTGCAATTCACCCTGAATACCCGGAACAGGAAATATCCATCGGATGGTCACTATCGAACAACGGAAAAGCAGCTGTGTGTGCACTCTTACAAAAGAACTTAGACATTTTTGCATGGGAGCCAAAACACATGACCGGGGTACCATGTTCAATCACAGAACATAAGCTGAGAATCCGACAAGGATACTCACCAATACGCCAGAAGAAGCCCGGCCAAGCCCCAGAGCGCGCGCAGTTTATCTCGCGAAGTACACAAGCTTGTGATGCGGGGATTATGCGTGAAGTCTACTACCATGACCGGCTTTCTAACCCAAGAATGGTAAAAGAGCGACGGTAGGCGGCGAATGCGTGGACTTCACAGACCTCAACAAAGCATGTCCGCAAGATCGCTACCCATTACCGAGATAGACTGGAAAATTGAGTCTTTGTGCGGATATCCATTAAAGTGTTTCCTCGATGCATACAAAGGATATCATCAAATCCAGATGGCTAAGGAGGACGAGGAAAAACGGCCTTTCACACAAGCCAAGGCGTCTATTGTTACACAAAAATGCCCTTTGGCTTGAAGAATGCAGTGCCACCTATCGCGGTTAGTAGATCATGCTTTCGAAAAACAAGTGGGCCGCAACCTGGAGGTCTATGTTGATGACCTGGTCATAAAGAGCCATAATGAAGGTGAGTTAGTGCGCGATATTGAGGAAACGTTCAAAACTCTACGAGAGCAACATGAAGTGAATCCCAAAAATGTACCTTCATCAAGGCATGTTTCTCGGATACCTAATAGAACCTGATGGCATAAAACCATGTCCAGAAAAGACCAAGGCTGTCATTGAACTTCCTTCACCGCGCACATTGAAGGAGGTCCAATCTCTCAATGGAAAGCTAGCCGGTCTTAATAGGTTCCTATCTAAGTCAGCAGACAAGTCTCTACCTCTCTTCAAAACACTCAAGAAGTGTATGAAAAGGGGAGATTTTCGTTGGACTACGGAGGCGAAGGAGCCTTCATACGGCTTAAACAACACCGGCAACACTCCCTACACCGGTAGCACCCGACCGGGTAAGAGTTGATCATGTACTTATCTGCAACTCATGGAGCGGTCAGCGCAGTGTTACTCACGGATAGAAACTCAAGACAAACTCCGATGTACTTTGTAAGTAAAGCGCTCAAGAAAACAGAGATGAACTATAGCGCAATGGAAAATTTGGTCCTAGCATTAGTATTCGCCGCCAAAGCGGTTTGCGAGTACTTCCAAGCGCACTGATAGCGTGATCACAGACCAACCGATCAAGCAAATCATCTCCAAGCCCGGCGCATCGACGCTCGCAAAATGGAGCGTATTGCTAGGTGAGCACAACATCTCTTACGCACCACGTCGCAATCAAAGGACGATTCGGCAAACTTCATCGTAAAAGCCGGACATTAATCGATGATATACCCGCACCAACTACGAAGGAACTACAAGATCCATGGATCTTGTTTACGAATGGATCCTCCTGCGTTGATGGGTCGAGCAGCCTCATTCTCACAAATCCGAAGGGATGGAATTCACTTACGCCTGCGTTTTGAATTCTGATGACAAACAATGAAGCGAATATGAAGCTCTAATCGCGGACTACGCATTGCAGCTCGCATGGGTGTACGTAACACGAAGCAAACATGGATTCTCGGCTAGTAGCCAACCACGTGTTGGGCGAGTACGTGGCTAAAGAGGAACATATGATTCAAGATCTCGACAAGAACAAGTCATTAATCAAAGGCTTTGACAGGTTCAGCATCAAGCAAGTTCCTAGAGGGGAAAATCAAAAGGCGGATGAACTGAGCAAGATCGCATCGACAAGCTTTGCACACTGTCAAAACAAGTCCGGTTTGGAAACAGAAAAGCAAATATATCTCAGATATGGAAGTCTCCACGATAATAGAGGAGGAAGGTCCTACATGGATGACACCGATAACGGACTTCCTAAGCAAAGGAGCATTACCCCAAGAGCGAAGGAAGCTCGCGGGATACGGCGCACCGCCTGAGGTTCGAACTTCGAGACAACATATTGTACCGACGCTCCTTCACGCAACCATGGCTCCGCTGCGTTGGTCCCCTACAAGCAAATTACATACTGCGAGAAATCCACGAAGGTTCATGCGATGCACTTTCGGGACCACGATCCGTGGTGGCACGCGCCTTGAGGTCGAGGATACTCGGCCAACCATGCACCGTGATGACGGGACCTAATACACAAATGCAACGATTGCCAAGTCCATAGACCCGTCCCACGCCAACCACGACCGAAGCTAACACCAATTACTGCACCATAGCCATTCTATAAGTGGGGTATCGATATCGCAGCCCTTTCCCGTTGCACCGGGAGGATTAAAGTTCTTCATAGTCGCCATAGACTACTTCACCAAGTGGATAGAAGCAAAAGCAGTGGTAACAATCACCGGCAACCGGGTAAAACGCTTTGTGCGGGAAAATATTGTATACCGCTTGGGCTACCGGTGAAATCATCTCGGACAATGGAAAGCGATTCTGCGACAACCCTTTCAAAGGCGGTGCGAGAAGTTGAAAATCACATAGCACCGGCGTCCGTCAAACACCCACAAACCAACGGCTTAGTAGAATGCGCAAATCGAAGACTAGGCGAGGGAATTAAGGCACGCCTAGACAAGCACAAAGGAAGGTGGGTGGAAGAACTATCGCATGTTTTGTGGGCACATCGCACCTCAATCAAAACCAGCACGGGAGACACTCCCTTTTCTCTAGTCTATGGGACGAAGCCGTCATACCGCCAGAAATTGGAATGCCTACTATCCGCACTGCTGAAATCAATGTGGCAACCAATGACGACGAGCGACGTATCGGCTTAGACTTGCTAGAAGAAAGCGCGAACGCCAGCCTATACGTGAAGCAAAGTCAAAGTCAAGGATGAAGGGATACTACGACGCTAAAGTACGAAGTGTTTCATTCAGCACCGGTGACTTCGCTTTACAGCGCCAATGATGCGAGCCAGCAGAAGACACGGTAAGCTTGGACCAAAGTGGGAAGGACCCTATGAGGTTCTTGAAGCATTGGGAACAGGCATACAAGCTACTGAGGCTTGGATGGTCGTGAACTGCCACGCACATAGAACATCTGCAACCTTAAGAGGTGCTACATATAGGAATGGCTACGACCCAGCACAAGCGCCGACACTTTATTGAAGTGCCCAATAACTATCTATGTATTTACTTTTGTTTCCTTAGTATAATGTCTCATTTATTTCTCATAAAAACTTGCAAGTATCAATAAAGCGCCACGGTTTCTAGCTAACTCCGCGACATATTTTCATTTGTTATTTTCATATACTGTATGTCTTAACAATTTTTATTTCTGGCCTATATGGCGTGCATGCACTAAATAAACCCACGATGGTAAAAGGATAAGTTAACCTACTAAACAACTTGTTGAGTAAGAGGGTTGCAAACCCATCAACATTGGATCACGTATCCTTGTTAAACACCTTGTTCTCAAGACGTTGGAATAAGTTTGTGCGCCTCCACGACGGATGCGCAACTATGCATATGGTGCGCGTTTAACAACATAAGGAATCAACACACTTGGTTCTTTAAGATGATATTTCTGATGCGCGCATATCACATCATACACAATTATGACACTATTACTTAGAAACTATGTTTAAGTATACTATGATCTTCATACATGACTATGAATTTCTCATATTATTTGCGCTCGTGTACAACTTGGATACTCAGACAAATATATCTTTTACGCAAAGATAGACAGATAAGTACGCACGTCACAAGTTGCAATAAATATTAACACACTTAGCAAAAGGAGATTTTTATTAAGGACTATGTTATTACAAAGGATATTCA
The DNA here is from genome assembly GCA_910596185.1 of Chrysanthemum makinoi. Taxonomy (NCBI): domain Eukaryota; kingdom Viridiplantae; phylum Streptophyta; class Magnoliopsida; order Asterales; family Asteraceae; genus Chrysanthemum; species Chrysanthemum makinoi. The sequence continues at coordinate 251,090,274 of OU343223.1, forward strand.
TAAACATAAGATCCTATATACTCTTAGATCGCTCCAGAGATGAGGTCCCTACGCGGCTTGCAGCATCTACACTCTCGCTAAGCCTCTTCAACAAGTCCGAGTCTTGGCGAGATACAGTGGCAACACTCACTGGCACCCCATCAGACCTTGGAAGATGAGCTGCACCAACCCCGCACAAAATTGCTTTACCCTTAATACCTTCCTTTTTAGCAAGTCTGGTAGCATGCGCTTCCAAAACTTCCTTCAAGGACATTTCTTTCTCTAAAGTAAAGGGATTGAATGTCCCGGGAGCAAAAGCGAATCGCAGTCGAGACATCGGGTTTCAAAAATAGTCGGTTGTGCTTCGCATCATCGATGCGATGGCGCTAAGGTCAATCCTTCCATAATACGGTTATAGGATAATCACGGTGGCGCTCTATTTCAAAAATCATGGGAAGCTCTAAGGTCTTCATCATATTCATAGCGACAACAGGGTTATCATAGGATGCGCATCATACTCGGGAACATTTTCAAAGGTACCTTCAGCAAGGTAGCTTCGTGCAGCGCCTCTATAGCCTCTGATTTTCCTCTCGCCAAAGCACATTGGACTACTCCACCAAATTTGTCCACTACCTCCTTGGACTCAAGAGTACTCAGAGCAGCAAAGGCCTTGAGACCATGGTGATAAGTCACTGCGAGATGGCGGACATTAGATGAGGATATAATTCCTCATCATACTCCAAACTCAGCTTACGCAGGTTCATCTCTTGTGTCTCCAGCACGCTCCGTGGTACCAAAATCTTCCAACTGCGTGGTCAATGTGTCCTTGCTATTCTCGGATATTTTAGTGCCTAGAGGCACGAAGCCTTGTACTCAGATGACTCAGCGCGCTCTTGGCTTATTTGGCCCATCAGCGCCATTTTCTCCTCACCTTTGCTTGCGCAAGCATACACGCTCAAACTCTCTATCTCGGCCTTGGCACTAGCTAACTGCGCTTCCAGTGAAGCAATTTTTCATCTTTTGAGCACCTTGGTCGCTTCTCACCACAATATGAACCCTTAGCTTCTCAACTATTGCGGCAGTGCTGCGACACTGTACCAACTCTTCAACCAATTGACCCATGATGCATCCCGTGACAAGTCTTCATCTTTTTGGTCGTATGGCTCGGCACCGGACTATCCTTGGGGAGACTCGCGACTGTTCAAACACGCATACACGGACAAAGCATTATCGGTTTCCCATGTAAGCGGTTGGTGCAAAAAAAAAGCATTAACGATAGTACTTACTGTGGGTCAGCGACATCCGCAGAGGGGTGGGATGACGCAGCATCACTGGAGGATTCCACAGTGAGAATCACAGGGCGCTTTTTCCTTGAAGAGCTCGCGCCATCATCTCCGCATGATCTCTTACGTCTCAGCCCAGATTCTTCCTCCTCTCCCTCTTCTTCTTCCACTACCGCCACGCTACGGGCGGTTGCGCTTTGGGGCGGCACCCTAGGGCTCGGCACACTCTGTATAGGCATAGCTTCCAACACATTAGGACCACTGCTCCCTGCCTCCTCAAGGTTTAGCTCCATCACACGCCCGCATTCTTTGTTAGTATGGGCTCTTCTCCTTCCTTAAGGGGCCGCGTCCCTACTTTCACCTCAACTGGCTTCGCTAAGTGCACAACGGTGAAAAGATCCATCTCTGCACAATAGAAGACAACACAATACACAGGTTATATAATGCGTGGAAATGGACAGAAAATTCTTACATTAATTACCAAAAAGGGATGCGGAAGAACGAGTACCCACCCTGGCCATTGGCGCCTAAGAAGATTGGCATTTCATCCGGCATACCAAAATAATTCCGGCTGATGCCCATATGCACCAAAAATTCCTCAGGATAGGAACTAATGGGGATGCGGTTAGCGTTTATCAGTTCCGCATCCTCAGCAACATATTATCCAGGCAAGGGGCACTCATCCCCGACGCGTACCCGGGTATAAAATTATAATGCCACGGAAAGCATGTGTTCGTCTACCCGAAAAATGACTCCATCCAATTTCTAAGCGGCGTCTAGTTTCTCAATATAACACGAAGTTTACCAAGCGCTTAGCAAAGGATACCCACCCATGTGACCATGTCGTGTGATAAAAGGCGCGAATAGGTGGATGGTTGGGTTAACCGCCATGCGGCAGTTCACCTCAAAATTGGTAATCTTAGCCGCACTAATGCAGTGCGCGTTGGGATAGGTGCAGCTCGTAATAATTTAAAACATCGCACAAAAATCGGGATATGGGCACACGTTGATTCGCGAATTCAAAAAGCGTGTGTATACCCTATTTTCCTTCGGGAAATCCGCAATAGATGCCTGTGCACCCGGAACAACCGGATGCACGTCAAGTGGTATAAAGTAATCCGAGGTGAATTCTAACAGATCGCCCTCGGTAAGGTCGGAGGTGAAATCAGACAATTGTTTGACCATGGTATTATTTTTAAAATCGCACGCAGCGGTTACCTTCGATTCTGGTGATTTTCTCGGGTTGTAGTTTGAAGTTTTGTTAACAATGGTGGATGAACGTTTTTTTTTACTGTGAGAAACACGGTGGAAATGAAGCGGCTGTTTATATAATTTACCTCATCCATGCGATGAGTGACACGTGGATTCCACTATCGCTAAAGGTGTGGCTAAGATCACTTGATGGGACGTACTGCAGTTACTTTCCCCCGACTTACGAGGCACCCATTTTTTAATCCTATGTCTAGATACAATGTCCGGTGGGTATCTTTTTTATGACTTCTTGGCTACGCTTTGACGTTTTTTCATTGACTACGGTTATTAGTCTAGCATCCGCAGTTATTCACTACGCATACTAGACTAGGGGGACATGATGACGTATAGTCTATATCCGGGTCACGAACCCGACTAAAGTTCAATACTAACTTAGCCCAAGATTTAATGGCCGGGCTCGTCGATAGATGTTTGGGCTCACGAAGGCCCAAACCTAAAGCTATTCACGGAATAGATATTGGATATCTCCTAATTATGGAGATAATCATTCCCCAACCGACTTAGGCGGGATACGCCGAAGGTTGAGGAACACGGAACCAACAATGATTCCGTGTGTATATAAATGGAATCACATCCCTCGTTAAAGGTACGATCTACAAAAACCCTAACTCTCCTTTAACCCTAAATCGATTACTTACTCTCACGCCGGAGGATAATCGTGGGAGACAATCCCACGGTAAGCCTAACGGTGTTTTCTGTCTTCTTAGTGCGCAGGTCGCAAGCAACAATCCTCAATTGGTACGAGAGCCGGAGCCCAAACAAGGAACGCCCAACTTTTGTATCAACAAGAACTATGATCTAGAAAAGGCTAGGAAAAGGGCACTACCCCAAAAGGATGGAATCTTAGGTTCACGACCTAGTGTGATGCCTTCTAGTGTGTTGCATAACACTGCTTGTAGTAGCAAACCAAAACCTAAGTTTAATCAACACACAGTTAGAAATAAACCCGTTGATCTAAACGTAAACTTTCAAAAACCTAATAGGTGGATCAATATAGGGCCTTGAGACTCTTCCCAAAGAAGTTTCAACATCCCCTAGATCTAACCTTAGATGGATACCAACGGGTAGAGTTTTCAAAACTGTTGGTCTTAGGTGGATTCATACAGGAAAGATACTAAGTAGTTGCACTAAAAAATTGTGATCCCCACAACAACCATCCCTGAGGCAGGAAAGGAAATCATCAAAATAGCATGTTCAGGTGTCAAGAATATAATTGACACTACATCTTTATGCTTCTAACATCTGGAACCCAGTTACACTTGGGGATCCATGCTTTCTCTTTCTTGCCCCCTTGTTCTTTCTATGCAGGTATAACAGCAATGGCTCCTACTGCAAACTGCGTAGGACCCGTTTCTCACCGTCAAAAATATTATGATCCATCAGCTGCACCATCATTATAATTAATCGCAAAAAAATTGGGAACATTGCTTGCTCCTCTGGTTAAAGATTCTGTCAAAAGTCGTGCTTCAGATGTATCGAATGTTTCCGTGCACAACCCGATAATACTCTAATTTCGATACACACGAATCTACAACAACAACCGTTCTGTAGAATCGCACCTCAATCGAATCTTCGATAATGAAGATCAAACTGTTTCCAACAACAATGACACAGCTGATGATCAACAAAATAATTAAACAGAGCAGTTTTATCAGCGGTTGATTCTCACGAAATATTTATGGTACTTCACACTTGTTCGATCAATTGGACATACATGGTTTCGTTGTCTCCTTATACATGGTTTCGCTGTCTTCAATTCCTCATCAACATACGTGGTGTATGATTCTGATTCATTGAAAACATCGAGGGGGAGAGAGTGTAGGTGATCATTGCTTCCTTGTTTGACCACATGTTTCTTTGCGAAAACCCAATGCCTTCATGAATTTCTTCAATTAGAGGGAAGAAATGAGACGATCTATGGTTAAAATTTCTCAAGTTGGTGTTATCGTCTCATTTTCATGGGTTATTTAGTGTGAAGTTACCCAAATATGATGTTATGATGCCTCACACATGGTCTTGGTATCGAGTTATTTCATTTTCATAGGTGATTAGTCTTCTGATAGACCGCAACATTCGGGGGAAGTCGTTTCATTTCGTCTTTCGTTGTTTGTTTGATGTGAAGCATCTACATACGTGAGAAGATTTTGTTGATTTCTGGCATGTTACCCTCGAACGGATTTTCCGCAATTAGTCAAATTCACCTTGTGTGGTTTACTGCTCTTCTACAAATTTCGATGCATACTGAAAACGTCAAAAGTTAGAAGAAATGTCTACTACATCAAAGTTTCAAATCTGCTAAAGACAGTTGTTAGTTTGGGGGAACGATTGAAACTTCGTCAATCTCTATTTATATTCACAATGGCTTCTGAGCATAACAGCTTGGAACCCGGTCACAACCATTTAAACTTCCCTCAAACCTCATCATCACCGAATCAAGCCCCAAATTACTCGTCAACAAATGGAAAAGCTATTTGCTCCTTTGTTTAGTAATGACATTGATGAACGTGCTCGGTGTATCCGATGTTTCGGCTGCTCAACTGATACTACTCTTATACCGATACACACGCTACAACAACTCTTGTTGAAGAAGCACCACCAGTTGACTCTACAACAACAGTTGAACAAAGCTGCATCCAACGACGAACCGGTGATGATGTTCTTAATGAAGTACCCCACATGCGATTTTGATCCAAATGCGTTCTTTAACCCGTTTGCTAATGCAATCTGCACTGATGTTGCGAAATCATCTACAAGCCATTTGAATCCTCAAAATCTGCATAATGTATATCAACATCAACCTTCCACACATCGTTGGACGAAAGACCATCCTCTAGAGAACATTATTGGCAACCCGAATCAAACAGTCATAACGAGACAACGTCTTCACACAGATGGTGAACATTGCATTTATGCACTCACTCGCCAATCCGAGCCTAAAAACATTAAAGACGCAATGACAAAGGACAACTGGATTGAATCCATGCAGGAAGAACTCAACCAATTCAAACGTCTTGAAGTATGGGAACGGGTTGAAAGACCAACAGGGGTCTTCGTCATTGGTCTAAAATGGATTTGGAAAAACAAATTGGATCTTTGAAGGAACCGTAATTAGAAACAAGTCACGTCTAGTGGCTAAGGGTTATAGACCGGAAGAGGGTATTGACTTTGAAGAATCATTTGCTCCGGTTGCTCGTCTTGAGGCTGTTCGAATTTTTCTGGCATTTCCGGCTCACATGAACATCACGGTCTTTCATATGGATGTCAAAACTGCTTTTGTCAATGGACAACTGAAAGAAACGGTCTATGTTAACCATCCAGAAGGATTCGTTGATCCAGAGTTCCCTAATCATGTCTACAAACTGAAGAAAGCTCTCTACGGTCTCAAACAAGCCCCTCGGCGTGGTACGATAAGTTATCATCCTTCCTTATTGCCAATAATTTTACCAAAGGTTTGGTCGACCCTACACTCTTTATACAATATCACGGGGCTCACATCTTAATCGTTCAAATCTATGCGGATGACATCATTTTTGGGTCAACACATTTAAAATACTCAAATGCTTTTGCAAAACTTATGACAAAACATTTTGAAATGTCAATGATGGGTGAACTCACATTCTTCCTTGGAATGCAAGTTCATCAATCACCCCGTGGTATTTTCTTGAGTCAGTCCAAATATTCCCTTGAATTGTTAAACAAATTTGGAATGCAAAACTGTGACACCTATGCCACACCAATGGCTCATACCAAGAAACTAGACGATGATTTACATGGGAAATTGGTGGACCCTACCAAATACCGTAGTATCATTGGGTCTCTCGTGTATCTAATAGCTAGCAGACCTGATATTGTTTTTTCCGTCTATCTTTGCTCCCGTTATCAGTCGAGACCAACTGAAACCCACCTCTCTGAGGCTAAAAGAATCCTCCGATACATCAAGGGAACCATTAACTTGGGGATCTGGTATTCGAAGGATTATGGTTTTGAACTAATAGCTTTTTCAGACGACCACGCGGGATGCTTAGATTCACGAAAAAGTACCGGGAGCTTTACAATTTCTTGGTGATAAACCGGTGTCATGGCAATCGAAGAAGCAGGATTGTACATCGCTGTCCTCAACCGGCGAGAATATGTAGCCACGTCTGCGTGTTGTGCTCAAGTCATTTGGATGAGAACACAACTCAAAGACTATGGTTACGTATTTGATGAATCCGATGTCTGCGACAATCGAGTGCTATTGCGATATCGTGCAATTCAGTTCAACATTCGAAATCAAAGCACATCGATCTTCGATATCATTTCATCAAGGACCACGTGGAGCAGGGTACTGTTGAATTATATTTTGTGGGTACAGAATACCAATTGGCAGATCTTCTCACCAAAGCCTTAGCTCTGCTAGGTTTCTTGAGTTGGTCCACCGAATTGGTATGCGGTGTTTGACTCAAGAGGAGCTGGATGAACTCTTAAAACATTCTTAAAACTGGTCAAACACCAAAACCTCTTTTGTAAATATTTTTCAAAAACAAAATACAAAATCATAAAATCCGATAAAACAACAAAAATATTCTTCTATCTATATTTCTTTTAATATTGCAAGTACAATTCTTCCGTCAACACTCAAATCTTTCAAAATTCAGTATTTTTTCGATCAAGTGTTGAGGGGGAGAAAACAAATATTTTTTCAGGCTCATAAAATCTTGTACTTGCATGTTACCTTATCCCGGTTGTTTCTTTAATAATGGTGGTCACTTTTCTGGTTTACTGACACTCCTCGGACTAAAATTTATAAAATTTCATTATTTCTTAAGTCGAGGGGAAGTGTCGTCAAAATTCTTTCCAAAATATCATTCGTTTGGTAACCAAAATGGAAGTTAAAGGCATTGATTGTAAATGGTAAAGGTGGAGGGACTAAAACTGTCAAAAGCTTAAAGTTATTTTTAATAAAACTACCCACCTAACATTTACTCTTAACATTTATTATTCCACCAACCATAATCTACGCATAAAAATCAACCTTCAAATCCGGTTACTTGATCATCAATTTGTAAGTGTTCTTGTGTTCTTAACATGATTACAAACAAGGGTTTTAAATCGTTTCAAAAACCAACGGTTAGATTGTTAGATATGAGTGATTTTGTGTTCTACGCATAAGCGTATGAACACATAATCAATGGTGTGTGTTTATGGTGAAAAAGATAGTGCCAAAATGCTTGTATAACATCATTAATACCTTTTTTATCATTAAACATCACCCAGAAACACGAATTGATTGATTTTGAAAACTAGGGTTTATGCGTGGAATTGGGTGTTTTCATATGTGAGTGTTTTTGGTGAAAAAGATAGTTGTATGATGTTGTATTCAAGTTGAATTGATCATATCTAGGCCCAGAAATTGCCCAGTAACATCAAACGTAAAAGAATTGAATTTTAGGGTTTTAGTTCATACGAATTGGGTATTTTTTATTCACTCAAATTCTGATGTTAAAACTTGGATAGAACTACTCATAAGGCTTCTTAGACCTCCCATAATCATTTTGGTGCAATTTCTATGGCTAGATTACTTACTCGTAAAAATTGAACCTTAGGGTTTAGGTTTACGCATAAGTGTTCTTACGCGTAACTGTTATATGAGTAGTCATGATTTGATCTGAAAACAATTGAATGTAGATGTTAATGATTGTGTTATGACGAATTTATTTCAGGTCTTCCACGTTTGAAAAATTCAGAATCAAGGTTTCTAGCAAACTACGCATAAGGATCACCTTACGCGTAGAATGTTATGCGTAAGAGCAATCTTACGCGTAACTATTACGCGTAAGGTTCTACATAAGGGACTACGCGTATCCTGTGAAGGATATGCGTAAACAGTGACCTCTATGCATAAGTTTGACTCTTACGCGTAAGGTTTATATACGCCTACGCGTATGCTCTACGCATAAGGTCCCATTTTCCTACGCGTAATATTTCTTACGCGTAAGTCAAGAACCTACGCATAAGCTTGCGTTTACGTGTATACCATTCACTTTTACGCATAAGCTTGCCATTTCTACGCCTAAGCCTTGTTTAACCTTAATTATAAATTGTTACGCGTGCAAACTTGTAAATAAATAAATCATAACGCCACGAAACCAATAATGTCACTATAAACTTAAATGTTTAACAAGTTGTGAATAATAAGTGATAATATGGACTTTAAAACTTAAAGTTAATCAACTAACGAAACTTATCACGACGTCATTGGACTATTGGACAAACAAGTGACATTGGACTCGTAACAATCATCGACATATCACATTCAATAATTAGACAATATAACCATCTATTGACTAACATAATGTCTTTCGATATGTTGGTTCTTTTGGCTAAATATCTTTCAGATCACGACATGGACGCTCAAATGCAGAATGTGGATGCACCAAATGTTCTCACCGTTCTTTGATATCTTCCCTAATGGCTATCCGATGAAGATTGGAAAGAACAATCTTCGGGTTGACTTTGATACTCTCACCGCTTTCGAGTCTTCTTGCACGATAGCGGTGGACATTCTGAAGAACCATTCTTATCGAATATGCTCACCAACTCGCCAGGTTACGGAGATCTACATACAACAATTACGGCACACAATGAAGCAGATCAAAGGGCAAAATGTTGTGACTGTGACTCTCAATCACAAGCAAATCACCATCACACCAGCCGGACTTGCGGGCTATTCTCCTCATTCACGTCATTGAACCAACGAGTACAACGCTACACCTACTAAAGAGGTCGTTCGCAATTCATGATCGACATCGGTTATGACGGCTTCTGGGGGTAATCAACAAGCACTCTTACGTTGATCGAAGAATATCCCTCACTACGGAGAACCCTCTTCATCATCATCACAAAATCGCTTTCGGGCCGGGATAGTGGTTATGAGCATCCCAAGCTCATGGAACTACAAATTTTCTGGGCTTTGGTCAACATGAAACATATCGAAGTTGAAGCTCTGATATGGGATGACATGATGTCTTTCCTCAAAAAGCGAGGCACCAAGATCCCATACATCGGATACACAAAACTGGCGATCCGAGAGAGCTCTTGGGTTAACTCCCGATATTCCCTTGAGACTCGACGACCCAAACAATCACTCCATGTTGTATGAGCCTACACTCACAGTCAGATTCAAGGAATCTACAACAAAGAAACAGGTCTTTGTCTTTGCCGGATCACCTTCTCTCTGATGCAATCAAATAGCTTTACTCATACAAAAGGTATCTGGTAGCAGTTGATGAAGGTAAAGTTGGTTTTCTCGATGACAAGTCTTCAGGCACACCTTCTAGGAAAACCGTAAGAAGCGGTCAGGAAGTGTTGCAAGCAGAAAGTCAACGAAAGTTCCCTAAGAGGACACCTGCACTCAAAAGGAAAGTTTCATCTAAGGAAGTTGTTCCCATTCCCATTCCCAAGTCCGAACCGCAAAGAAAACTAGTCGATGAAGACTCGAGAAAACACGATACGGATGAAGAAGTTTTCTACTCACGAAACTCAAACGTTGTGGCGAGAAAGTAGCAAAACCTCCAAGTCCCAAAGGTGACAAGGGAAAGACTCTGGTGCTTGAGCAAGAAGAAGAAGAAAGTTCAGATGAAGAGCAACTTGACAAAGATTACGAGGAAAAGGTGAAAAATTTGAGACTCCAACACGTTCTTTGATCAATTCAAACGGCAACAAATTCGTGGCCCGGAGGGTCAAGTGGTGCACTAACTACACCAGCTCGATGCGGCTTAATCAACCCGATAAGGAACCGGTACCACCACCCACGATCCACAACAACGGCGGAGGAGACCATCACCTATAATTTTGAAGAACCGAGAAAAGAAAAGTCCGAGAAAGAAAAGACGATGAAGAGGCCGCAGCTCATGCCAAAGCGAGGAAGAGGCCGAGATTCAGTGAAGAAAAGGCTAAGACGCAAAGGATGACGAGGTTGAATATGATGACTTCCTTCGCAAAGTCCAAAGACGCGTTCCAAAGAACAAACCTCTGAACCTCCAAAGGATCCAGAGCCACCTCATGACTCCTCATCATCAGACTCGTCTTCTCACTCTTCACCTCCACCATCCAGAAGATCAACTAAATCCACATCCAAATTCGTGAAGAAGCCAACGGACTCTTGGATTTCTCGTGCAAAGACAAGGATTGTTAAAGGCATCAAGCGGTCGGGAAGAAAGGCGTGCTTTACAAAAGTTGAATTTTCTCGTGACCGTGTTCGATATCTTCATGACGAGAATGACAAGATGTCGGTGAAAGGGAGTACATCCAGAAGTTCATGCAACGGGATCTTCAAGAGGAAATGAACGAGATGATCAAAGGTTACACTCATAAGTTCCTTCTTGACATCGTTCCTGGTATGACAAAAGAAATGTACACCAAACAACTCTATCCGAATCTATTGCATTTGGCCAAGCAAACTATGAGATCAACACCTATGCAAGTGAATATCAATCCAGTTGATCCCATAATATTCTCAGATGTTGAATTGGTTTCCAGGCTAGTAGCTCAAATGTCTAAACGATCTGCAACATTTACTTCTCACGAAGGTAAATTTTTTGAAGCATTGTTGGAATACCAACTCAAATCAGCATACAGAGAAGAGGCTCAAAGGCCTAAACGTCCAAGAGACAATGAAGATAAGGATAAGGACAAAAATGACGAGCCTAAACGTCCAAAGCAATCTGGAGAACCATCATCTATGCCATCACCACCTCGAAGGACTTCACCACCAAGACGATCTCCTCCTCGCTCTTCTCGACAAACCTCGGGACTCGAGTTACCACCACGACGAGAAAACCGGTGATCACTTTGAATATACTTGGTGGTGGCGATGAGGAAGTCCTGAGCCCCAACAACAACCCACCTCTCCAACCTCAACAAAGAAACCATCATCCTCATCAAAGCCAAAGAGGAAGAAGAAGCGCCAGGTGATGTCGTCTCATGGCTAGACGAAGATGACACCGAGTTTGAATGGTTTTCTAAACTTGTTGAAGCCACTCCCGCTCTAACCGATGATCCGGATATGGTAGAAGGTAGTGCGTTGCAGCATGCTAAGTTCTTGCAAGAGTTAAAGTGTGAAGCATTTCAACTGCTCAAAGACAGCTCGGAAAGTGCTATTGAAGTTGAATATCACCTTGATAATATAGCACGAGCCATGTCTAACAACATTGATTGGCTCAACCCTGAAGCAAACATCGACTTCACCAAAAGAGACAACCCTCCATACTACACCGACTGGTCTAAACCTCTACCAACAATTGGCCAACGGATCAACCTAGGATTCCATTTCGCTATTTCTTCAACAAAGATTTGGAATTTCTTCTACACGGTAGCGATGGTACAAAGAAATACGCTACATCACTTACACTTCCGTTCGACCATATACTCCAACTGCATAGCCATCGAAGAAAAGGCTACCCACATGTTTTCCAACAGCATGGAATAGTATGACATTGATGCAATGTACGGGATTCATCATTGGCCGAGCGCCGACGAATCTACTACAAGAGCGCCAGGTTGAAAGTCTCAACATGAAGTGTTGATGATAAAGGGATCGTGGTCATTAAGCATGTCACCCTTTCGTCTAAATGGGATTACACCTTTCTCAAGACTATCGTGGTCAAAAGACAAGATGAAAGGGACTATGAATTCGTGAAGCGGACTTCGAACTTGTCTCTCAACGACATTGAAGATCGTATCTTGCCAAAGTCCAAGGAAGAATGAGACATTTCTCGACTGAAATTCAACGTGAATACATCAAATCCTTTCCCATCTTCATCAAGCATAGTGATCCGAACGTGTAGAAGATTTACAACTTGCTTTGTTGAATCCTATCGGACCGTGTCAACTTCACGGACCTCGGCTAGAATTACGACATCAACTAGCTCTCACAATACACTCTCATCAGCAAACCATTCGGAGTAGTTTACCGCAGCGAACTACATCGCAACTGCTTGATGGCGTGTAGAGATCTTCACAAGTTTGGGGATCACACATTGAAGATGGTGAGGGACGGTTTGGCTTATAGGTTGAAGGAGATACATGAAGGAATTGGTTCTCCAAAGCGATGGAATTTTAAGGATAGACGGGATGTGAAGAGGATCATCACCCTAATTGATGAAAGGTTGTACATAAGGGACCAGTTCATAACTCTAGAGAGCTTTGTAGGTGGTCGTCCCAGGATTACGCTCACAGGCTATCAACGCCCTGTTCGAATTCCTGGAAAGATTGATGGACTTCCTGGTACCCCTTAATCTGTTTCTATTTCATATTAATTTGGATGTGTAATTATTTAATGACAATGGCTTGTGCACACATAACAGTGTACAACTCGTTCTTGAAATGAAAGGACCACGTGTGCCAGTGCCACAATCCTAATTAAAGGAGCGAAAGCTTCTTACTTTTGAGTAAAACCTATCAAACCTTTCATTCTTAAAAGGTTTTGCTCGAAAGAACAAGTACTTCCCCTTATGATTTTCAAAACCTCAACCGTTTATATCACTTGTTGAGGGGGAGTATTTGATTTAAAAACTTTGTTCACAAAATGTTCTTAGTGGTAATCTTCCCGCAAAACTCGAAATGGACATATTCGATAACAAAATTTCGTCAAAAATAACATATATATGCCATTTTTGAGGGGGAGAAAACTTATGTGATAAGAAATATGTTGTGTTTTGCTATTGAATCCTCGTGTGAAAAGACTTCAACCCATGAATTGACGGGAACTAAACAGTCATACATTGAAAAGATTTGTCTTCCAAGACTTATCCAAGTAAATTGTACCTATTCGAGAAGCTCTTGATAGACATGAACTTTGACGGGTTTGACAACCTTTCGGGGTTGTCCACATCTTCAAGGTAGTTATTAGAGCTAGTTGTCACCTAAAAGCGGACAATGTATCTCTTTAACTATGCAACGTAATCGTGTCTCGCAAGGAACTGTCTATCATGAGTCGATCAATTCAAAAAGTGCGCGCTCTTCTCTCACTGTGCAGATTTCTGTCAAAACACTTAAGCACAAGTGGAGGGGGAATATTTCTGAAAATCTAAAACTCCTGAAGTGTTCAAACATGGTTTTTCATTCACAAACACTTCGAGAGATTTTTCATGAAAATGGTTTTATGGAAACGGAGTTATAAGGTGATTAAGGTTAGGAATAACCGTCCTATGATCCGCCAGAGCCGGAGGGATCTACCCAAGGACACTACCAATAGTTAGAATTAGAAGTACTTAGGTTTGATTATTAAAATGAGAAAATGAGAATCGGAGAAAGAAGGAGTTGAAGAATTAAAAAGAAAAGCAAAGAAAATGGTGAAAATAAATAGCCCTCCAGATTGTTCAACTTAGGGCAGACACCGGGTTCAATTCATATGCTACTGGTTGTCTCTTAATGACGCCGTTATTGAAGATTAAAAGTCTTCATGGACCCAGTGACGCATGCACTAAACCTTCTCAGCCACTCAAGTTTCTCCCAAAAGAAGCTTGTTTCATTCTCACAAGGAACCCTACGTAAACTATCGGCTTTCTCTTAGAGATTGCTGGTATTGAAGAAGGAGACCCTCTCCCTAATCTCCGGTTAGGAAAACCAAAACGCACTATTGAGTCTAGAGCCACGAGATTCATCAAAAGATCTCATAGGTACACTTGACATTTCATCACTTGTTGTTCAACAATAACAACAACAAGGGTATGCGTTATCGAGTCCTACACAGATCTTAGAAATCTGTCGAGAACATTTATGAGAGGTTCACAATTGTGATCCTCGGTGATTGAATGGAAACTCTGCCGGGTCAACATTAAACACCACCGGCAGGTCACCGGTAACTCCCGTGGATTACGCTTAGTGGGTCTCAAACGGTCTATGTCGTGAGGTGATGCTTGGTGTACCTCAACTCATCTCGAGCTGTAGGTGTACTTGATACATCGCGTTATCTCTCACTTTTGGGACTCCAGTTCAGGAACGGCCTTTGTGAGAATTAGAGTTGTGTTTTCATACTATGTTGTTAACACTCTCGAAGTTCAAACTTGTAAGAGCCGGAATCCGCTTATTACTAACCTTTCTTATGTTTTTCTTCTTATGGAAGCTCTGGAGCGGACTGATCATGTAGATTCTTCACATGCTCATACCAACAACATCACTAATGGAAGTTCTCTCTAAAGGCAACACAAAAGTCAGAATAATTCTTCATCAAGTCAAAGAATCTACAAAGTTTAAAGACCAAGAGAACTTCATCAGCACTGAAATCCAACGTCAAAGAGCGTGTGAGCATGTTGAAGAAAGACGTGGAGACACTGGAGCAACGAAGCAGACCTGATGCAGACAACAACAACATACTATCACCTTCACCACAAAGAACAAAGAACTAAAGAACAAAGAAAAAGATGACGTCAAAGCAAAACTCTTCAAAGGAAACAATTTCTCTAAACTGGGGAGATTGTTCGAATCAAGACACTCCTTCTCACAAGAAAGAAGAATGTCAGAAGACGTCAAAGCTACTATTACATCAGCACCTACAACGTTTATAACTCTTTCATTAATCACTAACACTTAGGGGGAGATTGTTGGAATCACTCCTAAACTATATTTTAAGTGTTAGTGATTCATATGTAATAGTTAGCTTAACATGGCCTTTATGTTTGTTATTAAGCTAAGGCTTATGTAGAAGGCCCATAAGCCTTGGCCCAAGCCCATAAGAAGGGAAGGAGTCTAGATGTGTTGCCCTAGCTCCTTGCCCTATAAATACTCTTGTATAACCCTCACTTGAGGGTTGGTTGTTCATTTTATTCATTCACCTTACGCATAACTTTTCTCCATTCATTCGTGTGTGTGTGTTTAACGTGTTCAACCAATCTCTTCTCTTCTATTTCTTATATTGATGCTTGTGTTACTAATATGGGAACCTAACAGTAGCGTTTATCATTTGATGGTGGCTTTTAAACTTGTAACCTTACAAATTATCACCATAATAAGATTATTTTGTACTATCAATTTGCATAGATAATTAAGCATTGTTCAAAACTATTTTTTTGGGGTACAAATAGTTATCGCTAAAGATAACAATACTATTTAATTTTTGTGATTATAATAAACTTACATAACATTATTGATATACTGGACAAAATGCTATACAATATATATTAACTTTTAAAAGACGATTCATATATCCTAGTCCTTTAAGTGGTGTAAGACCAACATTTTTCAAAATAACATTATACAAATGACAAAGTACATGTGTCAAAGCAAGATAAACAATAAAAACTACAATTACTTGGTGCTCATTTTTCCAAATTTGTCATGGGTTCCACGACTACTTCATCATTTCTCTTATAATTTTGTTAAATTTGAAACCCGGTTCAACCCGGGTGGTTCAACCGGTTGAACCATTCCAGTAAAAAAAAAGGTCGATTTAAACAGAGTCAACCCGACAGGTTGGGTCGAAAACAGGTCAAATTAAACCGGATCAACCCGCAAGGTTTGAAGCGTCCCGGGTCAATCCGGTTTTCTATGTGTATTAATAGTTTCCTTCTGAAATATATGTCTTCAACATCTCCTCTTTTAGTTTCAACTTTTCACTTTTTCCTTTATATATAGTATATAGCAGGGTACACGCGCGTTTCGGCGGCGGGTACCCTGTGACGATTAACCGAAGAAATAAATCTCGATGAGACCTGATTCACCAATTTGTATCGGTTTCAACAGGTCCTCTACGGTTCATTTTCGGATGGTTTTAATTGGTTAGCCGAACCGGTGGCGACACCGGTTCCCGGTTGAAAACGTCGGTCCGGTTCGGTCCGGTTTTCAATAGTATATGTACCATCAACTTGTTAGCTTGTATGAAGTTTTGTGTGTTTTATTAATTTGTATAATGTGTATAACAACATGTACTTTTTATTTTAGAGTGTTTTAAAAATAACATTAATTTGTGTGATTAATTATTTTATATTTTGGATTATGTTGTATTTTCTTTAAATTGTACGTTATGAAAATTTTATTGTACTTTTTAGTAAGGGGTGTTTTAATTGATTGTTTTTAATTTGGTATATATGTTTTTAATTAGTTGTACAATGTGAATAAATTATTGTATTTTTAATTAATGAGGTGTTTTAATAAAAGTATTAATTACAATATGAATTTATCTCTCCATTGACCAATTTAAAATTTTCAACCTTTCAACATTTCAACTTTCAATTTTGACTGTTTTTTTATTATATGTAGTATAGATATTCAAATTCAGATGTGCGAATCACATTCAAATTTAGAACCTCTTATAATAAACATCCCCTTGTAAACCAAAGTCTGAATGCACTAATCATAGAAAATTTCTTTAGTTTTTCGAAAGAGGTTTGATGATTGATATGAACGATTAAGATATTAAATTTTAGGCATAAGGGACAATTATTGTTCAATATAAGCAAAATATCCTCTAAAAATCTACCAGTAATTTCTTTTGGTCGCATCCCAACTAGAATATTTTAATATCGTTAGTTTCGGTTAATAAACTATTAGTAAATTAGAAAAGCAAATTAGTAAAGCGACCTTGATTGAGGCATTACCGTTTACCGTTATGAGAAAAATTAAAAAGCAAAGATCGATATGATAGTCACTTTAACAAAGTAGATTAAATTATAGGCATATATATAAATTGTCTAATGTCCAACCACTAGCTTTTAATAATTATAGGCATATATATCTCAAAATATTATAAACTTAATAAAAGGAGTTTGTTGCACAAAAGAATATTAAAAGTTTAGATATGTGTTTTTCCCTATGAAATGGCAAATTATTAATACATGCTAAAAAAAACAGTTTCTTTTATTAGTAAGATCGATGCAAAAACACTGTTTTTCTTTCTGAAATTATTTGGTCCATCCATGAAACAAAAATGCTTCTGTTTCTTGAAGAGGACATTGTTCTGAATTATTTGGTCGTAGACGATATTGATTATGGCCAACGTTAAAATAATAAATACTACTCGTAACAAAATTTATGCATCCAACATCCAAAGCATTTCAACAATTATTTGTCAGTCTAACTGCTACTTATGAGTTATGATACAACCTCAAATCCTCCGATTTACATTAAATGTTGCATGGTTTTTGTGTTTATTGTAGCTATGTTACAGTGTTGTGTCCATTTTCCTTCAACTCAGCCAAAACCAATTTACACCATTTTATAGCCGGATTGTTATCTTTTGTAAATCCTGGTTTTACATTTTTAAAATACAAGATGTTTGAAAACCAACACATATAGCTAGTTTGAAGGCTGAACTTCCAAACTAGCAAACCGGCAATAAGGTCGCAACTAAAATAGTAAGGATTTAGTTAATAAACAATTTTTTTTAAGGCAAATTTTAACGGAGGCTCAAAGGAAGAGCCAAAGAAACAAACTGTATAGAGAAGGATGGAGAAAAAACAAACAAAGATAGAAGAGGATTTTAAGAGATCATATCTCTTGGATCTAAGTTCCATACATTCCACGAAAAGTGAGCCAGAACTTTCTCACGAAAACAGGGGCAGAGCTAGAACTTTATTGTCGAGGGGGCAAAATATGATAATTTTTAAAAACTACACTAAAAATTGGTCCGTTGGGGGAGGAATTACAAAAATAGCCAAAAAAAAATTTGAAAATTTACACTACAATTTTTTTCGTCGGGGGGTTACGTGACCCCCCGGACCCCCCTTTATCTCCACCCCTGCACGAAAACGTCTTTATATGACATCTCCTTGAGATCAAAAGGAGCGAAAGCTTCTGGATAGCCGGAAATATATCAACATGAAAAAGGTGTGAATTGGCGAGAACACCCCGACCCCGAGTGCCTTTAGACACCAGCCATTGTCAACCCCACAAGGAATAACTCCGACAACTCTTCCTACCTGTGTGGCACCAACTGAAGTGAGCACGAGCCAAAAATAGATCATTTGACTTTGCAGCAATAACAAATTCTGGAGGGGAATTAACCACTTTATTTCTCCAACACCATATTGCCCAAAGCACACATTGGTACCGTGAAAGATTTTAGCTAACACATGCTTTCCTGTGATACCCACGTTACATATTGCGACATCTTTAATGGTGACATGAGGAATTGAGAATGTCGTATTAAATCTCAACCAACTCCAAACGAGGATATTTGATAAGATAATGCTCAAGGGTTTCATCCTCCAACTCACAAAAAGGACAAAGCTTAGAAACTAAATTGACTCCCCTGTTAAACAAATTAACATGAGATGGCATGCTAGCAAGCGACGCCCTCCAAACACAATCATTTACTTTTTTACTAACGCAAGAGTTCTAAGTATGGTGATTTCCAAGATTACTATCCACAAGCAATTTATCTTGAATTAAGTTGGATAGAGTTTTAACCTGGAGAACGCCAAAAGCATCAAGAGACCAGTGCCATTTGTCATGACCATTGATAAAAACAACTCACCAATTACATAATTAATGCTAGAGACATCATCAAAAGATCAACCACGGGAAGGAATTCTCCAGTTCCAAACACCCTTCCAAACACCATCAATATGAGCCCATCTCTCAAAAATGAAACAATCTTGATTCGATTCAAGATCAAATAAGCGAGGGAAACGATTCATGAGACGAACTCCATCTTTGCACCAAACATCCTTCCAAAATAAAGTGTTACACCCATTTAAAAATTTTCTTGTTGAACGAAGTACTGAAAGATGAATCAATGTTCTCAATACTTGCAATGGAACGAATAAAATTAATCCAAACACCACTTTTTCTACCATTGCTTAGCGAGCTATTAAAATCACCGTCTTCACCATAAAATGATTTAATCACCTTCCTCCAAGAGCATCACCCTTCGTAAGAAAGCTGATGTGGATCCAAGCCTTGCAACCAACACCTTGGGCTTCCTTCACAGCGAGCCATTTGACATTCTTGGTGCCAATCCATAACGACATGCATGCATGGTTATTCAGGATTTGAATTGAATATTTCCTTTTTATTTTATATTTAGCAACTAAATAAATAGCCAATTAGTATTGATTAGGTTTTAATATCTTTCCTTAGTTTGTGGGAGACAAACATTATTTCTAGTTTTTTGTTTTGCAAAGAAAAGATACGATGTATTTTTGATAATAATTGAGATTTCAATCTTCAGTTTCTTTTCTCTCTATTGTTGCCTTCTTCCTCTTCAAGATCCCCATCAAGTGGTATTAGAGTCAGGTTTAAGCAGATCATGCCGAGCGAGAGGGCGACCACGAAACACCCGCCGGGTGGCGACCGCCGCGACCGATTGCAAACCACGAGACGTTGAAGAAATCGAAAGACTACAACAACGGATTCGAGAATTAGAAGTTCAACAGGATGAACGCAACGAGGAAACCGATCGACTCCGTGATGCGGGGACGATGGTTTTGGCGAAAGGAGAATCCTTTTGGCCGGCGTCCGCCACCTCAAGCCGCCCGGAATTGCGGTGACATCCTCCATTCGTTGGGGGTTCGAGTTGAGATTTCAGAATTTATGGGTACAAAGACAACCTCGATGAGTTCATCGACCGGATCGATGCGATTGGAATGCGTGTGTTCGACCTTTGAGATATTCCAGATAATCTCAAGGTTAAGGTTGTTGCTATTAAACTACGAAAATACGCATCCTTGTGGTGGGATCACGTAAAAAGCGAAGCGGCGTCAACAAGGTAAATCGCGAGTGGAAACATGGGATAAGATGAAGAAACTTTTACGTGCAAAATTCTTACCTATCAATTACAGGCAAGACGCATTCCTTGAATATCATAGTTTAATGCAAAACAATTCTTCCGTCGAGCAGGTTTATCGCATATTTTGATAGGTTACGCATGCGTTGCTGACGAAGATGAGGAGGTAATTGCAAGGGTTTTGGGTGCGTTGCACGGACATTCGCGATATTGTCGATTACAACAATTTTGGACCCTTGATGATGTCTTCCGCCTTGCACTTAAAGTGGAGAAACAACTTAGTAATAAAACTCGTTCAGCACCAACCCGCCCTCCACCACCCGTTCGCAATTACGCGCACGGCAAGTTCAAATCCAGCGCAATGCCCCTATGCAAGCAGAGGGTTCTTCCATGGGAAACGTAAACCAAACGTAAAATGCGGTGTTATAAATGCCAAGGATTGGGTCATTACGCTTGGGAATGTCCAAACAAGCAACTCGTTACGTTTGTTGATGATACATGTGAATTTGATACCGACGGGGAAGACGGGGGTTGCACCACAAGATCGAACACATTGTTTACCGGACCAAAGGCGAATCATTGGTAGTGCAATGAGTCCCGTCATAGCGCAACCGTGGACAAAGCGGTGATGACACTCTTTGACTACGAAATAATATCTTTCACACTAAATGTACAACGAAAGGCAAGGTATATACGGTTATTATTGACGGGGGTAGTTGTGATAATATGGTAGCAGCAGCGATGGTCGAAAAACTTGGGTTATCGGTTCAAGACCATCCCGAACCGTATCAGTTGACATGGTTAAAAAAAAGGAATGCTGTACGTATGACCCAACGGTGTTTAGTCAACTTTTCTATTGGAAACAAATACACGGATGAAGTCTAGTGTGAAGTCATTCCAATGGACGCTTATCATTTGTTATTGGGGCGTCCATGGCAATATGACCGTCGAACCAAACACGACGGTTTCCGTAACACTTATAGTTTTAAAAAAGATGGCATTCACATTGTGCTTGCACCTCTTGATAGTCGCGACTCCTCTCCCAGCGCAATGCTCTTGTCCAAATCCGAATTCCTTGATTATTACAAAGCTACTGAGCCAAAAAATTTGTTCGCCTTAGTTGTAACGGAACAGAACACCATCATCAGCGACACACCTCCATTGATTCAGGCCGCTACTTATGAATTCCGCGATGTTTTTCCGGCTGACATTCCGGCAGGCCTCCCACTTATGCGCGAAATTCAGCACTGTATCAATTTTCTACTGGGCGCTAGTATCCCGAATAAACCCGCTTATCGAATGAGCCCAAAAGAGTATGAGGAATTACACCGCCAAGTTACTGAACTACTCGAGAAGGGCCTTATTCGTGAGAGTAAGAGTCCTTGTGCCGTCCCAGCTTTACTTGTTCCGAAACATGGGGGTGCATATCGTATGTGTATTGATTGTCGCGCGGTTAACAAAATTACCGTTAAGTATCGGTTCCCTATTCCACGTTTCGAAGATTTGCTCGACCAATTACACGGCGCTTTTTTCTAAAATTGATCTCCGTTGTGGGTACCATCAAATTCTCTTGCGACCCGGGGATGAATGGAAAACTGCATCTAAGACGCGTGATGGGTTATACGAATGGATGGTGATGCCGTTTGGTCTTTCGAATGCTCCAAGCACTTTCATGCGACTCATGAACCATATCTTTCGCGACTTCATCGGCCGTTTTGTTGTTTTCTACTTTGACGACATTTTAATCTTTAGTCCAGACATTTAACAACATCTACAGCACCTTCGTGATGTTTTTACTGTTCTTAAGGACCAAAAATTGTTTGCCAATCAGGGGAAGTGTCACTTTCTCACAACCGAAGTCGTCTTTCTTGGATATCTAATTTCGAGTGACGGGATTTGAATGGATGAAACCAAGGTTCATGCTATTACGTCCTGGCCTCCCCCGAAAACGTTACATGATGTTCGTAGCTTTCATGGCCTAGCTTCGTTCTATCGACGATTTATTCGTAACTTTAAACGTTACATGATGTTCGTAGCTTTCATGACCTAGCTTTGTTCTATCGACGATTTATTCGTAACTTTAGTACCATTGTTGCACCAATCACCGAATGTTAGAAGGGTAGTTCTTTTGTATGGACTGATGAGGCGCAACAAGCTTTCGATGATCTCAAAATACGTGTCACTAGTGCACCTGTACTTGCACTCCCTAATTTTCATGAATTTTTTCAAGTTGAATGTGATGCATCAGGTTTGGGTATTGGTGGAGTCCTTAGCCAAGGGAAGCGCCCATTGCTTTTAGCGAAAACTCAATGAAACACGACGTAAATATAGTACTTACGATAACGAGTTCTATGCCCTCATTCGGAGTCTCGAATATTGGCGTCACTACTTATTACCAACGGAATTTATTCTTTTTCGATCATGAAGCGTTGCGGTATATTCAAGGCCAAGCCAAACTTAAGCTGCGCCATGCCAAATGGGTTGAGTTGCTACAAGAAATTTCTTTTGTTATCCGACACAAAGCAGGGTCCTCGAATACGGTGGCAGATGCTTTAAGTGCGACATTCATGTTAACATCTATAAGCCTTCAAGTGCATGGTATTGACGTGTTTCAACACCTATATATCGATGATCCTGATTTTGCTTCCGCATGGAAAGGTTGTCCGACTCCTCCTTTTCACGAGTTTATAAAGCATGACAGTGTCTTGTTTAAAAACAATCGTCTATGTGTTCCGCGTTGTTCTCTTCGGGACGCTATTATTTTGGAATATCACCAAGGAGGACTAGGAGGACATTTTGGTAGAGACAAAACAGTGGGTCTTATCCGCGATCGGTTTTATTGGACCAATGTGGTAAAGGATGATTCGCGAATTGTTGAACGTTGTCGGGTATGTCATCTTGAAAAGTCACATCACACTAACGCGGGTCTTTACACACCACTGCCAGTTCCGAATGGACCATGGGAAGATGTTAGTATTGATTTTGTTTTGGGCCTTCCCCGTACGCAACGACAAAAAGACTCAATTATGGTGGTTGTCGATCGATTTTCCAAGATGGCTCACTTTGTTCCTTGCACTAAAACATATGATGCAAGCCAAGTGGCACGTTTATATTTTCACGAGATTGTTCGTTTACATGGTATTCCCAAAAGCATAACCGATAGAGATGTCAAGTTTGTGAGCCATTTTTGAAACGATGCGTTATGGAAGCGTTTGGGTTGTGGTTCAGATTTAGTAGTTCGCACCATCCCCAAATCGACGGTCGGGCCGAAGTTACTAATCGTAGTTTGGGCAATCTCCTTCGTAGCCTTATTGGGGACAATCCGAAAGAATGGGATTTGGTATTACCTCAAGCCGAATTTGCCTACAACCGGTCCAATCATGGTTCCACTGGTAAGAGTCCTTTCTTTGTTGTTTATGGCCGCAATCCTTTCACACCTCTTGACCTCACCCCTTGCCCGACCACTGAGCATTTTAATGCCGAGGGAGTGTCACGAGCAAAACAAATTTAGGACCTTCATATGCAAGTACGTGAACAAATTGTTAAGCATAATTTACAGTATCAACAACGGGCGAATCAACATCGTAAGCGTGTTGTCTTTAACGAGGGTGATCTCGTGTGGATACATTTTCGCAAAGAACGTTTCTGGGGGGTCATTTTGGAAAGCTTCAACAGCGAGGGGATGGACCATTTAAAGTGCTTAAACGTATTAATGATAATGCCTATAAGATCGAGTTACCCGGCCACTATAATGTATCTGCTACTTTCAATGTTGGTGATTTTACTCGATATGTTCCTTCTGATGGTGATGATGTTGATGTTATGGACTCGAGGTCGAGTCCTTTTCTAGACAGGGGTGATGGATCCAAGCCTTGCAACCAACACCTTGGTCTTCCTTCACAGCGAGCCATTTGACATTCTTGGTGCCAATCCATAAGCGACATGCATGCATGGTTATTCAAGATTTGGATTGAAGATTTCCTTTTTATTTTATATTTAGCAACTAAATAAATAGTCAATTAGTATTGATTGGGTTTTAATATCTTTCCTTAGTTTGTGGGAGACAAACATTATTTATAGTTTTTTGTTTTGCAAAGAAAAGATACGATGTATTTTTTATAATAATTGAGATTTCGATCTCCAGTTTCTTTTCTCTCTATTGTTGCCTTCTTCCTCTTCAAGATTCCCATCAAAAGCGCTATTTCCATTTACCTAGAAGAGCAAGATATTTAGCCAAAAAGAGAACCGACCCCTAGCCCTCCCATTTTATGGCTAGGAAGAATTGAGTTTTATTTAACCCAAGAAATACCTTTGCCGCCATCTTTAAAACCCCAAAAGAAATGACAACGAATAGATTCTAACTTTTTAATAACCTTTAGAGGCGCTTTTAAAAGCGAGAGGAAATAAAGAGGAACACGTCCAAGAACCGACTTGACAAATGTGAGCCGACCATCAATAGGAAGATTCTTCACTTTCCAGCATGAAAGATGATCGCGAAGTCTATCAATCACCTCACTCCATAAGAGTGCATATTTTTTCCAACCGAAATTAACTACAAATTTTAGGGAATAACCACTTTTAGGGTTACAACAAATTTGAATTTTGTATATATCTTAACAATATAAACAATCAAATATTCAGACCACTGCTCTAGAAGGCTCGCAAAGGCCTCGTAAAAGCGTGAGGCTTGGTCATGCCGCCTTATGCCACATGTTTTGGTAAACTCGATATATATGAATTATGATATGAATATATAAATATTTTCATACTTTGTGCCGTCTTATGTCACGCTTTATAAACGCAAAAGCTTCGCCTTAGCCGCAAAAGCGTGAGACTTGGTCATACCGTCACGCCACGCCTTGCGCTATTTATAACCTTGATTCAGACATAACTAACATACATAAAACAACTAACTATTTTCATACTTCTTTAAAGACAATCGTTATTTTCAATTTCTCAAGCGAAAAAGGTTAGAGATTTTTGTTTTTTATGTCGTAGTAATAGCATTACTTTCTGAAAATTGGTTGTTAACGAGAGAGTAAAGATTATTGTTAACATTTCTCAAATAGTAATTAAAGGGTTATGGCAATAGATAGTACTAAATCATTATGTTCCACTCAACTTATATCGTAAAATAATTGCTTTATTGTTTGTCAATGACCCATAATAAAAGTCGACTATTAAAAAGAAGAAAAAAACTATAATATATACTACTTAACTTTTGTTAAAGTTACAAAACGGGCGTCTCATTTTTGGTAGACTGTCAAAGATTGACATCTTTTATTTATATTTATATAATAGAGGAATTACATTATTTCGGAATGATTCTTATTGAAAAAACAATTGGGCTAATAAGAGAGCTCGATTTCGCCACGTAAGCAAAATCGTGTGATGTGATTGATTAACAAAAGTCAAAATTAAATTGATTTTGGTCAAACTTTAATAAAGTTGGTGGAGAAATTTTGTTGATAAAAAAACAACATAAAAATATAGGTGTCAAATTTGTGAAAACAAAAACTTAAAAAAAGAGGAGGTGATTAATAAAACTTTAGTGGCTTAATTTTTAAAAATTATATAGTGTAATATTATAACCCTCAATGTTTTTAATAACTTTATATTATAAACAAATACCCCTTATACTTTATACCCTTTATACTATATATCTTAAAAAATACAATGTATATGTTGTTTTTTGTTTTAAAATAACAACATATAAATTTGCATAAGATTATAAGTATCAATTTTTTTACTATATACGTTCAATAATGACTCATTTATTTCATTTTTAAAAGTTTAACTTATGTGCACACGAGTTTACATTTTAAATACGGCTAAATTACTGAAAACGGGAATATAATTATCAAATTGTAATCACGGGTTACTTTAATATAAAAATAAATATACGCGAGTGTACTTATAACAATGACTCATGTAATTCTTATTTATTTATATAACGATATCTAGAAAAACATTTTTAAAAAGAGTATACTTTAACTTTATCAACACTCATTATGTGCTATTAAACTTGCATCATGTGTACAACATAATATCGTAGTGAAATTTAAATAACAACATCAACGTCTTTGTCAGCTAAATAAAATTAAATCTTGAGTTACTTAACAGAAATTTTTACAAATATTTTACCAAATTCTAATGGATATTAATGCATAATGAAAAACTTGTGCATAAGTATTAGTTGTACTTATATCACAATTTTCATAGGCAAATTCTTATATGCGTATATACTGAATTAAAATGTTAAAATAAATTTGATTTATGTGAAAACTTCGTGCGTGCACGAAACTTATAACTGTATAATTATATGCAATTACCTTTAAAGACACAATATTCAGTATTAGCACAAATTAACTTTTTTTTGTCAAAACCCCGTGCATGGGTATTATAACTATTTCAATAAACAAAGTTTACTTGACATTTATTCGTCAAATCTATATATCTTGGTTTCATTTTCATCTACATTACTAATTAAGATTCCTTAATGAAGGATTTTGGGTCAAACCACCAAATTAAGGTCGTGTGCACATTGCTTTATGGTGTGCCATTTTCTTACATGCTTCTAATGTTCTCATGCATATGGTTCCATGTACATGCACTCACTTGGTCAAATTTGCTCTTAACCGGTTAATCATTTAAGATATGTCTTTTAACTAAAACCCATTTACAAAACTGGTAAACTTGATCAACATTTTCCGTATCTCTATATGTTAATGAAAAATGCATATCATTAGGTTAAATTTTTTGAAAAGGTAACAATTAGAGACCACTTTTCAAGAAAGTCTAGTAAAAGAACATTACATGTGATTGCACTAATTAACAAGGACAAGATTAACCCCCCAATCATGGGTTATAACTACTAACTCCATTGACTAAAGATAAAGCCAAATTTGAAAAGGTAATCACATACTTTAGACTAATAACCTCTGTGTTGAATCACATGCCCCTACCAAATAAACTACCATTTACTCTATCCATACTTTGATTATTGAATGCTAGAAAACACGTGAATCGCGCAAAACCAACGAGAAAACCTTAATGCTTATGACAACTATCTTTGGAAAAAAAAACACACGATGAAACATGTATGACAATACGTCGCATGATAGTAAGACAAAACGAGCATACTATAGATAAGACATACATATAGCAAAGTTTATCTAAAGGCATACTTTGCGTCAAGTGGTTCATGGTTTTTGGGGACATAGTAATTGGTTTTGGCTTTAAAAAGTAGAATCATATCTAAGTGTACGTAGTGAAGAAGCAAAATGAATTAAGTAGCACAATAGATATGCTATGCTTGGAGTTAATGCCAACTTAACTAACGGAAGAATATAGGGAACATGGCTCAAATTATTCCCATATAAACCTATCTATACATATAGCATAGGTATGGATTTGTCCCTTTCGTCCATATATTTTGGACAAGCTTATTATTTCATGTTATGAGAAACACAGGCAACCATTAATGACCATCACCAACACAGTCAAAATGATGCTTAAGTTACAAACAAACACTACATGTTATTGATACACATGTCGCTTTCGATCAACTTGCATCAGCACGCTTTTATTAGTGTAAATATACATGAAATTCAGGGAATGTACATTGGGATGATACACACAAGAACATGAAGAAATCAGAATTTGCTGATCTTATACTCCATTTCTTCATCTATATCAGATAGATCCTAAATTTGTATGGTGTATATGATCGTAGATTCGTAGCTAATATTTAACTTTTACGTCAAATATGAGATGTTTTTACGGTTCATATGGATAATAATAACATCAACGAAGGTACATGTAACATGTCACCAGGGTATGTAAACCAAAAGATCAAGTGGACCCGGAACATGCTCAATGTAAGCCCAACCAAAAAAACATGTTTTGAATGAAAGTTATCCAAAAATCATCAGAAAGAAACCCAACATAGGCAAAAGTATAAGGTCCAATCCTCCTTTTGTTTACATCACAACAAGGCAAAATTATTTGTTTCTTAATTTTGAGTCATAATGTTTTTTGTAAAAAGGCACCTTTTTTCCTGAACCAAAGACTTAATTTGTCTGTAACTTCAACTTCATTCATTATCATCAATCTGACTACAGAGCCTAGTGGATAATAGATAACTTCTAATGCCGTATATAATTGGTGATATGGGGGGATGAATTTGCATGGTCCAGTTTCTACTGTACTTTTGACGAAAAGAGAAATCACTTGAGAGGATTGTTGGCATGCACTATGCGGCATCATGGCATTATTAATATACAAAAGAGCGTTCTGCTGTATTTTAAACCCCGTTCTACTGTCACTCTGTCAGCTTGACGTAGCAAAGATAACTCAACATGCCAACAATGAAAAGATGGCACAAAGTTATAGGTAGCTATTATGAAGCCACATTGCAGAAGTTACATGTATAAGGCTCCCCAGAGATCAAGTCCCTACCACCTATTTGCAGGAAGACTTTGAAGCCCAATTATGCTTATAACATATCATCATTAATAATATAGCTTGAACAAACATATGGTCGCCCCACACACAATATATATCTACATAGGGCTCATGCATAAAGGGATTAACTTTCTACCCAATACTTGCTGAGTTGCTGTCATATGTTTATTCGATATTTCTTAAACTAAGTATGATAAAAATATATAATTTTCTAACTAAGACAAACAAGGGATAACACCTAATAAACCATTTTATTGGTATATTTTGTTGTTGGTGTGTATTTCCTTGCGAGCTACTAGCTAGTTACCTCAGTTTATATACAATAGTAAGATCGACTAGAACACAGCTTTATGCCTACATCTTTAGCAAAAAATATATGGACTTATGTTTTTAATGACTTGAAGCATATTTGTTGCTTCCTGATTGATGTGCAAAGATAAATGTTTATGATTTGAAGTAAACAAATTGAAAATTTTAGCTATATAGTACTACTATTTCATTAGTATCTGTTAATGAAAATTGCAACTAGTAATTCAGTAAAACAACATACTACGAACCCTTTCATGGCACAAGCAAAAAACATGCTTCATAACCGAAGTTGTTAGAAAAATGTTAGGTTTAGATGGGAAAGTTAGTTGATCTTAAGATTAGATACTATACTTTTCTCCAATACTAAATGAGGATATTGTCTGAGTCAACACCTACTAGCATCAGAATACTAGTATGATGCTTTTTAAAGGTATTATCCTCATTTAGTATTGGAGTCGATTCTTTTCTCCATTATATCTTGTAAACAACTACTAGTATTGTAATAGGAAAATAATTGGAAGACCTAATTCACATGACTAATATTGTCCGCATCAACATTAGATCGTTTTATGTTTCTTAATTGATTTCTAAAATTATGGTTTCACAACATTTATGTAGAACTGTAAAGGGGGTGAATACGTTCTTTTTTACTTATTTTAGGTTTAAGTAAGTTAAGTCTCAAGTTCGCATATAAGTGTGTGAGCAATTAACCAATATAAAGTGTATGTAAAGAGTTGAGAGAAGAGAGACAAACACCAAGATTTATACTGGTTCGAGATGAGGGGTTTAGATCATCCGTACGTCCAGTTGAGAATCTGCGACACCTATACTATTCACTAGTACCAAATCCTTGCGGTGGATAAACCATACAACCTTAGCTCCACCGATATGCACTTAGATCGGTGCTCACTTAGAAAGAGCTAGCACACAACGGAGTTCCGCACCTGGAACCACCCACAAAGACCTCATGATTCTTCCTACCACTGAGACAACAAAGACTTCCACCAAGAAATCAACAAATCCCAACTTGACCTTCACCCGATCAAGCCTTGATCACCAAGGTACAAGAATTTTACACCCTTGCTTATCTGCACCGGATAAGTCTTTTCACTTTCATATCCGAACACGGGCAAGACTTTAGAAATGAACGAGAGTTATAGTATTTGTTACAACACACAACCTAAGGACTCAAACTAAAGAAGAGAGTAGAAGAAGAATCTCGACACAACACACAAGAGTGGATTAGGTTCTTGTGTGTCTTCTCTTCTTGAAGAAATTTACTTCAAAGGAGTGAAAGCCTCTGGATTAGAGAGAAAAAATAGAGAGGAGAAATGTTTGGCAAGAGGTGAAGTGAAAACAAGACAAGATGCGTCTATCTACAGACAAGCCAAGACAAGAGCCTCTGGGGCGCTGGCTCTAGCGCTGACGTGTGAGCCTAGGGTGCAAGGGACTTTTTTGTCCCTTGTCTATAACTAGCCGTTGGCTCTTGTTAAACCCTCATGTGTACTTCACTTTTGACCTTCCTAAGTTCATTTCAAATCCCTAGGTAGGGTTAGGTCAAACCAACTCATTAGCCTCTTTTAAGTTATGGTTTAATAGGGTTTGAAAAAGTGTTGTAGAGTGGTTTAAGGCTTTCCTTCATTTGAGAGAGAAGAAGAGAATGATAGACAAAGGATTTATCTATAAGTGTTGACCAAGCAATGGATAATTCCTTGACTCCCAATTTTAAATTCAAATTCTAGTTGTTGTAGAATGAACGCGGCTTGATTCAATGGAAGATGAGTGTATGATAGGGAAACTATTTAGAGTGGAGAGCAAGATGGGTAAAATAAGGAAGTGTTCATAAAGTGGGGAGCAAGACATGGGGGATGAGCCTTTGTTCCTTGAATATGAGACAAGTAATGGAGGTAAACTATGTATTGTTTGAGTGGGAACAAGATAAAATAAAGAATAGTAAAGTTGAGTGTTGAACAAGGCAAGCATGCAAATGAGATTCTTATTTAAAAAAAATCAAATTTCAAATTCAAAATCCAAATGTTATAATCTTTGTTTAAGCTACAATTAATCATGTTAACTAATCACCTTGATGCAACTAAGTTAAGTGCCTTGCATGTTAAGTAAAACATAAACCTATATGAGGAAAGTACATTTACGCAAAGTGACCTTAACTTGTTTGACCAATAAGAGAGTAAACATGTTACGTGATTAGCTAATACATACGTAAAGATTATA
The DNA here is from genome assembly GCA_910596185.1 of Chrysanthemum makinoi. Taxonomy (NCBI): domain Eukaryota; kingdom Viridiplantae; phylum Streptophyta; class Magnoliopsida; order Asterales; family Asteraceae; genus Chrysanthemum; species Chrysanthemum makinoi. Next base: position 251,121,519 of record OU343223.1, read on the forward strand.
GCCATTTGTATGTGTTTCATTTGATGATTTTTCGAAAACATGGATCTCCTTGTTTGATAAAACATTTAGAGTTAGCTAATGGGCTATGAGCTGGGGTTTTACAAAATGCTTTTGAGTTGGTGTTTTATAAAACAGGGGGTATTTTGGTCATTTTTTTAAGTCCGAATCTTGTTGCGAGTTTATATAACATCTTAAATATCATGTACAAACATGTGAATTCGGTTTTTAGTTCGGTTCAGTTTTCATTTTACCAAAACCATATCCAAATTACAAACCGAATATTTAATTTGGTTCGGTTCAGTTTTAGCAAATTCAGTTTGATTCAATTTTATTCGATTTAGTTTCCATTTTTGTTTCCTACGCTTGAGGCACTTTATTTTGCTTACCAACAAATACATGCTTACCAAATGACAAATCCTCACCATTCATCTAGTTTGATCTAATGGTGGGGATTAACCTAAGATGTTAATACAAATAAGCTGTAAAAACGTTTATTTATATTTTACGGTCTTCTAATGTTTTGTCGATAACAAACGTAAAATCATTTTAACGAAAAAAATAGAATACATAAATAGTTTGAGTTAATAGTTTCCTAACACACTTACGTTTTCACATAAAACACTAAAACAAGTATAAGTGATTTTATGATTTAGTAATACATATGTACAACAACTAATGTTTACATATTTGGGTAAAATATACACATAACTAGTATGTAGTATATTGGGTAATATAAATGGGTAGAAACTTAAGTATCACAACCCATTGGGAAAAATACATTGAATGTAGTTGGGTACAACCCAAAGCCCATAACCCATGGATCTTGACCCATAACCCATTGCATGACATCATGCTCATATCACATATGGATAATACCCATAACCCATGGATCAACCCATACCCAAGTGACTAAGTGCAATGCACTCAAAGATACTTTGTATCTAGCCAAAGATCCATGGTTCAACCCATGACCCATGACCCATAACCAAAATACCCATGGACAAAGAGGAGCGTTCCACGGATCCCTAGCTTTGTGCTAGCCGGATCCCTTGTGGTAGGGATCCGTGGGATCCGGAACGAGGATTTTTCCTCTATAAATAGTGAGCCATTTCTTCATTATTCCTCACCCCTTTCTAACACACTTTCTCCCTGAGTTAAAAAACTCACTAACCTCAGATCCAAGAGATCTATGTTTGTAGTTTTGTTTTTGTGTAATCTTTTAGTTTCCTCTTAAAAGGCAAGATCACCACCTTTGAAGTCGAGCAAGCTCAAGTCTATGAGTTGCCATGCTTCCTCATCATCAAGGCTACACAAGACATTAGTGAAAGGTGTCTTGTAGATCTAGTCAAAGGCATTAGTGAAAGGTGCCTTAGATGTACATTCGATATGGTGTTTTCGATGTACAAGATAGACTAGCATTAGATCCAAGGATATTGATATCCTTGATGATGTTGTAAAGGAGTAGATCTCCTTTGGGATTAGTCGTTGGTGTAGTGTGGTAGTAGTTCCTCCATTGGAATAGAACTAGGTACTTAGCCTAGTACCTAATAAAGGGTAGGCGACGTTGTGAAAGGTGTAGTTCACCTTGGAGTGAAAGAACTAGGTACTTAGCCTAGTACCTTATAAAGGGTAGGCGACGTTGTGTAGGTGTGGTTCACCTTGGAGTGAAAGAACCCGGTGGTTAGCCTAGCACCGGAAAAAGGGTAGGCGACGTTGTGAAGGCTTCTCCTCTATAAGGAGATTGGTGTAGTGATTACGAACTCTCGAGTAGGTGACTCGGGGAGTGGAGTAGGGCAAGGAAGGTGTCCTTGTAGCCGAACCACTATAAATACTTGTGTTGTGGTTTTGTGCTTCTTACTCTTATCTTTTCATTACTTACCTTTATATGCTTGTTTATCAACATCCAACACACACATCCAAATAGATTGACATAAGTTGATCTAAATAGATTAAAAGGAAGTTTTAATTGGCAAAAATATTCAACCCCCCCTTCTAGTTTTCCACAATTGGCATCAGAGCTTCGTTACCAAGTTTGTTGAAGTATATTGTACTTTAAAAACTTGATACGGTCCATGGTTAATTGAAAACTACAAAGAAGGTCTTTTATAAAAACAAACACCATGTCTTTTAAAACTATATGTTTGGATGTTGATTTGATAACAACATTTTTCTTATTTATTTTTTTCACTAATCTTCTTTGTCATGTTGATTAGTCAAAGCTCATACCTACCAAGCTTTTGGAGTCGCTTGGTAACAAGAATACCTTCCTTAAGAAGGTATCTTAAACGCAAAGGAGCGGGAATCGTCTAAGTGACATTTGTTGTGTCATTTGTAAAGACATTCCTAAGTGTGCTAGAGGTATGATTTTCTTTTTACTTTACTTGATAATTAAGTATACCTATTTAGGTATTTATATGATTATCTTTTTTGCTTTTACATGTTTTTCATGAAACTTCATTAGGAAGCCTTTTTCTCAAATACGTGTTTTATTTCTCGTCTAAAGTCGTGGTGTATAAAACTTATGTTCTATTTCTTTTAAATCCAATAATAAAACAAAACACGAATTTCAAAAATTCCTCCTTCCCTATAAATAATCCCATCGTCAAATCCTCCAATTTCAAAAATTTCCTCTTATTCAAAAACTTCATCTTCCTCCTCATTTCATCTCAACCGAAACCAAGAAGATCCGTCATCAACATGGTTTACATCGCACTCGTGCTCATCGCCCTAACACTCATCGCACTTGTGTTCCCTATGATGAAGTTCACATGCGGAGATATTTACTTTGTGTTGTTAATCTATATTGGGATCATATACCAAATCCTTTGTATCATCCTTAGTATTGAAATGCAATATTATTAATAATCTAGTTTATCTAGGTTATTTTTATCATAATGTGTTTATCACTTATTTTGATTTATATGTTTTGTATTCTTTCGTGATACATTAGAAGTCATGTATGCATGCTAAAAGAAAATGTAGGATAAAACATATTTCGTGGCATAAAAACTGTAAAACCTATGTTTTTATCAAATCTGTTTCTGTTACTACATATCCACGGATCCCGGAAGATATACTAGCCGGATCCCTTTTATAAAAGAACCGTGGGATCCGTCCCTACTGGAAAAGCAGTTTTTCATGCAAATTAAAACCACTATCTTTCTAAATGTAATAATCCACTAGAAAGTCAAAACCTTGAGTGAGTTAAAGTGTTAAATACCATTGTTAATAAAAATCTAGTAAAAACATTAGATAATCATAGGTTGATCACAAACATCTTTCTTTATTAACTCATCATTTCTATAGGTTCAACTATGACGCATGAATATGAGTTTGATTTTTCACTCACTAGCGTCTACACTCGAACATCTCTCTCGAGCCCAACACACCTGGCAATCATGTCCGTGGGTTCAATAATCTCGAAACCGTCACTTCCACGAAGGACGTATTGTAGACACCTCTCTACAATTAGAAGAAGGTATCAATACCTCCTTCCGAGCCATAGGACTAGAATGTCTTCTTGAAATCAACGAGAAGATATGTCCAAGGTTCATAATGGAATTCTTCCGTCAAGTCGAACTCGTTCGTAACGAGGATCGCTCTCTATATCTTTGGTTTTATATCAAAAACCAAAAGTTCACTCTAACCCTTGGGCATTTTGCTCACATCCTCCGGATTCCAAATCATGGACAATATGCCTTCACCGAAGATTGGTCTCTTGATTCTCTCTTCAATTTTCGTGAAGAAAATAGTCCATATTGTTCACACATACCCTCTCCGGAAGATTTAAATCGCATAATATGCAAACCTCGACCATATTACTCCGATCCAAACATTATCTTTACAAGGGATATCCGAGAAGAGTACAAGCCTCTTGCACTCATCCTACGTGAAAATGTTTGGAGTCTTAGAGGAAATCGAGAAATTCTTCCCGCTTGTTGTGCTCACATGTTGTATTGTTTGCTAACACAACAACCATACAATCTCGCCTACTTCTTCGCAAGGCGAATTGCAAATCTTCAAGGCTCCAAGAATAAACTCATCCCTTATGGAATGTTCTTGACACGCCTCTATCATAATGTTATGCACTTCCATCCTCAATTTCAAAGTCTGTTGTACGTACTTGTGAACAAGATGATGGAACTGCTAAACATATCTCTCATGAAGACTTTCTTGATTCTTGATTCCACCAACACTCATCAATCACATAATGATCCTCCTAGCGAAAACACTCAAAGAACCTAGTAGTATTCCAAAATAGGATCAAATCTCTGGTACTCGTGCTTTATCAATGTAATCTAATTTCTTTCATGAAATAAAACATCTTACATTTGATATCTTAGTATTAGAACTCTTTTTAGACTATCCTTGAGATATAATGCATTGTCAAGATCATTGCATACCTTTGGTAAAGGTCCTGTTGAGCAGATAGGCGGATCCCAAAGATTACGCTAGACGGATCCCTACACTTAACCGTGGGATCCGGCAAACAGAAAATGCAATTACAAGCATTATATTTCAAACATATCCTTAAAACACCTCACACTAAGCTAAACATAGTGTATTAAGGCAAATTAAGTCCTTATCAAGATAGGTTGATCTTTCCTACTCATACTTAACTCACCTGGATCACACTCTAAGACGCCTGTAGATCTACCGTTTCATTTTTAATCCATTACTCTTCCGCACTCAAACTCACACTTCATTTTTTACTTAATCCCTCACATTTAGTCTTAAAAATCTTTCGATTATGGCATAATTGATCATAAATCATCCTTACCTCAAAATTGATCAAAGTTGATCAAACTCTAGTTTTTCTCATCTCAAAGCTTCTAGGATATTTTCCAAAACACTATCCTAAGTCACAACCTGATCTCTAGGATCATTTAGCTTCAATTGACTCTCTCATATTTAGTATCATCCTTGCTCATCCATTGGTACTCTTGAAAGTTCAAAATCCTTCCATAAAAGACAATCATTAGCTACATCACTCATTACCTTCAAGTACTTAAGCACCCTTCATTTAAGACACTTAGGAGGACTGAAACACTCAAGATGATTATAGGTCTTAGATCTTAGAAACATCATTTCCACTCTTTCATAGTGCGAGGCGGATCCCTAGGATTAGCCTAGACGGATCCCTCGAGGAGGGAACCGTGGGATCCGGTGATGCTTTATGTCAAATCTTTTAAAAACAATCATTTCAACTCATCTTCCTAACTCAAACACTCCATCTCATCTTAAATGAGTTCCTAGATCAGTGCAAACTCTGAAGTTGACTCTTGTGCATGTTAATCATCACATTCCAATGAATCCTAGTGGCTTAAGGCTTAAATGCACTTGCCAAATCTCTTGGTTTATAAACCACTTTGTTAGGACCTCCATAGTCATCACTCTCATCCTAACTTTCAGCTCTTGCAACCTCTTGAAATCATCTCATCATGAGGAAAACCCCAAGCAATAATTTATCCACCAAAGAACCACCCATGAAAAAGGCTCGTGTTATACACGAAATCTCTTCAACCGAATCATCTCCGGTCAAGCCAACAAATGATAGAATCCTTCATCATCCAATCAAACCAATTCCTAAAAGGATAGTACCCACAAAACTACCTATGCCAAACACCACCATATCTCCTAGGCCAAACAATATCATCTCCACTAAACCATCACCATTGGTTCCTAGAGCTATTTCATTTACATCCCCACTATCATCACCACACCTCTACAATTTAGAGGACTTGCCTCCTAGGCCGTCTTATCCGCTTCCGCCGACAATATTCTCCTCATTAGGAGGAATAATGGTTCAAAATCAAGGTGTTGAGTCAACACTTGCTCCGGCTTCCTTTTCACCGTTTCCATCATATAATCCCATTTGGATTATGAGAAATCATCAAAGTCAACCACTCGACCATATGGAAGTTGACACTTCTCTACCACCACCATCATTCTTGGTTGAGTCATTCTCAAATGCACCTCCACCAATCCCTCCATCGTTTGAAGCTCCACAAGCCGCTTCACTTGATCCTTCACATCAAGCCATTTCATTTCTTCCACCACCACTACCTAGCCATGAAAAATATTGCTATCATTGTCAACATGTTGAAATTTTGATATATGAAGTACGAGAAGACCAACGTTTCATGTTCTATCATCTCCTCGAACGTTTCGACGAGATCAAACCTAAACAAAACTTGAGCTAGAAGATTTTAGTGGTGTCCTAGCATCAAGCGATAGTTAGTTTAGAAATTCCTAGTCATGTATTTTCTTATTTTCTTAGTTTTTAGAGTCATGTATATCATAACTCTAGTTTTATTAAATGGAATTACATGCTACGTGTTATTTTTCTGAGCATATGATTACCTTGTATTCATATCTCATTTTTGTGATAACATTACTTGTTATATCACCTTTGCTGAAATTAAACAGCTAATACGGATCCCTCAGAATTGCCTAGACGGATCCCTACTAGGAGGGAACCGCGGGATCCGTGAGACAGAAAGCTATTTACTACTAACTTGGACCACATTTGCAGGAAATTGTGAATTATACTTGCTTTCTAACCTTTGTTTTGTAGTTATTCAATTTACAACATGAAGACTTTGACATCCTAAAGCTAGGGGGAGCTTTATGTCAAAGCAATACATTGCAAATTACTTGCAATACTAGGTTTACATTTCGTGACATCCCCTTGCAAAATTGCAATCATCAAAGGGGAGCACATTCGTCTCTTAGACGAAATCTTTTGCAAACTTATTTGCAAACCAACTTGATTAGTATCACTTACTTGACGCCCTTACATAGGGATGGACTCGTCAAGGGGGAGTAAAGACGAGATCCTTTCCCGTTACTTCCTCTCTATATTTTTTCTTATTTTTATTTCTTTCACATGTTTTTCTTAAAAACAATGTGTTGCTTTCCTTCAAACACTTTTTGTTTCGACAAAAAAGGGGAGAAGAAAGTAAAACTACAAATTCAAACTTTTACAAATTTTAGCTTTTCCTTAAAATAATTTTATGTTTTGTCATCAACAAAAAGGGGGAGATTGTTAATACAAATAAGCCGTAAAAAAGTTTATTTATATTTTACGATCTTCTAATGTTTTGTCGATAACAAACGAAAAATCATTTTAACGAAACAAATAGAATACGTAAATAGTTTGAGTTAATAGTTTCATAACACACTTACGTTTTCACATAAAACACTAAAACAAGTATAAGTGATTTTATGATTAAGTAATACATATGTACAACAACTAATGTTTACATATTTGGGTAAAATATACACATAACTAGTATGTAGTATATTGGGTAATATAAATGGGTAGAAACTTAAGTATCACAACCCATTAGGCAAAATACATTGAATGTAGTTGGGTACAACCTAAAGCCCATAACCCATGGATCTTGACCCATAACCCATTGCATGACATCATGCTCAAATCACATATGGATAATACCCATAACCCATGGATCAACCCATACCCAAGTGACTAAGTGCAATGCACTCAAAGATACATTGTATCTAGCCAAAGATCCATGGTTCAACCCATGACCCATGACCCATAACCAAAATACCCATGGGCAAAGAGGAGCGTTCCACGGATCCCTAGCTTTGTGCTAGCCGGATCCCTTGTGGTAGGGATCCGTGGGATCCGGGGAACAGTAGGATTTTTCCTCTATAAATAGTGAGCCATTTCTTCATTATTCCTCACCCCTTTCTAACACACTTTCTCCCTGAGTTAAAAACTCACTAACCTCAGATCCAAGAGATCTATGTTTGTAGTTTTGTTTTTGTGTGATCTTTTAGGTTCCTCTTAAAAGGCAAGATCACCACCTTTGAAGTCGAGCAAGCTCAAGTCCATGAGTTGTCATGCTTCCTCATCATCAAGGCTACTGAAGTCTTCTTGTTGATGATTCCTTTCTTTCTTCAAAGAAGTGTAGTGTTGAAGACATTAGTGAAAGATGTCTCAAGTGTCAAGACGAAGATATTAGTGAAGGGTATCTATCGTCTATAGGATAAGCACTTGTGGTAGGTGCTTAGAAGTCAAGACAAAGAAGCATTAGTGAAAGGTGCTTAGAAGTCAAGACAAAGAAGCATTAGTGAAAGGTGCTTAGAAGTGAAGTGATGAGTGCTTATTCACTCATCATTTTTACCCATCTAAGACCCACAAAAATGTCTAAAAACACGAAAATATAACCAATTATGCTTCAGATATCCTTGGAATGTGTTTTTATGTGTTTCTGTACAAAGGATCTAAAAATCGTGCGGACCAAAACAGAGGCAGAAATGAGCTTCCGGATTGGAATGCGTGCTTTGCATTCGAGCCGGATGATGATTTTCTACATTTTGAGAGTCGGATTTGGGGAGTGGTAGCTTGGGGAATCAGACGAAAAACCTATCCCTAAATCCAAATCACCATTTTACCCTTCTACTCGAACCCAAATGTCTATTTTACCCTTTTTATCAAAATTGAAAACTACTCTCTTAAACTTCATTTTTATTTAACACCAATTATTTTTCAAAAACCAAATTTTATTAAAAGTATTTTCTTTCACTAATATATATATATATAAATATATATATATATATATATATATATATATATATATATATATATATACTCTAAATTCTTTTTTTCTTAAAACCTTTTAAAACCTTAAACCCTTTTTTGAACCCCCTTCTTTTGGCCACCACTTGACCCCCCTCTCCTTTTTGAACTTCCTCTTCTTTACCCAAAACAGAAATCCCAAAACCAAACCCTGCTTAATTTTTTTTGCCCGCCAAAACTGATACCCAACACCCTTGTCTTCTTCTCCCCATCACTATCTCAACCCTGGTCCCCAAAGCTCACCTCAAGCCCCACATCCCACATGGCTCACTTGCCATGTTGGCAATCCCCTAGGACCTCATTGGACATCAAGAATCCACGGCTAAGATTGTACCCTTGGTGCCCAAGATCATTTGGATGGCTATGATTTGCTCAAGAAAACACAAAGACAACCAAGAAGCTCTTTTGTCTCACAAAACAAGCACACCTCAAGTCTTGAAGGCCCTAGCTTAACTAGTATAAATAGAACCATTTGTAAGCCTTCAAGGGGAGTAGGTTTTAGAGTTTTAAAAAGTTTAGTTTTTCTGTTTTTATTATTGTAATTTGCCTTTTAAATTAATGAAAAAGTTTTTTTTCCTTACAATTTTTCTTCACTGCTTATTTGGCTAATAAGCACTTGAGTGCTTATTAGCTTATTGCTCATTATCTATTAGTCCTAAGTTCTGTTTTTTTAACTGTTAAGTAGTATTCATCAGTTTTAAAGTGTTTTACGCCTTGTACAAGGGTGTTTGGTTTTGGCTACTAGTTGGGTTAAACTAAAGTTTTACCCACTTTGACTTTGCAAGTCAAAGTGGTCTTAAGGTTTTAAAAGTACTACCAAAAACTGATTTTACAAAGTTTGTTAAGGTTTGAAAAGAAAAAAAATATAGATATATATTTAGGCCGATTCTTTTTAATGACTTGTCTTGCTATTTGTTTGCAAGTTTTTTTTAGCTTGTTCTTAGGTCAAAGCTTCTCCAAATTGCTTTTCCTTGCATCTCTACATACCCATCTTCATTTGTCTTTACTTTATTTGCACTTAGATTAGCTTTACTTTAGCTTAAATTGCATTTAAAATCTGTCCCATACCCATTTTCTTTAACTGTTTCAGCAGCATAATGGCCCAGGTGGCTCCACTTTCAGATTTTTCATTTGCTTATTACTAGGTCTTATAAGCTGAAAATTGGCATGCTCAATCTAGGCTAGATTTGTTAAGTCATAGTGATTTTTATTGAATTTTACAAGAGCTTATGGTAGCTTATTTATAAGCTCAAAACAGCCCCCATAGGACTGCCATTTCAGCAACTGTTACAGCAGCTGTCCCACCTTTTCTGTGCTTATCAGTTGAATGCTTTAGCTTATTTAGGAATTTTATGATCTTATTAGGTAGAGTAGATTAGGATCTAGTATTCCTTAGCTTAGTTGATGCTTATTATAGCTTAATTAGTCAATTGATAGCTTTTTAACTTATTGCATGCTCCTTTTCCATTTTACTTAGGATTTCCTACAACTGCTTATTTTCCCCCTTTAAAGTAGTCCATTTCCTTTATTTCTAGCTTATTCAAGTTTCTTATTATACCTAGTAGCTTATTCCTCAGTTTCAACTGCTTATTCCATCATTAGCTTGTAATTCAAAGTTGCTAAAGTGTTTGGTTTGCCTTTACATCTTAACATTTGGATACAAGCAGTTAATAAACAACTTATTCCAAGGTTTTGTAAAAAGTGTTTTCACAAAAAGTCTTTGCTTTTGTCTTATAATTAAGTTGCAAAAAGAAAAATTGAAAAAAAAAATGTTTGAAGAAAAAAGTGCCAAGCCAGATTCGAACTCTGGTCTCTTGCTCCACGACCACAACACACCACTCATCACCAACTGCCCTAGGGGTCTAAACTGGTAGTAACTTGCATCTTCTATTATTTAACTACCAAAACAGTTTTTAAGTTAGTAGCTTATTTAAGCTTTTAGTAGCTTATTTCCTCAAACGATTACCACAGTTTTATATTTTTCCCAAATTTTAGGATTTAAAGTATTTTACGTGAAATTTTTGAATTTTCAAGTTAGTTTAGTATTTTTATAATTAAATTAATAAATTAGTTTTAATTCATAATAAATAATTTAAAAGAAGTCGAAAAAATACCCGGCTTTTCTAAAAATTATTTTTAGTAGTTTAGAGCGTAGGAAAATTAGTTTAAGCACCGTAGGCCTTAATTTCCATTATTTTCACTTTTGGGCTACGGATTAGCCGGGTTTTAAGCGTTTTGCATTACTTGTAGCACCTAGGACTTAATTTAGCTTAGTTTATTGTTTCTATGCTTAGTAGTAGTTATTTTGTCATTTATTAGGTTTCCCTTGCCTTAGTACTTTTCCGTTAATTATTTGTAGAAACATAATTAAAACAATCAAATCTCGAACAATTCAAGCATTTTAATAACAAACCTCAAACGACATCCTCATTTCACACCTCGTTGGGACACGACGAGGTAATCACTTGTCCCACTTATATATCACATTCCGGGTTTTGCACGTTAACCCTTTTTCCTAAAAGGTTGATTTGTCGATTCTCGCGTGTATCGTATATTTGATATATTATCCTACTATATCATGAAGACACAAGACATTAGTGAAAGGTGTCTTGTAGATCTAGTCAAAGGCATTAGTGAAAGGTGCCTTAGATGTACAATCGATATGGTGTGTTTCGATGTACAAGATAGACTAGCATTAGATCCAAGGATATTGATATTCTTGATGATGTTGTAAGGAGTAGACTCCTTTGGGATTAGTATTTGGTGTAGTGTGGTAGTAGTTCCTCCATTGCAATGGAACTAGGTGCTTAGCCTAGTACCTAATAAAGGGTAGGCGACGTTGTGAAATGTAGTTCACCTTGAATTGAAAAGAACTAGGTACTTAGCCTAATTACCTTATAAGGGGTAGCGACGTTGTGTAGGTGTGGTTCACCTTGGTGAAAGAAACGATTGGTTAGCCTAACACGGAAAAAGGGTAAGCTGACGTTGTGAAGGATTCTCGCCATAAGGAGAGATTGGTGTAGTGATTCTGAACTCTGAGTAGGTGACTCGGGGGGTGGAGTAGGGCAAGGAAAGGTGTCCATATAGCGAACCACTATAAATACTTGTGTTGTGGTTTTAGCTTCTTTACTCTTATCTTTTCATTACTTACCTTTATATGCTTGTTTATCAACATCCAACACACACATCCAAATAGATTGACATAAGTCGATCTAAACAGATTAAAAGGAAGTTTTAATTGGCAAAACTATTCAACCCCCCTTCTAGTTTTCCACATAAGATTTAAAAGGTAAACATAAATCCATGTTTTTTTTCTTGTCTTTTTGTCTTTCTTTTTTATTCAAATATTTTTTTTGTCTTTTATTTTTAAATTCACGTTTTTTTTTTATTTAATTCACGTTTTTTAATTTTTTTTGTTCCACGTTTTTTTTTTTAAATTCGCATTTACGTTTTTTTAATTCGCTTTTTTCTTTACTTTCATACGTTTTCGTATGTTTTCATACGTTTTCATCTGTTTTCTTTAAGTTTTGTCGTTTTAAGCAGTTTTCATACGTTTCGTCCTTTTCATACGTTTTGGTCCTTTCATCGTTTTCGTCCATTTCATCAGTTTTCTTTCATTTTCATACGTTTTCATCCGTTTTAGCGTGTTTTTACTCTTTCATACGTATTAAAATTCTGTTTTCTCACGTTTTCATTTGTTTACATTTAGATTAAACAACTTAAACAAGTTGATTTTGCTTTAAACACATAGATATTTAGTGTACTTTTTATTTATTATTTAAAGTTGTGATTGAATTTTGTCTATTTAATGGATACATTGTGGTATTTCAATATGTTTTTACAACGAGTTTAAAATATCTATGGTTGATCAATGAAGAAGCTATGGTTAAACAAAGCACAACATCTTCATAAACAAACTGAAGAAGCTCAAACACATGTTACATCACGGAGTAATATCGCGTGTGGTATCACACATTGATATCACATTGATTTCATAGATGATATCATACTGTGATATCACCGCATTGATATCCGCGGTGATTTCACAAGTGGATCATCGTGATATCACGGTGATATCATATGTGATATCACACATGATTCAACAAAATAGAAAAACCGACACATATCACGTGATGTCACAAGAGTGATATCAAATTCTCCTCCTAAAAGTTGAACATCATGAGAATGAGATACACGAAAAATTAGCAATAAAAGTGTGGTAGTTAGTAGTTATTCAAAAATCACAAATGATATTACGAATATCGGATATTGAGAAAATCTGAAAGCGATATTCAAAATATCACAAAATGACAATGTTGCAAAATCGTGAATCGGTAATCGAGCGATTCGACCACCTATTGGCCAGTAATGGTTAAGTCGGGATTAATCGGTTGGCATTTCCTGCAATATTTTGGTATTTCGAAGACCAACTAAAATCTGATTCCAAACTGCTATGTTTCCAAACCTCAATAAAGGCTCCAATTCGATTATGATGTCCATTTTATAAATTGAAATATACTATCCCAAATTAAATTATAATGCCTAAATTATTATTATTTTAAAAATGACCGATTTTGATTCGGCCGATTTTTACCGTTGACCCGATTTTGGCGGTCGTACGATTAATTAGCCGATTTTATTTGCTTAGTAATGCGATTTTTCCTAGGCGATTTTGACGATTTTCAAAAATCGACAAGATGTACTGGGCGATTAACGATGTCGGCTATGTCGGCGAGTTGACCGATTTTGCAACATTCAAAATGATATTACGAATATCCGAGAATATCACTTGTGATAGTCGAAACATATGAAAGCGTAAAGAAAGCGGATGAAAGCGTAAAAAGCGGACCAATACATATGAAAGCGGGCGAAAAGTATGAAAGCGTAAAAGCACGTCGAAAATGACGAAAACAAAGAAACGGATGAAAGCGGACGAAATTATGAAAGCGGTGAAAATGGGCGAAAATGTATGAATAATGGGCCAGCGTAAGAAACCGTGGCTTGTTATGAAAGCGGACGTGTATCTGGGGCGAAAATAGATGGCGTGTAATGTATGAAAACGAGCCAGCATTATGTGAGAAGGAAAAAAGCGCGAATTAAAAAAACGTTAAAAACGTGGAAAAAAAAAAAAAAAAAAAAAGACGTTAATAAATAAAAACGTGAATTAGAAAGAAAAAAAAAGTGAAGAAAAATAAAAAGACAAATAAAAAGTGAAGAAAAAAAAAGACAAAAAGACGATAAAAAAAACATGAACTTAGGTTTATCCATTAAATCTTAGGTTAATTCCCACAATTAGATCAAAGTAGATGAATGATGGAGATTTATCTCTTGATAAACACCAAAATAAGAGTAAGCAAAAAGAAAATTCCTCTCCTACGGTTATATTACCCGATTTTGAGCACCCAACTAAATCTTTTATATAATAAAAGAATTACATCATTTCGGAGTGTTTTTGCAAAAGCCTTCTCAATGAAAAAAAATTAGACCAATAGGAGAGGTTGATTTTTAGCGTGTTAGAAATCGAGGCTGACGTGATTTGTTAATAAAAATCAAAATTAAATGATTTTTGGTCAACCTTTAGTTTGCTTTGTGAAATTTGGTTGAGAAGAAAAACACATAAAAATATAGGTGTCAAATTTGTGAAAATAAAAACTTTAAAAAAGAGGGGGTAATTAATAAAACTTTAGTGGTTAAATTTTTAAAAATTATATAGAGTTAAGTGTAATATTATAAGTTTTCATGTTTTTTAATAACTTAGAAAATTAAACAAATATTCCCTTATATTTTATACCCTTTATACTTTATAACTTAAAAATACAATATATATGTTGTTTTAAAACTCCAACATATAAATATACATAAGATTATAAATGTCATTTTTTACTATATATATATGTTTACTAAGGAATCATTTATTTCATATTAAAAGTAGACAGAGTAATGGACAATTTGAATATTAAATCGTTAAAATTATTGAAAACGAGAATATAATTATCAAATTTTAAGTCTGAGCTACTGTAATATGAAAAAATGTGATTGTACTTATAACAACTTCTCATGTAACTTTTATTTATTTATATAAGGATATGTAGAAAAACATTTTTAAAAACCTTTAAGGAGTATATTTTAACTTCATCAACGTTTATTATGTGCAACTAAACTTGCATCTTGTGTACATCATAATATCAATAATGAAATTTAAATAGGAACATCAACATCTATATCAGCTAAATATAGTTGAATCTTAAGTTATCTAACAAAATATTTTTTACAAAATTTGATTATACAAAATTCTAATGGATATAATGAATAATGAAAAATTCATGCATAAGTATATAATTATATGTAATTACCTTTAAAGACATAATATTTAGCATTGATACAAAATATTTTTTTTTGTCAAAACTCTGTGCGTGCACATGTATTATAACTAGTTTATTATAAAAAAATATAGTAAAAACTAAAAAGTATCTTCTTAACCAAAACCCAAAACTTTATAGTTTAAGGGGTCTGGGCCATGTTTATTGGGCCAAATAACGAATCCAGCAATAGCTTTAGTTTGTATTTCCCCAAATTGAAATTCTTGATAGTTGTTGTTCATCTTCATCATCACCATCATCACGGAAACAAACGAGTGGAACTGAATGAGTAATTATTTACAGTAGTATTTATTTGTTAGTAAGTGATTTAGTTAAAAGGAAGGAAGGAAGATGAGTGTGGTATCCAAGGAAAGCATACAAGTAATGGCACAAAGTATCGGTCTTTCCAATTTATCTCCCGATGTTTTGCCTGATCTCGCCAACGATATCGAATACCGTGTTCGCGAGATCATGCAGGTCTATTTTCCAATTACTAATTTACTTCATTTTTCATGTTTTAGGTTTTTATAGTGTCAATCAAAAATACACTTAGAGGGTGTTTGGAATTTCTTATTCTAAGTGACTTTTGAATTTAAGCACATGGGGAGGTGCTCATTTTATGAAGTGTTTTAGAATATGCAATCCCAAACACCCGGCAAATATATACTATTGATGTGTTTTGGATGGAAAGTTTGTTTTTGTTGCGTTGTTTGGAAGATAAATAAGAGCATTAAGAATAATTTATGACAATTTTCCTATTGATATTACTAAAGTAGCTTGTTTTGAAAAGTGTAATTATCGTCTATGGATATAAGAAAGTATGATTATCACATTAGATTACCCCCATAAATCCTTAATTTGAATTTGTGCAATCGCAGGAAGCTATAAAAGTTATGCATCATGGTAAGCGAACTGTCTTGACTACAGAGGATGTGGATAACGCCCTCCAATTTAGAAAAATGGAGGTACTTTCATTTATACCATTGCTTTATTTAGGAGCTATTTGGCTTAGCTTATTCTAAAATATATATTTTTTTTTTTTTGTAATGAGATTTTTTTGAACAAAAAGGCTTCTTTTTTTGCTCTTGAATAAGCAAAATATGCACATGCTTAAGTACCTCGAATAAGCTTAGCCAAACACCCATTATGTTTGTGCTACCTAGGATTTGTATTTGTGAGGTGAATATTTTATGTTATCTCAGCCAATATATGTTGCAACTGGGAATTCTCTGCGGTTCAAAATGGCTGGTAGGCATAAGGATTTGTTTTATATCGAAGACAAAGATGTGGAATTTAGAGAGGTAATCAAGTGGTTGGTGTTATTTAAAACATTAATTGTAATGGTGTCATTGGTTCATAGGTTTTTTGAATAAATGTTTCAGGTGATTGAAGCGCCTCTTCCAAAAGCGCCGTTAGATACTGCAGTTGTCGGTCATTGGCTGGCTATTGAAGGTGTACAACCTGCTATTCCTGAAAACCCTCCGCTTGAAGGTATCTATAGCTTAATCGAGCTGTATTCGTTTTTTTATTAAGTTTCTATTGAAGTTCCCTGTGTATGCATTTGTGTCTCTACTTTGACAAAGTATCAATCCGTTTTCTTCAACTCTTTTGTCACATGCTAGTATGATGCAATTGGTTAGATATGTATACAAGATAATAGCTAGTTTACAATGTTTAGTAATTTTCAGTTAACTAATAATTATGCAATTGATTAGATATCTGTAGCAGTTAAGACAATCATTGTTTATCACTAATTAACTATTGCTTAATCTGCAGTACTCTTAGCACCATCTGAAAATAAGAAGCCTGATTCCAAAGAAGATGGGGTGTCTAATGATGTTAAAACTCCTGTGAAACATGTGCTCTCGATAGAGCTCCAGGTATATTCTTGTGATCATAGGCAATAGCCAATAGGTACGTGATTAACTTGCCCTTAAAGTGTTACTGTATAACTTACTGCTTTTTGGCTATGGTTCAGCTTTACTTTGAAAAGATCACAGATGTCACTGTAAGTCGGTCAAACTCGATCATCTTTGACAAAGCATTGATGAGCTTGGCGACCGATGCAGGGCTCCATCCTTTGGTTCCTTATTTCATATACTTTGTCGCTGAAGAGGTACATACTTTGCCATTTTCAGTAGTAGGTGCTGTTAACTGCTCTCTTAAGCTTTACATGTCCATAATTATTCATGCTTTTTTTTAATGATTTCAGGTTACTCGTAACTTAAACAACTTTCAGCTTTTATTTGCTTTGATGCGTCTTGTTCAAAGTCTTTTGCAGAATCCAACCATGAACATTGAACCATATGTAAGTACAAGTATATGTCATTTTATTTCTCATTAACTTATCATTTTTAAATCACTAGCCGTTCTTAAAATCTCCGTTTCAAAATTTAATCCATGCTTTTTTTGTGGTATCTAATTGCTTCTTTTCTTCAGCTGCACCAACTGATGCCGTCTGTAATGACTTGCCTTGTTGCGAAAAGCTTGGGGAATAAGTTCACCGATAACCACTGGCAACTTAGAAACTTCACAGCTAACCTGGTGGCTTTAGTATGCAAAAAGTGCGTATACAAATATATAGCTGTTTAAATGACTTTTACATGCTTTTTTTTGTGATATTGAGTTATATGATTCCATCTGTAACATGGATATACATGTTAAACAGAAATGCAAAAAGTATTTTTTTTAACTTAACAAAAAGTAATTGGAGGGTTGTGTTGTTTTCTCTATAACAATTAAAAGTATGTCTTTCTCCTTAACACCGTCTGTTGGTAAGTTGTGAAAAAATAAAAACTTAGCACATAGCCTCTATATATTAATTTATTTTGTGAATATTTAACTATGTTAATGTATGGCTAATATATTTATACCAACTGCCCCAGTGGTATCATTCCCCTTCCGCAAACGCTCAGTTGACCGGTCAAAGGAGGGCTTTTGTGGAAAATGGCCCGGGTTCAATCCCAACTCTTGACTAGTGACTATTAGGTTGCTCGGACAGGATATCATTGCCTGGGGCTTGGTCCTTGGGGAAGGGTCAGGTCGGCACCCCGGTGGTGCCTGGGTCAGGGTGTCCCCACCTGTCTACACCTTTTGTGCATGGTTAATATATTTATACCTGACAGTCTACTGATATTTGGTTTGCACGTTTGGCAGGTTTGGGTATGTGTATCATAATCTCCAGTTACGTGTGACTAGGACTCTTCTTCATACTTTCTTGGATCTGGCAAAAACATTTCCGCAGCATTATGGTGCCATAAAAGGGATTACTGCTCTAGGATTAAATGTGGTACGCTTCTTTCTTTTCCCTTTCCACTAGAGTTTGAGGCCACAACCCTGCAGCACAGATACCCTCTTTTAGTACAAATGCCATACTGCACACAATAGGCTTTAGCTTGTTTGTAATATGAGTTATAATGATCTGCTTACAACTTCTATGTACATGTCATAGGTGCGTATGCTTTTGCTACCAAACCTTGATGCATATCTACAATTTATAGAACCAGAAATGCAACTTGAGAAGCAAAAGAATGAAAACAGGAGGCATGAGGCTTGGAGAGTGCATGGAGCTTTGATGGTGAATTATCTTTTACTTCCACTTTAATCAACATCTTTCTCTGATAGCCCGAAACATACATCCACATTGTACATCCAATCTTATCTGCTTATAATTAGACTCGTGAAATGGGTTTGAACTACATTTTGCAGTGTGCAGCGGGTCTATGCATTTACAATCAGCTTAAGACGATTCCCAATCTGTTAGCTCCACCAACACATAGCATCTGGAAGAAAAATGGAAAAGTCGGGACATCAAACCCAAGTATGGCTTCTTTCTCATATCTGTTGTTTGTATTTTCCTTTTAGGCACTAGGAAGATCTCTAGATTCAAGTCAGCTATAGGCTCATTCAGGGTTTCGCATGCAATTTTCCTTGGGTGTTCAGTTTTTCCTTTAAACCTTGCATTTTATTGTGATAAAATTAGGAAATCATTTTACAGCGAAGATAAATCCAAGGTCCGATTATCTAATGTAGGTAGATCTGTGATAGCGTACAGTCTACATTCTTTGGTTTGTATTGAAACTTGTGAGCGATTCACAGTATGTTTGAAGTCAACTTTTAAGAGGAAAATCTAGAATGTGTGCATAATGTGTGAACCTTCTTGATTGAGTTTGGTCAAACTGCTTGAGAACCAATTTGTTTTGATATAAGATTTACGTCCTGTGAAAGAAACGTTTGTAAAGAAATGCTTAAGGTCCTATCACCAGTTTATATAGAAATTCAAAATATGAAACCATGTAGCATCTATGAATCATTGTGAAGTTTTTGATCATCTGTTTGTCATTTTTATGTTTATCAAGACAAACGAAAGGCAGCGATGATGAACAACATGATGGAACAGCCACTTAAAAAAGTAGCAACAACTGATGGTTCACATCTGGTGAAGGTAGAGATGCAAGGAGGCAACAACGGGTTTTCAATAACTCGTGATGGTGGGATGCATCAGCTACCAAGGTTTATGCCTAATGACAACATGCCAGGAAGCAGTGGCAGGAGGGACAAGTTCGGTGGCGTATCTCAGATGTCATCAGTGGCTGTGTCCCGAGCATGGAAAAAGGAAGTAAATGCTGGTCACTTGCTTCCTAAACTGTATGACGTTTTCGGTCAAAGCATGTTTCCTTTTGTACCTTCCCCAGAATTGTGTAATATACACCTATGATTGTTGGTATTAAAAAAGGATTATGTAATATACAATTGATAATTTAATGGTATGCAGTGGATCCGAACCCTCAGTGTGAATATTGTTCTGTGAGACTGCTAGATTTCTTTTGGTACAATGTTCTGCATATCCTCTATTCATTATACTAGTTATAATTGTGAAGCATATTGTCTACATCAGTATAGTGCATTGTAATTGTGAAGCGGGAGTGAGCTTGCGCGCATTTTTAGCTACTTTCCATTTAACCAGCTGTGGGTAAGTTTTGTGTTTGTGCTTTTCTTACCTTGTGAGGCAAACAACAATTTGAATTTACAAACATAAAACTCAACAAGATTTTACTTGACTAAAGTCCACTGGAATGGCTGTCAGATTTCCGCAACAATTACTTAAAAACTATTCCACACCATTGGAAAAAATAGTAACAAAAAAAAAAATAATAATAATAAAATAAAAGCAGCACAAGACATTTTTTGGTAAATCGGTCTGCCAATCGACTACTTCATTACGCTACATAATACCGGGGAAGCATGAGCAAACTTAATAACTTATGCACGGTTTTGCAGT
>OU343223.1:251141869-251259504 GCA_910596185.1 Chrysanthemum makinoi
GATCTGGGTATCCGAAGGATTCTGGTTTTGAACTAATCGCTTTTTCAGACGCTGACCACGCAGGATGCTTAGACTCAAGGAAAAGCACTTCAGGAGCTTTACAATTTCTTGGTGATAAACTGGTATTATGTGTAACACCCCCAAATTTGGTTTAGCGGAAAGATACGTATTATTTGGGAGCGTTACGAAATTGGTAAATCATAACACAAGTAATACAGAACGGAATACATACCCCGTTTAAATTTCATAAAATATTTTGAAACAATATCTTACAACATTGTTTAGATGGATGGGCATATCCCAAAAATTTTGTGGTCCCAATATAAAAACATCTTTTGTTTGTAAAAGCTTTTCTTTAGAAATTACTACGACCATTTATCCGCCTCTTGCCTTGCATCCATGTTCACAACTAAGCACCTGAGAAAAATATGCTAAAAAGGTCAGCTATAAGCTGGTGAGTTCATAGGTTTAGATTAAAGTAGTAGGTTTGGACCATAAGCAAAGGCATGTAATCATTATCAAGAATATAATGATATATGGATGAAAGTCTATTACGTTAGCTCTAAGTCTGCGCAACCGATACTACGACAGTTTCTGTATGCTAAAAGATGTCATATAATATAGGGGCCCATAGCAAGTGTTTTGTCCCTCAACACTTGATTTCTGACATGGTATACGTTTCACTTGGCTAAGCATGGCCAACCGAACGGAGGAGTCACCCTCAATAGATCTATTTATAACATTCGCGTTTCCCTATGGGGAATTGACGGTCTTCGAGAAAGGGCATTCTCTAGGGACATAAGGGCTTAGGCTAAACCACGTAATAGTAATCATGGAATAGTTTTGGTCCATAAAATGTTTTGCATATTTCTCACCCCAAAATGTATAAAACAATTTATTAAATAAAAGTGGGGCTATGAAATCTCACCTTAGTAATTGTGCAAATCCGAAAGTGGATTAGTGATGGTTGTGGAGCGGCACCCCACACGACCTAGATAAGGAGGGCAATGTTTTTAGTTCATTATTTTTAAGTATCGTTACTTAAAATGGTTCAATTGTTTTTTATAATTGTATTAAACTAAACTTTAGTTTGTAAAATGGGATTAAAATGGTTTTCTAGTAGGTATACGAAAGTATGTATACTTTTCATGTTGACATTGTAACAATGTTAAAATTCAAAGTTTGGTTCGAAAGTATTTATGTCATTCTTTAGTAGTATTATTTATTTATGTTGACACATATTATCATTGTCAAAATCAATATTGGTTGATTTATTTTCTAATTGCATTTAGAAATATAATTGTTAAGTTTTGAGACTATAAAATTGAGTAAATGATAAAATGACTTGATGGTCTCTATTTGTTTATCCATATTTGTTTGTAACACTTACCTCTACTAGTTTACTTGTTCTAACTATGCCTTTTTGATTATGCCACGGAAATCTCATGTAAAATTCCATTATATATCTTACATGGTTAGTTATGCTTCATGTAATAAAGTTTTACACTTGTCTAATTGCATTTAGACTTTTATAAACTTGACGTCCTGATGATGTGCCACGAGATGGAGGAAAGGAATAGACGGAGACGGGTTACCTTATACTTGGACTTCCAATTGTACGTTACACGTTTTATTTTGTGAGGTAGTTTAGATCATCCATCGAACACCTCGAGCCACTGTGGGTCTGCGTCCTGGGCCTAGTGACAAGGTAATCATATGGCTGGGCCCATAAAATAGACAAACTCTTTTGTAATATAGGCAAGTAATACTGCGCCCAACCCCAAAGTCAAGATAAAAGCTAATTAATATTTTGGTACACACATTGTTTGCGCCAAACTTGTTGAGGAGGAGACCAAACCGAGGTGAACTGACACAACAAGTGTCCAAAACATCTCGAATGATGCCAGGGCTAACATGTTATTG
Organism: Chrysanthemum makinoi; assembly: GCA_910596185.1. NCBI lineage: Eukaryota > Viridiplantae > Streptophyta > Magnoliopsida > Asterales > Asteraceae > Chrysanthemum > Chrysanthemum makinoi. Next base: position 251,143,793 of record OU343223.1, read on the forward strand.
AGTTAAGAAGTAAAAAGGTGGTGAAATCTTGTGCTAGTCGAGTACTACTCAACTCGATTTCACCCCGACAGCCTATAGCACTAGTTCAGACCATGACAATTTATAGGTTAATTATTTTATTTTTGACAAATCGTAATCTCGACTCGGCTCTTCTCCTAGGTACACACCACAGATTTAACACCAAACTCATAGTCGAAACCCGAGACACAGGGTACTTATGGTAACGAAATTGGTCTCAAGCTAACACTAGGTCATGACTTAGCTGTTTTTCTTTAACGCATAGAATCTCATCGACACTATGAATAACGCGGAGGTCGACTGGAAAGGATTACTAGTATCGAAATGGGTTTCTAGTCGAGTCAAGCAACCACTTGACAACCAATAACAATTTACGATTGGCCAGATTTCTTAAAACATGAGTTTATACAAATTATCAAGATTCAATACCTTATATTCAGATTTAACGTGAGTAACTACAAGGACCAATTTATTATAGGTTTCATGACTCAAACTCAAGGGTTATTAAAACGGTTTTTCCGTCAAAAGTTCAACGACACACTGAGTGGGCTAACGCCAGGTGATGGTCTTAAGCAGGGACAAAGTTTTTAGCTATGTTTACTCCTTTCACGGCCTTTACTTCGACAAGGGCAAGTGACCAAATCAATTTCCAACACCCAATCTATTTACCAAAGATTACAAGTTTAACAAGAATTTTTTTTCACTACTTCGTAGTATATACCAGACATCGTGACTAGCATAAGCTTCCAGACTAAATCTTATTATCACTTGTAAGTTTATAAAACTTGACTTTTCCAACCATTTGGTTTCATATTCTCGACAAAATTCAAACAATCTAACAATATAAAATTTTCGACATCAAGAAATTAGAAAAATCAAACCGGTAAAGCTTTATGATAACATTTGGTACAAGTTTTTAACTTAACAATATAACAACAACAAAAGTAACAAAGAAAACTCATAACCTCAACTTGGAAACGCTGCACGTGAGTACGAGAATGAACACGTGGTTTCCCACTACAAAAGAGAATTTGTATTAGTTTCTCCACACCTCCACCCCCAAAACCCCCAAATCAATTTTTGAAAACCCTAACTTGTGTAAACCCTAGTTTTTGGTAAAACTTGAAGGAAACTGAGTTTGGGGTCTTTGAAATCCGACTAGAGATATAGGAGTGGATTGAGGATGTGTTTGGTCACTCTCTTCTCTTGGGTCTTGGATTTAAGCCAATTTTTAGTTAACTTCCAAATCCTAGCATATCTTTGGATTTTCCCAAGGTAGATTGAAGTGAAGATATGATTCCATTGGATGATTTTTTTTTTTGATTTCTCTTGGCTTATTCAATTAACTGGCGCATCAAAGGAAAGATTTGGAGAGACTCAAACTTACTTGGTTTGGTAATAAGGAGGAAGATATGGTGGGATTATATGTTGGGTTTTCCCTTTTGAGAAGATTCGATCTAGGTGATGCATAGGGGTAGAGGTAGAGGGAGATTGAGGGTGAAGATCTTGTAAATTTACTGCTTTTTTGTTTTTGTCGTGAGTGGAAAGACCAAAGACAAAGGGTGCAAATCTTAAGACTTATAAAAGGTTTTCATTTTTATCTAATGTATATGTATTTTACTTGTAGTATAATTTGTGAAAATGTAAGTGTATATGTTACACTTAGGTATTTAATTGTATTTGAATCTTATAAAAGTATTATTTAATGATAGTGTGTTAAATATCTTGCGTCCTGCGATATTAAATTGTGGCTAAGGCACCATTGTTTGATAACCTTTATAACGTAGTATCTTATTGTTACGAGTCTGAAATATTTTTATCTTGGTAATATTTTATATCACGAACAATTGTCATTTGTTTTATCAAGTCTTTTTCATAGTGTCGGGTACGCGTGGGTGTACGTGTCATCGGTGGTAAAACGAGATAACCTCTCGTCTTTCATATTAAATCATAAGACAAATGAAATATTCATAAAATGATATGAATGCAAAAAGTGATGAAATAGTCTTCCATATGAAGAGTTAACTACTCTAACAATGGTCCGTAAGCTGCATGCTTAACGACTTATGCTTAGTAATAATAAATTACTAATTATTAGTTAAATTTTGGTGGAAATTTACCGTGTGTCACATCATGGCAATCGAAAAAGCAAGATTGTACATCGTTTTCCTCAACCGAAGCAGAATATGTAGCCATGTCCGCCTGTTGTGCTCAAGTCATCTGGATGAGAACACAACTCAAAGACTATGGTTACGTATTTGACAGAATCCCGATGTACTGCGACAATCGGAGTGCCATTGCGATCTCGTGCAACTCAGTTCAGCACTCGAAATCAAAGCACATCGATCTTCGATATCATTTCATCAAGGATCACGTGGAACAGGGTACTGTTGAATTATATTTATTGGGTACAGAATACCATTATGATCTTCTCACCAAAGCCTTGCCTCCCCGCTAGGTTTAATGAGTTGGTCCACCGGATTGGTATGAGGTGTTTGACTCAAGAGGAATTCAATGACCTCCTAAAACCTTAAAACCGTCAAACACCAAAACTATCTTTGTATAATTTTTTCAAAAACAAAATACAAAAATATAAAACCTGATAAAATCAAAAATATTCTTCTATCTATTTTCTTTCAACATTGCAAGTACGTTTCTTCCGTCAACACTATAATCTTTCAAAATTCAGTATTTTTCGATCAAGTGTTGAGGGGGAGAAATCATAACTTTAACCGCTTCAAAACATCCGTACTTGCATGTTATCATATCCCGGTTGTTTCTTTTATCATTGGTGGTAAATTTTCTGGTACAATGACACTCCTCGGACTAAAGTTATAACCTTTCATTATTTTCTCGAGTCAAGGGGGAGTGTCGTCAAAGTTTCTTTCCTAAAAATCTTTGTTTGGTAACCAAAATGGATGTTAAATGGCTCTGTTTGAAAAAGGAAAAGGTGGAGGGACCAAAACTGTCATAATGTTAAAGTTACTTTTAACAAAAACACCTCCCACCTACTTTTCTTCTTCATTTATTACTCATAACCTATATCATCCACGATCCATAATCGTTTAACAAATCCGTGCTTTCGATCATCAATTTGTAAGTGTTAATACCTTCATTGCAACAATCTAAGCATGGGTTTTTAATTTTATTTCAAACTAACGGATAGATTTTCGCCTAGAAGGGATTATGTGTTCTACGCGTAAAGCATGAACACATGATCATACTTGTGTGTTTATGAGTGAAATGATAGTGCCAAAATGTTTTTATTACATCAATGAATACATTTTCATCGCTTAAACATACCCAGAAACATGAATTGATTGATTAGGGTTTATGCGTTAAATTGGGTGTTTTCAAATAAGAACGTTTTTGGTAATAAAGATTGTTATATGAGGTTGTTTTCAAGTTGAATTGAGCATATTTAAACCCAGAAATCACCCAGAAACACTAAGGAATCATTAATTGAAAATTATGGTTCTAGTTCATACGAATTGGGTAATTTTTTATTCATGGCTTATTTGATGTTTAAACTTGGATAAACATACTCTGTATGCTTCTTAGACCTCCCAGAAACGCTTTGGTGCAAATCCTATGGCTAAAATTCTTATGCGTAAACTATGAACTATTAGGGTTTTAGCTTACGCGTAAGGTTTTCTACGCATAATTGTTTGATATGCCGTCATGCCATGATCTGATATAGAATGAGTGTTAGTGTTAATATTGATCTTATGATGATGTTATTTCATGTTTGCTACTCGTAATTCTCAGAATCAAGGTTATTGCAACTCTACGCATAAGGATTACCCTACGTAGTCATGTTACGCGAAGATTATTCCTACGCATAACATTACGCGAAGGTTCTACAATGGACTACGCGTATCCTCGTGAAGGATATGCAAACAAGTGACCTCTACGCATAAGGTCTACTCTTACGAGTAAGCCTTACGCGTAAGGTTTATATACGCCTACGCGTAAGCTCTACGCATAAGGTTCCCTTTTCCTATGCGTAACATTTCTTACGCGTAAGTTAGGATCCTACGCGTAAGCTTTCGCCTACTATATAAATATTTTACGCTTAACTTTGCCAATACTACGCTTAACCCCTGGATTGACCTTCATGATGAATTGTTACGTCTACAAACTTGTAAATAAACTAATCATAACGTCACGAATCCAATAATGTCACTAATAAACTTAATCGTTTGATATGTTGTGAACAATAAGTGATAACATAAACTTTAAAACTTAAAGTTAACTAACTCACGAAACAATTCACGACGTCATTAGACTATTAGACAAACAAGTGACTTAGGACTCGTAACAATCATTATCATTGTACATTCAATATCTAGACAATAAAACCTTCTATTGACTAACATTATGTCTTTCGATATGTTGGTTCTTTTGGCTAATGTTATTTCAGATCACGACATGGCTGAACAAATGAATGTGGATGCACCAAATGTTCTCTCCATTGCTGATATCTACCCTTATGGCTATCCAATGAAGATAGGGAAGAATAACCTTCGTGTTGATTTTGATACTCTTACCGCTCAATCTTCATGCTTGATTGCTATTGATATTCAAGACTCATCCGTACGAACATGCTCACAACTCTGCTTCTCGCGCCGAGATCTACATACAACAATTCTGGAATACTATGGAAAAGGTCAAAGGAAGCAATGATGTGATAGTGACTCTGAATGACAAACAAGTCACCATCACACCGCAGATTTACGGCTGTTTCCTCATTCCTCACGTCGAGCCAACCAAACTCTATGCCACACCTGCTGAAGAGCTCGTTCTCCAATTCTTAATCAATATCAGTTATGACGAGGCTACGGAGAGTAATCACTAAGCATTCTCACGTAGAGCTTAAAAATATTCCTCAACCTTGGAGAACTCTCTACATCCTCATCACCAAGTCTGCTTCGTCGCGGTGGCTATGAGCATCCCAAGCTCATGGAACTGCAAATCTTTTGGGCATTGATCAACATGAAGCACATCGAAATTGAAGCTCTGATATGGGACGACATGATGTCATTCCTCAAAAAGCTTGGCTTAAAGATCCCTTACATCGATACACTAAATCGTTGATTCAAAGAGCACTTGGGCTTAATCCCAGATATTCCCAAGAGACCAATGACCCCAACAATCATGACATGTTGATGAACCCACTCTAATCGTAAGAATCAAGGATTCCTCAACAAAGAAACAAGGTGCTGGTTGCCAGATTACCTCTAACCGAAGATGTCGAAAGCTCCACATGTACAAAAGGTATCTGGAAGCAGTTAGAAAAGGCAAAGTTGGTCATCTCGACGATAAGTCTTCTGGTACACCCTAGGAGAACCGAAGAGGAAGTGCAGAAGTACGGCAAGTACTGTGAGTCAAAGGAAGTTCCCCAAGAGGAACCCTCCTTCAAAGAGGTTTGTTCCATCTAAGGAAGCTGCCCCCATCCCAATTCCCAAACCCGAACCGCAAAGAAAGCTTGTGGACGAAAGCTCAAGGTATGAAATAGACGACAAGATTACCTACTCGAATGCAACCGTAACACCTCCTCCAGCAGCTAAACCTCCAAGTCCAATAGCTGAACATGGCAAAGGAAAGACTCCTGTACTTGAGTCATATGATGAAAGCGCTGAAGAAGAAGAAGAGCAATGGATATATCATACAGAAGAAGTTTAATATCGTTAGACACCTTCAAAAAGTCAAGAATTTGCTAAAGACCGGTGGTTCCCCGAGGATCGAGTGGTGTTGCACACTTCACCTGTCCTCGATGCGGTTAATCAACCCGATAAGGGATCCGGTGCCACCACTCTTGTGCAACAACAAACGCTTGTGAAGGAGTCTACAGATCTTAACATTGAGGAACAGAAAAGAATAAGATGAGAAAGAGAAAATCGATGAAGAAGCTAAGGAAAGACGAAGAAAAGGCTAAAATCGACATGATGACGAAGAAGATTATGATGACTTTCTTCTCAGCAGTCCAACTCGTTCCAAGGAGGATACTTCACACCTCCTCCTCCTCATGTCCTCCTCATCGATTCTTCATCTCACCCTCACCACCACCATCAAAGAAGTCAACCAAATCATCATCCAAATCGTGAAGAAACCATCTAAATCTTGGATTTCTCAAGCTCATGAACGGATTACCAAAGTTGTCAAACAAGTCAGAAAGAAAAACGTGCTCAACAAAAAGCTAAATTTCTTTGCTGATCACATACAGGATATGTATGACGAGCATGAAAAGATAAAAGGAGAAAGGAAGTTTGTTCAGGAATTCATGAAAAATCACCGTCAAGAGGAACTCAACGAAATGATCGAAGGCTACACGAAAAAGTACCTTCTAGAATACGTTCCTAAAGTCACAAAGGAGTTGTTCACCAAAACAACTTTATCCAAATCTTATGCAGATCGCCAAGCAAACTATTCGATCGACGCCCTAACCGTAACAATCAATCCAACCGATCCGGTAGTTTTCTCGATTAATGAATTGGTGGCAAGCTTGTTACACAAATGTCCGCACAACTGGGACATTTACTATGAAGGAAAGCTGTTTCAAGCATTGCGGACTACCAACTTCAAGAGGCTTGTAGATTCGGGCGAAAAGTCTAAACGCCCTAGAGACGATGAAGACAAGGATAAGGATAAAGATTCTCGCACCTAAACGCCGGCACCGTGAATCTTCTATGATGCAACCTCCTCCACAACGGGCTCCTGTTCAACAAACATCTCCTCCTCGCTATTCTACTGATAAACCTCGTGACGATTCGAGTTACCACCCCACTCTTTATAAACCGATGATCACTTTGATTATACGGGTGGTGACGATGAAGAGGTCCTTGAGCCCCTACAACAACCCACCTCTCCCGAACAAGTGAAGAAACCGAATCAATCAAGGCCTTCTAAAAAGAAGAAAGACGACCAACCGAGTCGATCATGGCTAGATGACGATAAAACCGAAGACTTTGCATGGTTCTCTTCACTTGTCAATCAAACTCTACCCGATGAAGGTCAAGATTGGTGAAGGTTCTACATTGGAGCATGCAAAAATCTTGCAAGAAAAGTTCCATGTGAAGAAAATGACGAAATCTGAATTGAGACGAATCAAGAATGAAGTGTTTCAACTTCTAAAAGAGCCAAAGTGCCATCGAGGTTGAATATCACCTTGAGAACATTGCTAGAGCCATGTCTAACAACATGGATTGGCTCAACCCTGAAGCAAACATTGACTTCACAAAAAGGGACAACCCTCCATATTACACCGATTGGACCAAACCCTTACCAACCATTGGCCAACCAGATGAACCACGATTCCCTTTCATATATTTCTTCAACAAAGACCTGGAATTTCTTCTCCATGGTGGCGATGGTTCAAGGAAATATGCTACATCCTTGACACTTCCATTCCTTGCAGCTATCTACTCAAATGCATAGCCATTGAGGAACGTGCCAATCACTTGTTCTCCAACACAGTGGAAGCATATGACCGAGATGCATTATATGGGATTCATCACACCGCCGAACGACGAATCTACTACAGAAGCTGCCAGTTGAAGTCTCAACATGCAGTGTTTAGTACTAAAGACATCGTTGCCATCCAACATGTTGGTCTCTCATCCAAATGGGACTACACCTTTCTAAGAAGATTGTAGTCAAAAACAAGATGAAAGGGAGTATGCATTCTCGGGAATGACTTTGAGAATTTGTCTCTCAACGATATTGAAGACATGTACCTTGCCAAAGTACAGGGTCGCATGAGACAATTTTCAACCGAACTTCAACGAGAATTCATCAAGTCACTGCTCATCTTCATGACGATAGTCATCAAAGAACGTGTGAAGACCTCCATTGGCGTTGAATCTTATCAGACGCGTGTCAACTTTACTCCTCCAACGCTTACTCTTCCCGATCTCAACCAGCTATCTCAATATACACTCATCAGAAACCTTTGGCGTTGTTTACCGTAGTGAACTTCAAAGAAACCAATTAATGTGTTAACCCCACAAGTTCGGGATCATACTTTGAAGCCTGGTTAGGGATGGATTGGCATACAGTTGAAGGATATACGTAAAATTGGGTCTCCTAGCCGGAATTCTCGTGAAAGGAGGGATGTGACGGATCATCACAATGATTGATGAACGGTTGTTTCAAGGGATCACCAGACGATTGGAGAGTTATGTCGGTGGTCGACCCAGAGAAACATAACCGATTTCAACGCCCTGCACACTCCTCGAACATCACCGCACTCCCGGTACCCCTTGAATTGTTTTCTTCATATAATTTTGGATGTTTGATTAATAATGTCAATGGCTTGTACATTACAGCAGGTACAACCCGTACTTGTAAATAAAGGACCCTGTGGTACGCCTCAGCGCCACAATCCTTATAAAAGGAGCGAAAGCTTCTTACTTTTGAGTAAAACCTATCAAACCTTTCACTTTTCAAGGTTTTGCTCAAAAGAACAAGTACTTTCCTTATGATTTTCAAAACCTCAACCGTTTATATCACTCGTTGAGGGGGAGTACTTGAATCAAAATTTGTTCAAAATTGTTCTCAGTGGTCATTCTTCCCGCAACACTCTAAATGGTCATATTTATTCTCAAACGTTTCAAAAATAACACTTTAATATGCCATTTTTGAAGGGGAGAAAATATGTGATAAGAAATATGTTGTGTAAAATGCAAATGAATTTGTGTGATTCAGACTTAACCAACAAATTGACGATGCTTAACTGTTAGTAACTCGAAAAGACTTGTCCGACGGGTAATAATTTCAAGCTAGTTCGCTAGTGATGTAAACGCGTCTCGCAAAGGACTTGTCCGAGTAGAATGTACCATTCGAGAAACTCTTGATAAACATGAACTCTGACGGGTTTGACGACCTTTCGAGGATTGTCTACACCTTCAAGGTAGTTACTAGAGCCCGTTGTCACCTAAAAGCTGACAATGCAACTCTTTAACTATGCCACGTAACCGTGTCTCGCGGGGATTGTCTATCTTGAGTGAATCAATTCAAAATGTGGCCTCTTTCCTCATTGTGCATTTTAACCGTAAAAAACTATTAAGCACATGTGGAGGGGGGAGTATTTATGCAAAATCTTATCTCAACAATGGTACTAAAATGTTTTTCATTCATAAACACTGTGAGAGATTTTTCATATAAGTGGTTTTATGGCAACATAGGTTAGTCATGGAGTTATAAGGTGACTAAGGTTAGGAATAACCGCCCTATGATCCGCCAAAGCCGGATGGATCTACCCAAGGACACCACAAATAGTTAGTATTTAGAAGTCCTTAGGTATGATTGTAAAAAGGAGAAAATGAGAATCGGAGAAAGAAGGAGTTGAAGAATTAAAAAGAAATGCAAAGAAAAGGGTGAAAAGAAATAGGCCTCCCGATTATTCAACTTAGGCATAATCGGGTTCAATTCATATGCTACTGGTTGTCACTTAGTGACGCGGTATTGAAGATTAAAAGTCGTCATGGACCCAGTGACGCATGCACTAAACCTTCTTATCCACTCAAGTTTCTCTTAATTGAAGCTTGTTTCATTCTCACTGGGAACCCTACGTAAACTATCGGCTTTCTCTTAGAGATTTCTGGTATTGAAGAAGAGACCCTCTCCTAGTCTCCGCCAGAAAACCAAAACGCACTATTGAGTCTAGAGCCACGAGATTCATCAAAAGATCTCTTAGGTACACTTGACATTTAATCACTTGATGATCTACAATAAGGTTATTATCGTGGTTCATATCGAGTCCTTCACAGATCTTAGCAATCTGTCGAGAACATTTATGAGAGGTTCACATTTGTGATCCTCAGTCATTGAATGGAAACTCCTGCCAGGGTCAACATCAAACAGCCCTCGACATAAAGTCGCTCAAAGCAATCCCTGGATTGCGCTTAGTGGTCTCAAACGGTCATACAGAGGTGATGCTCGTGTACCTCACGACTCATCTCAATCGAGGTGTACTTCGTACATCGTGTTATCTCACTTGTGGGACTCCGATTCGGAACGCCTTTGTAAGAATTAGAGTTGTGTTTTCACACTATGCCTGTTAACACTCTCGGGTTCAAACTTGTAAGTGCCCGAATCCGCTTATTACTAACCGTTTTAATGTTTTCTTCTTATGGAAGCTCGGAGCCGGAATGATCGTGCGATTCTTCTCATGCTCACGCCAACATCATCACTAATGGAAGTTCTATCCAAAGCAACACAAATGTAATGATTCTTCGTCAATCAGAGAATCTACAAAGTTAAAGACTTAAAGAACTCCATCAGATGAATTCCAACGCCAAAGAGCGTGTGAGCATGTTGAAGAACGACGTGGAGACACCGTGAGCAAAGGGCGCACTGAGGCGAACTTGATGCGACAACAACAACATACTATCACTTTCATCACAAAGAACAATGATCAAAGAACAAAGTTATTGATGACGTCAAAGCATAACCGTTTAAAGTAAACTATCTCTACACGGGAGATTGTTCAAATCAAGGCAATTCTTCTCACAAGAAAGAAGAATGTCAGAAGACGCCAAAGCTACTATTACATCAACGCCTTCACCGTTTTCATCACCAACGCTTGAGTGTTTGTTACTCATATGTAATAACACTTGAGGGGAGATTGTTGGAATCACTCCTAAACCTTATTCAAGTGTTAGTTACTCATATGTAATAGTTAGCTTATTATGGCCTTTATGTTTGTTATTAGCCTTAGGCTTATGTAGAAGGCCCATAAGCCTAGGCCTAGCCCAATAAGGATAGGAAGGGAACTAGGAGTGTTGCCCTAGCTTTCCTCCTATAAATACCCCTTGTAAACCTTCATTTGAAGGTTGGTTGTTCCAGTTATTTCTTTCACAAACACTCTACGCATAACCGGTCATATTATCTCGTGTGTGTGTGTGTGTGATATCTTGTTCAATCGCCTCTCTATCTTTCTATTAAGCTTGTGTGGTAAACCTTGTGACCTAACAAAATCAAAGCTTTTAAATATTTTTCAAGCACTATTCCTAAAAACAATGGCTTGTAAGTATTTCAGCTTGCAACCCGATCTCTAAAGAAAGGAAAGTGCTAATGAAAATCGATTTTCATAAATATCGAGCACTTATCCTAAAACAAATGAAGATAATTTTTTTTTCTATAATATCTTTCTAAAAGATTTTCTAAAATCTTCATCATCTTGCGTATTCATTGATTCTAAAATTTCAAAACGATTTTTCAATACCTCTCACATTTGGTACCAAGATAACCTCTAAAACCCTTTAATTGATCTCTAAATTTTCTGTATGAAAAATATGCTTTTAAGCGGGGAGTATTAAACCAAAATTGTTCCAAAATTCATGCTAAATCAGTTTCCTCCAAGCTTCCGAAAAACATATCTTTTAATCATTTTGTTTAAAAACACTATAGATATGTTATTTTTGAGGGGGAGAAACGTGATTAAAATGTGATCAAAATGTTTTGTGATCGTTGTTTGAATCTCAAAAGAGCTCGACCACTTAAACCAATGAATTGACGAGTAATCAACGTACCATTTCGAGAAACTTGTGATAGATATGCACTTCATTGGTCTAACCTCCTTTTCAAAGAGTGTTTACAACTTCAAGGTAGTTATTAGAGCTAGTTGTCACCTAAAACTGACAATGGAACTCTTTTAACTAGGCAACGTAATCGTCTCGTGGGGAATTGTCTATCATAAGCCATCAATTCAAAAAGTGCAAACTTCTCAATTCTATGCATTTCTATCAAAACTTATAAGCACATGTGAAGGGGGAGTGTTTCTGAAAATATAAAACTCTCTGAGTGTCTCAAACATGGTTTCTATCATAAACACTCCTGAGATTTTCAAGAAAATGTATTTTTATGGCAACAATAGGACAACCAGCGGAGGTATAGTGACTAAGGATAGGAAACTGTCTCTACAGATCCGCCAGAGCTCGGAGGGATCTAACCAAGGACATCAAGCAAATAGTTTGTATTAGAAGTCCTTAGAAATGATTGAAAGAGGAGTAATGTGAGGAGAGAAGGGGTTGAAGAATTAAAAAGAAATGTAATGAAAAGGGTGAAAAGAAATAGCCCTCCATATTCAACCTTAGGCGAAACCGGTTCATACATATGCTACTGGTTGTCACTAGATGACACCGTATTGAAGACAAAGACGTCATAATCTGCAAAGGACGCACCGCACTAAACCTTCTAGCCACTCAATTCCTCTCAAAAAGATTTGTTTCATTCTCACTGGGAACCCTGCATAATCTATTCGCTTTAGAGATTGCTGATATTGAAGAAGGAGACCCTCTCCTAGTCTCCTCCGACAGGAAAACTAAAATGCACTAATCGAGTCTAGAGCCGCTAGATTCATCAATAGATCTCATAGGAACACATGATATGACATCGCTTGTTGTTCATCATTAAGGGCACAAGTGATATATTCTAGAGTCCTATGCAGATCTTAGCAATCTGCCAGAACATTTATGAGGGAGCAATCTGAATCCTCGTGATTGAATGGAAATTCCTCGTGGTCAACATCAAACGTTTCCGAAAGCAGCTTCGGTAATTCTTCGTGGATTACGCTTTAGTGTGTCTCTCAAACGGTCTAAGGCCGTAGTGATGCTTCTTGTACCTCACGACTATCCTAACTGTGAGATATACTCTCGTATATCGCTGTTATCTCACTTGTGGGACTCCAGTTCAGAACTCCTTTGTGAGAATTACAGATGTGTTTTCACACTATGTCAAGTAACACCCTCGAAATTCAAACTTGTAGTCGCCGGAATCCGCTTATTACTAACCTGTTTTTATGTTTTTCTTCTTATGGAAGCTCTGGAGCGGATGGATCAAAAAGTGACTGCCTACATGCTCATACCAAAACACATGAAAGTTCTCATCATAATCAAAGGCTACACAAAGTTAAAGATGATTCACAATGAATCTAAAGACTCGAGAACTACATCATTGGTAACCAAAAGTCAAATAGAAGTGTGAGCATGGTGGAGAAAGACGTCGAGACACCAAACCAACGGTTGACAACGCGCATACAACCACATTATCTGATCACAAAGCACATGAAACAAAGATTCAAGACTATTCTATATCTACACGCAAAGTTCAAGCTAAGAAAGAAAGATCCTATCAAGTGGAGCATCATTTGAATGACCACCCCTTAAAGGGAGATTGTTAGCCTTAATAGTTTTATTAGAAGTGATGGTCATTCACGATTTGGAACTTTGTAACGTGTGTTAGATATCGTGATAGAATAGTCATCGGGCTCGTGGATTGGACTAAGCTAAATGGCTAGGCGTTATGATTATGCTAGCCAAGAAGCTTAAGTATCCAAAGCCCAATCCATGTCCAACCCACGAGAAAAGCCCAAGCAAAGCCTTTTAGGTTTTTGTTTGTATTTATAAATATTCCTCAAATGGTCATTTGAGGGGTGTGCTTGAGTATGTGTGTGTGTGTTTTCCCTTGAAGCAATATACAACTTATTGTTTTCATCTTCTTTCCTTTATCTCTCTAAACATACATACGAATATCATATTCAAGTCACCACTTTCTAACCTTCTTCATCTTCTTACGCATATAAATTTTGGTTTAGTATCATACGATGTAACCTACGTGTTTGTGTTGGGTTTTCTTGTTAAAGTGATAAGGTATACGTGATAAAAGGGGCTTAACAACCACATACTCTAAGAAACTTGGTAACGAAGCTCTGATGCCAATTGTGAAAAACTAGAAGGGGGGGGGGGGTTAAATAGTTTTACCAATTTAAAAACTTCCTTTTAAATATTTAGATCGACTTATGTCAATCTATTTTGTTGGTTATGTTGGACGTTGATAGATAGATATATAAAACGTGTAAGGAAAGATAAAGAGTAAGAAGCACATCACCACGACACAAGTTATTTATAGTGGTTCGGCTACAAGGACACCTTCCTTGCCCTACTTCACTCCCCGAGTCACCTACTCGAGAGTTCGTAAGCACTAAACCAATCTCCTTATGGCGGAGAAGCCTTCACAACGTCGCTTAACCTTTTTCCGGTACAAAGCTAAATACGAAGTTCTTTCACACCAACCACAACCAACAACACAACGCCTACCCTATATATACGGTTCTAGGCTAACCACCAAGTTCTTTCACACCAAGGAGAACTAATCCTATCACAACGTTGCCTACCCTTTATTAGGTACTAGGCTAAGCACCTAGTTCCACTACAATGGAGGAACTACTTACCCTTCAACACAACACCTAATATCAAGGAGATCAACTCCTTGTTACACCATCATCAAGGATATCACCATCCTTGGAAATAAATAAATACTTATATGTATAACGATGCACCTCATCGATTATACGACCTAGGCATTCTTTCCAAATGCCACTTGATTTGATTCTTAAGCATCCTTCACTAATGCCTTTGACACAACGCTTGGCACCCTTTACTAATGCATTCGTCTTGACACCTTAGTATTCTTCATAATGCTTTGACACGGATGATGAGCATCTTCACTAATGCTTTCATCTTGACACTTTTTGCATTCTTCACTAATGCCTTCAACCCAACATCTATGGAGAAAGGAAGAACTATCAACAAGAGAACCTTAATTGTCTTGATGATGACAGCCATTGCAACTCATGGACTTGAGCTTGCTCGCTCTCTCAAGAAGTGGTGATCTTGCCTTTAAGAGGAACCTAGAAGATCACACAAAAGCAAAAGACAAACTACATAGATCACTTAGATCTGAGGTTAGAGGGTTAGAATACTTGGGGAAGTATGTGTGTAAAGTGATAATTAGAAAGAAAGACATGGCTCTCTATTTATAGAGAAAATTCTCTATGTCCCCAGATCCCATGGATCCTTCCACTTGGGATCCGCTAGCACAAAGCCGAGGGATCCGTGGAACGCCCCTTTTCCCATGGGTATTTTTTGGTTATGGGTTATGGGTTGATCCATGGTTTTCTTTCTAGATATAATGAACTTGGTTAAGTGGTATATATATAAAACCATGGGTTATGGGTCAATACCATTTGCTAGTTTTTTACCCATTTTAGTATTTACATGTTTTTACCCATTTTAGTATACTTAGTTCAAGTATTGCAACCTAATAAAACATTAGTTGTTGTACATATATAATCTAAAATCACTTATACTTGTTTTAGCGTTATGTGAAAAACGTAAGTGTGTTAGGAAACTATTAACTCAAACTATTTACGTATTCTATTTGTTTCGTTAAAATGATTTTACGTTTGTTATCGACAAAACATTAGAAGATCGTAAAATATAAATAAACGTTTTTACGGCTTATTTGTATTAACAGTCTTGATATTTGAGGTTTTAACATTTTCTTTCAGATGTTGATATTTTAATTGCAAAGCAAGATGCTCAACTTCCAATTTAGAAAACTGTTTCACCAGGTTATCACGATCATCCTGTCAACTTTATCATGCAGTTTAGAGTTAGTTTTTTCAAGCTCAATGACACGATCATGGGAGACTTTCAGAGCAACAGATAATTCATGAAATTGAGAATTATTAATGGAACAATTAGTAGTGTGTAAAACACATCTTGAGTAATACATTCAGAAATAAGATTCTCATTCAATGTATGCAAGTTCTTCCTCTCAATCTCATTATATTTTAATTCTCGCCCATAGTTACTAACCTCAACTATCATTGCATCAAATTCCTTTTCCATTTCTTTAATATCTGAATCCATCCCCTTTTAAGACTCTCAAATTGATCTTTTAGTTGTTTAAAGCAAGGCATGACCTCAGTTAAATAACATTCTTTAGTTTGCTCAAAACCCCTTTTCCCTTCAGTTATCCCAATGGGTGTGATCCTTTTCTTACAAGTTTTCTCAAAATCAACAAACAATTGAAAATAACATATTGACTGATTAAGGTCTTGCTTTTAGTGGCAATAGTTCTAGGAACTAAATGCATTGGTGAATTCGGAGGATACACACCAAGGCATTTTCCTAAGGAGGGTTTGTTACAACAAGATTCTCTGCTTTTTGCTTATCTAAATCCTTTTTCCAGAACACTTGTTCGGGTGTTAACAACATTTGAGGCTTAAACTTGTTCAAGAAAATCCAATTTTCCTTTTTGTAATCATGGGGTTTGATCGTTATGTTATTCTCTTTACATTTAGGATCTTTAAGCTTCTTATTCATTTTCTCCCTAGATGCATCATCTAATTTTCTATCTTCCTCAGTGCACTCAACGCAACTAGGTATCTGTCTAGGCTTAAGAATCTCATTGCCATCATAGATTACATTGTGGGCAGCTTTAGCCTTTTTAACAACTTCAGGATTAGGTTCCACAACAAGGGGAATGCTATGCTTATCGCTTAAGACTCTATACTTAGTGATCAAGTGAGCAGTCTGAATGGTGTTCCCTTGTATGTACAACTTATTTTCAAGCTTATTTTTCAAAGTTTTTAGATTGGAAAAATCATTCAAAAGTTTTGATTCCTTAGCATTGAATTCTTGCTTAAGCATTTTAACATTTTTTTGAAGTTCTTGTTTTTGCTTAGCAGTTTTAGAAAGCTTTTCTTGTAAGGAGTTTAACTCTTATTTTAATATTTCTTCTCTAAAATTATTTTTTCTGATAATTGTACGCATTTGGTCATCTATTTCCTGCTCACGGGTGGTTAACTCAAACTTAGCACGTTGTTCATAAATAGCAACTTGTTCTTTATAGGCATTCAGTTCAGAGATAACAGAATCATCAGGGGCACATGCAGTGTATTCATCAAAAACAAAATTATTATTGACTGCAGAAGATGCATTACTTGGTACAACAACACTTTCACTTTGCTTCACATATTGATCATATGGGAAAGTATTGCTATTATCCTCATCATCAATATCTGATTCATAAGTTTCAAGAGATTGTACTTTATTATGCATCTTTTGCTCATCAACTTCATTATATAGTTTTAATACCTCTGAGATGATTGATTCTTTGGATGGACCAGCTTGCTGTGATGATGAGACCTTGGGAGAGACCATTGGATAAATGCTTGCCATTAAAATTGTTTGTGCAATAGGTTCATCATCGACGTCAGATTCGCATGCATCACAGTCAGCGACTTGAAAGGCATTCTGATGATTGTGACCTATCTCCTAAATCGGCTGCTCATCCACATCTGCATCATATGTCTTGGCATTGCCCTCAGCAAGAAGCAACAGCTCCTCTTCATCCAAACGCGCACAATTGTCCTTCCGGAAAGCTTGTAAGAAACATCTTGTCTCTGAAGTATTCGCATTCTGTGGACGCTGGAGATGTGCGCCTAGCAATGTGTCCCTCACCACCACAGTTGTAGCATTTTACTGGCTTTGCTTGTCCTTGAATTGGATTCCTTCCACGATTCTGATTTGCTACATATCCTATACCAACTCCACCTCTTCCCTGTTCATATTGCCTTTCTTGAACTGGTTGCACCACAACCTTCCCATCTCTGACAGTAGCTTGATTGTGTGGATTGGAGGCTGTTCTGAGGTTATTGTTGGTGTGTGGGAGAGATTTCATGTTTTGACTAACCATGAGAGACAGTTGATTGATGAAGTTTTCCAAGAGTGTGTTTCAGTCGGGAGGCTTATATGCTGGATCAGGGATGAGCTTGTAATTACCATTACCCATGGGTATGACTTGAGATGCTTTGGTGGTAATACCAATATTGGTGTAGCAAGCTGTAGAATCATTTGGTGAGCTTGATTCTCCCTGATTGGTTTTGAACTGATCCAGAATCCTTTTTTCAAACATAGCATGCCTCTCATTCTGAAGAAGGAAGGCATACAATTGTTCATAGTTTGTATTCTTTAGTCCTTTGGTTAGCTTCATAGAAGTGACAAACTTGTGCCACTCGGGATTCATGTTGTTTACAAACTTTGAATTCAGCTGAATGTTTGGCATGGTCATTTTGATGTTCCGCATATCATTCACAAGCTTATGGAATCTCACGTAGTAATCATAGACACTCTCATCTGGTTTCATCTTGAATTGCTCAAACTCATCATACAGCTGTGATTCTCTGTCTTCCTTGGTTAATTCAGAACCTGAGAGAAGCATCTTGACATTATCCCAAACTGCCTTGGCTTCCGTGTTGTGATTGATAAGCTTGTAGATATCTTTTGGAAGACCTCAAGTATAATGTTAGAAGCCCGATATCAGCATCGAATCTCTTTTTCTCCTTATCACTGAGCTCATCATACGTTTTTGGTCTGTCCAGTCCAAAGATCATTGTTCCATCAGCAGCAGTATCAATTATGTCTCTTGTAGTCTCAATCTGATAAGGTCCTTCATCAATTGATTTGAGAATGTTGACCACATTTTCCTTTCCAAGATAGTACAATCGGATTCGTTGAGCCCATGAGTCATAATCAGTTCTGTCAAGCATAGGTGGACGAGTATCTGATCCAGTTGCTTGAACATCCTCACTACATGAAGAAACGATAGTAGGTACGATGTTTGACATGATTACAAGTTCTACGGGATTTTACTATTCCTTGATTAAACCGGGAAATTGATTCTTTCATGGGATTTTACTAAACCAAAAGAACAACCGTAAAAATGTAGCACGAAGAAGTAACAAGTCTCAATAGACAAGTAGCTAAACAATCAACTCGCTTAGTTATCAACTCGCTAAACAACCAACTCGCTTAAAGAAACAAGTCGCTTAAAGAACCAACTCGCTTAATAGCCAAGTCGCATATAGAGACAACTCGCTTAATAGCAAGTCGCTTAAACTAACTCGCTATCTGTACAACTCGCTTAATAGCCAAGTCGCTTTAGAACTCAAGTCGCTTAAATAAACAACTCGCTTAGAACCCAAGTTGCATAAAGAGTCAACTTGCTAAATAGCCAAGTCACATATACCAACTCGCTTCCAATAACAAAGCAACTCGCTTTGAAGAAACAAAATTCCGAGACTCAACTCGCTTAGTATCACTTTCACAAATAACCACTTTATCAATCAAAAACAACCAAACCACAATGATTTAAGCCTTCCAATTCAAAACATAAACACATATGATGATCCTAAACACAAAAGTACAAGCAAAATTCAAACTTTAACACTAGAATTTGTCCAAATGATTCAAACTCTCCTAAACACTTAAAACCCCAAAAACCTTATGAAATCCACCAAAACAAAGAGCATGAAAGATGAGTGATCAAACCATGGCTCTTGATACCAATTGTAAGATATTGGATTTCACAATCACACTAAACCATAATCATATGGGGCGTACAAGTTGTTTAGAGAGAGAAAGTTCTAGAGAGAGAGAGGGAAGAGAGTTGGGAACTATGTGAAACAAAAAAAAATGGTATTGAAGCTCCAACCCTCTACCTTGGGATGTAGATGGTATTTATAGTGTCTTACAAATAAACGCCACCTACAGGCTGTGGATCAGGCATACAGTGGGTAAAGACCCGTCCGTCCTCCACGGTGTTACTTAGCAAACTACTTACTAACATATTATGACTACGACTATGAGCTTTCTATCGAATACATATACTTGAGGTGACCGACTCTTTAACAACTGAATTTTCTAATTCCTAACAGCTCCACTGTCTTGAGCCTGCATCAGTAACATCTTATCCCTGAAGTACTCAGCATTTTGTGGACGCTTAGGTTGAATGCAGTTCCTAGCGATATATCCCTCACCACCACAGTTGTAACACTTAATAGGTTTTCCTTGACCTTGAACTGCTATCCTTCCTCTGTTCTGAGCCCCCACATAACCAGTTGCAACGTTCCCCCGTGCAACATTCCTTGGATTCACATTTTGCCTTTCTTGCACATTCTATACCACAACCCTTCCATCTTCCATTGTAGCTTGATTGTGTGGGTTAGATGAGGTCCTAAGTTGGTTGTTGGTTTGGGGAAGTGAGGTTTTGTATTGTTGAACCAATAGAGCAACTTGGTTTGAGAGGTTTTCAATCAACATGTCTGTTGGGGTAAATCCTGAGTCTGGTATGGTAATCTGATTCTGATTCTGGGAAGATGGTATGACCTGTGATGTTCGAGTGTTTAGCTTCACATTAGAAACAAATGCAATTGAGTCATTTGTTGTGCTTGTTGTTGTAGTTGGATTGAGTTTTTCCATGATCAAACGGTCAAATGTAGCATGCTTCTCATGTTAAAGTAAGTAGGTATACAACTGCTCATAGTTAGTATTCCTTAATCCTTTGTTCAGCTTCACTGCGGTAACAAACTTGTTCCACTCAGGAGTCATGTTGTTTACAAACTTGGAATTGAGTTGGATATTTGGCATAGTCATATTAATATTCCTCATATCATTCACAAGTTTGTGAAACCTCACATGGTACTCTGTAATATTCTCCCCTGGATTCATCTTGAAGTTCTCAGAGTCATCGTACAGTTGTGACTCTCGATCTTCCTTTGTCAGTTCTGAGCCAGAAAGAAGCATCTTGACATTGTCCCAAACTGCTTTGGCCTGGGTGTTGTGATTAATCAGCTTGTAAATGTCCTTTGGTAGACCTTGAAGGATGATGTTGGAAACACTAATGTCAGCGTCATATATTTTCTTCTCCTTCTCATTGAGATCATCAAAAGTCCTTGGTCTATCCATACCCAGAGTGACACTTCCATCTTCACCAGTTTCAAGTTGATCTCTGGTGGTGCCCATTTGGTAGGGTCCTTCATCAATTGACTGATGTTAAGACCATTCTCTTTACCAAAGCAATACAATCGGATTCTCTATGCCCAAGAGTCATAATCAGTTCTATCAAGCATAAGAGGGCGGGTATCGGAGCCAACAGCTTAAACGTCATCTGAAACAGTAGACATGATTTTTAAATACACGGGATTTTACAACTCTTTGATTTAAACCGAGAAATTGAATCTTTCACGAGATTTTACAAAATCAAGAGGAAACCGTAGAACTCAAATCTCAAGTGTCAAATCTCAAGAGACAAATCGCAACTATCAAGTCGCAATACACAAACCGCAACACAAGATAAAACGCAAAGATACAAACCGCAACACCTGTCAAGTCGCAAATATACAAATCGCAACACCTGTCAAGTCGCAGAGATACCAAAATGCAAGAACACAGACCGCAAGTCTTGAAAAAACGCATAGACAAATCACAGAATACCCAAAGCGCAACTATCAAAATGCAGTCAGCTTAAATCGCAACATGTCAACTCGCAAGATATCAAAACGCAAGAACACAAACCGCAACGCTTGACAAAACGCAGAGACAAATCGCAGCAGAACCAGACAAACCGCAAGTCTTGTCAAGTCGCAGAGACAAATCGCACAACAAAGTAACAAATCGCAGGTCACTGTCAAAAGGTAAAATTGTGTCACTATCGTCCTTTTTGTCCTTTTTGCTAGCTGTTTAAACGCACCCTTTGTCCTTATCTAACAAATCGCAACAAAATAATATTAAAATAATCAAACTACAACGTTAGATCAACAAATCGCAACACCAATATGTCAAGTCGCAGCTCAGAATCACCAAACCGCAAGCAGAAACTAGACAAGTCGCAACCTAGAACAAGACAAAACGCAGCGAAGAACAACTCAAATTGCACCACAGAAACACAAAACCCAACAAAGAACAATGCCTTAACCTTGCATTTTCAATCAAAAACCACCACAAGCACGATGAAACAATCCTTCCAAACCCAAAACTAAGCTAATATGATAAACCTAAACACAAAAGTACAACCAAATAACAAACTTAACCACTAAATAAGATCAAACTAGTAAAAATGTCTCTAAAACCATTCGACCCATAAACTATGAATAACCAATCATAAATCTAAGCACACACGAAGTGGATGATCAAACCATGGCTCTTGATACCAATTGTTAGATATTGGTTATCATAAACACACAATAACTATGTGTATGGATCGAATATGGGATGAGGTCTAGAGAGAGAAAGTAGAAAAGATGAGAACTTCTAGTGAGAGAAAGTAAACGTGTATTACGAAGCTCCACCCTCTACCTTGGGAGGTAGAGGGTATTTATAGTTTTTACATAATACGCCACCTACGGGCTGTGAATCAGGTATACAGTGGGTAAAGACCCGTCTGTCCTCCACGGTGTTACTTAACTAACTACTTATACTAACTAAACGTTTAACACTACGATCTTTCTAATGCTAACAGATACTCGAGGTGATCGAGACTTTAACTTACAGATTTACTAAATCCTAACAGTGCTACTGATAATGGTTTATTGTGTAAGATACATGGTTGATTGTATAAATCCTAACAGTGCTACGAAAGAATATATTCTTTTACAATGCAACAAAACATTCATATCTACTACGTTTTTTGGCGCACCTAAAACCCTAATTCTCTCTTGGAAATGGCGACTAGCCTACCTTCTTCATTCAATTCGTTCTATTCTATCTTATTTGATTCTTACACCTCTGTTGGGAATTATGTGAAGTATGAATTATGCTGTTGTTTCTGCTGAATGGATTCTGCCGAAGGGTATGGATTCTGCCGAATACATAGTTCTGCTGAAGATTAGTTTGTTTCTGCGGAAGTTGTTATTCCGTGTTTAGTATATTTAGTTTGGATATACATGAGCTTTATTAGGAAGTGATTGTGTATATCTTATTTAGTTTTATAGTTATACGTTAGAAAACAAGTTAGGTTTCCTTGTCTATAAAAGGAACACAATAGAATGTATTATGTACGTGCTTAAAAAACAATTTATTAATATAACGATCCATAGAGGATCAAAGAGTTCTTAGTTATCTGTGTTTTATACTTGTGTTTATATTCGGCTAAAGAATACAAGTTGTAGAGATTTTCTTTTAGTTTGTTTGTGATTACACAAGCGATACTAACGATCTACGAAGCTCAAGATCTATCAAGGGCTAATAGTTTTCAACAAGTGGTATCAGAGCCAGGTTAGAGTCTCTACGATACTAAGGACATGTTTTTCTAAACACCCATACAACCAAAACGAAACTCATCATGCCTGGTTCAGACGTTGATGTTGAACTCACCAACAACCAAAACTCCACCCATCTGCAACAACTAAGTCTCTCTAATAGCAATGCTAAGTTTCCTTACCTGAAAAGGGAAGAGTATGATCTTTGGGCGATGAAGATGCAAAACTGGATCTCCAACATTGATTGGAATCTATGGGAGATAGTATTGAAGGGAAACAGTTTGAAGAAAACTACTGTAGATGCTGCTGGAACGATGACTTATGTTCCTCCCAAAACTGCTGAAGAGTTACTGGCGGTTCAGAGAGAAACCAAGGTTAAAACCATTCTTCTTCAAGCTATTCCTGAGGATCACTTGAGTGATTTTCACTTCATGCAAGATGCCAAGGACATATGGTTAGCAATTAAGGCTAAGTTCGGTGGGAATGAGGAGTCTAGGAGAATGAGAAAGTCCATGCTTAGACAACAGTTTCAAGACTTTCAAATCACTGAAGAGGAAGGAATTCATAAGGGATATGACAAGTTTCACAAGATTTTAAGTCAGTTAAATCAGCTGCAGGCAAAGCCAGATAATGATGACTGTAATTCTAAGTTCTTGAGGTCTTTACCTCAATCCTGGCTACAAGTGAGCATTGCTTTAAAAGCAAAAGGTGGTTTGGATATGCTTACTTTTGATGAGCTGTATAACAAACTTAAAGCTCTTGAACATGATGTGAGAAGTCCTTATAGATCATCATCTACTGCTAGTCACACAGCATTCGTTGGAGCTTCTACCCCTAAGATGAGTCATGGTCCAAGTCCAACTTACTCATCATCATCTTACACTACCACTCCATCAAGTTCTCAATCTGGAGGTATAATGGAAGATGTGCTTGGATCCTTCTTTGCTGATTATGATCCTCAGCAGGAACTGGCCTATGAGGATTTAGATCAGGTGGATCCACTGGAGATGGAAGAGATGAAGCTGAAGTGGCAGGTGGCTATGCTGTCCATGGATATCAAGAATTTTGAACGCAAAGTTGGCAGAAGGTTTGGCTTCCAAGGAAGAGATCCAGCGAGGTTTGACAAAAGGAAGGTCAAGTGCTTCACATGTCAACAGATGGGTCACTTCTCCAGAGAGTGCAAAGATAGGAAAGCCGGTGATGAGACGAGATACTCTACTTATCAGCAGAATCAGAGGGAGTCTGGAACTTCAAAGGGATCAGCAGCTTTGGTCACTCTTGATAGCAATGTGGACTGGAAGCATCATGAGCAGGATAATGATGGTCCTGATAATGTTGGTTTGATTGCAAGCTGTACTTCAGAGGATAGGCATGATCAGATTGCCTTGATGGGCATCTTTCATGTACAAAACTGTTTGTACTTTTAGTGAGCGTTATAATGAACTCAAAGAAGCTTATGATATTTTGAAACCTAAATATAATGAATGCTTTGTAGAAGTTGAAGCTTATAAACAGGCTTTAAAAACACTAGAAAGACAAAAGGTTTGGTTTCAGAAGAATCAAATAGCTTATGATGAGAAAATAAGTGTGTTAGAAAGGGATCTTGAATGTGCTAAAAAGAGTTAAAATATTCTGAGAAGTTAAGAGCAGATGTAGTGTCAGAAAATCTAGAGCTGAAGGTGAAACTAGATGAGGAAATTGCTAGGCATAATGAATGGTTGTTAAATGGTAATAAGTTAGCTAGTCACATCTATGCTAGTCAAACTCCAAATACTTCTATAGGATTAGGCTTTAAGAAGTATGTAGGGTTAGAATCTAGGGATGACACACGAAATCTACACCACAGAAGCCTAGCTAATTTTGTGAAAGAAGGTGTTCTACATGTTGTACGTGGACCTATTAGAGGTGAGCACATGCCCATTGACCTTTCCATTTCTTTTGACTTTGATGGATCACATCATCTCTATGGCAAAAAGTCAAATGACTTGCCAGACCCTGATACTTCTTCTAATGACTTTGTCTCTTGTGTTAACAGTGACAAGTCCTCCGAGCAAGGGTCTACAGAGTGTGATTCAAATGACAAGTCTGACCTTCCCAAGTCTATACCCCTTCCTGCACCCAAGACTACCAATAAGCATGTCAGAGTTGCTGCCAAGGAATCCTCTTCCAAGACAGTTGCCTCTGAAGACTTGCCTTTTAATTCTTTGCATAATAATACTGTTAAAAACAATTATTTTCATGGTTTTGGTTTGAATACTTCTGCATGTAATAGAACATCTTTTGGTTTGAATAAATCTTCTAAACCGAAGACATGTTTTGTGTAGAAGTAAATTTCATTTAATTAAGGATTGTGATTTTCATGAGCAACGGATGGGTAGGTGTGGTGATTCTAGGACATCTAGACCAATGTAGACCAATGTTAATGATATACCACCTTATGTTCCACAAGCAACTTATACTAATTCTCATTTTCCTTGGAGAAGACAAGTTGCAAGACCTTATGTACAACCAACAAGTTCATATTTTAAGAATGGTTATTGGCCTGGATATGTTGACTCAATGACTGATGGGAAAGGGTACTGGGATACTGCTGTCAAGTCCTCAGCAGGTTGTTCTTGGAATAAAAATGGGACCTAAATTTCAATGGAAACCCAAGAACAATAGTGGATCCTATACATCTGCATGGCATAATTCATATGATCCACAAGGCAGGTTCAAGTCAGCAATGACTTGAGCCTCCATAGTGTACTAATATTTTGTATATTTTTGTTGTTGTAGAATCATCCTCTTAAGCATAAAGATGTTGGCATTGTTGATAGTGGTTGTTCAAGAAGTATGTCAGGAAACAGGGATATGATGCATAACTTTGTATCAATTGAAGGAGGAGGCAATGTAACCTTTGGAGGAAGTGATGGAAGGATTACTGGGAAAGGGACCATCAAAACACCTCAACTGGACTTTGAGAATGTATACTATGTCAAGGAACTTCAACACTTCAATTTGTTCTCAGTCTCACAAATATGTGACACCAAGAACAAAGTACTCTTCACAGAGGATGAATGTCTTGTGCTGTCTAAAGACTTCAAACTCCCAGAAGACACTTCAATTCTGCTGAAAGTTCCTCGGAATCACAATCTTTATACATTCAACTTAACTGATGTTAAACCAGAAGGTGATTTAACTTGTTTGGTGGCTAAAGCATCCTTGGATGAGTCTACCAAATGGCATAGGAGAATGGCCCATGTCAACTTCAAGACCATAAACAAGCTCTCTAAACTGGGTCTTGTTGAAGGTCTTCCTTCCAAAGTCTTCACAAATGATCATAACTGTGTTGCCTGCAACAAGGGAAAGCAACACAGAGCCTCATACAAAGTTGTTACTGCTGTGAGCATTATTTCTGAACCTCTTCAGTTGCTTCATATGGATCTTTTTGGTCCAACTCAAGTTAGAAGCATTGATCAAAAGTATTTTTGTCTGGTTATCACTGATGGTTATAGCAAATTTTGTTGGGTATTCTTTCTAAGGACCAAAGATGAAACATCACCAGTGCTGAAAGAGTTCATTACCCTTATTGAGAATCAGTTGAACAAAAAGGTTAAAGGAATTCGGTGTGATAATGGGACAGAGTTCAAGAATGCTATACTTATAGAACTCTGTAGGTCTAAAGGAATCAAAAGGGACTATAGCACTCCAAGAACCCCACAACAAAATGGGGTGGCAGAAAGAAAAAATAGGACCTTAATAGAAGCTGCAAGATCAATGCTTGCAGACTCTAAGCTACCCACCATGTTTTGGACTGAAGCTGTTGGCACAGCTTGTTATGTAATGAATAGGGTATCCATTACTAGACCACACTTCAAAACACCATATGAAATTCTCTATGGGAAAGTTCCTGCTATTCATTACCTTAAACCTTTTGGATGTCAAGTGACCATTCTAAATACAAGTGATCCATTGGGCAAATTTGATGAGAAAGCTGATGATGGGTATATTGTGGGATATTCTGCTCATAGTAAGGCGTACAGAGTTTACAATTTATCTGCCAAGAAGATTGAGGAGACATTGAACCTGAGGTTTCTAGAAGATAAGCCTAATGTTCAAGGACAGGGTCATGTTTGGTCTTTTGATCTTGATTACTTAACTGATTATTTGGGTTATTCTAGACATATGGCTAATCAAAATGCAAGTACTCAAGAGTCTCCAACTAACAGTGCAGATACCCTGGATGCTGATACTGACAGTGAGTTTGAAGATGATGAACAACCCATTGTAGTGCCTTCTTTCTCCCCTAACAATTTTACAGGTGACACTTCCAAAGTTACTACTGATAAGAGTGAAGACGAGTCCAATTATGCAGAGGACCTTGCTAGGCTAAAGACGCAGGAGTATGCAGCTAATCTAGAAGCTGAAAGGAATGTTGAGGAGAGTGCCAGTGAAGCAATCAGTGGAAACATCAATGCTGCTGAATGTGATTCTGTTTCTCCTACCAATTCTGCTGAAGGCTATGCTGTTTCTACTCCCATTTCTACTAGAGTGTCCACCGACTTTGGAGATCCTTATACTCGTTTTCCAAGACCCTCAGATCTTGGTAATCATCAACCCAAAGCTGGAGTCTTCACCTCACCTTCCTATGATACTGATTTTGAACCAACTGTTACTAATCTTGATTCTTCCATTGAAGTCAACACCACTGCTACAAAAAGGATTCACAATACTCATCCACAGTCCAATATTATTGGTGATCCTAATGCACCTGTTAGAACAAGGGGTACTGTGGCAAGTTCTAAATATGGTCAAGTGGCTTTTATCTCTTATGTCTCAAATCAGCAAAGGGACAATCACACAGACTATGAACATTGTCTGTTTGCTTGTTTTCTTTCTCAAGTGGAACCAACCAGTGTTACTAAAGCTCTTGAAGACTCAAGTTGGCTTGAGGCAATGCAGGAAGAGATGCAACAATTTCAAAATCAGCAAGTTTGGATATTGGTACCACTACCTGATGGCAAGTATGCAATTGGGACTAAATGGATTCTGAAGAATAAGAGAGATGCAAGGGGTGTTGTAATTAAAAACAAAGCAAGATTGGTTGCTCAGGGTTATAGACAAGAGGAGGGGATTGATTATGATGAAGTGTTTGCACCTGTGGCAAGAGTTGAGGCCATACGGATTTTCTTGGCTTATGCATCCTATATGGGTTTTATGGTATATCAGATGGATGTTAAAGGAGCCTTTCTGTATGGTGAAATAGAAGAGGAGGTTTATGTCACTCAACCTAAAGGATTTGAAGATCCTGATCATCCTTCTCATGTTTACAAGGTAGTCAAAGCTCTCTATGGACTACATCAGGCACCCAGAGCTTGGTATGCTAGGCTTTCAACATTTCTGCTGAAGCATGGTTATCGAAGAGGTACAATTGATAAAACACTTTTCCTGAAGAAGAATTCCACAGATATTATTCTTGTGCAAGTGTATGTGGATGACATTATTTTTGGATCCACAAAGGAAGCTTGGTGTAGGGAGTTTGAGGAGCTTATGAAGGGAGAGTTTCAGATGAGTGCCATGGGAGAAATGACTTTCTTTTTGGGTCTCCAGGTTTAGCAGAAACCTGATGGTATCTTTATTAGTCAGGACAAATATGTGAGGGACATCTTAAAGAAGTTTGGTATGGAGAGTGTAAGGACTGCCACTACACCTTATGAAGCTCCAAAGTCAAAGACCAACAATGAAATAGATCCACCAGTGAATGTACATCTTTACAGATCTATGATTGGTTCTTTGATGTATCTAACAGCTTCAAGGCCTGATATTACTTTTGCTGTGAGTGTTTGTTCTCGACATCAAGTTACTCCACTTACTTCTCATCTCAATGCTGTTAAGAAGATTTTTAAGTACCTCAAAGGCCAACCTCATTTAGGCCTTTGGTATCCAAAAGAATCTCCATTTAAGCTGGAAGCATATAGTGACAGTGACTATGCTGGTGCTTCCATAGGAGGTCCACCACTGGAGGTTGCCAATTCCTTTGGAAGAGATTGATTTCTTGGCAATGCAAGAAACAGACTATTGTGGCTACCTCATCTACTGAAGCAGAGTACGTTGATGCTGCAAATTGCTGTGGACAGGTTCTTTGGATACAAAATCAATTGTTGGATTATGGGTATAACTTCATGAACACAACAATTTTTATTGATAATCAAAGTACCATATGCATTGTTAAAAATCCAGTTTTTCACAGTCGAAAAAAACATATTGAAATCAGGCACCACTTTATAAGAGATGCATATGACAAACATTTGATAAAAGTGGTTAAAATTCACACTGATGATAATGTGGCAGATTTGTTAACTAAAGCTTTTGATGGACCAAGGTTTCAACACCTTGTGGTCCATATTGGTATGCTTAACCCTTAACTGCAAAGTTTAAGGGGAGGCATAGGCCTCAGGGGAGGCATATGCCTCAGGGGAGGATTTGTGTATACTTTGCATTTTCTTATGTAAATTTTGTTTTGTGTATACTTTTTGATTATGTTTTCTAACACTAACCAGCTAATGTAATGATAGTTTGTTTTTCTTTGTTGGTTTGTGTGTTTCTTTGTGTTTGTTCTGTTTTGCAGTTTGGTTATTCAAGTTGGAATTTACCATGGTTGTTATTTTGGAATATGGTCAAGAAAGCTCTAAAGCTTGTTTCTACTGAATTCAAAGTGCTGAAGTGATTTATTTGTTTCCACTGAAGACTAAGTACTGAAGTTAAAATATTCATTCAAAAGAAGTACTGAAGCAAATTGTTCATTCATTCATTCGAGAAACAGTTTACAGCTTACAGTTTACAGAGTACAATCAACATCTAATGCAACTACAAGAAAAAAAAAAGCTTTACATGATCTACTAATCCAAATCTAGCTTATATCATCTATTCCAACATCTAACAGGTTGTTGGATATGCATGATCGCTCACATCTTTCACACTAGATGTTGGATATGCATTTATCAGGACTTGCATAACCACCCATTCCTTCTATCTTGATGGCTGGATATGCATGACCTGTACGACGAGGAAGCTAAGGATCAAAATGGGAAGGATGGATTGATGAAAACGATGATGATGACGATGACCACACATGATGATGAAGAAAAATAATATGTCCTTTGTGATTCATCTACTGATTTCAACCAAAATGCAATCCATCCACCATCCCTAAGCACTTCCTTTATACGATGTGTGATGATGCACCAAAACCTGGTGCAGAAAGACCAAGAACCACCTCTCTGTTCTTAGGAAGTGGAGGATTTCTGGCTCGTGGCCTTTGTTGAGGCTGAGGTGCTGCAGGTTGGTACATCTGTACAGCAAAAGGAGCCAATTTTGTTTACTAGACGAAGGAGAAAGTGAACTGCGTATAAGGATACATTGCAAAGTGCGATATTTCAACTAAGGAAGGACATGTTGTTGCTGATACTCCTTTGATGGACATTGCCGGCAGCAGTGTTCAAGCTACCAATGTGCTATCTCAACCCGGCTTCTATACCTTTCACTGACCCATATCAAGTGTTTCTTGACGGGAGGAAATTTAATTTGAATCCGAATAGATGTGTTTTCAACACCGTTGAAGATTTATCTCACCATGTTTCTTCGAACCCATTGACGAATCTTCAAGTTCCTTTATCGATACTCCTTCACCGGGATGCTATTTTTGAATCTTCTGATAAAGGGAAAAGGAATAATGGTTGATACTCGAGCTTGGTCCAGATCTGTAAGTGAACAGAAAGGTTAGCATAAAGTATATGTAGATGAATGCATAATTTGAAGAAAAGTGCTGAATTAGCTCAACATATAGAAGCTGAGTCTATTTCTAAATTGCCTCCTGAGAGACAAAAAGAATTAGATGAAATGCTACTGTGATGCTCAAACACTGATGTTTACACTCAAAGAAGTTATTTCTAATCCTTCACTTGCAGTATTTTGGGAGCGATTTTAATAGTGATGATTTTGTGGCTCAAATGATGGCTCTTGGACAACAAAAGAAGAAAGAAGCTATAAAAAAGGAAAGCTATTCAAACTCAAAAGCATATAACTAGAAAATGAGAGCACAACTGCAATTCCAACAAAAGATTATATGAGGAAAGTAGTGAAATATCAGAGTTGCTCTCTTTATAACTCTGGTATGACTATGAAACAGGTTAAGGCTTTACCGATGCTGAAGTTAATCATCATTATAATAAGATTAATGAAGTTTTACTTCATCTAGTCCCGATTCGCATCTAGTTTGAAAAGAATTGCCGATGCTTCAGATGCTCCTAAACTAAAAAGACCAAGGATAGTTGAAATTGTAGATTCTTTTGAGGCTCATGTTTCAAAGTCAAGTACTTATGTTGTTGTTTCTGCATTCATCGCAGCCTATTCCTTCAAGATTCATACTGAAGCTATTCCTTCAGTTGCTCAAGTTCAATCAGCTGAACCTTATGTTGCTTCATCTGGATTATCATCTTCTGAAGCAGTTCCTACATTTGCTTCTATTGACAAAGATGGAAAAGATTTGAGTTGTCAAGCTGAAATACAGGCAGCTAAAGCTAAAAAGGCCAGAGCAGTAGCTGAGAAGATGTATGTCTTACGTGGTGTTGTTCCAATGCAGAATGATTCTATTTCTTCCACACATATTAAAGATGTTTCTGATGAACCTATACCATCTTCAGACATTTATCTACCAGGTAGGAGGAAGAAAAGAATGGCTCAAAAACGATCTGGTTCTTTCTGGAGATCTGTAAAATCTGTTGAGACACATACAGCTAAGGTTAAGGAATCCTCAAGGGTTGGTTCTTTGGATCTCAAAGCTGCTGAATCAACATTTATTAAAGAGGGATCTTCTGATGTTTTTCCTGAAGGATCTCATGATTTTTTGGTTAATTGGTCATTGCAAAAGGATGAACTTAATGTGATTCACCGTTTGGATCAAACGATCATGGAATTTAACTTTTTGAAGGAGATCTTGCATTTGGTGGACTGTATTTGGTTACGCTTATATAACCTTGTCAATAAGTATTACCATTCTAATGAACCAAAGGGTTCTGGTTTATATTTATTGGGTGATCTTCATGTTTTGTTTGATTCAATATCTCCCAATGGTAAAGGATACTTTATTTGGAAGAACTCTAACTTATGGCAGGTTACATGGTTCTGGAGATTTTATCCTCCTCTGTGCATGTGGTTGAGACGAAGGGTGGTATTACTGTCTGCATGTTTGCTGAGAGGACTTATCCATTATCTGTGAAGCTTATGGAAAGAATGCTTCTCCAGAAGTTGGAAGTTCCTTCGGATCCGGTTGGCAATGATATTTTGTATGATGAACAGTGTGTCGGTGTTATTAAGAATCAGCTTATGACACATCGAAGTTCATCTTGATTCTGGTAATTTGTATGGTTTGTAATTTTTGTTTGTTTTTTTTTTATTATTGTTTAGTTAAAAAAAAAAAAAAAAAAAAAAAAAAAACTATGTATATGTTTTTACTAACTTTTATTGCAGGTTTGTTGTATCATATTGCTGGTTATTGACTCACCAGATATACCTTGTGTATATAAAAGAGTTGGCTAGTCCAAAGGGTACAGCTTTGGTAAAGACACATCAAATCTGTTGATAGCTGTAATGGTTTGCTCAAAATCATAGGGTTTGCAACCACCCATGCTTAATTGCTGAGTGTTGTATGGTCATCAATTCACCATGATTTATTCCTATTTGGAATCCAAGAATTGACTAGCCCACATGTATATGGCTTGTGGTAAAGGCAGTGGAATACCATATTTGGTAATCAGTTCACCAATTTTACGAATTGACTAGTCCTGAGCAAACGGCTACAGGTAAAGACATTTCAAATCCGTTCATGGTTGCTGATTTGCTAATAAATCAGATGGTTATCAGTGTACCATAGTTTACGAACTTAAACATTTGGCTACTCCAGTAGTGATGGCTATTGGTAAAGAGACATCAAATCCATTATTTTCAATGATTCACCTCTCACAGGAGTTAACACACCTGGATGTGATGAGAATAGTTTGAAACTTATATGTTTTGATGTACATGTTGTCATTTGTTGCTGCAAAGATATGGAGTTTCAGAGTTTCTTCATCAAAGAGATGATTTTGTTTTGATTCTTTGCTGATGATGTTCGAGTACAATCCTCTAGTGCTGCAAGGTTAAAGATCTATCAAGAAACTGGAACTTAACCACGTCAAATTCCAGTTTAGGGGAGGATTGTTGGGAATTATGGGAAGTACGAATTATGCTGTTGTTTCTGCTGAATGGATTCTGCCGAAGGGTATGGATTCTGCCGAAGACATAGTTCTGCTGAAGATTAGTTTGTTTCTGCGGAAGTTGTTATTCCGTGTTTAGTATATTTAGTTTGGATATACATGAGCTTTAATAGGAAGTGATTGTGTATATCTTATTTAGTTTCATAGTTATACGTTTCTTAGAAAACAAGTTAGGGTTCCTTGTCTATAAAAGGAACACAATAGAATGTATTATGTACGTGCTTAAAAAACAATTTATTAATATAACGATCCATAGAGGATCAAAGAGTTCTTAGTTATCGGTGTTTTATACTTGTGTTTATATTCCGCTAAAGAATACAAGTTGTAGATATTTTCTTTTAGTTTGTTTGCGATTACACAAGCGATACTAACGATCTACGAAGCTCAAGATCTATCAAGGTCTAATAGTTTTCAACAACCTCATAAAACTCTTGTTTTTGGATTGCTAATCTTTGATTGTATCCTTAAACAGTTTTTTATCAGGTTGCGGTTTCATTCTTTTAGGGTAGCAATGTTTTTTCATTGTTTCTAGGGCTAGCCGTCACATTCAATTATCATTCATCATTACGCTATCATTGATTATTATTATATTGTCACGGAGGTCGATTAGGGTTACAATGATTATGGCTGAAACCCTAATTCATTAGGGTTTCAATTAGGTTTTTGTTTTTATCCCTGATCGTGTTATTGCTCTTGCTGTTTCGTTGCTGGTTCATGGGTGATTTAGGGTTTCTTTCATTTCTTAACTTTAGTGCTGTGTGTTTGTATTCAATTATGGGTAAATCGGTTGGATTTGCTAATAATGGTAATGAGGGTAATGATTCTAATTCTGAGATAACTGGTTCTCTTCGGCGATGTTTTATGATGATGAGAAGGAGGATGAGTTCCCCTTGGTGAATTCATTGGCGAAGAAGATCAAGAATGTAGATGGGCACATGATTCATTCAAATAGGTTACCTACTAGGGCGGTTTGTTTTGATCCAAAACCTGCAAATCAGACCCCTAATCTTTCTCATGGAACGCATGTATCATTTGAGGAACAGATTGATCAGGTTGATAGTCAACTGAATTCACTAGCTACTGTCCCTATAATTGCTGGTCTTGATGCTTCTCTTGCGCATGGGGGTGGGGAGTCAAGTTGGGCAGCAAGTGTCTAAAGGAAAGTATGATTCACAAAGAGGGTAGTGGTATGCATGGAAAGCCTACGGTTGATATGGGATCAGACTTGGGAAAAAAAGTAACTGATGTGAATGTGTCGAGGGCTGCTAATGGTCTTCTTAATTCATTTGCGTCAATTGTTAATGATGATCCTTGCAAGAAAAAAGTAAATTTATGTTCGTTGACCACCAATGAATTAGTTGATCATGCGGATTTGGCAATTCCATTAGCATCGGTTGAAGAGGTTAATAATCGGTTTGTGAATACGCTATATGGGTTTTATTGGAAAGAGGCTAGTTTTTCCTATAGTTGAGAACTACGTTAAAAATACTTGGGCTAAGTATGGTATTGAACGTGTTATGTTGAAAAATGATTTTTTCTTTTTCAAATTCTCAACTAGAAAGGGTATGGAACAAGTTCTAGAGAATGGCCCATGGCTTATTCGTACAATTCCTATCATCTTGAATACATGGGATCTCAACACCATTCTTAAAAAAGATGAGATTAAGAATGTTCCTGTTTGGGTTAAGCTACATAATATACCGGTTGCAGCCTATACTGAAGTGGGTTTGAGTCTTATTGGCACTATGATTGGTATGCCTATTATGCTTGATGCGTACACGAGTGATATTTGTCTGAAATCGTGCGGTTAGACTGGTTATGTGAGAGCTCTTATTGAGGTGTCGTCGGTTATGGAGTTAAGCGATTCTTTGGTTATCGCGATTCCCTTCCTTAATAAGACTGGTCATTCGTTGGAAACTATTGAGATTGAATATGAATGGAAACCTCCCCGGTGTTTGAGTTGTAAGATTTTTGGTCACATAGATGAGCAATGTCCAAAGAAATGTAAGGCTGCTACTTCGTCTACTAATCATGATCATGGTTTTATAGAAGTGAATCGCAAGAATGGTAATGGTAACCAGCAGGCTAAATCTCGGCCTGTAGGAGGTATTCGATTAAATAAACCTAAGTCTAACTTCTATTATAGACCTATTAGTTAGCCTAGTGATAAGGCTTCTACATCTCATCCCAAGGTTACGCGAGATAAGCCAGTTAATGAAGGTGAAAATTCTGGTCCTAATGATGTTAATCGTGTCTCTTTGAAGAACTCTTTTGATGCTCTTATGACTGAAGATAATGTTTTTGAAGGATCAAATGTTCATCATAAGGATTCGAGTTCTAGTAAGGTTCAAGTGGAAAGTGTCATGAAAACTCACATTGTTAATGATCCGTTTGTGGAGGTGGTAACGGAAAGTGAAGATGAAGTCTACGAAAACTACGATGATATTGTTAATTATTCTACTAGCTCCAAGTTTAGCGGTGGTTCTTCGAGAGACTTCAAAGTACAGGGACGCAATAAGAAATAGTTAGTTATTGTTTATGGCGTGTCATAAACATTTCTTTTGTATTTCTTGTTAGCTAGCTTTATTTTAGCTTGTTAGTGCTTTTGTGCTTTTGCGTAGCCCTGATCGGGCAGAGATGGGGGATTCACCCTCATCCTTTGTACTTCAACGTTTTTTGGTGTAATGAATTTTACCGAGCGGAAGGCCTTTTACCCAAAAAAATATTCATATCTACTTTACTAGATTGAAAAGCCAAGACATATAAAATAGGAATATTACGGAGAATATATTACATAGTACCAAGCTCGCACAGACTAACAATGCTAGCTAAAGCTTTGGACCAACTAATGTGGTGAAGTGGTCATATGTATGTTCCTAACTAAATAAGTTCCTAACAATGATCCTAAATAAGTTACCAAACAATGATCCTATAAGTTCCTAACTAAATAACTGTTATGTTTACATCTTATGACATAAAGGTGCAAGTAAGTTTGATGTTTAAGCTTTCAACGGATTTAAAAATTCATAAGCCTTTAACCAGCAAACTGTAACAGCAACAATTTTGACCCGTTAACCCACTGTGGCAACTTAAAGGGCTGTTTTGCAAGCTGTAACAACAACAATTTTGACTCGTTAACCCACTGTGGCCACTTATAGGGATGTTTGGCAAACTTTAACAGCAACTTAAAGGACTTCAGTCAACTTTAGAAGAAAAAAAGTTTTGACCTATTAACCCAATGTGACAGCAGCACAAAATGATGAACTATTAAAATATCTCCAAAAATAAAAACTACTGGTGGTTTAGCATAATAGTAACAAACTAAAACAAGAGATAGAGAAAAATTAAAAAGTTTTATTTACTAATGTATCTTAATTTCAAATACACAACAACAACAACAATACCTAATCCCGCCAGAGCGAGGTATGGGGGAGGTAGGATGTACATAGATCCTACTCCTACCCTAGGATAAACCTGTGAGTAGAGAGACTGCTTCCAGCGAGACCTCCGGCATGTGCAAATATGCGGGTGAGAGAACAGGAAAAAGGCAATGAGCAAGAGAGCAAACAAGTAAAAGCAATCAAAAGTCAAGAACCAACAAACCAGGAACATAAGATAAGAAATACCTAAACAGAAAGCAAAGCATAAAAGCATACAATAGATAAAAGGCCAAACAAGCATACAAACAAAAAAAGCAACAAGGAAGGAACCAACGAAAAAGGAACATAAGAGAAAAAGGACAAAAGCAAACAAAAACAGCAAAAAGGAAAAAGAAGGAGAAGACACAACGCGCAAGATACAAGGGGCACGACAAAACAAACAAACACAAACAAAACGCAAAATCAAGAGGGTAAAACACCTATAAAAGTAAGCAAAGAAAAGGACGCAAAA
This sequence comes from Chrysanthemum makinoi, assembly GCA_910596185.1. Taxonomy (NCBI): domain Eukaryota; kingdom Viridiplantae; phylum Streptophyta; class Magnoliopsida; order Asterales; family Asteraceae; genus Chrysanthemum; species Chrysanthemum makinoi. The sequence continues at coordinate 251,180,885 of OU343223.1, forward strand.
GGCAAAAAGAAAAAACCAAGACCCAAAAAGAGCAGCACGTAAACAAAGCAAGGCAACGCAAGGGGCCTAAAGCTACCGAAAAGCCTAGGAAAAAAGAGATCTAGTCCTAAAGCAAGGCAACGCAAGGGGCCTAAAGCTACGGCAAAGCCCAAGGATTAAGAGATATAGACTCCTAAAGCAAGGCAACGCAAGGGGCCTAAAGCTACGGCAAAGCCCAGGGAAAAGCAATGGGACCACGAGACCTAAAATGCAAAGGGGAAAGGCAAAGAAGAGAAGCCTAAGAGGACCTAGACGCAAAGGTTACCACCTACCACCTAGCCTGAACCACCTCAACCTTCCTTCTCGCATCTTCGAGATAATAGTTTCGACTTCAAGTACTGCTCTGAAGACTCCGTTCAGGATCATGTCAAGCATGGTCTTACCACAAGCCTACCTTAGCATTCTCAGTTCTGCCACTTCCACCATGTTAGCTTGAGCTTTCGTGATAGGCTAACACTCATACCCGTACAGATAGCTGGTCTAATTTCCACCTTATAAAATTTTCCCTTTAGCTTAAAGGGGACTTTCTTGTCATATAGTACTCCTGACGCCGCCCTCCATTTCGCCCAACCTGCTCTAATACGGTGTGTTACATCCTCATCTATCCTCCTTGATTTGTGTATCACCGGACCCAAATATCTAAAAGACTCCCTAGGTTGAAGAATCTGATCGCCGATACGAAATTCCATTTCCTCGTTGTAGCCGATGTCATTGCTGCCAAAATCACATCTCAGGTATTTTGTCTTCTCTCTGCTTACCCGAAGGCCATTGTCTTTCAGTGCCTCCCTCTAATGCTCCAATCTGTAGTTTAACGCTTCCACCAATTCTGTCACCAACATAATATCATCTGCAAATATTATGCTCCAAGGGATGCACTCTTGTATCCCTTGTGATAGCTCATCAATAATCAAGGCGAAAAGGTAAGGGCTAATGGCTGGTCCTTGGTGAAGTCCAACTTCCACAGGGAAAAACTCGGTGGTCCCCATCGTGGACCGTACGCGGGTCTTCGCCCCCTCATACATATCCCTAATGACACTTAAGTATCGCCTTGGGGGTTCTTTTATCTATTAGCGTCCTCCAAATCAACTCGCGTGGAACACTATCATATGCCTTTTCTAGGTCACGGAAAGCCATGTTATATTTAATAATATAGTTTTGAAGATGTCATGTTATGTTTACATCTTATGACATGAGTTAGGATCAAATGAGAAGAATAATTAAAATGAGAAAGATGAGAAGAAACCACAACCACACATTTCAGATGCACCTACAAAAATAAATGCATCTCTTTTTAAAAATCTCCCCTTTATTTAAAATGTGTGACTAGAAATCCTTCTTATTCTTCTCATTTTACTTTTTCTTCTTACTGGATTCCTTCCCTTATGACATAAAGGTGCAAGTAAGTTTGATGTTTAAACTTTTTGATACAGATTAAGACAACATTTCATTTCGGTTCTACAACCTAGCACTTAAATCCCAACACTACATAATACTGGATTGAATAGCAAATGAAGAGGAATATTACAGAGAACATATCACAGAGAACATATCATAGAGAATATTACAGAGAACATACTTGAAAAGCAAATATATGAAGAGGAATATTACTGAGAACATATCACATACATGAAAAGCAAACTAGACAAAGGACACATAAACTTTTTATAACTTCAAGTAATCAATCAATGTATGTATTATCGAAATTAATCAAATACCATCAATATTATTGTTTTCGCTATATAGTAACCAGTAACCTTGTTAAAAAATTTAAGTATCAAACGAATGTGTATATATATTATTGTATCAAATTTTATACCGTTGAAGATTGGTTAACCAAGAAATCAAAATGCATGCCATAATTACTGTTAATACTTCACACAATCTCCCGAATGCCACTGTTCTAAATTTACTGATACTTTTATACTTTTATACAATGAAATACAGCTATCTATACTTTCTAAATCCCAAATAATGATGAGACGTCATTCAATAATAATGTTTAACCATTAATCAAATACCTGAATGCCCATCCACAAAGATAAAATATAATAAAAATGATGTAAACTATAATCTCAAGTCTTTTAATGATTACACTAATTATGTAGAATATAGCCTTACCAATGTTGAGTAGATGATAGTTGGGCACTTACACTGTGTTCTCTAGCTAGTTATAGAGGGAAAAAGAAAAGAGTGAACACAAGCCCATTTGTGAGTTCTCAAGAATTTTTTAGAGGAAGGAAAGTAACTGGAGGATTGCAAGCTGCAAGGTGTTTAATTTAAGTTTTGATAGAAATCTATCAGCCCAAATGAGAAGATTGAGACGGATACAAAAGTGAAATATCTCGTTGTCATATAAAAATGCCACTATAGCTCTATTAGCTCTATAAAAAAGTTACACAAATGAAGAACATATAAGTAATTGTTAGTCTTCTATCATTTCCTAGCAACTTAAGAACACAGAATATGTATCATGTCCTTTCTTTTTTACTCTCTTACACCTAAAGTTCACAGATTTGTATGTCCATTCTTCTAATATCCTATCCTTCCTTTTCGTCATTTCATCATATCATTTCTTATACTTTAATAGAAAACTCAAGAACTGAGTGTTAGGATTAGTGTTATGCAAAATCGAATAGCAAAAAAGTGGTTAGATAAAGTAACTAATAGATACCGATACAAGTAAATGAAGTAATAAGTCAATCCATGTCTACTCATTGTTCAAAGACGACACATCTCTCTAAAGCTGGTTACAATATAACAGAAGATCCTACAATATTTCACTTTTATTCATTTTCTGAGCCTAAGGTGTAGTCGGAGCAGGCTCGGTACCAGATACACGTGAGGCAGCATCCTCTTTTGCATGGTTCATAGGAGAAACAGGCTTCATGGAGTCCCTTTTCCCCGACCTGCTTCCATTTTGATTCAGAGATAGCCGTCTGTTTGGAGTTCCATTCGCACGTGGGCCCACCACCTTCTTTGTGCCACTAACAGGTCTAGCAGGGCTTGCTCTTGAACCAAATGCAGTTTCCAGATCTGGTACTGGCTGTTCTTGGATTTTCTTCTGATCCTGTCAAAATTCCAAAATAACAGCGCGTTTGGATATCTAACTAGTTGACAAAGGAGTAATTACTAAATAGCAGTAACATTTGTGATTTTCTGACTAACCTTTAGCCTTCGCTTTTCCTCTTCCCTTTCATGCCTGAGCATTGCATATTCATCTAACATGGCAAGTAATGGAACACCGTCATACATGAAAGTCATCCCATGTTCCTCTTCCCATGTGCGAGTCTTGCCAACCAAGGTGTCAACAAGAGCTGCATCATGCACATACAAACGACTGTCAGATTGTTTGTCTTTTTAATAAACATCCGCCAAAATCTACCATCTCTCTTCTTAAGAATCATAACTAAACTAACAGCAAATAAATGCCTCTCTTTTGCTTTGAAAAAGGTGTCAGCTATTAAACTACAGGTTTAGCTTCAAGTATCAGCAAAGGCTCTTGTGTCATTTTTTCATATATAAGCAGTTCAAATGCTTGGCATTCTATTAACAATATCAGATACTTCTAGTAATAATCTCAGCAATGCACAACTTCAAAAGATACATGCTAGTGTTAATAACAAAAAGTTCTTTGTGATTTGCCTAACCTGCAGGTTATACCCTACTTACACCCGACACCCATTTTGAAGATTCATTTGCACCCATGGTCCTTCACTCAACCACCGTTATACAAGGACTGTTAAATATTTGTGACCGTTTTATTCATTTCAAGCTCACAATAAATAAGACTTCACGTTGTTTACTCTAGTATAGGTTTTAGTTTATAGTAAAAAATAAATTATGGTGGCAATAGGAAAATTTGTTTTACTTCAAATTTCTTTATTAACTATTTATATACATATACTGTATTAATTTATGTTACAATAGTTACAAAAGTGTCTATTGTCCATGTGGTTTGCACCCATGGTCCCTTAGCCAAAGGCCGTTACACAAGGGTTGTTAAATATTTGTGAAGGACCATTTTACCTTTCCAAAGGCATGTTTTTAGCAAGGCCCTTAAAAGTTATTTTTAATAAAGATCCCTACGAATCTTTAATTTTGTCTCATCATCTATCATCCCCTTTATTGTTTAAGCCCTGATTTGACATTAGGGTTCATTTGAGTCTTAATTTGACACCAAGGTTCATTTGAATTCATCTTCTACGGTTATGATTCGTAAAATAAGTAAGTCAAATAAGAAATAACTGAAATAGCGAGTGTTCATTTGCTTTCATATTCCTCTTCTACAATAATGATTAGTAACACAAAGAACTGAGAAAGTCAAATATTAAAATGGTGTCCCAATCATCTTTTCATAGTCAAGTACACACATGTCGTCTAACAGTACATTGTGATGACCAACCCAAATGGTCAAGTAGAGAGCTAAATCCTTACCTAAACTCATCAAGAACAAGAGTTTTCATTAATCAAAGTTCACACCTCTTCAAGACTTGCAAGAAAAAACATGAAGTCGCGATATAAGAGAAGATAATCATGAAGCTTCCTTAAAGAAAAGGTTGAGTGCCACTGAAAAAGCACGACATGCTCAAACTAATAGCCAAGATAGGGAATTATGCTACTTTGTGATTAATTGCATATTCTTCATGTCTGAGCATGGTGTACTTCTTCAATGGTACTCGGTCTCTTTTTCTTGATGAACTCAATATGAGTTTGTTTCATGATCATAGGCCCTTTTTTCAGCGACTTGATTTTTATTCTAGAAGTCTTGATAAGGTATTAACTTTGATTAATAGTAACTCAAACTTGTTCATCATGAATTTAGATAAGATATTAGTTCCATACTTAACCCATTTAGATCGAGATACTTATTTCATGATACATCAAAGAACAAGAAAATGTTGATCGTTGTAAGCTTTTGAAAAATTGGTTGTGGTGAGTTTCCCAATTCCTTACGTCACGAACCATGATTGCACTAGATAATGAAATTAAGGAACCTTAATGAGAAATAAGGGTTTAAACAATACAGGGGAAGAGAGAAGATGAAGAGATGGAATCAAAGAATCTTAGCGCGAACAAGTCGAATAACCTTACTAGAAAAAATGTGAGCATATAAGGACTTAAGGATGATGATCAAACTAGTTCAGAACATGTTAACATAAAAAAGAGTAATTTTTTTTTAGATACCTGGAATTTTGTTCACCAAAATTCTGGCCTTTTCAGCTCTCTTAAGATTCAAGTGTGCGCCTCTGCTTGCATTGTACCTGTTGTCATCCTGTTACATAAAAGATAAAACCATAAAAATGTAACTACTAAAACAAAAAACTTCTATGATTCATCCTGTACTTGACTATATATTTGAGTTAAAACTAAAATATACACACCCTATTGTAATCCTCAAGCCAACTCTCTTCTTCACAAGCCGACATCCATTTCTCAACCTTGTCCAAAATATCTTTTCTACCGAGAGCCTCTTCTTTGGCTTTTACGATCTGATTATCCATGTCAGCTAGTAACTCAGTAGGCTCCACGTTTCCAGAATCAATCAAAGCCAAAATTCTCTCCCTAGCAGCCTGTGTGTCAATCTCAACGTGTGCACGAGCAAATATTTCTTCCAGCTCACCTTGCCTTTTAAAAGCAATTTCTTTCATTTTGCTAGCTTTAAGCTGATCTAGCCTTTCCACTTCCGTCTCAGCCTTGACAGCAAACGAATACAATATCAAGATATAAAAACATTGGATTTTATGCTGCATTAATTTGACTCTCTACATTTAATCAAAGTTCATGTACCTGTTCAATCAAATCCAGAGCAAGTGCCCCTGGGACATTCACTTCATCCACTGAAGCTGATATGTTACAAGTAACATGATTAAACAAGCTCTGTTCTTCTTCAGACGTATCCATCAAATTCCAGAGATCAGTTAGCTGTGTTGCTAAGTCTTGAAGCTGTAGAAACGAGGAAAAAAAAAGGTCAGATATATGCGGATGAATTTTGAAATTTAGGTTGTAGTGATTCTGAATGACAATGATTCTCACTAAATAAAAGGAGGCTAATGTATTCCTTCATATACTAGAAATACTTTACACTAATTACAGTGTTGAGAAGACTATCAAAGAAGAATGATCAATCTTACAGAAACTGCACAACCGTATAATATATAAATAGGTTCTTTCTTTACGATCGCAAGTCAACCCTTGAAGAGGGTACTTTTGTTTCCTTAACAATATTATGTATGCAAAAAGAAAACATGCTGAAGCTTCCAGAACTAATATTACGTAGAAGTATATAAGTATAGAGAGTTAGTGAAAGTGTATACCTTCTGCAACCTTTGCTTCTTATCTTCTTTTAATGCTACAACAGTCTTTGCCAGCGTAGCTAGCGTGTCATTGCTTATGCTTTTGGATTCCACACCAGTTGCATCATTCAGGCTCGGATGAACCTCTGTGACTGTAGTATAGAAATCAATCCCAAGTACAGCACAAAGATCATGTACCGTGCTAACTAACTCAAGGACCTTGTGCAGTCTATCACTCTGTAAAATCAAACAAGAGTCAAAATCAACCATCGCATAGCTTCGAGTATGCGATATAGCTTTACCTTTTCTTTTTGAAGTTCTTGCAGCTGCTCATGGAATTCATCCAACTTCTTCAAGGATAAATCAGACACGTCAACAACAACTTGGGTTCCTGCACGGTCACTGTTCCCCGCAATTTCTCCACATATTTTGAGGATTTGTGTCTGAACATCAGAGAACTCCTTAACCCTTTCATCTTTCTGCTTCCACAATTGTTCTAGAGCAGGTGCGATAGCAGCAAGTTGCTCCTTGATGGTTCCTGAAGTCTTCTCAGGCTGCATACCAAACCATAGGAGCAAAATAAGTGTATATAAGTTCTATCTACTGATATACATTCTTAAAAAGTTGCGCATAACTCACAATGCCATCAAAAGATTTCTCCCCAAGGGATGCCAGAAGAGTGGCGAGTTCAAGTTTAGCATCAGCAAGTGCCTGAAGAAGGTGTGATCTTGACTTTGTAGCCTGGTCAACTTTCCTCTTGTACACGTCTAAACATTCTTGATCGATCTGAATAAGCATCTTATCTCTTGCTTCATCACTTTCACCTACCTCGTCCCAAATTTTCTGCAACAATACATACAAGTTCACATGATTATCAACTTGGAACCCACCAAAAACATAACCCTACTATTGTCTGGGATTGCTTATTTAAGTGCTATCTTCTTATCAATTTGACTGTTTGGGCGAAACTACTTATCTCCTTATTTTAGAGTAAATAAGTACTCTGATAGAGTAAGGTATAAGAGTACTTATTTACTCTAAAGAAAAAACTGCAACAAAATAGCGTTAGGAAAAGTAATTTACTTGCAACTGACTCAGTAAAGATCCGCAAGTTGTCTCTACAAGAAGCTGATTTTGATCATCCTCTGCTGCCATTTGGTATCACCGCAATAACCTTACCTGCATAAAGAAAAGTTTCAATACATATCTATCAAAAGATAACAAAAATGAACAGATATAATTAAACTGATAAAAGCTAACGTATTAATCCCAATTCATTAATCAACACATTAGCATACACTTATCAAATACATATCCCAACAACCAAATGTGATCAAAACCAGAAATTCAAAGGTTATATTATCTAGACTGCCACCACAAAGGGTCATCTAAATATCTATTTATATATCTTTTGTATGTTTAGCAGTTAGCACGGAGCTTAAGCTTATAAATGTATATAGGCGTTCAAAACAAAATAACACAAATTAAATATCCAAATACACAAATGATTAAGGGGCATTTGATAAAACTTAGGCTATCCAAAGGAAGCTTACATTTTTAAGTCAAACTCATATAAACTCCTAACAAGGCGGCCGAACAAACACGACTAGGCAACATATAAGATCTACAAGCAAAGTATAATTAGCATCCAGAAAAACATTCTTATAATTAAAAAGCCAGCAACTATTAGTAATGAATGAACACAAAGAACCAGCAATTACTTGGGTAGCACTTCTCAAGATCTAAAAGCTAGAAAACACTAGATACACAAATGCAGACCAACTAAAAAGCTAAATAAAAACAATCATATCATATAATCAAAATAAAAGTAAGTTTGAAAGTGCAGATCTAGTTCAAAACCAAGTACATTAGTGAAAAAGAGTTACTAGGATGTTAAGCTTACAGTTGGTTGTACAATGTTTGGGTTTCCTGTTGTGTTCGGATCTGAAGTCAAGTGTTTTGTTGTTGGAAGATGGAGTGAGAGAGTGACTTAAGTAAGTAAGTAAGTGTGGGTCCACCGTGGTTAAGAAAGAGACTGTAACGTTTTAATATTGTTTTGTCGTCCTAATTGTCTTCTATTTGCGTGCCCCCGCCTTTTGGACTTATTCGCATATCATTACTTTCTTCGTAGAATGATTGATTTACGCCGGGTTTATTTTATTTTTTTTAAGAGAAAATTAAGAAGCCAAAATTTCAAAGGTGCTACTAAATACACCATAGTTTGACCATGCACAATTTTCGAAATAAGAATTTGAAGGTAAATTAACTGATAATGTCAAACATCGATTTTGTAAAAGTATTGAACAAATACAAAAACAAATAAATACTACTAGTACGTAGTTAAAAAATAAAAAACTCAATCACTCACCCTTTCCATAATAACCATCACCACTAAAAACGATATCTTAAATGAAAATTTTTTCTCGACACCACACCACTACCCTTGGTTGGACTGAAATTTTGACGAAACCCTCACAAGAAAACTCTGTCATCATCAGACGTTCAACTTGTTGTATGTCGCCTAGGCCGGAATCTTCCAACCGGACTTTTTTTGGGCTAACTCCAACATCACCGAAACAATCATTATCACTGCTGCCATTTACTTTGCGTCGAGCACTCTGCCGTACTAGATCCGGCCAACGTCATCAGTTGGGATATTTCTCTTGTTTGGATTTTATGTGTTTTTATTTGAACTGGTATTTCATTTTTTATTGGGTTTTTGTATTTTGGTTTCTTTAATTTTACTAGTTTGATTTGTGCAATTTGTATATAGGGAAGATGAAGATGAATATGAGAAAAGTAACAAAAATTGTGCGATGGTAGTTGTGATGAGGCACTGAAGAAAATGATGATGATATTGAGAGAGAGAAAAAAACAATAAACTATTAATATATATCGTAAAAAGATGATTAAAGTTATTATATAATTATTAGGTGTAATTAATTTGGTGTATTAAATAAGTTAATTATTTTATTTTGAGGTAATAAGTCAATGATTAGTGAATTATTTTGGTGTATTTAGACTCTCTCTTTACGCCGGTTTTTATTTTATTTTTTTTAAGAGAAAATTAAGAAGCCAAAATTTCAAGGATGGTCTATTTTTTAGACATTTTTATCATCTCTTTTCTATTTAGGGCATGTTCAATTGCTCGACTCCACCTCTTTTGTGACATGTGTTAATACAAGTACAAGAGTTAGATGAAAATGTTTTTTTTACTTTTTGTTAAATGACAAATTTACCCTTTATTATATTTCTTTATTAATTATCCCACCTACCCTCACCTAACTCCATCCACCTACCTCACCACCTTACCAGTCCATAACCACCACCACCACCGCTGCTCAACTGCTCGACCACCACTAATCAACCGGTTACTGCTCGACCACCACTGATCAACCACCACTACTCGACCATCACTAATCAACTGCTAATTCATACCTTAATTTTTTCTCGTTAATCCACAAACACACAAAAGGAAAAAGAAAAAAAAATGAAAATACAGAAAAATAATCGATAAAATCCATGAATGGTAAATAGGACAATTTTGTGGTTACAGATGAATCTCGCTATTTTTTATAACTACAGGTGACAATGACAGTAAATCAGCTTCCCCGAATCTTGTGGATTGTAGACTTTGTGACCATGAAGATAGGAAATTAGGAATACTTGAAAAAATAGAGATGAAAGAATCAAAAACATTTTGCACAACAAAAATCCAATCCTTACTTTCGGTGTTTCTTTTCCTTTTTTTCGTTTTACTGAAAAAGTCAATCAAAATAAGGTTGACTTGTTTGTTTTCAAGATCTATTGACTAGTTTGCAGCCACAAGTTGCCGCTGTTGGTTACGAGTTACAACAACAACAACAACAAACATGACATGCAAATAAATCAACTTCCCCTGAATCTTGGATCGGTGCCGGATCTACTGGCCGGATCTTGTCGGCAATCACAATCCATCTAACCACAACACTCCAAGATAAAAAAAAACTCCGGATCTTGCCGCCAAACTCCGGATCTAACCACAACTTCGAGAGAGAAAAAAAACTCCGGATCAAAAAAAACTTTTAAGCTTCTTTTGTTTGAACTGATTAATATTGGTAATCACCTTATTTGCCAGATCTGTTGGTATTTGATTATGGTTGGGTGGTGGGAGGGTTTTTGATGGTGGTGGGGTGGCCAGAAAGTGAGGTGGAGCGGAGTAAGGATGTCATGGTCGGGGTGTTTGGTTGATGTAAGGAAGAGAAGAAAGAGAAAGGGGGTATTTATATATGTGGGTAAATTTGTCATTTAACAAAAAGTAAAAAAGCATGCTCACCTAACTCTTGTACTTGTATTGACACATGTCACAAAAGAAGTGGAGTCGAGCAATTGAGCATGGCCTAAATGGGAAAGATATGATAAAAGTGTCTAGAAAATAGACCAACCTTGAAATTTTGGCCTCTTTTGGTAATTTTCTCTTTTTTTAAACATTGTTAAAGCTTTTTATAATATCTTTTAATTAACTTTTTTATACATATAACAATATTATATATTTTTTTAGTTATTCTTTTTTTTTTTGTATATAAACTATCAGTTCTGACACTTGTCAGATGAGTAAAAATATAAGTAGTAATAATTTTAAAATAAATAGCATTTTACTTTTTTTCCCCTTTTCTTACACTTATTTTCAAGTTTTTAGAAGGGTTATGATACAAAAAAGTTACTAAAGTTTTCTAAAAATTTGTCCTAAGTTACTAAAATTTCATTTTGTTCACTTAAGTTACTGAACTTTGGAAGCATACACTTCGATAAATTCAGTGTTAGTCCGAGTAACCTGAATGAATATTTTTTTATAAGTTCAGTGATCTGAGTGAACAAATTTTCAAAGTTTAATAACCTGAACTTATATTTTTATAAGTTCAGTTACCTGAGTGAACAAAGTTTCAAAGTTCAGTAACTTGCGTGAATAAAATGAAACTTTAGTAACTTAAGACAAGTTTTTAAGAAACTTTAATAACTTTTTTGTATCATAACCCTTTTATAAATAAGTAAAACTAAATGAAAATAAATATATTTAACTCAATGGAGAGTAAATATTTAATTTTAAAATCCATTAAATCATTTTTGTTTTCAGTTATTGTTTTTTTTTTTTTTTTTTAAATGATATTTGAGAGCAAAACAATTTTATTTCATTCTTTTTTAAATTTTCATTGCTTAAACAATACTCGAGAATATAGTGTTAGAGTGGCTATAGTCAGGCAATTTTGTGTATGTTTATAACAGCGTCATACTGCACAGCCTCGTGCGTTATAATACGCGTTATAGGCACCATGCCAAGATGATAACGAGCATTTTCAGTTTTTCTTTGTTTTTATTTTCTTTTGAAGGTAAAATATATATAAAGTGTATTATGATATAGTAGCAATTCATAGTGGGCTAAAGTGTAAGTAGTTTATGTATGGGGATTTAATTATACTTAGTTAAACATAGTTAGGAAAGCAAGGATACTATGTACTCATAGAGATTGTACCCTCTCATCTTTATAAATAAATGTGAGGGGGGATGCTAGTTTATTTATTCTTCTTGTCTCGATGTAAGTATTTATTTGTTACTAATAAAAGGGGTTCGTGGGTATAATTGGTGTGCGTTTCTTTCCTTTGTTGAATTTCTTATGATCTTGAGGGTATCGAATTTTCTTGTGAGTTTTTTGATCAATTCTGCGCTAAGATCTCAGGTTTGTTATAAGTTTTATCCAACAATTGATATCATAGCCTTGTTCGAGAAGAATGAATTACACATCGTGGAGAGAGCCGAAACAAGAAAAACGATTGAACCGGGTTTGGTTCGTCAGTTACTGTGCAACCGTGGGAGAAATGATGATGTGGGTTCGTTGACCGTTGGATTTATACGAAATTCGAATTGTAGGTTAAATACACATATATCTAGAATCGAACTGGAGGGATCTTACATTAGATGTTCCGACAATGAGTTATAAGTTGTCAAAGTTGCTGATTTGGTTGATGCATTCTTTGTCGTTTTTGGCTATTATCTGGCTAACGTTGTGTAGATTACAAGGTCAAAGGTTTCTAGGTTTACAAATCAAGATAACTTGCACAACAAGATTCTTGAAGTTGGTTTGCGCGGAGGTGGATTGATTCTCCTAGGGTTATAGGAAATCGTTTTCTTATGTCACAAAGTTCTTGAAGTTTCGGTTTTGAGCTTCAGAAGTGACAAGGTTTTTAAAAGGTTTCAACTTCAAGGTTTTGGCTTCTAGAAGGTCACTTGGTGAGGAAGCTTGATCTATTTAAGCAAGGGTGTCATCAGAGGGTTTTCCTTTGATAGATTTTGTTCAAGGTTTTTGATTAAGGTTCTTAAATCATCAAGGGTTTGTCAAACTAGCTTGTTACTTGGTATAGTGTATTGGTAGTCACCTGCATGGCCTATAAAATATGCACAACGAAAAATAAATACATAAGGCCATGCAGAACAATTCCTTGATCAACCGATCTCTTAATCAGTGATTTAACCTAATATAACACATATAAAGGATGTTTAGGGTTACTTACTTGATTCTGCAGTAATGTAAGCTCCTAAACCTTCTTGGTATGCACGAAATCACCTTCTTGATCTTCTTGGTACTTGATTTTTCAAGTTAGGGTTTCTTAGGGAGAATCACCACTTGAGTTGCATCAGGTATCCACGGGTACCGGACAGGAAAAACTAGGGCTATGAACCTATGCAAGATGGAGAGTACAAAAGTGTATTAAATTCGACTATGGATAGTCGAATTTAGGAATTGACTAAAGTCACTTTATGGGTCGAACCCCTTGAAGATCGACCAAATTATGGAGAGGAGAGGGAAGGGAATTCGGTTAGGGTTTTGGGACACGTTTGATTTCAAGTTTAAGTTGTCTTTGTATTTATAGTAAAACAAAGACAATCCTAATTTCACAAAAAGTCCTTAATAATTATCCATTAAGTATACAAGTTTAAAAATAAGTCAAACTTCCCCCTCCTAGGGTAGGGTAGGGGTGGCAATTTCTGACCCGATCTGAAACCGGACACGAAAATTAATAGGTTCGAGTTGAGTCTAAATAGATTTTGAGTCGGGTTTGGGTCGACTTATCTAACCTGTTTATTAAACAGGTCAGGTTCGGGTTGGGAAAAAATTAATCGGGTCGACCCGCCAATGTTTAAATTTTTTTCTCAAATTAAAGTTATTTATATTTTATTATATGAGTTAAATGGGTTAAACGGGTTGACCCGCAAACCCGTTTAACCTGTGTAACTCGTGTAATGTGCCATCTTTTGTATTTAAAACGGGTTAAATGGGTCAACCGAAACCCGTTTAACTTATTTAACCCGTGTAACCTATTTAACCTGTCAACCCAAATATATATACGGGTTATATGGGTTAGGTTTGGGTTATGTGTTAACAGCTTAAGGTTGACATAGCTGACCCGATGATTTAAATAGGTCAGGTAGGTTCAGGTTGGGATTTTTTGACCCGCCAACCTGTCAACCCGAACTCGCCAACCCGAACCTGACCCGAATTGCCACCCCTATCCTAGGGGATTCGACCAATTTCCACAAACCCTTAGGGGGTGTTTGGTACGTGTGAATCACTGAGAATGGAATTACACGCAAAAATGGAATCGTTGAGAAAGAGAATAGTACTAAAGAAAGTGATTGCATTCTAGTGTTTGGTACTGATACGGAATCGAACATAGAAAGATGTTACATATATGATTCTCTTGTTTGGTATGACAACATAATGACATGATTATACCATTTAAATCCCCAACACTAACAGAAGTTTAAACTTCGTGAAACCACATTATATAATAATGTATTCACTAATATTACATTTAAACAAAGCGGCAACTATATTATCGTAACCTTGAAATAACATGTTGAAATAAAACCAGTAAAAGCAAAAGTGGCCTTAGCATACAAAAAGTTGAATTAGATCCTTGGATAAATGAAATGGTACAACATCAAATATAACATCAAGAACAATAGCAAATTAACACTTGAAGAGTTGTAACTTAATTAACATCATAAGCAGCAAATGCAATTGGAGCATCATCAAATTGAATACTTCAACTTAATTGCAAGACAAATTGTTGGAATCGCTCCTAACTCATAAATGGAACGACATTGACGAGATTACATTTTCTATCTTTGTTAGCTAAAACACATGGGCTTGTTATGTCATATAGTTATAGTTGTATGTGTTTAGCTATAAATACCCTCCTAAACTTTCCTAAGAAGGTGAGACTCTTAGAGTAGTTTACCTTTCATCTTTAATAAAACACACACTAATTTCCCTTCTCTCTCTAGTTTCTCTCTCTAACTTGAAGATGGTGTTCTTCCATCTTACAAGACCTCCCGATTCACCATATCATCCATAAAAACGATCTAAAATTGGTATCAAGAGCAAGGTCGGATTTTATCATGGGTTATTTTTTGGTAATGTTTTCTTGTCAAAAACTTGTTTTAAAAAATCTGTTTTATTCTTAACTTTTCACAAATTTTTTTTGGTTAACACATTATTTTACAAGTTTTATTGTATCAGTTTTTTGGTTCAACAAAGTCATGTGGTATATCAGCACATATATGTCTTGTGTCAATCTTTTGGTCCAAACAGACTATCTCATTTTTTGGACTTTTTGGTACCAAACCGTGAATCATCAGTGGTCTTCTGGTCTGATTTTGTGGTAAAAAAGAAGAGTTTCTTATGCTTTTTTTAGGTTTTATGAATCTGGTTGGAGATCTTGGTCGGAAACTTCGTCGGAAAAAGTCAACACTGGTCAAAACCCTTTTTTTGGGCCTAAGGACCCATCTTCGAATATATTTACGCATAACTTGGAAAGTTTTGTGTAAGGATTGTTACGCGTAAGGTTTTTTTACGCATAAGCCTAAGCTTACGCATAAGTCTGGTTTACGCATAAGCAAGAAGCTTACGCATAAGAGAGGTTTACGCATAAAGAAGGTTTACGTTTAAGATCAAACTTACGCCTAAGGAATTTATAACGAGCAAGAACAGAAATAAAAAACTTATGCGTAAAGGAAGAATCGACCACGACCACTTATACCAAATACCAAAAAGACTCGACCTCAATATTAAATTAAAATCATCAGTACAAGCCATGTTTGCAACATGAAAAAAAAACGAGATGATAGATGATCTACATCTCGACTCTTAACAAACCAAAATCCAACCCCACGACAAACAACATCCTCACTAACCTATCCCATACTCCTCGTCAATCCTTCAACAGCCACAACATCAAACCCATCTCAATTCAGTTTTTCATTTTTTTTTCTTTCTTGTCAATCAAAGTTCATCAAACCTTTTGGTAGTCAAACACACGAAATGAGAAAAAAAAAAAAAAAATCACATCACAGATCCTTAGACTCAAAACACGAAAGGAAAAAATAGTGAAAAGATCTCAGATTCGCGTTTTTGGTACATAACCAATTTCTTTGGGTAGAAAACACGAGCTCATCATAGATCATTATATGAATCAATCAGATTCTTTTAATATTCGAACTTCCAAAGAAAGATTAAAACAATTATGTTTCATCTTTTTTTTGTTCGGCTTACAAAATCAAAGAACACAAAAACGTTTACCTACCTATGTTTCGTAGGTCGATACCTTGGATATGAAAAAGTAATCTAATTGTATTGATGATGCTTCGTATTTGTTATTCAGATGAGACATACATGATTGATGGGGGAAAGAGTTTATTTGAGATGGGAGAGATGAGTTTGGAGGGGGGGGGCGGATATTTTTTATGTTTGCTTTTTTTTTTATTTAGGGTTGGGAAGGATTAGGGTAGTATGTGAGTTTTATACGGATGTAGTTATTAGGTTTTGTAGTGCTACTACAACAGGTCTTATTAGGCTTTGGATCGGATGATGGATTTAGAATATTATGATGGGACGGATCCAGATTTCTTTTTCTCATGGGCTGAAATATTATCTAGTTTTTTGAATGAGATAAACAAATGGATTGGGCTTGGAATTTTTATTAAGATCCGAAAATGATATACATCGGGCTGAAAATTTATTTCGTATTATCAAATGTATTTTTGATACATGGTATACATTTTTCGATAGAAGCTTTGGCTAAATGAGTGGTATTTTGGTATTATCAATTTTCACGAGGATACAATTTTTGACAAGATCGGGAAACCATTATCATTGTTCATTTTAAGCGTTAATGAAGGCTAGTTTTGAGTATATAACCGTAAGATGTGACTACGGAGTTTATTCTTTATCATTTATTTGAGGTTGAAGTGGGATATCACGGGTGCGTGTACTTAGTATCTGAAGATATCGAGGTTGGTTGGATGCATGATTCTTCGAGATCCTTGTTCGAGCTTTAACCGTTACGAATGACAAAGACTTGAGTTGTCTAGTTATACCTGATGTTAAAAGTTACGTTGTTGTGCTCACAGTGTATAACTATCACTTTTAAGGAGTTACGTTGTTGTGCTCAAGTGTCACAAAAAGCTGTGGATAATTCGAGAAACTTTAGTTTACCCCTTTTTGATCCGGTTAATCAACCCGGTAAGGAAAAGGGTTCTTCGCCTGACAATAGTGCAAGTTTAAGTCACAAGTTCGGGTTATTTTACTTCAGTCTCAAGTTCATCATATTGGGTTTTCTCCATCAGTAGTCACTACAAAAAGCCTTCAGAATGATAATGGGGTCGGTAAAGAGTTAGCTGAGAAGAGTATACACGAGTAGATAAGTTTTATCAGTAGTTGATTCTCACGAGATATTTATGGTACTTCACACTTGTTCAATTAATTGAACATACATGGTTTCACTGTCTTCAATTCATCATCAACATACGTGATGTATGATTCTGATTCACTGAAAACATCGGGGGGAAGAGAGTGTAGGTGGTGTTTGCTTCCTTGATTTTTTTTGTATTTTTTTTGTGAAAACCCTCTCCTTTCATGAATTTCTTCAATCAGGGGGAAGAAATGAGACGATTTGTGGTTCAAATTTCTCAAGTTGGTTTTATCGTCTCACTTTCACAGAGTTATCGTGTGTAAAGTTACCTAAATATGATGTTATGATGCCTCACACACGGTCATTTTTATCGAGTAATTGCATATTCACAAGTAACTATTATTCCGATAGACCGCAACATTCAGGGGGAAGTCGTTTCATTTCGTCTATTGCGGTTTGTTTGGTGTGAAGCATCTACATACGTGAGAAGATCCTCTTGATTTCTTGCATGTTACCCCTGAACGGATTTTCCGCAATAAGTCAGATTTACCTTGTGTGGTTTACTGCTCATCTACAAATTCCGCTGCGTACTGAAAATTTTAAAAGTTAGAAGAAAAGTTCACTACATCGAAGTTTCGAATATGCTGAAGACGGTTGTCATTGGTTTGGGGAAGCCGATTCAAAACTTCGCCAAAAGAAGTGTACGGAGAAGCTGCTAAAGATATGCAACATGATTTGGGGGGAAGTTAATCCAATTCATGCATATTACATCATTTTCCCACAAGTGAAGAAAACGGTTCTCAAGTCGAGGTACAAGAAGAAGACAAAGAGCTTAAACTTTCATCATCCTCAGCATTTGAAGAGCTTATGAAGACCTTTCTTTATTTGTTTTTTATACTTATAGGAAATGTTGTAAGTAATCCCTTATGTCGTCCCATTGGGGGAATATTGTTGGAATCACTCCTAACTCGTAAATGGAACGACATTGACGGGATTATATTTTCTATCTTTGTTAGCTAAAACACATGGGCTTGTTATGTCATATAGTCATAGTTGTATGTGTTTAGCTATAAATACCCTCCTAGACTTTCCTAGGAGGGTGAGACTCTTAGTGTAATTTACCTTTCATCTTTAATAAAACACACACTAGTTTCCCTTCTCTCTCTAACTTGAAGATGGTGTTCTTCCATCTTACAAGACCTCCCGATTCACCAGATCAACCATAGAAACGATCCTAACACAAATCATAGATAATGATCGAACACTTTTCTACACTGGAACTGTAAGATATTGGATTTCATAAGCACATCAAATAATAATATATGGGTCGAATATGAGAAGGTTTTAGAGAGAGAAAGTGGAAGATGGGAGCCTTTCTAGAGAGAGAAAGCAAACAAAAGAAAGAATGTTAGATTAAGTGAAAGGTCCAACCCTCTACCCTAGAAGGTAGAGGGTATTTATAGTTACATACTACACGTCCTCCTTCGGACTGTGGATCAGGCATACAGTGGGTAAAGACCCGTCCTTCCTCCACGGTGTTGCACTAATCTGAACTAAGCTAATGACTAACTAATAAACTAGTAAATAACGATATGTCTACGAGCTAACTTATGATAGATTATATTTGGGGTGACCGACACTTCACTATGGAATTTCCAATTCCTAACAATCTCCCCCTAAGGGAGGTCACCCCATGATTTACATTTTGCATCCTAGTATTCCATTGTATCTTCAGTCTTGAGCTCGTAGACTTCAATTCTTCAATTTCCGCATTCTTTGTGCTTGAGCAGTGATTCTTCAAAGTCTGACTGCTTTGTACTTTAAGTGGAGGTCTTTGAACTGATCCACATCTTGATGATCTTCGAGCTTTCTTTGAGATCATCAGCCACAGTAATCTCTGGATCACCCTTTGTTGTGTTGCCTTCATGTGATGTTGTGACTTTTGGACCGACATGCTCACACTTTTGAATCATGACATCTTTCCATCAGAGTAGCGGAAGCTTTACTGGTTCATGATATTTGCAGCAGCGTAGCAGAAGCATAGTAGAAAAATATCAGAGCCAGGTTATGTAGATATGCACTTGTCATGATGCTCTTCAGTTAAGTGTGGATGATGTGAGCATGCGGCTTTGGATTGACTTCTTAATTTTGATCAGCTGCAACCGTCCAGATGTACCTGCAAACAACAGTTAGCAATAAAACACACGAAAGTGTCTTTGATTACTTTCGTTGAATTGAGGTACACGGCCCACGGTTCCCCGTTGATCAGTACAAGTACTGCCTGTGATCAGGTATAATTCTGAAGAATCTCCTTGACAGGGTTTCGCAGCTGCTCTAGCCGTTCTCAAACCGGAGCGTCTCAAAGAGGACAACACGGAGTGAGTGAACCAGCGAATTGAGATTCATTGATTGATGAAAAATTGATTTGAAAACAATCACGTATTGCTTTGAAGAAAGAGTTTTGCAATACGATGAAGGTTTTATGAGAAAGATCAATTTTCAATCAAAAATATCTTTTGTATTTGAAAGAGAATACACATTCGATGTGCTAGAGAAAAGAAGAGATTTGCACATCGAACGGTTTTTCCAAAAGTATTTTTTCAATCAGAGATACTTTTTGTGTTTGAAAACATTACACATTCGATGTGCTAGAGAAAAGAAGATTTTCCCGTCGAACGGTTTTTTCGAAAGTATTCGTCAATTCATTTCCTGGACCAAGGTTGATTCAAGAGTGAATCGCCCCATCGTTTCTGTCCAATTGTCACAAGCTTGATCTTTAGAAAAGATCTCACATGTCACCCACCAAGAGCTTGTTTGATGTTGGCTCTAGAAGGATTTCCATCTTCATCGTGAATACTTTACATATCACTCGGATGTTCTGGCAATACCACAAGGATAATGCGTAGGACTCTTAATATATACTTACTTTTCACATTGTGTGAAACAGTAAGTCTTCATTAATTTTGTGTCCTAATGAGATATTGTGGATGATATCTTGGCTCTAGACTCAATTATGCACATTTGGTTCCTATGCCGGAGACTAGGGAGAGGGTATCCTTCTTCAATATCAACAATCTCTAAAAGAAGGTCGATAGATTATGTAGGTTCCCCGTGAGAATGAAACAAGCCATTTTAAGAGGAACTTGAGTAGCTTAGGAAGTTAAGTGCAGTGCGTCACTGGGTCCATGACGTCTTGCCTTCAATACCAGTGTTACCTTAGTAGACACCAGTAGCATATGTATTGAACCCGGTTTCTGCCCTAAGGTTGAATTAATGGAGGGCTATTTCTTTTCACCCTTTTCTCATTCAATTCTTTTTCATTCTTCAACCCCTTCAGTGCTTACCGAGACTTCATAATTAGAACCTTGTTGGGTTTATTCCAGTACTAGTTCTGTCTCAGTCCGCACTCTTCCCGTATTCTCATTTTTCGCCTTTTTTCATCATACCTATGGACTCTACACTTTCTAGTGGATTGTCCCTGGGTAGATCCCTCCGGCTCTGGCGGGATCGTGGGAACGAATACCTAACCTAACCATCCTTATAACACCATGCATAAATTAAATTGGTCGGTCTTTTGGTATTGTTCTTTCCTTCATGAAACCAATTGAAAAATCATTTGGAAAATCAATCAAGGTACTTGTGATATAAAATCAAAGCATTTTGTACCTTAATTGTTTTGATCATTTAGAAATGCTCCCCCTCAACATGTGCATATGATTTTGAAATTGTTTAGCACATGGAGGCAAGAGATCTTTGAAATGTATTCTTGATCACAATTTCCGTAGAAAAAGCCATTTGAATTTCTTTGGTAAACTCTGCCCCTCAATATGTGCGTAAGATATTTGAAATACTTTTATCACATAGAGCCATAGAGGCAAGAGGTTTTTGAAGTACTTTTCACGATTGCCAATAGAAACCATTCGCTCCCCCTCAATATGTGCATCGTTATACGAAAGAGTTTAGCACATATTAGAGAGAACTTGCACTTTGAATCAAAACGATCATTTTTTATCAAATTTCATATTAAATCACAAATTCTCCCCCGATCAAAAATATCAAACCCTTTGAGATTTTGGATCCCAAGTGATTTAACAAGGTTTGGAAAACATGGGAGAATATGTGGCCTTGTTTTAAATACTCTTCTGGTTTTTGGTTAAATGCTCCTCCTCAATCATGTGCATTATTGTTGGGAATTATGTGAAGTTTGGATTATGCTGATATTACTGCCGAAATGATTCTGCTGAAGACATAGTGGATTCTGCTGAAGACATAATCTACTGAAGAGTAATAGTTATTAGTCTGTTTCTGCGGAAGTGTTTATTCCGTTTTTAGTATATTTAGTTTGGATATACATGAGCTTTATTAGGAAGTGATTGTGTATATCTTATTTAGTTTTAAGTTTATACGTTTCTTGGGAAACGGTTTAGAGATATTGTTTAGGGTTCCTTGTCTATAAAAGGAACACATTAGAAAGAGTTATGTATCGATTTGGAAAACTCAGTTTTAGTTAATATAAAGATCCATAGAGGATCAAGAAGTTCTTAGTTATTACTTGTGTTTATATTCCGCTGCTGAACATAAGTTGTAGAGATTATCTTTTATTGTGCTTGTGATTACATAGGCATACATAACGATCCACGAGCTCAAGATCTGTCAAGGTCTGTTTATTTTCAACAAGTGGTATCAGAGCCAGGTTAGAGTCTCTACGATACTAAGGACAAGCTTTTTCTAAACACCCATACAACCATAACAAAATCATCATGCCTGGTTCAGATGTTGATACTGAACTCACCAACAACCAAAACTCCACCCATCTGCAACAACTAAGTGTCTCTAATAGCAATGCTAAGTTTCCTTACCTTAAAAGGGAGGAATATGATCTTTGGGCGATGAAGATGCAGAACTGAATCTCCAACATTGATTGGAATCTATGCGTATAATTCGAAGGGGAACAGTTTAAAGAGAACTACCACGGATGTTGCTGGTAATATGATGAATGTTCCTCCCAAAATCTGCTGAAGAGTTGCCTTTGGCAGTTCAAAGAGAAACCAAGGTCGAACTATTCTTCTGCAGCTATTCCTCGAGGATCACTTAAGTGATTTTCACTTCATGCAAGATGCTAAGGATATATGGTTAGCAATTAAGGCAAAGTTCGGTGGGAATGAGGAGTCTAGGAGACTGAAGAAATCCATGCTAAGACAACAGCCAGGACTTTCAAATCTCTCTGAAGAAGAAGGAATTCACAAGGGCTATGATAAGTTTCACAAAATCTTAAGTCAGTTGAATCATTCAGCAAAGCCGGACAATGATGACTGTAACTCTAAGTTTCTGAGGTCATTACCTCCATCCTGGCTACATGTAAGCATAGCTTTAAAAGCTAAAGGTGGTTTGGATATGATGACCTTTGATGAGTCAGATAACAAACTTAAAGCTCTTGAAAATGATGTAAGAAGTCCTTTTCGGTCATCCTCTACTGCTAGTCATACTGCCTTTGTTGGAGCCTCTACTCCAAAGTCTAGCTATGGTCCAAGTCCATATCCATCATCATCTAATGTTGCTCCTTCATCAAGTTCTCACTCTAAATCAAGCAACATTATGGAAGATGTACTTGGATCCTTCTTTGCTGATTATGATCCTCAGCAGGAACTAGCTTATGAGGATTTTGATCAGGTGGACCCGCTTGAGATGGAAGAGATGAAGTTGAGGTGGCAAGTGGCCATGCTTTCCATGGATATCAAGAGTTTTGAAAGAAAAGCTGGAAGAAGGTTTGGATTCAAAGGACGTGATCCAGCAAGGTTTGACAAGAGGAAGGTTAAATGCTTCACATGCCAACAGATGGGGCACTTTTCTAGAGAATGCAAAGACAGTAAAGCTGGTGATGAGACAAGATACACTTCTTATCGCCAGTGATCGAAGGAGGCAGAACATCAAAGGGAACAACCGCTTTGGTCACTCGATAGCAATGTAGACTGGAAGCAACATGAGGAGTCGATAATGATGGTCCCGATAATGTTGGGATGATTGCCATCTTCTTCAGAGGATAGGCATGATCGATTGCCTTGATGGGCATCTCGTGTACAAAACTGTTTGTGTTTGGGTGTAGTGAGCGTTATAATGAACTTAAGCAAGCTTATGATATTTTGGAACCTAAATATAATGAATACTTTGTGGAAGTTGAAGCGTATAAACAGGCTTTAAAAACTCTAGAAAGACAAAAGGTTTGGTTTCAGAAAAATGAAATAGCTTATGATGAGAAAATAGGTGTCTTAGAAAGAGATCTCGAATGTGCCACAAATGAATTAAAATGGTCCTAGAAGTTAAGAGCGTATGTAGTGTCGAAAATCTAGAGCTTAAGGAGAAAGTTAAGGAGGAAATTGCTAGGAATAATGAATGGATGATGAATGGTAATAAGTTGGCTAGTCTCATTTATAGTATTCAAGCTCCCAATTCTACAGGGCTTTAGGTTTTAAGAAATATGTAGGCTTAGAAGCTAGGGATGACACACGTAAATCTACACCACAGCCTAGCTAATTTTGTGAAAGAAGGTAACCTACATGCCGTTTCGTGGACCAATTAGAGGTGAGCACATGCCCATTGACCTTTCCACTCTTAATGACTTTGATGGATCACACCATCCTGTATGGCAAAAGTCAAGTGACTTGCCAGACCCTAATACTTCTACTAATGACTTTGTCTCTTGTGTTAACAGTGACAAGTCCTCCAAGCAAGGGTCTACAGAGTGTGATTCAAGTGACAAGTCTGCCCTTCCCAAGTCTTCACCCCTGCCTGCACTCAAGACTACCAATAAGCATGCCAGAGTTGCTGCCAAGGAATCCACTTCCAAGACAGTTGCCTCTGAAGACTTGCTTTTTAATCCTTTGCATAATAGTCTGTTTAAAACAATTCTTTTCATGGTTGTGGTTTGAATACTTCTGCTTGTAAGAATACTTCTTTTGGTTTGAATAAATCTTCTCCTCAAAAGAAATGTTTTGTGTGTGGAAGTAAATCTCATTTAATTAAGGATTGTGATTATCATGAACAAAGAATGAGTAGGTGTGGTGACTCTAGGCATCATAGAAATAATAGACCTATGTGGACCAATGTTAATGATATACCACCTTATGTTCCACAAGCTACTAATTATAATACTTCTTTTTCTTGGAGAAGATCAATTGGAAAACCATATGTTAAACCAACCAGTGAATATTTTAAAAATGGTTTTTGGCCTAGATATGTTAACCCTATGACTGATGGGAAAGGGTACCGGGATACTGCTGTCAAGACCTCAGCAGGTTGTTCTTGGAATATACAGAGACCTAAGTTTCATTGGAAACCCAAGAACAATAGTGGATCTTATACTTCTATATGGCACAACTCATATGATTCCACAAACGCGTGTTCAAGTCAAGAATGACTTGAGCCTCCATAGTGTACTAATTTTCTCAGAAATTTTGTTGTTGTTGTAGGATCATCCCCTTAAGCATAAAGATGTTGGAATTGTTGACAGTGCTTGTTCTAGAAGTATGTCGAGAAACAAGGACATGATGCATAACTTTGTGCCCATTGAAGGAGGAGGCAATGTAACCATTGGAGGAAGTGATGGACGATATCGAAAAGGGACCATCAAAACACCTCAACTGGATTTTGAGAATGTTTATTATGTCAAGGAACTTCAACACTTCAATTTGTTTTCAGGCCTCACAAATCGCGTGACACTAAAACAAAGTACTCTTCACAGAGGATGAATGTCTTGGCTGTCTAAAGACTTCAAACTCCCGAAGAAACCTCACCTCATTCTGCTGAAGGTTCCTCGCAAATCACAATCTTTATACATTCAACTTAACCAATGTCCAACCATCAGGTGACTTAACATGTTTGGTGGCTAAAGCATCTGTGGATGAGTCCACCAAATGGCACATAAGGATGGCCCATGTCAATTTCAAGACCATTAACCAGCTCTCTAAACGGACTGACCGTTCAAGGACTTCCGCCAAAGTATTCACCAATGATCATAACGTGTTGCATGCAACAAAGGAAAGCAAAGACAGAGCCTCCTACAAAGGTGTTCCTCAGCATGGCCAGAAGCATTATTTCTCAACCTCTTCGCTACTTCATATGGATCTGTTTGGTCCAACTAAAGTGAGAAGCATTGATCATAAATATTTTTGTCTAGTGATCACTGATGGTTATAGCAAATTTTGTTGGGTATTCTTTCTAAGGACCAAAGATGAAACATCTCCAGTATTGAAAGATTTCATTACCCTTATTGAGAATCAGCTTGACTAAAAGGTGAAAGGAATTAGGTGTGATAATGGTACAGAGTTCAAAAATGCTATTCTGATAGAACTCTCAAGAATCAAGGGAATAAAAGGGACTATAGCACTCCAAGAACCCTCAACAAAATGGGGTGGCGTAGAAAGAAAAATAGAACCTTAATAGAGGATGCAAGATCAATGCTCAGCAGCACTCTAAACTTCCTACCATGTTTTGGATGAGGCAGTTGGTACAGAAGCTTGTTATGTACTCAATAGAGTGTCCATTACAAGACCACACCTTAAAACACCATACTGAACTTCTTTTGGGAAAGTTCCTGTTATTCATTACCTTAAACCGCTTGGTGCCAAGTGACAATTTTAAATACCAAAGTGATCCATTGGGCAAGTTTGATGAGAAAGCCGATGATGGTTACATTGTGGGGTATTCGCTCACGAAGTAAGGCATACAGAGTTTACAATGTATCTGCTAAGAAGATTGAGGAGACATTGAATCTGCGGTATCTTGAAGACAAGCCTAATGTTCAAGGACAGGACATATTTGGTCATTTGACCTTGATTACTTGACTGACATTGGGCTATGCTAGACATGTGGCTAACCAAAATACGTGATTCAAGCATCTCCGACGCCTAGTGCAGAAACTTTGGAAGCTCATTCTCGAAAGTGGGTCCGATGATGATGAACAACCCATTGAAGTGCCTTCTTTCTCTCCTAACAATTTTGTAGGTGACACTTCTAAAGATAATATCGATATGGGTGAAGATGAATTCTATTATGCCGAGGACCTTGCCGATGAAGAAACAAGAGTATGCACCAATTTGATGCCGAGAGGAATGTTAAAGAAAGTTCAAATGAAGCACTCTACAGCAAACTCCAATTCTCAGAAAGTGGAATCTGCTTTCTCCTCACCTCCAATTCGGCTGAAAGACATGTTGACTCTACTCCTATGTCTACTAAAGTGTCAACAGACCTTGGAGAACCTTATACAAGGTTTCCAAAACCTTCAGATCTTGGTAATCATCAACCTAAAGGTGCATCTATCACCGACCTTCCTATGATACTGACATTGAACCTACTATGACTAATCTTGATTCTTCCATTGATGTCAACACCACCACTACAACTAGGATCAACAATGTTCATCCACAGTCTAATATTATTGGTGATCCTAATGCACTTGTTAGAACAAGAGGTACCGGTGGGCGTTTCTAAATATGGACAGTGGCTTTTGTCTCTTATGTCTCAAATCGCCAGAGAGACAATCACCATGTACTATCAACATTGTCTGTTTGCTTGTTTTCTCTCACAAGTAGAACCAACCGTGTTACTCGCTCTTGAAGATTCAAGTTGGCTTGAAGCTATGCGTGATGAGATGCAACAATTTCAAAATCAACAGGTTTGGATATTGGTACCACTACCTGATGGTAAGTATGCTATTGGGACAAAATGGATTCTGAAGAATAAGAGAGATGCTCGAGGTGTTGTCATTAAAAACAAAGCCCGATTAGTTGCCCGTGGTTATAGACAAGAGGAGGGATCGATTATGATGAAGTGTTTGCACCAAGGGCAAGAGTTGAGGCTATAAGGATTTTCTTAGCTTATGCATCCTATATGGGTTTTATGGTCTATCAAATGGATGTTAAAGGAGCCTTCTTGTATGGTGAAATTGAAGAGGAGGTGTATGTCACTCAACCTAAAGGATTTGAAGATCCTGATCATCCTAACTATGTGTATAAGGTAGTCAAAGCTCTCTATGGACTACATCAGCACCCGTGAGCCGGTATGCTAGGCTATCTACATTTCTCACAAGCATGGTTACAGAAGAGGTGCAATTGATAAGACTCTTTTCCTAAAGAAGAATTCCACTGACATAATTCTTGTGCAAGTATATGTGGATGACATTATTTTTGGATCCACAAAGGAAGCTTGGTGCAGGGAGTTTGAGGAGCTTATGAAGGAAGAGTTTCAGATGAGTACAATGGGAGAGATGACTTTCTTTTGGGTCTTCAAGTTCGCCAGAAACCCTGATGGTATCTTTATCAGTCAGGACAAATATGTGAGGGACATCTTGAGGAAGTTTGGTATGGAGGGTGTAAGGCCTGCCACTACACCTTATGAAGCTCCAAAGACAAAGACCAACAATGAAGCTGATCCACCTGTAAATGTTCATTTGTACTGTGTCTATGATTGGGTCTTTGATGTATTTAGCAAAATTTCCAGTGCCTGATATTACTTTTGCTGAGTGTTTGTTCGCGACATCAAGTTACCCAATCGACTTCCCATCTCAATGCTGTTAAGAAGATCTTTAAGTACCTTAAAGGCCAACCTCTTCTAGGTCTTTGGTATCCAAAAGAGTCTCCTTTTAAGTTGGAAGCATATAGTGATAGTGACTATGCCGGTGCTAATCACGATAGGAGGTCCACCTTTGAGGTTGCCAATTCCTAGGAAAGAGATTGATTTCTTGGCAATGCAAGAAACAAACTATTGTGGCTACCTCATCTATCGGCAAAGTATGTGGCTCGCCAAGCTAATTGTTGTGGACGTGTTCTTTGGATTCAAAATCAGTTGTTGGATTATGGGTATAATTTCATGAACACAACGATTTTTATTGATAATCAAAGTACCATATGCATTGTTAAAAATCCAGTTTTTCATAGTCGAACAAAACATATTGAAATCAGGCACCACTTTATAAGAGATGCATATGATAAAAATTTGATTCAAGTGGTCAAAATTCATACTGATGATAATGTGGCAGATTTGTTAACAAAAGCTTTTGATGGACCAAGATTTCAACACCTTGTGGTCCATATTGGCATGCTTAACCCTTAATCGAAAAGTTTAAGGGGAGGCATAGGCCTCGGGGAGGCATATGCCTCGTGGGAGGATTTGTGTATAACTTTGCTTTTTGCTATGTAAATTTGTATATTTGGTTGATTTTAACTAACTCTAACCTGCTAATGTTATCTTAGTGTGTTTCTTTGTTTGTTTGTGTGTTTCTCTCGTGTTTGTGTTTGTTTTCCAGAATGGTTGTCCCTGATCAGTTGAGAAATGGTCAAGAAAGCTTAAGCTTGTTTCTACCGAATTCATTGTGTCGAAGTGTATGATTTGTTTCCTCGAAGATGATGTCAAGTTATTTGATTCATTCAAAAGAAGTACAAAAGCAAATAGATCATTCATTCATTCAAGAAACAGTTTACAACTCTGACTTCACAGAGTACTAGCAACATCAAATGCATCTACATGATCTACTAATCCTAATCTATTACATATCATCTATTCCAACATCTAACAGGCTGTTGGATATGCATGATCGCCACATCTTTCACACTAAATGCACGCTTTTGTGATGAGCATAACCAACTCTAACAGATGCTAAGGATCAAAATGAAGAGGATGGATTGATGAAACGAAGAAGCGAAGCTGATTGTGTAAGAGATGAGAAGGAAAGATTTTCATTTATGAATCATCTACTCTTTCCATCATACAACAACTTACATCATTTTCCTTTTTCCGTTCCTCGATACGATATGTGATGATGCACCAAAACATGATGCCAAGAGACCAAGCACCACCTTTCTACCCATAGGAAGTGGTGGATTCCCCGCTCGAGGTCTACATTGAGGCCGAGGTGCCGGGGTTGGGAGTAAGATGTTTCCTCCTTATAGGAGTCATCGAATCTTCGCCATTCACCTGATTTCTCAACACTTTTATCTTCCGATGAGGAGAGAAAGGGTGATTTCGGTCGCTGGGTATGGTTTTGGAAAGTAATGAAACCATGGATTGGTATCTTCACTTGATGATGAAGATGATGCTGTGAGATCAATGATCTCAGGTTTGGTACTCATGGTTATTATGGCTAATTTTGGGCTATTGATGAAATTAGGGGTTTTTGATGAAGTAGTATGTGTGCTTTGGGATTGCTTTATAGACGGGTTCAAGTGGTAAGAGAATTAATGCGTGTGGGTGAAACAGTAAAAAGATATTTATGAAGCTTTTGAATAAGTAATCTGTTTCTGATGATTATTTTACTTCATGGTCTCGTTTCCACCGGTTAAAAGTGAATATGAGTACAAGTAGAAATCCACGTCATCGTTGGTCAACTTTGACCAAAATTGGGAAATTTTCATTTATTCTCTATCGGCATATATTCGCTCCATATTAAGTGATTTGATTTTTAACTCATTCAAAACACTTCCTTTTGTGCATATTGTAACCCTAATCTTCACAATCTCTCATGGCGCTTCAATTTAAACATGATCATAATAAGGTTGCTTTTCTTGGAACTGCCCGGGGAGATGAGTTGTATCGGCCGATGATTTCATTTTTACAAAGATCAAAAATTCAATATGCATTAACGCATTCTCCAAATGCTATATATGAATCTTTGGTTACTCAATTTGGGCGACGGCAGAAAGAAGAAGTGATTCTGAGATAGTTGCCAGTGTTGATGGAAAAGAGTATGTGATAACCGAGGAACTGATCGAAGACAACTTCACTGGATGATGAAAATGGAGTTTATCATTCTGATTCTACAATGGTACTTGAAGGGATTCAGGCGATTGGATATCAAAGTACGAGAACAGATATGTGGTTAAAAATAAGTTTTGTCCTATGTGGAGGTTCATGGTTCATACGTTGCTCCAGTGTTTAAGCAATAAGTCCGGAGGATGGGATCGTTTCAACTCAAATGGGATGTGGTATTGTTTGTTTATCTAAGGGTTTGACTTATAATTTTTCTAAGTTTATTTTTGATAATATGGTTGAAAATATAACTAGGCAAAAGGGTAAGTTTTTGATGTACCCTAGGTTCTTACAGATGATATTGAATGTTTCTACTCAAACCCAAGCTTTCTATCCCATAGGAGTTTTGACCTCTAAGTTATTTGCAACGATGAGAACTAAGTTTGAGGGGACACATTTTCCTTTGTTAGCAGCAATGTTGCCTCCAGAAGATGTTACTCCGATGAGGGTAATGTTGTTATTGTACCCTCTGTCAATAATATTACCGATGGTAATCTTTCAAGAGATGTAGATGAAGGTTCTACCGCTGTGAGGCATCCATATCTTCACCTAGACCTTGTCCTAGCCAAGAACATACACAAGTTTCAACTGATGAAGTTCAGAATCACATTGATGAAGTTGAGGTTGATATCGATAGATTGCCTACACCAAGTCCTGTTAGGAATCCATTTGGTGAAGGATGTTCTAATGTTGATCAAGTTAATGTTGCTCCCTGAAAGTCTAATGTAGTTCCATTTTCAACCGAGCAATCGATGATACCTGATGTGGATCCTATTACACTTGCCTCATTATATGCTCTGATGAACAAGCTTACAGGTGAGGTGATTGATCTTAAGAAAGAACTTACGAAAACCAAGATGCTTTTTGGTAAAAAGATTGTGGCATTGGAGACAAAAGTTGAACACTTGGAGAAATTACTAAGTCAGAAAGGTAATAAGAGAAGTCTGATTTCTTTGAGAGGAGGACGAAGAGAATCTTCATGCATCCCTTGGAATATTAGCCGATGCCGCTCTTACATCAGATGTTTCTTCTCCTATTGCTAAATCTTCAAAGAGTAAGGAACCTATTATATATGCTAGCAAAAGAAGAAGACAATGTTTGACTAAAGTGTCTGCTGACACTTCAACGGAGCAAGATATGGTTGGTGCATCTGCGATGTTATAATTAAAGAGGTTGCTTCGATTATGGTCAAACTTCGCCTATACCAGAACAATCAAATGTTTCGCCTTCAGCCAGATGATGAAGAGGTTTTGTTGCTGGGAGAATGTTTAAGTTGACTTCTTCTTCTGAAGTTTTCTCTACATCTGTTGCGGATTTGTCACAACCGCTTCCTCTGATGTGGGTTTGTTTGTTTCTTCCGAAGCTCACGCTGGTTGTGCTGATCTTGGTTCTACTGAGACATTTTTTGATAAAGGACAGGATCATGTGATTGATGATATCCTTAATTTCTATTGTGGATCTGAAGAAGAAAATCAAGCTCAAGCTAGATTGTTTGCTAATTATGAGAATATGCAGAAGAGTCGTATTGTTGCTCAATTTCTTCAAGATCAAGATGATTCTAATTTGACTCCTGAAAGGCAATTAGAGCTTGATGTATTATTTCCTAAGATAACTGATGATCAATGGGATGCATATACTTCTCAAGGTGCATCTGATCCAAATCTTGCAAACCTTATCTTAGGAGCATCTTTTGATGATGATACTTTTGTGGATAAAATGGTGGCACTTGGTAATCTAAGGAAGCAAGAAGAATTGTGCAAAGAGAAGAACTTTAATTGATCAAGAAATAAAGCCAAAAAGAGAAAACTTATGATCAAGTGCTCTAAGAGGAATTATATGAGGAGTGTAGTGAAGAATTCTGCTATGTATAATTCTGGTATGTCCATGAAGCACATCAATGCTTTGTCTGATGATGCTTTGATTAGACAGTATCATATGGTTATGCGTTTTCTTCTTCGGTTCTACTTCTTCTACTCAATTGGAAAATATTGCTTCAATGACTGATGTTCCTACAGCCAAGAGACATAAAACAGTTGAAATTGTGGATAATTTTGATACTATGTTGCCTTTGGTCATTTCTCCAGTTGTTACTTCTAATACAACTTCAGTAGCTACTCTTTCTTCGATGGGGTTGTTGATGTCTGAATCCACTTTGGTTTCTTCAAATATTGTCTAGTGTGGATTTAAGTGATTCTCCGATTCAGTGGAAATGATCTACGCTTGATACGATAATATTCTTGGTACGGGACAACAGAGCTTGGTTACACGGAGTTCTGACAGGTTGGCTAAGAAACATTCTTCTGAGAATACTACTTTAGATCTCAAGGCTGATGAATCTACCTTTATTGAAGTTGGATCTGAGGAAGTTTTTCTTGAAGGAACTCATGTGGTCTTGGTTGATTGGAAATCTGGAAAGCTTAACACTGCTATAGGCTGGATAATATCTTGTTCTTGAGTTTAATTTCTTGAAGGAAATTCTTCATTTGATGACCAGACATGATTTGAAGATGCTGTATGATCATGTCATTCAAGATTATAAGTCTCATTCAGCAACAGGTGTCCGGGTTTATATTTGTTGGGTGATCTTCAGGTTATGTTTGATTCTCATTCTCCAAATGGTCAAGGGTATTCTATTTGGAAGCATTCTCATAAGTGGGAGATTGAGAGTTGGAGATTTTATCCGTTGCCTTGTGTACATGTGGTTCAAACTAAATGTGGGATGATTTTGTGTATGCTTTCAGATAAGCTTTATCCGTTATCGGTTACTTTTATGGAAATGTTGCTGAGACACAAGTTGGAAGTGCCCGAATCTGTTGGAAATGATGAACTTCATGCTACTCAATGTGTTGGTTTGATTAAAAAAATCAGCTTCTATCACATAAAGGTTCATCTTGATTGTACCATTTTGTAATATTTGTTTTCTTTATTGATTTTAGTTAAAAAAAAAAAAAAAAAATTGTTTTTGGTTTTCTAACTCTTCTTGCAGGATTGTTGTATATTTCTCCTGGTTATTGACTCACCAGATATACCTTGTGTATATTAAAGAGTTAGCTAGTCCAAAGGGTACAGCTTTGGTAAAGACACCTCAAATCTGTTGATAGCTGTAATGATTTGCTAAAAATCATAGGGTATGCAACCACCTGCTTATTGTCTGAGTGTTGTATGGTTTTCAATTCACCATGGTTTATTCCTTTTTGGAATCCAAGAATTGACTAGCCCACATGTATATGACATGTGGTAAAGGCAGTGGCATTTCATATTTGGTTATCAATTCACCAATTCTAAGAATTGACTAGTCCTGAGCAAACGGCTACTGGTAAAGACATATCAAATCCGCTTATATGGTTGCCGGTTTGCCAATAAATCGATGGTTATCAGTGTACCATAGTTTACTTAACTTAAACATATGGCTACTCAAGTAGTGATGGCTATTGGTAAAGAGACATCAAATCCATTATTTTCAATGATTCACCTCTCACAGGAGTTCACACACCTGGATGTGATGAGAATAGTATGCAACTAATTGTTTTGATGTACCTATTGTCATTTGTTGCTGCAAAGATATGGAGTTTCTTCATAGAGATGTTCTTATTTGGATTCTTTGCTCATGTTGTTAGTGCACAATCCTCGAGTTGTTTTGTTAAAGATCTATCAAGAAACCGGAACTTAACCTAGTCAAATTCCAGCTTTAGGGAGGATTGTTGGGAATTATGTGAAGTTTGGATTATGCTCATATTAATGCCGAAATGATTCTCGCTGAAGACATAGTGGATTCTCACAAGACATAATCTTGAAGAGTAATAGTTATTAGTCTCTGCTTCTCGGAAGTGTTTATTCCGTGTTTAGTATATTTAGTTTGGATATACATGAGCTTTATTAGGAAGTGATTGTGTATATCTTATTTAGTTTTAAGTTTATACGTTTCTTGGGGAAACGGTTTAGAGATATTGTTTAGGGTTCCTTGTCTATAAAAGGAACACATTAGAAAGAGTTATGGATCGATTTGGAAAACTCCTTAGTTAATATAAAGATCCATAGAGGATCAAGAAGTTCTTAGTTATTACTTGTGTTTATATTCCGCTACTGAACATAAGTTGTAGAGATTATCTTTTATTGTGCTTGTGATTACATAGGCATACATAACGATCCACGAGCTCAAGATCTGTCAAGGTCTGTTTATTTTCAACAATTATGTATTTGAAATCGTTTGGCACACGAAGGAATGAGTGCTTTTGAAACAATCACCCTTTTAAAACCGATTTGAGATTTAAATCACGATCTCTCCCCCGATCAAAAATTTCAAACCAATTGAGATTTTGGATCCCGATTGATTTAAATCATTTAAAAGATTTTGGGGAAAGACGTGGCATGATTTAATTTTGAAATTGACTGATAATGATCAATATTAGACAATAAAGATTGTTAGTGTCAGCTATGATAGTTTTAAGAGATCTTTTAGTAAAATAAAACAATTTCACAATCAAACAAGAACAGAAAAAAATTTCATTTTGAAAGATCTTTGGGTTTTAAAGAAAATCATACCATGACATAACATTAAATCTTTAGATCACCACTTATTTTGTACAGACGGACTTGATTGATGAAATATTGTTTGTAAATATTTTATTTTAAATCACTCTCCCCCTCAATCGATGACCGTAGTCGATGATTGAGTGACTTAAGTTTTGATAAAATGAAGTCTGGTGATTTCCAAAATTAAGTCCAATTTATTTTCAAAACCAATATTTTCCATTTTCAAAACAAAGCGTTCTTTCGAATGTTTTAAAAATGTTATCATCCACTACTTGTCCGCACAAAGATAATGCGTTAGGTGGTTGAGCCGCTTTTGTTGTTGTTGCCGAGGTTTGAAGAAAACCATCTGCTGATGCAGTGAGACCTCTTACGTTGCATTTTTTCATGCCAACTCTCCATAGAGGTCAAATTAAGCTCCGTTTCTTCATTTGTCAACCCAAGATATAGTTACCCTTTCTTTTTGGCATCCAATCATATTCAATTGTGGGATCCCGATCGAGAACATTCTTATATACCAATATACATGCATACGTTAGTGAACACACATACAGATATATGGTGGTCGACAACACCCAAACAGCAATCGACTAATAAAAGTCAATTCAACATATCAATCAGTTCATATAAAGCATGGTAATAATGTGTTTATCAAACTCTAATCATCTAATCCTAACAATCATATCCTAGGCACGTAGTCCTTCAACGCAGGTTAACATGTTTAACATTTAAGCATATAGGATAATTAGATAAGCTCGTTAGATGAAATAGATTTGAAAACATTCTCCCCCTCAATCAATGACTCTTTCAATAAAAGTTTTAAATAATCTGAAGTCATTGATTGGGTTTTGCAAATTTATGAAACCTTGATTCTGATTGATTTTCAAGCAACTCACTTTTCCACCATTTTGTTAAAACAAATATTTTTCTGAAGAATTTTAGAAGGAAAAATATTTTGAGTAGGAACAGCAGTCCTTCGACATACTTTCCTCATTTTGTTTTAGGATAAGTGCACGAAATTTAAGAAAATTATTTTAGCGCAACACTTTCCTTCCTTAAAGAGCGGGTTGCTATATGAAATAATAGCAAACCATAGTTTTATGCATGGGTTACAGTCTGAAGTAACTGCAAGACATTTTATTATTTTTATTTTTTTAAGACATGGTTTGAAACAATATTTACACCTCCTGCTCGAACTTCATCTAAAGTCCCGTGCCATTATTGAATGACATTTCTAAGACCGTAGATGTTATCGATATCAGAAGACATGTCATGAGAAAAACAATATTTTTGGAATTTTTCAAATTTTCTTATTTTTATGGATTTTTGAAGATTTTATATTTTTCTATTTTGTTTGATGGTTTTATATTTTTTATATTTTGCTTTTTGATAAATATTTACAAAGATTGAGAAATAGTTTAAGAAGATGATGATACGAGTACCGAGATAAGGAAAATCGTTCAAAGACTTTGTAGAAGATAGAAGTCATCATCTCTTAAACTTTCACCATCAAAGCATTCGAGGCTCTTGAATCGTCGCAAGAACTTGAGCCTTCTAAGAGTGAATCTTGGCGGCTTCCTCCCAAACCGACAATTTTCATAAAAGATCATTTCCCCAAGAAGAAGAAGTGAAGCAAACGTATTGCATGAAGCTTAACACCCTGAAGGAGACGAGAACACCGAAGTAACAAGATAACACGGATTATCTCTGGGTGCCTATCAAACCCGAAATAAATGATTAAGCCCGATCACATGATCCTGTTATGCGTCCCCGATGTATACATTACTTCTTCGAGTTTGAGCAGTTGTCTATTCGGGAGAACAATATATCAACATCTTCATTTCACTAAATGCATTCCAGTTATCTTAGATATGATCCATCAGCCCATATTATACACATGTACCCAATACGAGTAGATACGATGAACACCAAAGTAACGAGTGTTGAAACACGACATTTGCGGATATCAACTCCGAATAACCGATTAAGCTTGATCACGTGAACTGTTAATGTGTCCCCATGTACACAATCTCTCCCCATGATGGTTGCGATTTAATCGAAATCATCATAACATTGTGTACATAAACCATTAACCGGAAGAACTTAACCATTAATCATATCGAAGATGTCAATAAGCAATATCATCTCCGCGTACCAAATATTCTTCTCACATTTCTTCCAATCGACGCCGCAGAAGTAACACATACCAAAAGTCTCCAGAGACCACTTCCCCAAATAGTTGGAATAATACATCCTTCCCCCAAATAGTTGGAATAATATGTCCTTCCCCCAAATAGTTGGAATAATACACCAAAGGCTACGAGTTAAACATTGAGTTTCTCTACGGTTATGACCATTGTCTTTCCGGGATAACTTCAATCCAGTAGAAGTGTTAAGTTCATCATGTGTACTCGTTGTGCTTTTAGATATATGTCTCCTTCCCCCTTGCTGGTTTTGATACCTCAGAATCAGCAAAACATAATATACCTATAAACTCGAAATCTTGTGAGAAGAACTCAAATAGCCCAAATGAATCTTGTGAGAATAAACTGCAACGGAACACTCCCTGACTATCTTTACCAACCCATATGTGGAAAAATTGAAGTGACCAGTGATGAAGCAAACCCGATATACCAAACTTGAATCTGAAGTCAAACTCACCACATTTGTATCTTAAGCTTGCACTTAATGATGGAAGAACGGTGTTGAGAATTTATGCTTCAAGCAAATCTCTAAGTACTCACTACTCAAACAAAGTATGAGACATTAACACCTCTTGCGATTATCCACACCGTCATCTGCGTGTGACACTGAGTAAAACAACGTAACTCCTAATAGTGATAGTTAATGTGACAACTCGTAATTTCAGGTCATTTTACAAACTTTAAAAGTTTCACTATTTCATCATTTATCGTAAACTACGTTTACGAGTATCAAATTCGCGTAACCTTAATGGTTTAGCTGCGAATTCATGAACATATCATCAAGGACATTTCATATAGACTAGATTTAGTCTACATAACATTGATAACATCATCTCATATCGGTTCATGCATGGATTTGCATTTATTCATTAAACGTTTATTTTTCCTATTAAATAAACGCTATCGCGTAAACATTATTTTGAAACATTTATCCGACACTTCCAAAAATAATCTTAATATATTTTTATACTCATTTTAAGACTATAAAAATTATATCATTAGTTTACCCGATGTTTTCAATTTATATTGTATATAAATTATTATGTATAAATATTTACGACGGCTTTCGTAAATTCAACCTGATAAATATTTATTCACTTACATTTTGCAAGAAATGTATTTTTATAATTTTTATGATCTCAATATATTTTATCTTGACCCGTTAAAATTTATTTTTATCTAACGCTACCCTAAATATTCAAATGTGTACACAACTTACCACACATCTTCAATTAACTTACATATTATTACACTAGTACATATTTAAAAAAAATACATTAAAGTGATGACTAAACCCCCTTGTCGACACAAGGGGGAGTGAGTCATTTGGTTTTGATAAAAATCTTACAAGTATAATCTTATTATACTTCAAACACTTCACATACACATTATTAGATCAAAGGTGAAAACCAAATATCTTTCTCTTCTCTCTTGAAACCGGCCACACCAAGGACATAGGAGAAGATCATCTAAAATTTTCTAGACAAGATTTTTACACACTAGTATCACTCTTGATTAAGGTTGTGCAATAAAAACCTTGGGTGATTAGGAAAAATCCTTTGTTCTCATAACCTCATCAAGTTACTAGTAAGCATCCATATTCATGTTTATATTTCATATTCATTGTTATATTCATTTCATCATATTTGAGAAAACATGCAAGTCATATGATGTTTATACCACTTTTTCATTGATTTTAAGAGTTATATATATTTATGTTATCCTATAAATACTCCTTGTTATAAATCACTCTTGGTGATGTCTAGGAACCCATGACACCCTAAGAAGGTGTATGGTAGGATTTGAATAGCTTCGGAGTTGTTTTGAATGGGTTAGAATAGGTTTGGCGCGAGAAAAACTCATTTCGACAAGTTTTAAAAAGGGTCTGTCCATATTTTTAAAATCTGGAAAATTCAACAGTAAGTAAAAATTTTTGGCCTAGATATTTAGAAAATACACTTTAAAACGAAAACGTGGCCGCTTGAACGGGTTAAAACGGAGCTATAACGAATAAGTTATGAATTTTTCAAGTTAGGCGACGAAAACTATAATTTTCTGAAAATTCAGCATGTTATGTTTATTTGTACGAGTCAAAAATGAAACTTAGGCGTTATAAATTGTGTCGACTTATCAAAAATATATTACTATACTTTGATACAAAGCTAAGGACATATAAAACGTAGAAAACGGATTTGTAACGATTAAATTATACACGTTTACAAAAGTTGTCGTAACTTTAATATATAAGAAAAACTATTCAATTTCTAATAGACAAGTATTACGGCAAACAAAGTGACCATGTTGAAGGTTGTTTTTAACATTGATGTGGAACTTTTTATAAAGTGATGTCTTCTAGTAAAAGTAAGTTCGCCAAGCATATTTTCCAAAATGTCAAACCATTTGTCAAGCGGAGTTGTAATGAATAATATACGGTCACTTAAACATTGCCGAAAACCATTCTTAAACAATATTTTGGACAAAAGTACCATACTTTACCTATACTTTTCTCCGTGATCGAGACCTCTAGGATGAAAACTTAAATGCTAAAACTTTGAGATAATGATACAAGCTTCCCAAAACCGTTGAGTTTGTTTCCTAACACTCGAGTGCACCATTTTAATTTACTAGATTTTCGAGGCCATTTTAGTCACTTTCATGAAATTTCAACGACATTATTTTACTAATTAAAAGTTATAATTTCACAATAAATCATTAAATGATTATCGTAAGATATCATTTCCACGTAAATACTTGTAAAGTATTTTATAACACGACGAGATGTCATAAACATATATTTTGACGATAAATTCTATTTGCAAAAGCGTACAAGTGGTATAGATTTCGTATGAGTTTGCATGCACGACATTACATCATAACTTATCATAGAGCATATAATTCATAATAGGTCATGTTCAGAGGTTGCGCCTCGTTTCAGTATTGCCATTACATCATCATTATCATTACAACAGGTGAGTTTTCATAGCCCTGAATTATTCAAGTTTTTACTTTATTTCAAACCTACGGGGGATAATACATTGCACATCATTTTTATTACGATACCAAGTATATCAAATTCATTACATTGCTTAAGTTACCTCATGCCAATTGAATGTCCCCATTATATAACATGAACCGTTAATTTCATAGAAGCGAGGGTGAGTGAATAGATCTATCGAGGGTGACTCCTCCATCCGGGTTGGTGGATTCCACCTGGTTAAACGGATGCATTTCATTTAATATCATTATTTGAGTTGTTTGGCAAACACTCTGTTGGGGCGAACATCATGATCAGTCTAGTTTCGGTGTCATGGACTTATAGCAATTGTATCATTTTTTGTGACATCATTGTCATACAAACTTATACTTGTGGTAGTCGTATTATGCATATACATAAACTCTATGAACTCACTCAACCTTTGTGTTGACACTTTTAGCAATGTATTTTCAGGTAACTAAGGCTTTCACTTCATGGCATGCATGTGGACATATCATAGAGTCGCGGTGACGCACCGCGCCTCACATGGGATTTATATACTTTTAAAACATCGTTTGACTTGTATCAAACTTATTTTCCGCACATAGTAACTTTCATTTGGGACCTATCTTTGTAACTCTGAATGTTTTTATTTAATCAAGCGATGTATTTTCCAAACGACACTTTAGGTCGTTCAATATAACTGTGATTGTGATGCTATGACAGTCAATCCCCAGGAATTCCATTTCGCTCCAAAACAGGTAATTTGGGGGTGTGACAGTTAACCAGGTCTTCAACCATCTACCCCGACTGCTGGTAACTAGACAAACCAAGTCTTCAACTCAATTTCTTAAGCCCGAGCAAGTTATCAAATAAGAACACGTCTTTGTGAAAGTCAACTTCAATCTCAAATAAGTGATAATTGATTAACTCCGAATTAATCAACTTGTGTCAAATGCCCAACACGTGAATAAACATACGATCGGATGTACATTGACCCACTGCATGAACCGGAATAATTGATTCCTCAATATCAATGCATTCTTCCTAAAGGTATACATGTAGAGACTGATATGGAAGATTCACCAATAATGTCTTCGAGCGGATGAGGTAGTCATTTTCCTTAATGTTCATGTGGTTGATTTATAGAGTGCACAATAATCTGTGAAGATTTGGCAAAGGGATACCAAAGAGTGAATCATTATTCATGAGTGCAACTATAATGATAGTCATTATCAATGCCTTTTGAAGTAACTAGAGATAAGGTTTCTTGAGAATTCCGAGAAGTACTTCTTAGATGGTGAACCAGTTAAGTCAGTAGGAACTGGAGCATGAGCTTCAGAAACTAGATGATCAACATTCGTTGGAGGTTGGAAGTACTCATCAAACATATCTTGAAACAATGAATCCCTGTTATCCTTAGTAAGTGAAGCATTAGGCGTTGAAAGAGAGTCATATGACTATAATTCAAGCATCCATCAACATGTAGTATATGCACTCTTCTCCCCCTCAAAAATTGCATCCGAAGTTGCCATTTTTTATTTGAACAAGTGAATAAGAATATACACCAATGAACGTAGATCCACTTGAGGATTGAATGAGCATAGGAAAAACATGAAGCTTGTTGATGAAGAATGTTGATGAGAATGGTCATAAACATGAAGATTTATCTTCTTCTTGAAGATAAAGCGCACTAAAGAGTACACCTTTCTTTTCTTTTTGAGGAACGGGGCCTGAAGTGTTATCTGCAGACGCCATATTGATGAAGTACGAGGCCTGAACTGATGTGAACATACGTCATAGTCGATTGAATATCAAGGTTGAGTTACTTAAACCCGTGAGTTATGAGATATCAATCCATTAGTTATCCATACTTTTAGCCAATCCATGTAGTGAAGGATCGAAGTATCTGCAACTGAGTAAGGATTATCTGCACTAACATTACAAGCTTGATTGCATATATATTGGTTAGTGACATTAGTATCCAAAACCTTTGGGGTTTCACGGTCAACCTTGATTTTGCCATCAGTAAACAGCTTTCCGGTAGGTATCCACCTAAGTCCAGCATTCTTAAACACTCTACCAGACGGTATCCACTTATGGCAAGGTCTAGGATTGTTAGGCTTCTTATGCATAGTGGAAGACTTATCCTTATTCCTAGTTTCCAAAGATTTAGAAGTTGGTATCCATCTAGGAAAAGTTTTTGGTTTGTTTTGCTTCATATGCACCGTAGATGACTTAGTGAAAATCCCAGACTTAACATGTTGAACCTTTGCATGAGCATTAACTTTCTTTAGGGATTTTGAAAAATAATTATCATGATTTGCCCTAAAGATGCATTTCAGACAATTTGAGCAAACAACTTGTTTGGATTCAGGCAATGATCTAGAGTACTTAGAGTGATCTGATATGGGAATAGATTTATTCGAAACGAAACTACTCTTAGATCCAAGCCAATCCCTAGTCTTTATTTGAGTGTTCCTAGGTAATGGTTTAAAACTACTAGCAGTGCCTTGAAATCTCGTAGAATTCATCACCCTAGGTCTAGCACCTAAAATTCCGTCTTTTTGAATATGTACCTTTTTGTTAGCTTCTTCTAGATCATAGTTCTTGAACAAGTCATTCATATCATGTGAATTCTTAGGCAAATGAGGTGAAGTGACTGGTTTTGGCAAAACTTGTTTCACATCAACTTGGGAGGCAAACCGTGTTTTTGAAAATTTTGTTCTTTCAGATATAAATGCAGTAGGCTGCCTAACAACAAACCGGTCTCTAATGGAATGAGAAGCTGGCTTCCCCAAGGTTGATGGTTTTGTAAACTTAGTGTTCACACTTTTCCCTATAGTTTTTCTCAGCTCATTCTTTAAGGAAACTATCGCAAAACTCTTATCCTGAACTTGAGCTTTGAGTTCATCAATTTTTGCTATCAAAGATTTTGTTTGATCCATTGACTTAGTTCTAGCTTCTTTGACAGAGTCACTTAGTTCTATGTGATGCTTTCTCAAAGTCTCATTTTCCTTTAGTAAATTGGCCACACAAACCGCTAATTCATCATTTCTCATTTGAATATCATCAATAGCATTAACATCAGAATTACTTGTAACCAAATTACTTTTCACATGCATATCAGAAACATGTTTCTTCAAATTGTTGATAGTCGAGTTTTTGGCTTGAAGCTGAGCTTTTAAATCATTTATTTCAAAATATTCAAGAAATGCAGGAAATTCTGGATTTTTACATGGTTTTTTAGTTTGAAAACTTTCCTCCTTTCTTTGAATTGCAATTTCAAGTGAAATGCAATATTTTTCAAGTTTTGAGAATTTGTTTGAAAGTTCATCAAAAGCCTTTTTATCAACCATATCATATATTTTGAAATTATTAGTCTCAGCCTTAACCAAGAAACATTTATCAGAGTCATGTTCGACATTAAGATCAGTTTGTTTAGGTACATTAGCAGATGTATTATGTTGAACAGTTAAGGGTACCTCATTAGCATGTTTAGGTACATTAGCAGATAAAAAGGCTTTTGATATTTTGTATTATGTTTAGGTACATTAGCAGATGTTTAGGTACATTAGCAGATGTATTATGTTGAACAGTTAAGGGTACCTCATTACATGACACCTGTTCAATTTTCGGTCTGATATCTGCATCCACATCATGTGTAATAAGAGTCACTGGACCGCTGGCTGTGTCAAGCTTATCTATCTCTAAGTCTTTGTATTCAGTGTCAACTGATCCATCATCTGGTGCTTTACCCGACTCAACACTACAATCTTTTGATTGTGCCCGACATTCATTCCCTTTTCTGATGACTGCATCTACTTTATGTATGTTAGGAGTAACTGAACAGTTGGTTACATCATTATTTGTTGTCTCTGACATTCTGCATTCAGCAACACCCGATTCTTCAACTGATACATTACCCGACTCATCACAACTATCTCTCAACTGCACCAGACTCTCATCCACTTTTTCATCTTTCTGAGTAACTTCCTCAATATACTTCTCCACATTATCCATGAGATGGATAAGTGTCTCTATGAACACGCTAATTTCCATTCCATTGTGTCTCTTGAAAGACATTTCAGTCATGTCTTGATCATAATCAGATGTAAATTCCCCACTGATGAAAGACTGAAATTGGTTGTGGATCACTTGAAGTGCAGCACTGGAACTATCCTTTTGAACCTTCTCTTTGTCAAGTTGTAGCTCCAATTTCTCTAAGTTTAACAGCAAAGTTCCTGTTAATGTAGATAAGTCCTGACGAAAGAGGGCAATACATGTTCGTTCCGTAGTTATGGGTAGAAGTAACATGAGGTGAGAGTGAAGTTGTTGATAGGGTATAATGCAGGATTCCTTTTGCATGGCATTTTGTAGCATTAGCAGGTGCAATTCATTCTCATTGTAATCAGAACATGAAGATCTCACATCCTCGTTGATTAATTCA
This sequence comes from Chrysanthemum makinoi, assembly GCA_910596185.1. Taxonomy (NCBI): domain Eukaryota; kingdom Viridiplantae; phylum Streptophyta; class Magnoliopsida; order Asterales; family Asteraceae; genus Chrysanthemum; species Chrysanthemum makinoi. Next base: position 251,224,900 of record OU343223.1, read on the forward strand.
AACATCTTTAATCGTTCAGTGTAGCATTCATTATCATTGTTGCCCACAGCATCATACAATTTAAGTACTTCTCATATTACTGAATCAGGAGTGTAAGACATGATGTTGTTGTGTACACGGGATTTTACAAGTCTGTGATTTAAACCGAGAAATAGATTCTTTCGCGGGATTTTACAAAATCAAGAAGAAGCCGTGATACAGTGACCAATAGAACGTGTCAAGATAACTAATGGACCCACACAATGATAGAGGATTATGTGTTAGGAGTGATGATTGATTGAAGGACTAGCTGAAGTGTTATTTGGTTGTGAATTGGTTTTGTAAATGCACATTTTTACGGTGAAATTTAGGTCTAAAAACTTAAAAGTTCAATAACTTCCTTTCGGAGGGGATTTGGGCCTCAAAAAATTCGTTTCACAACTTCGTGGTGAAACTTCACAATATTCAGCCTGTTCCTGTCGTTTTGACAGATATTTCGCTGAAAACGGAGTTACGGATCAAAAGTTATGGCCGTTTGAAGTTTTGACGTAAAAAGTCAACTTTGGTCAAACCGCTTCTTAAGACAAATCGCTTGAATGACAAGTTGCTAGATTGACAAATCGCTAGAATGACAAGTCGCTAGAGTGACAAGTTGCTAGAAAGCCAAGTCGCTGGAGGGACAAATCGCTAGAGAGACAAGTCGCTAGAGTGATAAGTTGCTAGAAAGCCAAGTCGCTGGAGGGACAAATCGCTAGATAGACAAGTCGCTACGAAGACAAGTCGCTAGTGACAAATCGCTAGACAAAAGAGTACGTCCACTACCTTGTCCTTTTTGTCCTTTTTATCGCTTTGTCTCAAAAGACAAGTCGCTAAGTACACAAATCGCTTCACAAAACACAGACAAGTCGCTTTATCGTAGGGACAAATCGCTACGAAGAAAGTTAGTATGAGGCACAAGTCGCTAGCATGAAATATTCAAAAAATACCACTTTTCAATCCAAAAACAACCCAACCACGCTGATTCAAGCCTTCCAAATCAAAACCTAAGCACTTATAATGATTCTAAACACAAAAGTACAATCAAAATCCAAACTTTAACACTAGAGATGATCCAAATGATGCAAATAACTCTAAACTCTTACGTGACTTATAATGATTATAATCATATCGTCATCAACTGGCTCAGATACCAATTGTAAGATATTGGATTTCATAAACACATCAAATAACAATATATGGGTCGAATATGAGAAGGTTTTAGAGAGAGAAAGTGGAAGATGGGAGCCTTTCTAGAGAGAGAAAGTAAACAAAAAAAAGAAGGTTAGATTAAGTGAAAGGTCTAACCCTCTACCTTGGAAGGTAGAGGGTATTTATAGTTACATACTACACGTCCTCCTTCGGACTGTGGATCAGGCATACAGTGGGTAAAGACCCGTCCTTTATTCACGGTGTTGCACTAAGCTAAACTAAGCTAATGACTAACTAATAAACTAGTAAATAATGATATGTCTACGAGCTAACTTATGCTAGATTATATTTGGGGTGACCGACACTTCACTATGAAATTTCCAATTCCCAACAGGAACTTTTGAAAGCAAATAACTATGGTTTAAAGTGATTCTTAACATAGAGGATCTCAAAAGTTTGAAAGAATATTATTTTATGATTATATAAAAAGGTCCGAAAATAATTATGCAAATATTGATGTAGAAGGCCATGAAAATATTGGAATTGCACAAAGAAGAACGAGAGGATATGTGTCCAGGGTTTGGGGTATTTTTCCAAAATTTTGGTAGCATGTGGATGGCTGGTCGTTCCCTTTTTATACCCCTGTTATTTTGACGGGTCCTTCAATCTAATCCAGAAACAATCAAATAATGGTGTAACTTTTGTGCGCCTATTCTCTTCTGTCTCAGCTATTTTTAAAGAATAAAAAAGGTGAAATCAGAATCAAAAATTCTTTCTCCAATTTCATTCTTAATGCACACAAACGAGAGAATGGCCCTCCATTCTTTTTCTCTCCTTTCCATTCACGTCTACCAAATATCCTCTTAGGGTTTGTGGTTTTGCCTTTTACATTCAAATATATTTATCCCAGATAAACATATAAGCCCTTGACAGTTACCGTTTTACCTCTCTATTTTATATTCTTATTTGCTCTTCATTTACATTTTATTTCGTCACTCTTTTCTCATTAGCAACTTGCACGTTCCATTTAGAGTGCACCGGTGTGACCCATACGCATTTTTATGATCACCAATTGCGAAAGACGTTTTTCTCTGCACAAAAAACCAATCATTCGGCGCCACCTCAGCGTGTGAGATTCTTTTGTGGATGAATTTGAGTGGGTGTATCACTCCTCTTTTTTTAGCATTGTTAAAAGAGCAATTTTTTTAAATGAACCATTTCAATTAGAGGTGTTATTCGGGGTTGACTCGGTCGGGTTTGGGTCAACTCGGCTCGGGTCAAATCGGGTTAACACTTAAAAAACATACCCGAATTTGACCTTCTTTAGAACTCGTGTCAACTCGGGTCGGGTCAATTCGGGTTTGGGATTAACCCGAATATTTTATATTGTAAAAGTGTTGTTGAGCCGGGTTAGTCGGGTTCGGGTCGGGTCAAAGCTAAAAATATATACCCGAACCCGACCTTGTTTAGAACTCGGGTCAATTCGGGATGACCCGATTGACCCGAATATATATTTGAACCCGATTGACCCGAGCCGAATTGACTCGGGTCGGGTCAGCCCGAATGACACCCCTAATTTCAACTACTAGTTTACGAATATGGACCTCGCGTGTACTTTTTACCGAAATGAACTTTTCAGTCTGGGCGAGCCTTAGGTGGGCGCGCTTTTTGGGCGAGCCCTAAGCGATTTTTGGGCGAGCCTTAGGCGGGGGCAATTTCTGGGCGAGCCCTAGGTGGGCGATATCTTGGCGATCAGTGTATGTTAACAAAAATAAGATTGAAGGTGTTGAATCTTTTGGAATATAGTTATGGTGGTTGTGTGACAAATGTTTTTTTATTGAAGATGGTGGTGAAAATGAGATTGAAGGTGGGTAGGTGGGTGGGTAGGCAGACTTGAGATCTAGATATACAGGAAGGATAGAGGAAGGAGGGGGATGTGTTTGGATAAAGAGGAGGGAGGGTGATGTATTTGGGAAAGTGTGAAAGTGGAAAAACTGGTCAGTCAAATTAAGGGTGGTTCATTTTCGTAATATTGTAAAATTTTGTTTATTTTAGTATATCGACTATGGAATTGGTCCATTTTGGTATTTTCTTATAATATTTTTTAATCAATCTTTTTACACATACAACAACATTATATATTTGTTTTTAGTTATTTTTTTTCTCTGCATTTAAACTATCAGTCCTGACACTTGTCAAGTGAGTAAAAAGATAAGTAGTAATAATTCGTAAAAAAAATACTCCCTCCGTCCTAAATTTATTGTTCCCTTTTGACTTTTTTAGTCTTCCATCTTCAACTTTGACCTTAAATAATTTTGTTTATGTTATTCAATATTTGATTCAAAATATATGAATAGATTGGGTTTTAAATGTATTTTAATTGGGTATAATTTTTATTAAGTATTATATAACACAATCAAAAATACTTAGGGCGAAAGTTGAGAAACAAAGACTTAAAAAGTCAAACGTGGACAATAATTTTAGAACGGATGGAGTAGCATTTTACTTTTTTTTGTCTCTTCTTACACTTGTTTTCAAGTTTTTTGAATACGTAAAACTAAAGCAAAAAATATATTTAACTCAATTGAGAGTAAATATTCAATTTTAAAATCAATTAAATCATCTTTGTTTTCAATTATTGTTTTCTCTTTTTTCTAAATGATATTTGAGAGCAAAACAATTTTTGTTTTACTTCATTTTTTTAATTGCTTAAATAATACTCGAGAATATAATATTATAGTGGCTATAGTCTGGCAATTTTGTGTCTGTCTATAACAGCGTCATACTGCACGGCCTCGTGCGTTATAATACGCGTTATAGGCACCATGCCAAGATAATAACGAGCATTTTCAGTTTTTCTTTGCTTTATTTTCTTTTGAAGGTAAAATATATATAAAGTGTGTTATGATATAGTAGCAATTCATAGTGGGCTAAAGTGTAAGTAGTTTATGCATAGGGATTTAATTATATTTAGTTAAACATAGTTAGGCAAGCAAGGATACTATGTACTTCTAGTTTTCAGAGAGATTGTACCCTCTCATCTTTATAAATAAAGGTGAGGGGAGATGCTAGTTTATTCATTCTTCTTGTGTCTCGATGTAAGTATTTATTTGTTACTAATAAAGGGGGTTCGTGGGTATAATTGGTGTGTGTTTCTTTCCTTTGTTGAATTTCTTATGATCTTGAGGGTATCGAATTTTCTTGTGAGTTCTTTGATCAATTCCGCGCTAAGATCTCAAGTTTGTTATAAGTTTTATCCAATAATTGGTATCATAGCCTTGTTCGAAAAGAAAGAATCACACATCGTGGAGAGAGCCGAAACGAGAAAAACGATTGAACCGGGTTTGGTTCGTCGGTTACTGTACAGCCGTGGGAGAAATGACGATGTGGGTTCGTTAATCGTTGGATTTATACAAAATTCGAATTGTAGGTTAAAGATACATAGATCTAGAATCGAACTGGAGGGATCTTGCATTAGATGTTCTGACAATGAGTTATAAGTTGTCAAAGTTGCTGATTTGGTTGTTGCGTTCTTTGTCGGTTTTGGCTATTATCTGGCTATCGTTGTGTAGATTACAAGGTCCAAGGTTTCTAGGTTTACAAATCAAGATAACTTGCACAACAAGATTCTTGAAGTTGGTTTGCAAGGAGGTGGATCGATTCTCCTAGGGTTATAGGAAATCATTTTCTTATGTCACAAAGTTCTTGAAGTTTCGGTTTTGAGTTTCAAAAGTGACAAGGTGTTGCAAAGGTTTCAACTTCAAGGTTTTGGATTCCAGAAGGTTACTTGGTGTGGAAGTTTGATAGATTTAAGCAAGGGTGTCATCAGAGGGTTTTCCTTGATAGATTTTGTTCAAGGTTTTTTTTATTAAGGTTCTTAAATCATCAAGGGTTTGTCAAACTAGCTTGTTACTTGGTATAGGGTATTGGTAGTCAACTGCATGGCCTATAAAATATACACATCGAAAAATAAATACATAAGGCCATGCAGAACAATCCCTTGATCAAACGATCTCTTAATCAATGATTTAACTTAATATAAAACATATAAAGGATGTTTAAGGTTACTTACTTGATTTTGCAGTAATGTAAGCTCCTAGACCTTCTTGGTATGCACGAAATCACCTTCTTAATCTTCTTGGTGCTTGATTTGTCAAGTTAGGGTTTCTTAGGGGGAATCACCACTTGAGCTGCATCAGGTATTCACGGGTATCGGACAGGGAGAACTAGGTCTATGAACATATGCAAGATGGAGAGTACAAAAGTGTATTAAAGTCGACTATGGATAGTCGAAGTTAGGAATTGACTAAAGTCACTTTATGGGTTGAACCCCTTGAAGATCGACCAAATTATGGAGAGAAGAGGGAAGGGAATCCGGTTAGGGTTTTGGGGCAAATTTGATTTCAAGTTTAAATTGTCTTTGTATTTATAGTAAAACAAAGACAATCCTAATTGCACAAAAAGTCCTTAGACAAAAACGCGGAAAACAGAAGAAAACGTGCAAAAACAAACAAAAATGTGTAAAAACCGACGAAAACATGTAAAAGGGGATCAAAACTTATAAAACGAACGAAAACGTGTAAAGAAGGACGAAAACGGACAAAAACGTGCAAAAGGACTAACGGCCGTTAGTATAAAGGACTAGTGATGCAAGTAAGGGATCATTTAAAGAGGACAAATGTGTGATCATGTTAAAGAAGATAAGGGTAATATAGTCATTTCGGGGTCATATTGGTGAAGTTGGACAAAATTTGAAAGCACGTTGTTGAAGTCACTGAATAATATAGTAAGTGTTTCAAGTCGGTATAAATTTGAAAGTACATGGCTATTTTGTAGCTTTTATCCCTACATAAATGGGTAAAAAATAGTGTAAGAGTGTGCAAGAGTTGTGTTGTATGTGAGTAAAGTGTAATATTAGCCTTTAGGAAAAAAAGTCATAGTTTTAACAATATAACACAAAAGTGAGTCAAGTTGAAAATAAGTGTCATCTCAGTGTCATTTTGGGTCACCAAAATGCAAATTTCCCTTATATTTATAGTGTATTTAATAAATCATTTAATTTCATGTGGTGAGTGGATCATCTATGTATGGATCACAAAACACAATCAATATCCGATCCACTAAACATCCATATCTATATTCATATCTGTTATTCATACATTTACTCCATTAATATTCGCTAATAATGGATTGGATAGGGTGAATATCCATTGGATCGGATGTCCATTGTCATCCCTAATAAATGACATGAGGATGCTTCTTTGAAGTAGTTATTTTTGGTAAAACTATGAGTACTTATTTTACAAGCATATTTTTTAACGGCTAGTTAATAGTTAATGGTTTGAGTCGTGCAGAACGGACAATATTCCTTCCTCGAACCTTCGCCTTTTTTGGAATAAACCGCACTCATTTTGAGTTATTTAGCATTCTTACAAAATAAGCATTCTTACTATCTTTTGAGTTATCTGGCATTTAAGCCGGTTGTTAAGCAGGTTGTAAGTAATTATTTTTAACTAGAAGCATAGGGTTTTGAAACTTTTTGGTATTATATATGTAGGGGTGAGCATATGGACCGAGAACCGAACTGGAACCGAAAATCGAACCGGAACCGACCCAACCCGAACCGCATTTTAGAACCGCGGTCCGGTTTTCGGTTCCTATATATTGCAAGTTTCGGTTCTCGGTTCGATTCGGTCCGGAACCAAAGAACCGCAGAATTTCAAAATTCATTTATTTAAGTTTTTTATGGGAATTTCAAAATTCATTTATTTAAGTTTTTGATAATACATCAATGTACGTATTTATTTAGTTTTAGTCATTATTATGGGTTTAATTGTCTTGTTGAGCCCAATCCACAATTACAAAACAACAAATTGAGCATTGCAGCAAATTCCAAATATTTTAAATTTTGGCTGTGTCAAATGTGACATGGTATCAACAAACCCAAACATTAAAATTTAGACTGAATCTAGTAAACTGAAGCGGCATCATACATCGAACAAATGCAGTCAAGACTCATACATCGCAATCTTGACATAAAAACTTCCCCATAAATAATTATTACAAGCGGATTTTGATTAAAAATTTCAAATTCACTCTTAGCTAAATCAAGCAATACGAAAAAATATTCTAGCTTTCAAAAAGTAACACAAGTACTTCCCATGTTCAACATTAACATATTACTTGCTGTTAAAATTTTGACTATTAAGTGATACTTCATACTCCTTGAGTTTCATGTTTAGTTATTTTTATAGGCACATCAAAGATGGAATTTTATTTTATGTAATGAAAGCCACGACATGTATTTGAGTTTTGCCGACTAAATAATCAGTTGCACATGTGGTTCATAGAACATCATTGACAAAACTAAGGCTATAACTCACAAGTACTTCAATGCAATGGAAACTTTTAAACGGAGAGTAACAATATTCAAATATATAGGATTTTTATGGGACGTTTAGCCTTTTTAAGTTCAAGATTACATATTTAATTTTTTTTTCCGGTTCTAATCGGGTAGAACCGAAATATCCGAACCGGACCCGAGAACCGAACCGGAACCGGAACCGTGGTCCGGTTCTCGGTTCCTAAATTATGAGTATTTCGGTTTTCGGTTCTTGCGGTTCCGGAACCGCGCTCACTTATATGTATCCAAAATTTTATTAGTCTGATATTTGAACTTGTTATTTTGTACTAAATACCTTACGACTCTTTGTAAGATACATGATTTTTGCAATCTTATATTAAACTGTACTTTAAAACTCAGTTATTAGTTTATCAATCTCCTTAGTTTATCATGAATTTCAAAATTAGTTTACCCTTAACTTTTAGTAATATTGTTAAAAATATATATACATATATGGACATAGTTAAATGTTGGACGGGACTTATGTGAGGGCCTAGAGGAGCTGCACAAGTGCACATGGTTGAGAAACATGCAGCAGCAAGTGTCCCTTACCTATACAATAAATCCAAAAAGGAAATTCACTGTAAGCTGATTAAAAAGTTTATGCATAAAATTTAATAAATGATGGAGGAAGTTCCAAAGGGAGCATTTGCATATTCTATGTCAAGCTACTACAAGCTTTTATGCCAATAACATTTTGTATACAGATGCTAATCAAATTCACTTGCACGCGCGTGCCCTTGTTTTAACAAGCAAATTTCGGTTCCACTTTGGAGTAGATGTTGGCTGGCTTGGTTAGGCCATGATGAGAAGCAGAAGCATCAAAGAGGGTGATTGGGTAAAGTCTGGTTTCGCATGCTTACATACTGCCGTAGTTAAGTTTTAACTATCCTGTAACTAGTATCAGGTTTAGGCTTCTAATAGCAGTGGCCACTCATCACCTCATATATAATTTGTATGTCCGTATCACTGCGAGTTTTCAAACTTCTAGAAGTAAACAACACTATTAACTTTCGAAGTCCTCCAATTAATAATACCTTAATGTTTGAGACGCAACAAAATAATCAAATTTTGGAAAGACCTGAAACTTTCATCATGTTGCAAAAACACAATGTTACTCATCCATTTGAACCTAAGCTGGCCAAGCATAATAAACAGTTGGCTGAAGAGAGGCAATCGCTTTAGTACTCGTAACAAAAAGGATATCTACCATTCGACACCCCCTTCATAAATTAAAGAAACACAAAACAAATACAATAGGGTTACTATGATTCTAACTCCTTGCTGTAGTTTATCTCGAATGGTACAGTGTAATTAACTTGGAAAATGATTGATAGGCCTAATAAATGGACCTAAAGAGGGACCTAATGCTTAAATGATTTGTACAATGCGCTCAATTAACTTAGCAAGCAGACATATGGGCTATACATACAATGGTTGGTCATTTCTAGCACTGCTTTCCTCATTTTTAGGGATTCCTGAAGGTCCTTAAAAGTTTTGGGATATCATAAGCGAGCATGTCATCAACACCTTGTATCATTTTTGGCTTCAATCTTTCAAATTTATCTATGTTGTAACCATTCAAAGACTGATTAAAGGCATCAACGTTGGGAAAATCTCCCGCAGGTAAATGATGGTTCCTTAGTCTGGAGTATCAAACTCCATAACCAAACATCACCAAAAAGTAATGTACAATATAATTAAAAAAAATTTGCACGAGGTAGTGCAAAAATAGAACCTTTTCAAACAATGTATCAAGATTATCAATGAGCCTCTGTTGAGGCTTAGCCTTGCCAATCCAGCTAGGCATCTCCTTTTTAAGTTGGTTCATAATGTAAGCATGAATCTTAGCAGCTCGAGCACGTTTCACAAACTCGTTGATCTGCTCCAAAGATGGAGATGTTGTTTAATAGAAGATATAACGTACTCTATCCAAATTTGTGAAGAGATCTCAGATGAAAGAAACTCACTCTATGGTCACAAGACTTCTTAGGTATGTCTTTCAAGTCACTTAATAGGTCATCTTGTTCTTTCTAAAACAACTCCGTCCCCAATGGACCATCATCTATCGCATTTATAGGTTTGTCATTGAATGAACCAGCAACATAAAACAAAACCACTTTAAGATTATTATAATAGCAAATAAGAACGACACACAAACACAAAGAGAGTATACCTGATGTAAACACGCATAACCTCTGTAGTGTTTAGGACTTTACTAAGGGACCACATTAATGCTCCATACACCCTCATCAGCTAGCAAAAAATCAATACGGATTAGTCAAATTAATGACCAAAGTCTGAGTTGAATAAACAGTGGTCTTATGCAAAGTTTCTTACTTGTTGTGTATCAACTTGATCAATCAGCCTTATTCAAGACCGCACGAATCTTGTCAGCATGTCCTCGTAGGGATGATATGACACGTTTAAACTCATCGCTAATATCAAGTTTATGAGGATCAAAGAGAAATAAGATGTGTTGGACTTTAATGTTATTGAAGAAAAAGATTAGGGTAGTTTAATGTAATTTTTATGTTAAGTATTCTGTAAGTTTTGTATAAACCGACCCATTGTAATGGGCTGAGTTTTTTTAGATAGGTTACAACGTTTAGGTTGTTAGGATAACGGTTAGAATTAGTGTGTCGTTTACTTTTGATGAACCGGTGTTCCTCTTCATCATGGTACCGATTCATGTAGTATAAATAGGATTAGATTTCTGTAAACATTCATTCCAATATATATCAATACAACATCAATTCAATATACGCTTTACAAGTTTCTGTCCTACTTTTCTACATACACGTTTTTCTATCCCAAACTTCTGTAAACACTCCTGTGTTTCATCAGACCTGATTCAAGAACCTGTACAATAGAAGGAAGAAAGCAACAATTGGTATCAAGAGCAAGAACGTTTCTGGGAATCAATCAAAAGCAAGATAGAAGAAAAACGACTTCTATTTGGAAATCTATTTACCAAACAAAAGGAATGATATTGATCAGAAATCAAAAGCAAGAACAACACAGAAATTGATCAGAAGGAAGGATTTTGGAATCACGAATCAGAAGGAAGGAACGCACATCTCTTGTCTTCCTTAATCAACCGGTTTTTCATTTAATTCTTTCAACTTTTTTTACTTTTCTAAATACTCCATATAAATTAGGAAAAGTTTTGCTAAGATAGAAATTCCCATTAGCGAAAAAACCCCGGATTGATTAGAATAGCAAAGACCGTTTTCCTTTTAGATTCATAGCAAGACAAGCGAATTCTTCAAAAATTCGTTTCACAAAATAGCAAGCCAAACCGAATCCTAGTGATTCATAGCAAGTTATACCGAACCCTTTGTGGTTCATAGCAAGTTAAACCGAATCCTTAGGTTCATAGCAAGCTCCGAGCCTTAAGATTCAAATAGCAAGATTAGAGCCTTTTTTTAGGTTCAAATAGCAAGAAAACCTGGTTAATAAATTGGCTAGTAACAAGTAAGGGATTTGATCTTTTGATCAAACACAAGAGCAAGAAAACCAGAAACCATCTCGGTTCTGATTATAAGCAAGCATGGTAGAAGGAGACACGAATGTTAACACATCGAACAATTCATCAGTTCGAGAACTAGGAAATGTTTCACTACAATGTCCAAAATTGACCGAAACAAACTACACGACATGGGCGTTGATGATAGAGACAATATTGAAGGCATATGACATATGGGAAATGATAGTTGCGAAAGACGGAATAGCAACAAATGAGAAGAAAGAAAACACATAAAAGGCAATAATCTTCCAATCACTGCCAGAAGATGTTTTAATGCAAGTTGCACGATACTCGACTGCAAAGGAAGTATGGGACTCAATCAAAGTCAAGCATTTGGGTGCTGATCTTGTTCAAAGGGCACGACTACAAACATTGAGAAGTGAACTAGAGACGCTAAGGATAAAACCAAACGAAAAAGTAAGTGACTATGGAGGAAAGTTAAGTAGTATAATGGCCAAGTTTAGAGGACTTGGTGAAACTTTGGAAGATAAGACGCTAGTAAGGAAACTACTTAACTCTGTTCTAAAGAAGTTTTTACCGATCGTGGCAACTATAGAACAATATCAATACGTAGATGAAATGTCGTTTGAAGAAGCCATTGGAAGGTTAACAGCCTATGAAGAACGAATTAAGAGTCAAGACATACTAGAGGCAAATGATCAAGACAAGCTTCTCATGGCAAGTTCAAACAACAAAACTTATGGTAAATGGCGAGGTAAAGATTTCAACAAAGAAGGCAAGGAAAGCATGAAATGGAAGAATAATTCGAATACGAGTCAAGGAACTAAAGACAAAAGAATGCTCAGATGTTATGAATGTGGCAAGCATGGACACTTTGCGAAAGAATGCACGAAATGGAAATACAACAAGCAAGAAGAGTCGCATCTCATCTATGACCCTGACACCAAACCAACATTGCTGTAAAGACAAGTAAAGAAGACGCAATTGCAGTCTATAACATTAGGGGGTGAATGTTGGACTTTAATGTTATAGAAGAAAAAGATTAAGGTAGTTTAATGTAATTTTTATGTTAAGTATTCTGTAAGTTTTGTATAAACCGACCCATTGTAATGGGCTGAGTTTTTTTAGATAGGTTACAACGTTTAGGTTGTTAGGATAACGGTTAGAATTAGTGTGTCGTTTACTTTTGATGAACCGGTATTCCCCTTCATCATGGTACCGATTCATGTAGTATAAATAGGATTAGATTTCTGTAAACATTCATTCCAATATATATCAATACAACATCAATTCAATATACGCTTTACAAGTTTCTGTCCTACTTTTCTACATACACGTTTTTCTATCCCAAACTTCTGTAAACACTCCTGTGTTTCATCAGACCTGATTCAAGAACCTGTACAATAGAAGGAAGAAAGCAACAAGATGAGATCACACTTTGCAGCAAACCAAGATGTTACACCAGTAAAGTCGTAGCTTCTTTGTGTTCTTTGCTTTTCTCCTGATGTAATATGCTCCAACAACTATAAGTCAAACAAGATTAGTTTTGAAGAAATTAATTTTTTTTAATAAACTCACATAATCTTAGTATACTTTAATAAATATAAGTCACGGGAAGAGCCATTTGAGAACACCGTAATTTTGACAAAAATGCACTCAAAGGTAGTTAGACCATTAAATGGCATGTCTGCTAGAACATCAACCGTATGTCCGTATTCCCAGGTATACTTATCTCATCAGGTCCATCATATACACGGATCAGTTTCTTAGACAGACGCACAGATAACATATCTTAAAGGTTTACAGAATCTAGGACATACCGTGACCGCAACAAATCTATCTGTAGTAGGCTCAGGTCCAATATGAGCTTTATATGGAAATAAATATATTATAAGAAAGATATGGGTGACATTCTTTTGGATGTGCCAACAGATCCTCTAAAGGGGTAAGATTGTTTAGGCCGTTTGGTATCAGTTTGTTTATGATAGAGAGCCATTTGTGCAGTGTATTTGTGTGAGATAAAGTGCAGAAATCTGTGTAGAATTTAGTGCAAAGTAAATGGAATAAAGGAGGGAAAAGTAACAAGAAAATAACTGTATTGATATATCATAACTGTTAATTACAATCCTATATTTAATTAGTACATGAAAAGGCATGACAGAAAAGGATGTGTTCGTTCATTTGAACCAACCGTTATATCCTTTAACAAATAACAGTCATAACGGTCAAATAACTGTCATAACTGCCTTATAAGTAACTGCCTAAACGACCAAATATAACACCTATCTAATGTTTATGTGGCTTGCAGCCTTAACTAAGGATCTGTGCAGTCATGTGATCATACATAGGATCATGACTCCCTGAGTAAATAATTACAAATTAACAATTGAAATGTCTAATGTAGCATGAACTATAAAGTAAATAGGCATTTGATCTTATGAGAAATCCAACATTCCTCCCTAAGATCAAATGATCATAATTCATGCATGTTCTTTGTCTTCTCTTTTGGTGCATTCAAATGATGATGGTAAAGTCATCATTTGAGAAACTATCATAGTCCCCTTCTATCCTTGAGCTTGTTGTCCCTTCTCCATCTTGAGTATTCAACTTGTTTAATTCATCATTGCAATTGAGATTCTCTAGCATCACACCAAAGTGCTCAATCTTTTTTCCTTATTGTGTGTTTATGGGCTCTTTCATTGGAATCCCTCCATAGAATTTCTTCATGCTTCCTGAAAAAAGTCCTTCTGTTTCAGTGTGTGAGGCCCTAGCAGTATTGTAATAACACTTAAAGACATCTAAATAAAGATTATAGCATTCTTTTATCTCTTGACCATTTTCTTTTTGTAGGCCAAAAATTTCTGCAATGTAACCAAACTCTTGTGAAAAAATCACACTTAGGTACCCCCCCCTAGTATGTCAACAAGTTTATAGAGATCCATTAGATGGATCTCTATCCCATGAATTTTGGGTTGAATGGGTCCTGGTAGGTCCCTTTTAAGATAGACAGTGTAAAACCAAATAAGGACTTTATTAAACATTTTTCTAAAACTGTCCCATTCTTAACTTATGATGTTATCATTTTGTAATAAATCAAGAAATGTGACATAGTCATTAAAGGAAGCAATTTGAGTAGGGTAGTGTACACCTTTTACACAGATGAAATCATCTTACTTTGGTATGGTGTCGGTCAAATTTCTTTCTTCCTTTTGCATAGAACTTTCATCAAGGACTCTGTAGAAGTCCTCCATGTACTTATTCTGCCTTTTCTTCATTTTGTCTTGATCAAAACAGCAGTCTGATGGGTTCTTGAACATAGGAATAGGTTGACACCTATTTCCTTTGAAAGTGAGTTCCAAACCCTGTGCTTCTAATTGCTTTGCAGAGAGGATGTTGAAGGATACATCTGGTGTGAAGTGTACACCAGGAATGATCAGGATTTCTGATCCAATCCTTATCTGCACCTTTCCAATTCCATGAACAAACATCAGTTTGTGTTGGTCTTGTATTTTCTCCACTGTGAACTTCTCCTTTAGCCTTGCAAACAGATTCAAGTTAGAGCAAACATGTCTATTAATTTGGTTGCTAATATACCATATTTTATCCCAACCCTCCTCATCTGTTCCTTCCACTATAAAATCAGTGGACAGAGACTGAAATCAGGATAGTTAATTTGAATCTTTGAAGTCTCTGTGTCCTCCTTTGTGTCTGCAGTCTCCTTCTTCTTTCCTTTACTTGGACAATTGGCAGCAATGTGTCCTCTAATCCCACACCCATAGCAGACATACCTTTTGTGTCTTTCTAAATTGCTTTGAGGTTTTGGAAGTGACTGGTTGTAAGTTTCAGTGTCCTATAGTTTCTTCTTTAACATGGCTTTACAATCCTGTGAAATCTGCCTCATGCATCTTCCAAGCTTAGTGTTGCTTTCTCTCTGAATTTGCCTTTGGATAAACTCCCTTTGGAATCTGTTGTGCATAAATATCTCAGGTTTTAGGCTCTGATGCCACATTTTGGATGTGCCAATAGATCCCCTAAAGGGGTAAGATTGTTTAGGCCATTTGGTATCAGATTGTTTATCATAGAGAGCCATTTGTGCAATGTATTTGTGTGAGATAAAGTGCATAAATCTGTGTAGAATTTAGTGTAGAGTAAATGGAATAAAGGAGGGAAAAGTAACAAGAAAATAACTGTATTGATATATCATAACTGTTAATTACAAGCCTATATATAGTATATTAAAAGGCATGACAGAAAAGGATGTGTTGGTTCATTTGAACTAACAGTTATATCCTTTAACAAATAACTGTCATAACAGTCAAATAACTGTCATAACTGCCTTATAACTAACTGTCTAAAATGACCAAATATAAGGCCTATCTAATGTTTATGTGACTTGAAGCCTTAACTAAATATCTGTGTATTCATGTGATCATACATAGGATCATGACTGGCTAAGTAGATAAGTACAAATTAACAATTGAAATGTATGATGTAGTATGAACTATAAAGTAAATAGGCATTTGATATTATGAGAAATCCAACATAGTCCTTAAGGACATCTGAGTATACACAAATAATTCAGATGAATACTAAAATTGAAGGTAAACAATTTAATCAACATATATTAATCATACATTCTTTTCATGTTTTCCATAAGATGAAATCTCAATATGAGAACTACCTAATACAGTGCAATAACTAAACATAAAACATAACTGCTTTGCTTTTCTCAGAGAATGTCATTATTATTAACATGATGAGATTATATATAATTACCATCATAATCAATATACGTCGACTTATGATGACGCCTTTTCTTCTGCGGGTAATTATAAACATTTTAGTTAGTACTATCAAGAAAAATATGTGTAAGGTGTAGGGTTGTGATAGCCCGTATTATCAGCTAAAATAAAAGAGGCAGGCTTACAGCTAATAACGCATCCAGACCTTCCATCGTTGGTGGTTTCAGGTCTTCAACATTATTCCACCTTAAAAGATTTTGCACCCAAAAAAGACCATGTGTAATAAGAATATTAACAAATAGAATAGCTGAAAAAATGCAGTGATTGCACAACTTACTGTCTGTGTTTATAAGGTCACTGCTCAATGTGTGTCCTGATGTGCCAATGAAATTAGCTGAGGTTGGCAATATAATATGAATGAGATTCTAAATTTGATTAATGCAGCACAAGAAAATGGTATGTATAAATAATACCTGCATTGCAGTAACAAACTCTTTGAAAGAAAGAAAGCTTAGTCGTTTAAAATCCGTAATGGCCCACCTTCTAAAGTTAAATTATGTTGAAGTTAGACCAAGTGAAAATATTAGAACAGGGTAGCAAAAGTTCAATTATGACAGAAGTATATGCCAAAACGAAAAGAGTACATCACTTATTCCACATTATCCTAATTTCAGAGAAAACATAACTTTAAGCTCGAGAGTTGAGCCAACAACATAAATTTTTAAAGGATGCTAGCTAACACTTGACGAAATCACAAAAACTAATGCTAATTTTCACAACGTCTTGAGAAAACTTCTTGTACACAAATCCCATAAATGAATCTTATATTTTCTTACAGTGCCCATCACCCATCTACGGTTCATAGAAGGTTGTCGGATTAGTTGGTCTCCTCTTATGTCCAAACACTCAAAGACTGCGCCTGGGGAAAATTTGTGCATGTATTGTGTTCCAGTTTTGAAAAGTTTATTCACTTATTTCGAGGTTACATATAAAAAAAGTTGAATATTTGCCCATCTAAGTATATCCACCTCATCGAGTCAGCTCAAGGCCCAGTTGATTTGGTTGACACACAAGCAAGATAAAGTGTCAATTAGAACCCCAAATATATTAAATGCTATTGAAATCAAAGCCTAATATACACGCCTTTAAGTTACTACGATCTAACACACTAAAGAGAACATAAACATCCAGAGGACATATCAGCAAAAATGGTTGTCCCACAGTGGGTAAAGAGCTACAGGTTAATCCATACTTTATCATATATGCCACATTTGGTCCGTTTTGAGATTTATCATAGATATCACCACGGCATGCAAGGACAATAATCAAATTTTAAGTAAGATGTTTCATAAACGACAGTCACATTTGATCAATTTTGAGGTTGATCATCGATATCACCACAACGTGCAAGGACAATAGTCATATTTTAAGTATTATCTTTTTAAAACGATAGTCACATTTGATCAGATTTGAGGTTTATGATAGTTCATAGGTTTACCAATTCTCAGTTCAAATATCAGAACGTTCTCTGGCTTAATAATAAACCGCCACATGCAGGTGAGGTCCAAATTTTACTATGTGTATGCTACCACAAACGATTGAAAGCAGCTTCTGAAGTACAAATATTCAAATCCCATTTGCAGCAGCAAGAACAACATGCAAGAATAATAACAATGATGTATAATATATAAAAATATCACAAATTGACATTTTTATTAGAGTTTATGGCATGTATGTAGAACGAAATAGAGAAACCTGTTTGAGTTCTTGCCGAGATAAATCAGACATAGCGAAAAACTTTGTAGCATCATCCCCCTAATACGTCCATCATAGTCTTTTTTTATATTTACTGTTTAATCCCGTATTTGGTTTTATATTACTCGGCTCCGTAACTAGTACGTTTTCACCTTTTCTGAGTGTTTATCAATTTGCATGTAATGAGGGTTACTTTTAACTTGTATACACGTACCCCAAACACAATTTATTTAACCAGTTTATCTAAAAGGTTTAGAGGGTTATAATGAGCTACATAAGTTAACCAAGCTAAACAGTTTGACGTGGAGCCGTTAAACAGTTCAACACTAACCCAAACATGACACATATACCAAAGGGTTTAGGCTATAAAATAACAACGAACTTTTTCCAAAGTCTTGTTTTGATACATAAACTACAAAATTTCCCAGTAATTGTTACAAACTTTTAAGAATTGTTACAATATGCACATTTTTCTAACTTGTCATTCCACGAAATCTGACACGTTTCACTATTTCTAACGTGACAACTAACCAAAATGTGAGAATTTTTTTTGAAAGTTTATAACATTTAGTTGGACATTTTGTAGTTCACGTACCAAAACAGGACTTTGTAAAAAGTTCATTGCTATTTTACGCCCTAAACCATTGACTAAATGGGTTATGTGGGTCGACCTAAAACGTGTTTACAGACCTAACCAATGTAGCCTTTTAATGTCTTGTAATGTTAATAGACAATGTTTATTTATGTTTTAATTTTGAATGGGTCAAAAGGGGTTTAGTAATGGGTTGGGTCATGTTGATCCAAACAGCCCCTTATTTAGTTTGGTAGGTTTTATGGTTATGGCAGTTAAGTAGCGGTTAAGAAACGGCTACAAGTGAATCGACATGATGGTTGACTTCTTTGTTTGTGTCGATTCATAAACTATAAATACGTAGATCGAGTCCTTGTGTAATACAACAATTTCCAACGTTTTATATCATATTGTGTTTACATATTTCCTGTATTCTACTCGCTACATAATAGTTTTTGTCTCTCAATTTCATTCGATATATCATGGTGAATTATAAGCAAATCATGCAAAGGAATTGGCTCGAATATCGACCTGTGAAACGAAGCCAACATTGGCATCAGAGCCCAAGTTCTGAAGCCTGGAACGAGTCAATTTCAAAGCATGGTCAAGTTACGTTAAATAAGAAGTTTTTGCAACGGGAAAACTCTCCGAACGTGCCAAGATGGGGCAAACAAAAGATGTACTTATCCCCTGAGGGAAAGAGGTTAATAAAGGATAAAATATAGGAAGTTGTGTCCTACAACTCCTCCAAAACCTAACCGCCCTGCAAGAAAATAGGAGGCGTTAGTTTATCCAGAAAAGAAAAAAGAGCACGGTGTTTTATTTGCAAAACTAGGGGTCACGTATACTGGAAGTGTACAAACAAAAAAATCAAAGAGATCAATCAGGAACCAATCAAGATGAAGCCTACTACATCAAGTGTTAGGTCACCATGTTTGTAACACAAGCATCAATAGAAGAAATATAGATAAGAGATGATCAGTTGAACAAATGCAAACACACACGAATAGATAATTTGGAAAGGTTACGCGTAAAGAGTGAAAGTAAATGAACAACCAAACCTCAAGTGAGGTTACATGGGTATTTATAGGAGGGAACTAGGGCAACACACCAAGTTCCCATCCTTTACTTATTGGGCTTTGGATAGGCTCATGGGCTTTCTACATGAGCCTAACCTTGATTACTAACATAAAAGCCATAATTAAGCTAACTATTACATATTAATGACTAACAATTGAAATCTAGTTTAGGAGTGATTCCAACAATCTCCCCCTAAGTGTTAGTGATTGATGATATAAATGTTGTAGGTGCTGATGTAATAGTAGCTTTGACGTCTTCTGACATTCTTCTTTCTTGTGAGAAGAAGTGTCTTGATTCGAACAATCTCCCCAGTGTAGGGAAATTGTTTCCTTTGAAGTATTCTGCTTTGACGTCATCATTATCTTTGTTCTTTGATCTTTGTTCTTTGTGATGGTAGTGATAGTATGTTGTGGCTGTCTGCATCAGGTCCGCTTCGTTGCTCCAGTGTCTCCACATCTTTCTCCAACATGCTCACACACTCTTTAACGTTGGATTTCAGTACTGATGTAGTTCTCTTAGTCTTTAGACTTTGTAGATTCTTTGACTTTGACGAAGAACCATTCTAACTTTGTGTTTCCTTTTGAGAGAACTTCAATTAGTGATAATTTTGGCATGAGCATGTGGAGAGTCTGCACGATCTTTTCTACCCTCAAGCATCCATAAGAAGAAAACATAAAACATGGGTTAGAAATAGTCCAGCGCTTACAAGTTTGAACTTCGAGAGTGTTAACAGCATAGTGTGAAAACACAACTCTAATTCTCACAAAGGCTGTTCCTGAACTGGAGTCCCACAAGTGAGATAACGCGATGTACCAAAGTACATCTACAGTTCAGGTGAGTCGTTGAGGTACACCGAAGCATCACCCCACGACTGTAGACCGTTTGAGACACACTAAGCGTAATCCACGGGGAGTTACTGAATTGACCTGCTGTCAGGGCTATTTGATGTTGACCCTGGCAGGAGTTTCCATTCAATCACTAAGGATCACATGTGTGAACCTCTCATAAATGTTCTCGACAGATTGCTAAGATCTGTGAAGGACTCGATAATGTATCACTTGTGTCCTTATTGTTGAACGACAAGCGATGCATTGTCAAGTGTACCTAAGAGATATTTTGATGAATCTTGTGGCTCTAGACTCAATAGTGCGCTTTGGTTTTCCTGAGCGGAGACTAGGGAGAGGGTCTCCTTGCTTCAATACCAGCAATCTCTAAGAGAAAGCCGATAGTTTATGTAGGGTTCCCTGTGAGAATGAAACAAGCTTCTGTTGAGAGAAACTTGAGTGGCTAAGAAGGTTTAGTGCATGCGTCACTGGGTCCATGACGACTTTGATCTTCAATACTGGTGTCATCAAGTGACAACCAGTAGCATATGAATTGAACCCAGTGTCTGCCCTAAGTTGAATAATCTGGAGGGCTATTTCTTTTCACCCTTTTCTTTGCATTTCTTTTTAATTCTTCAACTCCTTCTTTCTCCGATTCTCATTTTCTCCTTTTTATAATCATACCTAAGGATTTCTAATTCTAACTATTGGTGGTGTCCTTGGGCAGATTCCTCCGGCTCTGGCGGATCATAGGACGGTTATTCCTAACCTTAGTCACCTTATAACTCCATGACTAACCTATGTTGTCATAAAACCATTTTCATTGAAAATATCTCACAGTGGTTATGATTAAAAGCATTTAATACCACTTTTTGAGAGTTTTAAGATTTTGCATAATTACTCCCCCTCCACACGTGCTTAAGAGTTTTGACTGAAATCTGCATGGTGAGAGAAAAGCGCGCGGTTACGTTGCATAGTTAAAGAGTTACATTGTCAGCTTTTAGGTGACAACTAGCTCTAATAACTACCTTGAAGGTGTGGACAACCTCGAAAGGTTGTCAAACCCGTCAAAGTTCATGTCTACCAAGAGTTTCTCGAATGGTACATTCTACTCGGACAAGTCCTTTGCGAGACACGTTTACATCACTAGCGAACTAGCTTGAAATTATTACCCGTCCCGGACAAGTCTTTTCGATTTACTAACATTTCAGGGTTCGTCAATTAGTTGGTTAAGTCTAATCATACGATGATTCTCTTGCAAGTTACAACATATTTCTTATCACATAATTTTTCTCCCCCTCAAAAATGGCATATAAATGTTATTTTTGACGAAAATTTGATATCGAATATGTCCATTTCGAGTTTTGCGGGAAGATTACCACGAAGAACAATTTGTGAACAAAGGTTTTAATCAAATACTCTCCCTCAACAAGTGATATAAACTTTTGAGGTTTTGAAAATCATAAGGGGGAGTACTTTTCCTTTTGAGCAAAACTTTGAAAAATGAAAGTTTTGATAAGTTTTACTCAAAAGTAAGAAGCTTTCGCTCCTTTTATAAGGATTGTGGCACTGAAGCGTACCACAGGGTCCTTTCATTACAAGTACGGGTTGTACACTGTTATGTGTGCACAAGCCATTGTTAAATATAAATCACACATCCAAATGGTAAGATAATGAAACAAATCAAGGGTTACCAGAAGAATCCGGTAGTCCAGCAATAACTCCAGGAATGCGTTCTGGACGTTGATAGCCTGTGAGAGAAATGTTGGGACGACCACCTACGAAACTCTCTAACGTTCTGAACTGGTCCCTTCTGAACAACCTTTCATCGATGCGAGTGATGATCCTCTTAACATCCCTTTTCTCCTTCCAATTCCATCTCTTCTTCGACCCTATGCCTTCATGTATCTCCTTTAACCGATAAGTTAAACCATCCCTGACGTTCTTCAGTGTATGATCCCCAAACTTATGAAGGTATCTGCACGCCATTAAGCAATTTCGGTATAGTTCACTGCGGTAGACTACTCCAAATGGTTTGCTGATGAGGGTGCACTGAGGAAGTTTGTTAATGTCGGGAAGGTCGAGTTGTGGTTTAGTGAGGTTAACACGCGTCTGATACGATTCCACGGCAAGCTGAATGTCCTCTACACGTTCCTGGATCACTATGCTTCTGATGAAGATTAACAACGACTTGATGAACTCACGTTGGATTTCTGTAGAGAAATGTCGCATTTGTCCCTGTACCTTTGCTTCACAGAAGTCATAGTCCTCTTCGTCTTGACGTTTGACCACTATTTTCTTGAGGAAAGTGTAATCCCACTTTGACGAGAGAGTAACATGCTTAATAGCAACGATCCGCTTATCACTAAACACTTCGTGTTTCGATGTTTGAACCTGGCAGCTTTTGTAGAAGATTCCTCGGCGTTCAGGCCAATGGTGAATCCCATACATTGCATCAAGGTCATACTTTTCCACTTTGTTGGCAAACATGTGAGTAGTATTTTCCTCGATGGCTATGTTGTTGGAGTATATAGCTGCAGGGAAAGGAAGTGTGAGTGATGTAGCGTATTTCTTGGAGACATCGCTACCGTGTAGAAGAAATTCTAGGTCGTTGTTGAAGAAATAACGGAATGGAATCTTGGGTTGATCCGGTTGGCCAATTGTAGGTAGAGGTCTTGTCCAGTCTGTGTAGTATGGAGCTTTGTCTTTTCTTGTGAAGTCGATGTTAGCTTCGGGATTGAGCCAATCGATATTGTTCGACATGGCTCGTGCAATGTTTTCGAGATGGTATTCAACTTCGATTGCACTTTCTGAGCTGTCTTTAAACAGTTGGAAGGCATCATTTTTAATTCGCCTTAGCTCAGCCTTGGTCATCTTCTTCACTCTGAATTGTTCTTGAATCAGCTTCACATGCTCCATAGTACGTCCTTCTACCATTTCTTGACCTTCTGGCAGTGAGGGAGTAGCATCACAAAGTCTAGAAACTAGTCATATTCTTCTGTTGTATCGTCATCTAGCCATGAGAGAACATCTGTCTTCGTCTTCTTCTTCTTTGGCTTAGATGAGGATTCTGGTTTCTTTGTTGTGGTGGGAGAGGTGGGTTGTTGTCGGGGCTCTAGGATCTCTTCATCGTCACCACCAGTGTACTCGAAGTGATCACCGATTTTCTCTGTGTGAGGTGGTAACTCAGAGTCCTGAGTTTTATCTGTGGCAGAACGCGGAGGAGATCGTCTTTCGGTTGGAGTCCTTTGGACTGGTGGTGGCATAGAGGAGGATCCTCCAGTTTGCTTTGGACGTTTTGGTGCAGAGTCCTTGTCCTTGTCATCGTCATCTCTTGGTCGTTTAGGTTGACCTGCTGACTCTTTGCATGAAGACCAGAGTTGATAATCTAGTAGACCCTCAAAAAATTTTGCTTCATCCGAAGTAAAGGTTGCAGATCGTTTTGACATTTGCATTACCAATTTCGAGATTAACTCAGCTTCAGAGAGATCAGGTTCTTTGGCCATTGTATGTTTAACCAATGCGACGATATTTGGAGTGAGTTGTCTGGAAAATACCTCCCGTGTCACACCAGGGACAGTGTCGAGAAGAAACTTGTGAGTATATTCTCTTGCCGTCTTCTCCATTTCCTTTTGGAAATCTCCTTTGATAAACTTCTGGATATGCACCCTTTCTTTCAACAACTCGTTTATCCCGTTTTGAAGAAAGTTGATTCTGTCAGCTAGTTGATTTAGCTTTTTTTTGGTCACGTCTTTCTTCCTGACTTGCTTGACAGCATTGACAATCTTTGTCTTGCTCGGGATATCCATGAGTCGGTTGGTTTCTTTACAGACTTGGATGTTGATCTGGTTGTGCCTTTGGATGGTGGTGGAGATGAATGAGAGGATGCGTCTGATGATGATGACACATGAGGAGGCTCAGGGTCCTTTGGAGGCTCAGAAGTTTGTTCTTTGGAGCGTGCTGGGCTGTCTAGAAGAAAATCATCATAATCAACTTCGTCATCTTTTCCAGACTTAGCCATTTCTTCAGCCTTAATCCTGGCTTCT
Organism: Chrysanthemum makinoi; assembly: GCA_910596185.1. Taxonomy (NCBI): domain Eukaryota; kingdom Viridiplantae; phylum Streptophyta; class Magnoliopsida; order Asterales; family Asteraceae; genus Chrysanthemum; species Chrysanthemum makinoi. The sequence continues at coordinate 251,248,978 of OU343223.1, forward strand.
TCCTCAGCTTGAGCTTGAGCTTCTTTATCTGCTTTTTCTTTAGCTGCAACCTCAGCATCTTTATCAGAAATCTTCTCCGTCTCTTCCTTTCCTGGTTCCTCAAATTCATATGTGATAGTGTCCTCTAGTTGCCTTTGTTGTTGATCGTGGGTGGTGGTACCAGTTCCCTTATCGGGTTGATTAACCGCATCAGGAACTGGTGTAGATAGGGCACCACCACTTGACCCTCCGGGGCCACGAGTTCGTTCACGGGTGAATTCCTGAGCAACGTGTTGGAGTATGAGATTCTTCACCTTTTTCCTGTAGTCTCTGTCCAGTTGTTCTTCATCCGAGCTCTCCTCTTCTTCTGGCTCAGCAACTGGAGTTTTACCTTTACCTTTATCAGCTTTTGGACTGGGAGGTTTTGCTACTGTTTGAGTGTCATCGATTGGAGTTTCAGAGTAGATGACCTCTTCGCCTGTTTCAGTATCCTCGGAGTCTTCATCCATTAGTTTTTGTTGCGGTTCAGATTTGGGAATAGGGATTGCCTCCTTTAATGGAACTTTCCTTTTACGGGATGGGCTCCTCTTCGGATACCTTCTAGTACTCTCAGTGCTCGTAATACTTCCTTCACTGCCTTTCCTGGTTTTCCTAGTAGGTGTACCAGAAGATTTTTCATCCATGAAACCTACTTTGCCAGTCTCAACTGCTGCCAGATATCGTTTGTATGAATAGAGTCCTTTGATAGCATCAGTAAGAAGATGATCTGGCAACACTACACCTTGTTTCTTCGTTGTTGAGTCCTTAAATCGGACAGTGAGTGTGGGCTCATACAACACGGAGTGTTGTTTGGGGTCATCGAGTCTCAAGGGAATATCAGGATTATACCCTAGAGCTCTTTGGATCAACAGTTTGGTGTATCTGATATACGGAATCTTGGTTCCAAGCTTTTTAAGGTAAGACATCATGTCGTCCCATATCAGAGCTTCAACTTCTATGTCTTTCATGTTGACTAAAGCCCAAAATATTTGTAGTTCCATGAGCTTGGGATGCTCATGACCACTATCACACCCGGAAACGGATTTGGCAATCATTATGTAGAGGGTTCTCCATGGCTGGGGAATGTTCTTGAGATCAACAGATGAGTGCTTTGTGATTACCCCGGTAGCTTCATCATAGCCGATGTCGACCATGAACTGGAGAACAACCTCTTCAGTTGGGGTGGCATTGTATTCAGTAGGCTCGATGACAGGAATAAGAAGAATAGCCCTCAAATCTGCTGGTGTGATGGTGACTTGTTTGTTGTTAAGCGTCACCGTCACATCATTTTGACCTTTGACCTTTTGCATTGTATGCCAGAATTGGTGAATGTAGATCTCCGGTACAGTAGCAGAATTGGTGAGTCTTCAGAATATCCACTACAATCGGACAGGAAGACTCAGAACAAGAGAAGTTATCAAAATCAACTCTGAGGTTGTTCTTTCCGATCTTCATTGGGTAACCATTAGGGAAGATATCTTCAACAGTGAGAACATTTGGTGCATCCACATTTTGCATTTGAACGTCCATATCGTGATCTGAAAGATATTTAGTCAAAAGAACCAACATATCAAAAGACATTACGTTAGTCAACAGTTGATTTTATTGTCTATTTATTGAATGTGATATGTCAATGATTGTTACGAGTCCAATGTCATTTGTTAGTCCAATAGTCTAAAGACGTCGTGATAAGTTTCGTGAGTAGATTAACTTTGAGTTTTAAAGTCCAAGTTATTCACTTATTTTCACAACTTATTAAACATTTAAGCTTATTCATGACATTTTGGTTTCGTGACGTTATGATTTATTTATTTACAAGTATGTACGCGTAACAATTCATAATTTTGGTTGATCTATGGCTTAGGCGTAAAATTCCAAGCTTATGCGTAAACAGGAGTAGTTATACGCGTAAGCATAAGCTTATGCGTAGGATCTTGACTTATGCGTAAGAAATGTTACGCGTAGGAAAAGATGGCCTTAAGCATAGAGCTTACGCGTAGGCGTATATGGAACCTTACGCGTAGGGCTTACTCGTAAGAGTGAACCTTATGCGTAAAGGTTACTGTTTATGCATATCCTTCACAGGATACGCGTAGTCCCCATTGAAGAACCTTACGCGTAAAGGTTACGCGTAAGATTTCTCTTACGCATAACTTGCTACACGTAAGGTGATCCTTATGCGTAGAAGTACTAACAACCTTGATTCTGAATTTTCACGCGTAGAAATCCTGAAATAAGTTCATCATAACACCAATTATTAACACATACATTCAATCCCTTTCTGTTCAAAGCATGAATTCGCAATAAAACAGTTACGCGTAGAGTATCTTATGCGTAAAACTTAAACCCTAGTTTTCAAGAATTACGAGTAAGGATTCTAGCCATAGGATTGACACCAAACTTTTTCTGGGATGTCTAGGAAGCCTATTGAGTTGTTTTATCTAAGTTTTAACATCAAAACCTAAGCGGATAAAAAATACCCAAATGCTATGAACATAAACCCTAATTTACAATTTTAACATAATTGGTGTTTCTGGGTAAGTTCTAAGCCTGGATTTGATCAATTGAACATGTAAACAACATCACACAACTACCTTTTTAACCAGAAACACTCACATTTGAAAACACCCAAAATTACGCATAAACCCTAATTCTCAAAATCGTTCAAATCATGTTTCTGGGTGAATTTGTTTGATGAAAACAGTTAATGTATGATCATTTAAGCATTTTAACACCATTTTCATTAACACAAACACACAAATGAAGAATTTGTGTTCACGGCTTACGCGTAGAACACAAATCTCACTCAACCACATGATTAGACCGTTGGATTTGCATAAGAATCAAAACCTTTGTTTAGAAAACCACAAAGATCATAAAAACTGTTAGGATTTAGTAAATCCAGTTATTAAAGTGTCGGTCACCTCAAGTATATGTAATCGTTAGAAAGCTCGTAGTCGTAGTTATTTACTGTTATGTTGTACTTAGTTAAGTAACACCGTGGAGGACGGACGAGTCTTTACCCACTGTATGCCTGATCCATAGCCCGTAGGTGGCGATTTGTGTAAGACTATAAATACTCTCTACCTCCAAAGGTAGAGAGTTGGAGCTCATAATAAGATTTTCACTTTCTCTCACTAAGTTCCCAAACCTCTAACTATTTCTCTCTCTAAAACCTAAGTGTATACGCCTCTTATGATCATGGTTTAGTGTGTTTATGAAATCCAATATGTTACAAATGGTATCAAGAGCCATGGTTTGATCATCTCTCTTACATATCCTTGGATTTCTAGTGGTTTTAGATGGTTTTTGAGTTTGAAAAAGTTTAGTGGTTTTTGCATCATTTGGATCAATTCTTGTGTTAAAGTTTGAATTTTGAGAGTACTTTTGTGTTTAGAATCATTGTAAGTGCTTGGGTTTGGATTTGGAAAGCTTGAATCACTGTGGGTGAGCTTGCTTTGGATTGAAAAGTGTTGTTTGTAAGTTTTTTTATCTAGCGACTTGAGTCTCGGAGTTGTTTTCATCATAACCACTTCCTTTGTTAATTTCCAGCGAGTTGTAGTTGAAGTAGTAGCGACTTGAGCCTAGCGACTTGTCTATTGAGACAAGCCGACAAACAGTACAAATTAGTGGAAGTTCCACTTCGGCTAGCGACTTAGTTGGGTTAGCGACTTGTCTCTATTGTTTCTAGCGACTTGTCCTTATTAATCTTAGCGAGTTGACTCTTAGCGATTTGGATACTTAGCGAGTTGCTCTTTAGTGACTTGTATGCTTAGCGATTTGGTTTGTTAGCGACTTGTGTTTAGCGACTTGTACTTAGCGACTTGATTCACAGCGACTTGAGGTTTAGCGAGTTGCTACTTAGCGACTTGGTGCTTAGCGACTTGCTTCAAGGATTATAGCGACTTGGTTGATTTATGTTTCTAATACGGTTTTCTCTTGATTTAGTAAAATCCCGTGAAAGAATCTATTTCCCGGTTTAATCATAGAGTTATAAAATCCCGTGAAATCTGTAAACATGTCTACCAACGTGTCTACAATCATCTCTACTGTAGCTGAGGACATTCAAGCAGCTGGTTCAGACACTCGTCCCCCCATGCTTGACAGAACTGACTATGACTCTTGGGCTCAACGAATCAGATTGTACTGTCTTGGAAAGGAAAATGGGGTCAACATTCTCAAATCCATTGATGAAGGACCTTATCAGATTGAGACTACAAGAGACATAATTGATACTGCTACAGATGGAACCATGATCTTTGGATTGGACAAACCAAAGACGTATGATGAGCTCAGTGATAAGGAGAAAAAGAGATTCGATGCTGATATCAGGGCTTCAAACATTATACTTCAGGGTCTTCCAAAAGACATCTACAAGCTTATCAATCACAACACTGAAGCCAAGGCTGTTTGGGATAATGTCAAGATGCTTCTCTCAGGTTCTGAATTAACCAAGGAAGACAGAGAATCACAGCTGTATGATGAATTTGAGCACTTCAAGATGAAACCAGAAGAGTATCTATGAATATTACGTGAGATTCCACAAGCTTGTGAATGATATGAGGAATATCAAAATAACTATGCCAACAACAGCTGAACTCAAAGTTTGTGAACAACATGAATCCCGAATGGGACAAGTTTGTCACCTCTGTGAAACTAACCAAAGGATTGAAGAACACCAACTATGAGCAACTGTATGCCTTCCTTCTCCAGAATGAGAGACATGCTATGTTTGAATGTAGGATTCTTGAGCAGTTCAAATCTAAGCAGGGAGAAACCAGTTCGTCAAATGACTCAACCCTTTACACCAATGTTGGTATTACTACCAAAGCTTCTCAAGTCATACCCACGGGTAATGGTAATCACAAACTCATTCCTGATTCGAGGTTCAAGCAAGCTGATGCTGATGCAGTCATGGAACACTTCATTAATCAACTGGCTCTTATCGTTAAACAAAACTTGACCCTCAGTCCACATACCACATCTTCACACTAAAATGAGATCAGAACTGCATCCAATCTACACAATCATGCTGTTGTCAGAGATGGAAAGGTTATGGGGCAACCAGTTCAAGGAAGACAATATGAACAAGGGATGGTTGGAGCATGTTATGGTAATACTGGAGTAGGTGGAGGATATGTGGCAAATTAGAATAGGGGAAGGAATGGAAATCAAGGACAAGCAAAGCCGATCAAGTGCTACAACTGTGGTGGTGATGGACATATAGCCAGAAACTGCATGTTAGGAATCAGAAATTCCATAAGTAAAAGAGTCGGTCACCCCAATTATTATCTAGCCAAAGTTAGCTCGTAGAATTGTCATTATTTATGTTATTCATTAGATAAGGAGTAGCGTAGAATAGTTGATTCGCGCCAAACCGTCAAGTTTTCTCACACAAACCGGCCACTTGTGAATGGCCGACCGTAAGAAACTTAAAACGGCTCAGACACGAACTCAATGAAGATCTGGGGTATAAGTGTTTCCCGGTCGTTATGTCCCAGCGAGCTATGCAATGGATCACCAAACGTATAGTGATCGAGAGATTTGAACGGGAAAAGGAATCTGCCAGGGTCTTCAAGCTTTTTGGGAAGCTTCTTGAGAAGGACCGCTGAGCATTGCTCATTGAGAGGGGTTTGAGCCATCTCAGATTTATCTTTGTTGGTCATTAAGCCTTTAAGCGTGGATGCAATTTAGGCATTAAACGAGAGCATCAACGAAGCTTATATCAAAGTGTAGCTCATTGAAGATTTGGAAAAAATTTTCCATTTGCTCTTTGTTTTGTGTCTTTGAGGCTTCTCATCATTCATTCTTGATGGGTAAGGAAGCTGACTAGACTTTTGAGCCGGGATGGAAGTATTTTCCGGCTCAGAAAGGTTTTCTTCGAACTTCGGGTTCCGGACTTAAAGCTTGGACTCCCGAAGGTGGGACGTGTGCGGTACTTCGTGGGCTTGAGAATTGCACCTTGTCCGTTGTTTCCTTGGTAACTTGACTCAATGCTACGGAGGAGGGGCATAGGAGTCGAAGGTCCATTGTGCGGCTTACCACTACGAGTGGTGACGGCTTTCAACTCGGCATTTGGATTGGGAATTGTATTGCTTGGGAGTCCTCCATAAGATGATGAAGCTTTGTTCATATTCATGTTCATGAACTGCATCATCATATTCTTTAACTCATTTGTCTGCCGAGACAATGTGGTATCAATTTCCTTTCTTAGCTCAACTCTCATGTTATTGATCTGAGTTTGCATTGAACGCATGTTTGACTCAGTAATTTTCATGAAGTCATTTGGCATGGGAGCTTGAGGAGGTTGTTGATAACTTTGATGATTAGACTTGATATGGTTGGTTGAAATTGTTCCGGTTTTGATTGAAATTTTGAGAGTTATTGAAGTTGTTGTGTCCTTGATTGAACAACAGCGATTTTGATTGCCATGGTTTTGCACAGGAGGAAACCCGGTGGTTCATACCCAGCTAGGGCACGCGTAGTGAGGATCAGCGCTTGTTGGTCCCGTATTGATTTGTGTTTTTTACCGGAAACTACGGGAGCTTGGTAAAGAGAAGCATCGGTTGCTTGACAATCATAATACGCGTGTGGACCACTACAAGTTTCACACACCTGTGTTTTTTATGGCTTTTGATTGGTTCCCGCTTTGTCATTATGAATTTTTTCCCGCTTTTGATCTCCTTAACATCCTTTTCATATCAAACACGGAATGGCATCCGTTAGAGCTGCTATTCCGAAGCTGCTACCTTTCCCCATAAGAGTTATTGGATGAAGAAAGCGAGTGTTTTTCCGAATAATGATTTGTTGCAGACAAAAAATAGAAACTTTTTGAATTTTTTTTTGCTCAGAATTCTCAATCACATTTCCTTTAGGCTTACGATTCAAGATATTGCCACATGCGGCTGCATTCAAGGAATCTTGATCGTTACCGTTCAACCCATTGTAAAAGATATTGACTTGTTGAAGCTCTGTGAATTCATGATGGGGGCATTTCCTTAGGAGATCTTTGAATCTCTCCCATGCCTCTCCAAAGTTTTCATCGAAATTTTGACGAAATCCAGAAATTTCATTTTTAAGATTAGTCGTCTTTGATGGAGGAAAGAAGTAATTGACAAACTTTTGAACAAGATCCTCCCAAGTTTCGATGGATCGAGGGGTTCTTTTTCGGCCAAATCCGGGCGTCCCCTCAAGTGAGAATGGAAAAAGCATCAACTTGATCACCTTTTGTGGCACATCTTTGAAATTGATCGTTGCGGTCAACTTGTTAAACCAACGGAGGTGTGCATACGGGTCTTCGATCAAACGCGGAATTGATTCGTAGACACAAGTTGGATCAAATGTGTCTTCAATTCAAAGTGATGAAATTGATTCTTGGTAAAACGATGGCATCTCCATAACCCTCTGTGGGTGCTTGGAGCATTTCCGCCATAGTGCGTTCGTGCGCCATATTGTTGTTTGAAATAGTACGAATCTGGGTTACTTATTTGGGCAGCACGTCTACGAGCGTCTTCGGAATTTCGCTAGATCACGCAAAGGACTCAATGATCTAGAAGAACGAGTGCGCATGCACTAGAGTTAACTCTAAGAGACTCAGAGTTAAGGAAATGAATTATGAAATTGGTGAAAATGGGGTAAGAAGAATCTTTTTGGTTTTTATGTTTCTGACAAGTATATATAACAACAAAATCAATTAAAACAAACTCGAGGCAAAACAACAGTGAACTTAACCAATAATCACAATATGAATGGCTTCTTTGAAAAAAGTACACCAATCACAAGGACACAAAGGCAAGTTTTAAATCTTTAGTTCGGGAACTTATTATGGTCGTACCCCAGTTAGGTAGTACACTGCCTTGGTTTGCGGTGGTAATCTTTTATGTTGTTATTATTAAAGAAAACGACAAATCTTTTTGTATTTTTATTTTTGATACATATATAGAAACAAAAGAAAAATATTTTTGTGTTTTATACGTTTTTGGATGTTTTTGGGTTTTTGGATTTTTTATAAGAAAATATATATATAGATAGAGATGGATGATATGAACAAAGAGTGAGTATTCAAACTACTAATCTGCTAGACGTAAGATAATCAGCACAGCTCCCCGGCAGCGGCGCCAACTGCTTGTTTGACTATTTGGATTGACCGGGTGTTAATAATAGAAGGGGGGGTCCAAAATGTATTATGACAGGGGTCCAAGGGTCAAGTGGATTTGTGATAGGGTCCAAATGGGTGTTTAAAGGTTTAATATTATAGGGACCTTTGTGTAAATTCTGAAAACTGAGGGACCTAAGCTGCCAATTCATCAAAGATGTTTCAAGGGACCAAAAGTGACAATCTTCAAAAGTACAAGGACCAAACTTGCCATTTTCAAATTTCCAGGGGCCATTTTTGCCAAATTTCAAAGTTGGAGGACCAAACTTGTAATTTTCTCAAACTTTTATATTTTTCACCAAAGGACTAATTTTGACAAGTTATGATTTAAAAAGGACCTTTGGTGATTTTTCTTTTGAATTTAGGACTCAGGGACTATTTTTGACAATTTTAGAAACTTGGGGACTGAAACTGCCAATTATGCAAACTTAGCTCATTTTTCATCTGATTTTGAACATTTTGCATCTGAAACATATATAATGCAATTTTGGAATATTTTCGTATTTTGATGCATTCTGAGCATTTTTAAACATTTTGCAGTTGATTTAACCAAAATGATGAGTATTTACACACTCATCAATCCCCCACACTAAACTATTGCTAGTCCCTAGCAATGATTTGAGAAAATTTAATGGATTTCATCTCTTTACCAAAAGCCATTACTTCGGAGTAGCCAAATGTTTCAGTTCAAGTAAGAACTATGGTACACTGATAACCATGTGATTTTGAGAAACCGCTTCCTTCAACGGGTTTGATTTGTCTTTACCAGAATCCGTTTGCTCTGGACTAGCCAACTCTTAGATAAATTATCAATATTATCTTTGGTGAGCTGATTACCAATTATGGTTTTTCCACTGCCTTTACCACAAGCCATAAACTTGCGGGCTAGCCAACTCTTCACTAATTAAAGATATGGTGAGCAGAATACCATACAATTTTGGCCAAATTGCAAGCGTCAGCGGATTTGAGATATCTTTACCAAGATCCGTTTGCTCTGGATTAGCCAATCCTTTTGTTTATTAGACAAGGCGGACTGATAACCAAATGAGTAAGTGCAAAACATTTACTCCAAAAAAATGGCCAAAATGGGGAATTAGGCGGTATAATTACATGATAAAATTCGTGAGAATTCCCCCCCACACTTAGAAATGAATATTGCCCTCAATATTCAAAGTACCCGCGGTTATTCCGATCTGAGCGTAAAAGGGAAATACTACGGCCATTATTTGAAAGATTTTTTTTTTTTTTTTTTTTTGAAACTTGCATATATACACAACATGTGGGGCAACCCCACTAGGGTTGAGAAAGATAGAAAGAGTCAGAAATATGGGTGAAAACCCATATGGTATGCTACTTGTTTTGATTCCGAGTCGCTAGCTTGACTCGATCCCCGAATTCATTTGTTCATGGGGAAAGTAACGTGGAAAACCAATCTCAATCGGACTTTCGTTCACAGTGTGAATAAACATATGAACATCGAGAAGTTCCACACCGACGAGACATAACCGGTATTGTTAATAGAAGAATCTATAAAGGATGATCTGGGGTCAAGATGGTGTCCTCATTCACGAAAGAGAAAAGGGAAAGAGCAACCACACCATCTGTGAAGAATGGAATAAAGACGTACATGAGAATGCATGTCCATTCCTCATCAGAGAGAAGCAAATCACCAGTTTTGACATTTTTAAGCTTAAACTTGAAGCTTATATGGTGATTGTCAAGAAGATGTCCGGGAGGGAGGGTGGAAAACGGTTCTTCAATCAACGAGATTTTCCAGAAAAGGATGTCTCCTCGGATCAAAGTAAGTATTATCAATTCCTTTGGAATTGACTCATCACTAAGAAATGCATCGACTTCATTCCAAAAGTTGTCATCTTCCTCATCAGGAGTGAGAAGGGATGGAAGAGTCGGGAATAAGACTAGAAGAAGATGGATTCTTTTTGAGCAATTCATCAATGGGAAGGATGTCTCTCATTGGATCACAATCATCATCATCCAATTCAGATGAAACTGAAGAGAGTTTGGTTTCATCCACAGAGTTAACCAACTCGATGCGACAAAGCGATTAGGAGGTGGGACAAGTGGTGTGCTCTTAGAGCTAGATTTCCACCTTCCGATAAGTCTCCGATTCTAGATCATCATCATCAAGAACACTCTTGACTTTCACGGAGTACAGCTTTCAAACCATTTGGGAACGGGGTTGATTTTCAAAGCTTTGAGCTCAACCTGCGTTTTGGTGATTCGTCTTAACCGGAATTTGAAGTGTTGCATTGAATCTTCCGGATCCTTTGATCAATTGTGGCAACACTACAATTTGGGCTGAGAGGTTTGGAGTTACGGTTGATATTCAATGG
>OU343223.1:251259604-251471552 GCA_910596185.1 Chrysanthemum makinoi
CCATCGGAAAGTTCAACTCAACGAATTAAATGAACTCCAGTGACTCAGTTTACGAGAACTCTTTGATCTACAAAGAAAGACAAAAAGATCCATGACTCAAAGATTAAGAACCGCTGCTTTCAACGCTGGTGACCGAGTCCTTCTTTTTAATTCTAGATTGAAGATCTTCGAAACTTAAGACTGGACCGTCCATTCACCATTACCAAAGTGTTTCCATATGGCACCGTCGAATTATCTCAAATAGACGGGCCAAACTTCAAAGTGAATGGACATAGGTTGGAGCACTATTTTGGAGAGGACATTCCCCCGTGGGTTGTCCTGGATTTACAAACTTTCCCATGAACCAATGAATGCGGGATCGAAGTCAAGCTAGCGACTGAATCAAAACAAGAGCATGCAATATGGGTTTTCACCCATATTTCTGACTTCTTTCTATCTTTCTACCACCCTAGTGTGGGGGGGGGGGGTTGCCCCACATGTTGTGTATATAAGTTTTCTCAAATTCAAGAAAAAAAAATAAAAAAAAAAATAATAAAAAAAAAAATAAAAAAATATAAAAAATAAATAAAATTCTCTCAAAATAATGGCCGTAGTATTTCCCTTTTACGTTCTCAGTTTCGGCATAACCGCCGGTACTCTGAATATTGAGGGCAATATTCATTTCTAGTGTGGGGAATTCACCTAATTTTATCATGTAATTATACTTTAATTCCCGTTTTGGCCAAAATTTTTTTTTTTTTGGAGTAAGTGTTTTGCACTTACTCAATTGGTTATCAATCCGCCTTGTCTAATAAACAAAAGGATTGGCTAATCCAGGAGCAAACGGCTCTTGGTAAAGATATCTCAATTCCGTTGACGGCTTGCAATTTGCCCAAAATTGTATGGTATTCAACATATCCTAAAAAGTGAAGAGTGGCTAGCCATGCTATGTGGTAAAAAAGTCCATAATTGGTAATCCTCACCAAGATAATAATGATAATATCTTATTAAGAGTTGGCTAGTCCAAGCTACGGTAAAGACAAATCAAATCCGGTTGGAAGTCGGTGGTTTGCTCAAAATCACATGGTTATCTGTGTACCATGGTTCTTACTTGAACTGAAACATTTGGCTACTCCATAAGTAATGGCTTTTGGTAAAGAGATTCAAATCCATTAAGTTTTTCTCAAAAGATTGCTAGGGACTAGCAATAGTTTAGTGTGGGGGATTGATGAGTGTGTAAATACTCATTATTTTTTGTTAAATCTGAACCGCAAAATGTCTAAAATGCTCAAATGCATCAAAATACTGAAAATATTCTAAAATTGCATTTTATATGTTTTAGATGCAAAATGTTCAAAATCGATGAAAATGAGCAAAGTTTGCATAATTGGCGTGTGGGCCCCCAAGTTTCAAAAGTTGTCAAAAATTCCTCGAAAGCACTTAATTTCAAAATTAAAATCACCAAAGGTCCTTTTTAAATCATAACTTGTCAAAATTAGTCCTTTGGTGAAAAATATCAAAAGTTTGAGAAAATTACAAAATTAGTCCTTCAAGTTTGAAAATTGGCAAAAATGGCCCCTGGAAAACTGGAGAATGGCAAGTTTGGTCCTTATACTTTGTGAGATTGTCACTTTTAGCCCTTGAAGCAACTTTGATGAATTGGCGCGCATTTGGTCCTTGCAATTTTCAAAAAATACAAAATGGTCCCTATGCTTATTAATACAAGCCTTGTCAAAATAGCTCTTGGACCCTATCATAAACCTTGACCCCGCCATCCCTTGTGACCCCTGCCTATTTTGGACCCCTTCCAATATTTAACAATCGGTCAAACCACCAACACCCTGATGGCGCCAAAGTCTTCATTCAACCGCCACCGCAACACCAGGGCTTCCCATCCCCTCCTCAACTCCACTCAACCATGTCCCCCCCCACCTCAACAAGCCTCCAAGATGCATTTAATGCATCTCCTCCCACCTCACTCAACCTAACTGTCAAAAACTCAAATTGGCGCCAAAATCTGTTTTAATGGCTAGGATCATTTTAAGCCATCCAATGGTTGAGGAAATTGATGGGAACTATCTGTAAAGAGAGAAAAGAGGCTTGGATTATAAAGAAAGCAAAAGGGAAGCAAAGAGAAGAGTCTTGTAATTTTAATTTCTCTAAATGTCGTTTTAACTTAAAGTCTTTAACTTAGTGTAAAACCTGTTGTATTTTGTTTCTTTGTATCAAACTAAGTGTATTGCATCATTATAAAATATTTCCAGTTATAAATTCAAAGTTGTGCTAAGATTTTAAGTTCCAAGCTTACTGTTGAAAGTTTCCATTTCAATTTCTCATACAAAAGTTTCACATAACTTGTTTTTCAGCTCTAATAAGCTTATACAAGCTTCTCATAGCTTTGTGTAAGCTTAAGTTTAAGTTTCAATTCATTTTGGATATTGGGCAACAAAAGTCAAAATGGGCAAAAATGATGCAGATATGGTCAATGGGTGAAGCAGTGCTTGATTTGGGTTGATTTGGAATCCAGTGGGTTGATATAATTAGGTTAGTGTTCATTGGTTTCAAGCCATAGTGGCTAAGGACCATGTGTAAGTGATTTTAAAGGTCTCTTTGCATTACCTTCATTTGTAGTGAAAATTGGTTCAAATCGCTTAAAAGGCAGTATTTAGGATATATAGATGTAGCTTGATCATTAATTCAAGTGTGCTCAGTTGTTATCTCATTTAAATTTGCAAAACAAATCATTAAAGGTGTGTTTGGCATTGTTGTTTAATATGTGATAGAGGCTAGCTCAATGGTTTAATTCTGTTGGTTCATGTTTGTTAACTCCAAATAGACTCATATCAGCCAAAATATTGAGCCTCATAAGCTCAAAAGTCAAAATCCACTTAAAATGTCTCAACAGTTTAACTGTTGAGATTTTTGCAATTCAAAGTCTTGTTTTGTGTTTAAAAGTCTTAGACAAAGCTTGCATTAAGTTCATTTCATCAATATACTTCATTATCAGTCCTTAAATTGAATCAAAAGTTCATAAAAGTCAACTACACACAACTGCTTCAAAAGTCAAAGCTCGAAAAGTTCTGCTTGAGCCAACCGAGAGGAATTTTCATTTACTCATTTCTGGGTCAAATCATGTGAATCTTGTTGTTTTAAAAAGATCAACTGGTCTATTTTGTTATTAGCATTTTATATTTTTTGTAAATTTTTATAAGTCTCAAACAAGCTTGTCTTTTAGGTCTCATCTCCCGGTTCACTACACCCAAGATAAGTCGAGTTTTCTCGATCTTTTGCGGTTAGAGCTCTCAAGAGCTTGTAAAGCCCCGGTTTTTTGGTTTACAAGGTCCCCAACCAAGGTCTAGTTTAGATCCCAAGGACTGGTTTTCAATTTCAGCTTATCTAGTGGCTTGTGCATAAGCTCAAAGTAGCTACCCAAACCTGTTTTTAGCTTATATACTCAAATAAGCCAACTGTAATCGCTAATCGTGAGTTCAAGGCCTGTTAATACTTGTTGCATTTTGGTTACTTTAGCTTATTTTAGCTTGTGTTATCGCCAGGCTTGTTTTGTTCTTTTGCTTGTTTCAAGTGCTTATTTATAAGCATTATTGCATTAGTTGCTTAATCTTACACACAACCATCTGATTTTCCATTTTTCCTAGATTCCAAATATAATTTTAGAGTTTTCCTGAAATTTTCAGATTTTTCCTAGCTTGTTTGCTATTTTTCTTGATTTAAATCAATTTTTAGCCCTTTTTAAATAGCGCTTTAAATTAACTAATTAAGAAAAGGTTCAAAAAATTAATTTTTCATTTTTATTAAGTTAAGATAAATATAAAAAGTCAAAAAAATATTTTTCTAGATTTTTCTTAGTTAAATTTGTATTTTTAAATAATTTAATTAGTTTTAAATAGTTTTTAATTCCTAGAAAATAGAAAAATAATCAGAAAAATACAAAAATAGTTTTGAAAATTCTATTTTGTTATTTTAGATTTTTCTAAGTCAAAATTTTATTTTTCTAGCTTTGTTTCATATTTTCTTGTATTTTAGGTTAATATTTAATAGTTAAAAATAGTTTTTAATTAATAATAATTAATTTAATAGTTATAAAAATAATTTTCTTTTTCTATAAATTTTATTTCATCATTAGGTTTGTAAAAATATCATTTTCATATTTTTAGAGTTAATATTGATTTAGTTTCACGTTTTTATTTGTACGTCACGTAGTTTTTATTTCAGTGTTATAAAAACAGAAAAACAAAAACATCGTTTTGCAAATAGTGATAGCGTTTATTTAATATTTTTTATATTTTTTTTTAATTTCCTTTAATTTGCATTTAAGCCGTTGTAATTTGTTGGCTTTTCTTTAGTTATAATCATATTCAAATCCCTTTTCCGTTCAAATTTCTCGATCACTTTACGTTGGGTGATCCATTGCATAGCTCGCTGGGACATGCATTCAAGGAATCTTGATCGTTACCGTTCAACCCATTGTAAAAGATATTTACTTGTTGAAGCTCCGTGAATTCATGATGGGGGCATTTCCGAGGAGATCTTTTGAATCTCCCATGCCTCTCCAAAGTTTTCATCGAAATTTTGACGAAACGAAATTTCATTTTAAGATTAGTCGCCTTTGATGGAGGAAAGAAATAATTGACAAACTTTTGAACAAGATCCTCCCAAGTTTCGATGGATCGAGGGGTTCTTTTTCCACCAAACCGGTTGTCCCTCAAGTGAGAATGGAAATAGCATCAACTTGATCACTTTTTGTGGCACATCTTTGAAATTGATCGTTGCGGTCAACTTGTTAAACCAACGGATGTGTGCATACGGGTCTTCTAGATCAAACCCGCGGAATTGATTCAGACACAAGTTGGATCAAATGTGTCTTCAATTCAAAGTGATCAGAATTGATTACTGGTAAAACGATGGCATCTCCATAACCCTCGGTGGGTGCTTGGAGCATTTCCGCCATAGTACGCTCGTTCGCCATATTGTTTCTTGAAATAGTACGAATCTCGGGTTTGACTATTTGGGCAAAGACGCCTACAGAACGTCGTCTAGGAATTTCTCGCTAGATCACGCGAAAGGACTCAATGATCTAGAAGAACGGTCGCGATGCACTAGAGTTAACTCTAAGAGACTCAGAGTTAAGGAGAGAAATGGGAATTATGAAGATGAATTATAAAAATGGGGTGAGAAGAATCTTTATGGGTTTTCTGGTTTTTGACAAGTAGATATCACAACAAATCCAAGTAAAACAAAAGTGAACTTAAACCAATAATCACAAGATGAATGGCTTCTTTGAAAAAGGTACACCAATCACAAGGACACAAAGGCAAGTTTTAAATCTTTAGTTCGGGAACTTATTATGGTCGTACCCCAGTTAGGTAGTACACTGCCTTGGTTTGCGGTGGTAATCTTTTATGTTGTAATTTATTAAAGAAAACGCACAAATCTTTTGTATTTTTATTTTTGATACATAAATAGAAACAAAAGGAAAAATATTTTTGTGTTTTATACGTTTTAGTTTTACGCGCCGAGTTTTCTCACACAAACCGCCACTTGTGAATGGTCAACCGTAAGAAACTTAAACGCTCGCATACACGAACTCAATGAAGATCCGGGAGTATAGTGTTTCCCCGGTCGTTATGTCCCAAATGAAATGCAATGGATCACCAAACGTGATAGTGATCGAGAGATTTGAACGAAAGGAATCGCCAGGTCTTCAAGCTTTTGGGAAGCTTCTTGAGAAGGACCGCTGAGCATTGCTCATTGAGAGGGTTTTAGCCATCTCGATAACTTATCTTTGTTGGTCAAGAAGCCTTTAAGCCGGATGCAAATTTAGGCATTAGAACGAGAGCATCAACGAAGCTTATATCAAAGTGTAGCTCATTGAAGATTTGGAAAAATTTTTCCATTTGCTCTTTGTTTTTGTCTTTGAGCCTCTCATCATTCATTCTTGATGGGTAAGGAAGCTGACTAGACTTTTGAGCCGGGATGGAAGTCTTTTCTGGCGCAGAATTTTTCTTCGGAACTTCGGGTTCCGGACTTAAAGCTTGACTACCGGGTGGACGCGTATGTACTTCGTGGGCTTGAGAATTGCACCTTGTCCGTTGTATCCTTGGTAACTTGACTCAATGCTACGGGAGGAGGGGGCATTGGAGTCGAAGGTCCATTGTGCGTCTTACCACCACGAGTGGTGACGGCTTTCAACTCAGCATTTGGATTGGGAATTGTATTGCTTGGGAGTCCTCCAGAAGATGATGAAGCTTTGTTCATATTCATGTTCATGACACTGCTCATCATATTCTTTAACTCATTTGTCCTGCCGAGACAATGTGGTATCAATTTCCTTTCTTAGCTCAACTCTCATGTTATTGATCTGAGTTTGCATTGAACGATGTTTGACTCCAGTAATTTTCATGAAGTCATTTGGCATGGGAGATTGAGGAGGTTGTTGATAACTTTGATGATTAGGAGCTTGATATGGTTGGTTGAAATTGTTCCGGTTTTGATTGAAATTTTGAGAGTTATTGAAATTGTGTCCTTGATTCGGAACAAAGCGATTTTGATTGCCATGGTTTTGCACGGAGGAAAACCGTGTGGTGTCATACCGCTAGTGCAGCCGGTAGTGAGGATCACCTTGTGGTCAGATTGATTGTGGGTTACCGAAGCTACGGGAGCTTGGTAAAAGGAAGCATCGGTTGCTTGACAATCATAATACGCATGTGGACCACTACAAGTTTCACACACCTTGTTTATGGCTTTGATTGGTTCCGGCTTATGAATTTCGCTTTTGATCTCCTTAACATCCTTAATCATACAACGTATGGCATCCGTTAGAGCGGCATTCGGAGTCGCTAACTCGTAAGAGTTATTGGATGAAGAAGCAGGAGTGTTCGAATATTGACTTTGTTGCGAGAAATAGGAACTTTTGATTTTTGCTCGCAAATCTCAAGCACATCTTTAGGCTTACTTTCAAGATATTGCCATGCAAAGCATTCAAGGAATCTTGATCGTTACCGTTCAACCCATTGTAAAAGATATTGACTTGTTGAAGCTCCGTGAATTCATGATGGGGGCATTTCTTTAGGAGATCTTTGAATCTCTCCCATGCCTCTCCAAAGTTTTCATCGAAATTTTGACGAAATCCTTTCATTTTTAAGATTAGTCGTCTTTGATGGAGGAAAGAAGTAATTGACAAACTTTGAACAAGATCCTCCCAAGTTTCGATGGATCGAGGGGGTTCTTTTTCCACCCAAACGGGCTGCCCCTCAAGTGAGAATGGAAATAGCATCAACTTGATCACTTTTTGTGGCACATCTTTGAAATTGATCGCTAAGGTCAACTTGTTAAACCAACGGATGTGTGCATACGGGTCTTCTCGATCAAACCCGCGGAATTGATTCGTAGACACAAGTTGGATCAAATGTGTCTTCAATTCAAAGTGATCAGAATTGATTACTAGTAAAACGATGGCATCTCCATAACCCTCGGGGGCCTCGGAGCATTTCCGCCATAGCGTTCGTCGCCATATTGTTGTTTGAAATAGTACGAATCTCGGGTTCGACTATTTGGGCAGACGTCTCACGAACGTCTTCTAGGAATTTCGCTAGATCATGCAAAGGACTCAATGATCTAGAAGAACGAAAGCAAGATGCGCATCGAAAGTTAACTCTAAGAGACTTCGCAGTTAAGGAAAGGAATTATGAAATTGGTGAAAATGGGGTAAGAAGAATCCTTTTGGGTTTTATGTTTTTGACAAGTAGATATCACAACAAATCCAAGTAAAAAAAAATCGAGGCAAAACAACAGGGAACTTAAACCAATAATCACAAGATGAATGGCTTCTTTGAAAAAGGTACACCACTCACAAGGACACAAAGGCAAGTTTTAAATCTTTAGTTCGGGAACTTATTATGGTCGTACCCCTAGTTAGGTAGTACACTGCCTTGGTTTATGGTAATCTTTTATGTTGTTATTTATTAAAGAAAACGACAAATCTTTTTGTATTTTTATTTTGATACATATATAGAAACAAAAAGAAAATATTTTTGTGTTTTATAACGCTTTTGGATGTTTTGGTTTTGGATTTTTATAAGAAAATATATATAGATAGAGATGGATGATATGAACAAAGAGTGAGTATTCAAACTACTAACTGCTAGACGAAGATAATCAAGACAAACACCGCTAGCCGCCAACTGCTTGTTTGACTATTTGATTGACCGGTGTTAATAATAGAAGGGGGTCCAAAATGTATTATGACAGGGGTCCAAGGGTCAAGTGGATTTGTGATAGGGTCCAAATGGGTGTTTAAAGGTTTAATATTATAGGGACCTTTGTGTAAATTCTGAAAACTGAGGGACCTAAGCTGCCAATTCATCAAAGATGTTTCAAGGGACCAAAGTGAACAATCTCAAAAATTACAAGGACCAAACTTGCCATTTTCAAATTTCCAGAGGCTATTTTGCAAATTTCGTTGGAGGACCAAACTTGTAATTTTTCTCAAATTTTTATATTTTTCACCAAAGGACTAAATTTGACAACTTATGATTTTAAAAGGACCTTTGGTGATTTTTCTTTAGAAATTAGGACTAGGGACTATTTTGACAATTTTAGAAACTGGGGACTAAACTGCCAATTATGCAAACTTAGCTCATTTTTCATCTGATTTTGAACATTTTGCATCTCAAACATATAAAATGCAATTTTGGAATATTTTCAGTATTTTGATGCATTTCTGAGCATTTTTAAACGTTTTGCAGTTCAGATTTAACCAAAAATGATGAGTATTTACACACTCATCAATAGTATAGTGCAACACCGTGGAGGAAGGACGGGTCTTTACCCATTGTATCCCTGATCCACAGGCCATCAGGAGGTCGTTTAGTTTGTAACCTATAAATACCCTCTACCTTGCAAGGTAGAGGGTTGGATGTTCTTTGGTAATCTAACATTACATGAGTTTCTCTTTATAGAATATCCCACTTCTCTCTTAAATCATCTATACGCCTAAAGTGTTAATGTTATGATGTGTATGTGAAATCCAATATGTTACAATTGGTATCAAGAGCCATGGTTAGATCATATCTTACATATCTTTGGATTTCTAGTGGTTTTTAGGTGGTTTTTGAGCTTGAAAAAGTTTAGTGGTTTTTGCATCATTTGGTTGATTTCTAGTGTTAAAGTGTGGATTTTGGTAGTACTTTTGTGTTTAGAATCATCACAAGTGTTTAGGTTTTGATTTAGAAGGTTTGAATCATAGTGGTTGGGTTGTTTTTGGATTGAAAAGTGGTGTTTATGTGTTTTTCATGCTAGCGACTTGAGCCACGGAAAAGTTTTCTTGTAGCGACTTGCTTTACAATTTGGTAGCGAGTTGTAGTTGAAAGTCTTAGCGAGTTGGGTTAGCGACTTGTCTAGTGAGACAAGCCGACAAAAGTACAAGTAGTGGATTCTCCACTACACGTAGCGACTTGGTGTAAGTTAGCGACTTGTACTTTATTTTGTTAGCGACTTGGTGTTAGCGATTTGGTACCTAGCGAGTTGCTATTTAGCGACTTTACAAATCAGCGACTTGGTGATAAGCGAATTGCTGTCAAAATTTTGCTAGCGACTTGGATTGTAGCGAGTTGTTATATAGCGACTTGGGACTATAGCAACTTGGAACTTAGCGACTTGGTTCAAAGTTTCCTAGCGACTTGGGACTATAGCGACTTGGCACTTAGCGACTTAGTTCAAAGTTTCCTAGCAACTTGAGTGATATCCTTTGAATACGGTTTTCTCTTGATTTAGTAAAATCCCGTGAAAGAATCTATTTCCCGGTTTAATCATAGAGTTATAAAATCCCGTTTAATCAGTCATCATGTCTACCAACGTTCCTAAACTCATCTCCACTGTGGTTCGAGGTCGTTCATGCGAAGATACGTCAAAATAGAATTTCTTACATCACTGATCCTTTAATCACCAAAGTACTTGAACTCTATGATACCTCACAGAACTATGAAACTGGTTGCATTTCTGAATGTCCAACATTGATTGATTCATCAAAGGGTAATCTTAACTCCTCACCATCAGAGTCAAACCTCAACAAACCACATCTAATGAACAATGATGCTAAGCAAATGGAGTACAACATTGAGCCATATCAACTACTTCATCAGCATCTCAAACTACTCTTATCTACTACTATGGATCGAACAAGCATTGCTATCCTTCGTCAGGACTTTCCCACTTTGACTAGAACTGTGTTACTCAACTTAGAACAACTGAGGTGTCAAATCACCAATGAACAGTTCTCAACTGATAAATCTAATGCAACTCTTCAAGTAATCTTCAATCAATTTCAGCCACTTATCAAGGGGGAATATTCCTCAAATTTTGATGATGACTTGACTGGAATCTCATTCAAAAAACACACTGGAATGGAAATCCATGAGTTCAGAAACACCTTTATTCTACTTATGGGAAATGTGGAAATATACATTAAGGAAGTTGCTAATGAGAATGAGAAGCTGAATGAAATGAAGGGGTGTCAAGTGATGCTATGGGAAGATTTTGATAGGTCATGCAATGGATCAGGTAAACCAATGAATGATACCGAATGCAGAAGTTCAGTTGAAATCAAAAAGGATGGAGACAACTGTACTGATCCCAATGACTCAGTGTCAGAAAAGGTTTCATGTGATGAGGTACACTTAACTAATCAGAGTAATTCATATGTTAAGAAACCTGATTCTAACTCTGATCTTTATACTGTGAAATCGATCGGTTGAGCCTGATCTAAAATTAAAGTTGATGACATGATTGAAAAAGGGTATATGATGAACTTTCAAATAAATACTCAATTCTTGAAAAACATTGTATTTCTTTGGAAATCGAAATGCAACAAAAAGATGAACGCTTTTATGCAAATAAAACATGCATTAATCAGAATTTCAATTTCGAGAATTTTTTGAAATTAATCAATTAAAACCCAGATTCAGGACAAAGACTCAACCATATGCAATCTGAAATTATTACTCTCAAATGTACAGAAGTATGACTGTCATGAGATGAGTGATACACTTGAAACTAGAAATGCTGAGCTTGCTCTTTGTGTGTCCAACCTGTTAAGAGAAAATGAATCATTAAGAAAGAACTTAGAGGAGACCAATTCCAAGTTGATCAATCAATCTAACAACTTATTGAAGGACATTGATGACCTCAAAGCCCAAATTCAAGATAAGAGCTTCAATATTGTTGCCTTAAAAAATGAGCTTAGGAAATCTATTGAAATAGGATGAACACTAAGTTTGCAAAACCATCAAATTGGGGAAGTCAACGGTCAACCACTCTAAACGTACAAAGAAGTAAGCCTAATGACTTTAGAACTGAAAGAGTTAAATCATCGAAATCTAGGCTTGCCTCCCAAATTGATGAGAATATTGTTTTGTCAAAACCAGTCACTTCATTGCTTCGTTCCGATATGATGAATCTCAAACTCCAAGGAAATGTTCAAAGCTCAAAGTTTAGAAATACTAGAAGTACAACTAGTTCTCATAAGAAACATCATTTGGCTGATCAATTCCCTAAGAAACCATCGAAACACAAAAGGAACAATAGCCAAAACAGGGAAGTGCACACATACAAATCTACTAGTAACTGCTTCAAATAGATTCCTACTGGCAGATTATTTAAGTTCTCAGAATCCAAACGGACTTACATACCTAAATCTTGCCTTAAGTGGATGCCCACACGAAAACTCTTCAAGTATATTGAGCCTAAAAAGATCTCTAATATTGATACGTCTGTATTAACCAATGTTACATCAAATAGTGAAATTATTCATGTCACTAACCCATCCAGCTGCAATTCTACATGTGCTTCTAGTACAATGTGCTCTCAGTCTTTTTCAGGTACAATGCTCAACTCAATCAGGAACTTCATGACTTGGTTCCCATCAGAAATGAATATAGCTCATTCAAGAGCTATAGCTTGCCGTAATTGATGTACATCTT
This sequence comes from Chrysanthemum makinoi, assembly GCA_910596185.1. Taxonomy (NCBI): domain Eukaryota; kingdom Viridiplantae; phylum Streptophyta; class Magnoliopsida; order Asterales; family Asteraceae; genus Chrysanthemum; species Chrysanthemum makinoi. Next base: position 251,271,580 of record OU343223.1, read on the forward strand.
TCTTTGACTCCTATTCATTTTGAATCAGGACTCTCTTTTATATCTGGTACAAATCAAGTTTTCTTTAAAAAAAATTAAATTAAATATACCTTTTTAAAGATTTCATTCTTTTACATTCATATTTTTGTTATTTTCTCAAACTAATAAAGAATACATTCTTTGTTATCGATAACATCTACGGTCCTAGAAATGTCATTCAATAATGGCACGGGTTCATAGATGAAGTTCGAACAAATAATATATTCTTGTTTTATAACGGGTGAGGTTAATTCAATCAATGGTCTTTGGTGACATTGATTGAGGGGAGAATTTTTCAAGTTATCTTGATTGTATCTGCCAGTGTTAGTTATGTTTTGTGTTCAAAGGCGGGTTGTTATTGTTTATCCATTATGTTAGTGTGCTTATCTTATTATGTTATCTCGTTATGCTATCTGTGCTTGTTTGCAATCTGATATGTTCATAAAACTAATGAGTCTCAGAACACATAATGTGACTTGAGAGCAACTTACTTTGTAAAGTCTTAGCAACTTGGTTTGGTAAATTTGAGGTTAGAGACTTGCTTTGAAAAGTCTTAGCGACTTATTATGATTCTAGGATAGCTAGTTATTTGCTAATCTCTCACATAACCACAGGGACCGAATGTGACAAATAGGAATTCTTGAGAATATCTCCTCTCTTAACCCCTAGTGACTTACGTTTTTTCTTTCTTTTCTTCTTTCTTTCAAACAATTAAAAGTTTTTTTTCTTTCCTCTCTTTCTTTCTTCATCGCTAAGCACTCAACCTAGCAACTTGAAGCGGTATGATTTGAATCTCACTGCTCTCTATTATGTGTCTATGATGCTTGTCTAACACATTTCTTTACCCAGATCTCATCGAGCATTTGATCCGTGAAACTTGATTCCCACATAGGTTTGATAATGAATTTACTCTGATGGAATCATTTTTTCTTGTGTACAATGATCGTTTAGGTGGTGTTGGAATGCGTTAATGGGTGGCTGTATTGCGTTAATTGTGTGTTACTAAATATGTCGAGTTTGATGGCTTGTTTGTTGTTGTTGTTTTGAGTTGTCGACAAGTATGTTAAGGTTGCTTGTAACCGTTCTTGATTGCCTGTTAATTGTGTCCATGTAATGATGTTGTATAAGTGTTTGTTTGGGATGATTATCTGTTGCGTAAAAAAGTGTTCTTGATGGCGACTTCGTAATGCTCTTGGTAGCGAGTTAGTTTACTAGTTCATCGTGGCGAGTTATTGTTCTTAAGTCTGCTTAAGTTAGCGACTAAGTAGTTGTGGCGACTTAGTGAACTAATTATTAGCGACTTTGGTAGCGACTTAGCTGTATTACTATTAATGGCGACTTGTTTTTACAAGTTAGCGAATTAGTAATGGTAGCGACTTAGTAAACAGATTTGTAGCAACTTGGCTGTGTTATTGTTGATGGCGACTTGTCTTTACAAGTTAGCGACTTAGCAATTGTAGCGACTTAGTGAACAGATTTGTAGCGACTTGGTGATTCTCGTTGATGGCGACTTGTCTTTAAAGTTAGCGACATAATATGTTTTCGGTAGCCACTTAGCCCTGGTTTAGCGACTTGTCCATTTATGTTTAGAGACTTATTTGGTTTAATTTTCATTCGATGACTAGGACTATTAAAATGTTTTAAGGCAACTTGCTAGGATAATCTCATGCTTACAATCTTGTTTCAGGATTTACTGAAGCGACTTGTATTGACATCTTATTCTGTGTAACTTGCTATAACATTTCTGCCTGAGCAAGCTGTACTTGGATTCCCCTGTGGTAACTAAATGTTACAACTTGTTTCATACAAATCTGTTATATCATTTCTACATTAGTGTCTTATTTCATGACATTATTTCTTTGCAAATGCGCGTTTTAACCTTTTAATTCCAATACAATTCGTCTCATGAAAACTGTATCAAATGGTGTCTTCATCCTTAATAACTCGCTATTGCCACTCTATCTTTCTCTATCTGCTTATAGGGACTATGTCTGTGCTTCTAAGTCTGGGTGTTTATGTCATAAGGATGTACTCAATGCTGTCTAAATAACCATGTATTATCTAACTTGTTCCCAATCATTGCTGTTGGTGTTTTATCTTCAGATCTTCAATGGCTTGCACAACCTCTGCTGAAAACATTACTTCTACTGCTCCACCCAATGTTCTCTCAGACGAAGAAATTCTTCCTAAAAGTCAATGGGCAGAAATTGGAAAAAGTAACTGTTATGTGGATCTACAAAAGTTGCAACAAAATCCTATCCTCAAAGTGTCTATTGATATCCTCAAAACACTAACTTCTTCGGTGCACTAACAAAGCAATGCACAATTCCCACCATTTACATACAACAATTCTGGAACACCCTTGAATGGAACAAAATCACAAAAAAATATTCCTGCAAACTGGATAATAGGGAATTTGAGATAAACCCGATATTCTTAGCAAGGCTCTAGGAATCACTCTAACCCCAACATACGACTGAACCTCCACCGTGCTGACGATCTAATTGTCTTTCTGATTGGTTTGGGATATCAGACTAGCATATTAAGGGATTCCGACATCATCACTGGACACATGTATCAACCTTGGAGAGCAATGACAACAGTTCTCAACTTGTGCTTATCTGGCAAAACCTCAGGGTTTGATAAAGTGAGAATTCCCATTTTGCAAATCCTATGGGTATTGTCAATGGAGTGAATGTGAATGTCTCGAACGTTTGGGAAGAATTTTCGTTGTCAATGAATACATTCATATCTGATAGAACTAACTTTCTGAATAAAGCTCAGGGTCGAAAGAAACTGAACAAGCTTGTGATTCCCAGATCGATTTTCAAAACTTGTTATCCAATTCTACAACACTCACAACTTCAACCTCGGATTGACTCGGATCTACATAAATGCAGATGAATTCGCTGGGTAATCTTAAATATGTTCCTAGAGGAATGGACAAAGAAATCTTTGGATTGACACCTCGACACTCTACTCACGGACGATATCAAGAAGAAGGACTACTTCAAACAATACAAGAAAAGAGCTACCAGTTCCTCTGCTGATGTCACACCCACTCCTCCACAACCCAATGCTCCCAAGTCCACTTCAGCCTCACAAGCATCCTATGCCTCTCTTCCTAAAAAGAGACTTGAAAGGTCACAACATTCAGACACCGCATCCAAGAAGCAGAAAGTAAAAAGGAAGAAAGTGGAAAAGGAAATTGGTAAAAATACTGAGGCTTCAAGGGATAATACAAGATTAACTGATGAATATGATGCCGACTGCAACTTGGAATCCAGCAAAGCCTAGAAAGTCTGAATGTGAAAGCACCAGTAGGTGGAGTAGTGCTAAGAGAGCCTGATCAAGTGCCTCAACAAACAACACCAATCACACAAGACAAGGGAAAAAGAACTGTTGGAATAGAACAAGTCGCCACACGCTCCTTACCTTTTCTTCCTCACCATCAAGAACTACCACCTGTTGATCTGAGAAGAGAAGTGTTGAATCGTCATCAGTTCCAAAAACATCTGAATTGGAAAAGGAAGCATCTGTAGCACCAGAAGTGAATCCTGCTACAAGTGGTATCCAGTGTGAACAAAATGTTGTAGAAAAGTTGCATCAAGTCTCACAGGAGAATTCGGAGTCAAGATCCGATGAGACCATGCCCCTGGAGGAACCAAATCTTTCCACCAGTTCTCTATCATCATTTAAGAACCTAGATACTGAATTCACTTTCGGTGATCAATTCTTAAATGACAAACCCATTGATTCTGAGCCTTCCAAGCAAGATAATGACAAGGAGGATGCACAATCCATGTTTAATGTCAATATTCAGCAAGACACATCATCCGTTCCACCTATGACAGCACCCTTACTCACAACTGCACTTCCACCTCCCAAACCTGACCAAGTACATATTAAGGGGGAGCATTTTCTTTGAGCAAATTCAAGACATCAGGGTACACAATTTTCCAGTTTTCTAAGGTACCTTGATTGTATGTTAAATGGCTTCTAATATTTTGGTGATCATGTCTGCACTTCAAAAAGGGTTCCCTCTAGTATGTGCAAAACCCTCTTTCAAATATTTATCTATTTCAAACCTAGAAGCACATATGAGGGGGAGCAAAATCATGAAAACCTCATCCTTCCCCAAAATGCTTTATCTACTTGATTCGATTAGGGAAGTGATGTTGATATGTTTTAGAAAATGGTAATCAAAGAAGTTAATTTTTTCTCTTGCCTCCGTGTGGAAAACTATTTCAAATACTTGATTCACATGTTGAAGGAGAGTTCTTCTTCTAAAATATCAACAATTCAATCAACAAAATGCTTTGATAATATATCACAAGTATCTGGATTGATTTTCAAATGGTTTTCAATTGGTTCCTATGGCGGATGAACAATACCAAATAGACCGACCAACTTTACTTTATGTACGGTGATATAAGGATGATAAGGTTAGGTAGTGGTTCCCATGATCCCAAGAGCGAGGGATCTACCCAGGACAATCCACTAGATAGTGTAGAGTCCTTAGGTATATTGAAAAAGGAGAAAAGTGAGGAATGGGAAGAGTGCGGACTGGACGAGCTAGTAACTGGAATAAACCCAACAAGGTTCTAGTTATGAAGTCTCGGTAAGCACGAAGGGGTTGAAGAATGAAAAGAATTGAATGTGAAAAGGGTGAAAAGAAATAGCCCTCCAATAATTCAACCTTAGGGCAGAAACCGGGTTCAATACATATGCTACTGGTGGTTACTTAGGTAACTCCGGTATTGAAGACAAGACGTCATGGACCCAGTGACGCACTGCACTAAACTTCCCAAGCTACTCAAGTTCCTCTTAAAAGGGATTGTTTCATTCTCACGGGGAACCTACATTATCTATCGACTTTCTCTTAGAGATTGTTGATATTGAAGAAGGAGACCCTCTCCCTAGTCTCCGTTATAGGATCCAAAAATGCACAAATTGAGTCTAGAGCAACGAGATCATCAATAAATCTCATTAGGATAATTTCAATGAAGACTCTCTGTTTCACACAATGTGGAAAGAGAAATTATATCCTGAGTCCTACGCATTATCCTTGTGGTATAGCCAGAACATCTGAGTGATGTGTTTACATATTCACTGTGAAGATGGAAAGCCTTCTGGAGCCAACATCTAACAAGCTCCTGGTAGGTGGCATGTGAGATCTATTATACAGATCAACCATGTGACAACTGAACAGAAACAATGGGGTGATTCAATCTTTTTAATTAATCCTGGTTCAGGTTATGGATTGACGGATACCTTTGAAAAACCGGTCTTTGTGCTTTAAACTCTTTTCATTAGCACGTCGACCGTGTACTAATTTTTCAAATCAAAAGGTGTTTTATGATTGATAATTGATTTTCATTAAAACCTTCGTTATATTGCAAAAACAATTTCTATTGAGCAATACACGATTGTTTTTCAAATCTCTTTTCATCAATCACTGGACTTAAATTCGCTGGTTCACTCACTTCGTGTTGTCTTCTTTGAGACGTTTCGGTTTGAGAACGGCTAGAGCAGCTGCGAAACCCTGTCAAGGAAATTCTTCAGAATTATACCCGATCACAGGCGATTTTGTAACGATCAACGGGAACCGTGGACCGTGTACCTCAATTCATCGAAAGTGATCAAAGACACTTTCGTGCGCTTTGTTGCTAACTGTCTTATGCGGTACACCCGACGCGAAATGATCGGAATGGAGCTGTCAATCCATAGCCGCATGCTCACACAACACATTCATATCATGATTGGTGCATCAATGACTCTGATATTTTCACTCCATGCTTCGCTTACGCTGTGCCAATATCATGAATCAACGAAAGTTTCCGATACTTTGATGAGAATATTTCATGATCCAGAATGTGAGCATGTCGGTCCGAAAGTCACAACACCACAATGGATATCTCAGAGATTTGCGTTTGCCGATAATCTCAAAAGCTGGCTCAAAATTATTGTTATCACAGTGGATCAGTCACTCAACCTCCACAAATTATTCATTTAAGTTGTTCAATGATGTACTCTCCACAGATGCACTTAGTTTGATTACTTTGTTGAAGAGAAGTCTACGAGCTCATGAATGAAGATCTACTTGAAAGCTAGGATATACAATGTAATTTATGGGGTGAACTCCCTTAGGGGGAGATTGTTAGGAATCAGAAATTCCATAAGTAAAAGAGTCGGTCACCCCAATTATTATCTAGCCAAAGTTAGCTCGCAGACTTGTCATTATTTATGTTATTCATTAGATAAGGAGTTGCGTAGAATAGTATAGTGCAACACCGTGGAGGAAGGACGGGTCTTTACCCATTGTATCCCTGATCCACAGGCCGTCAGGAGGTCGTTTAGTTTGTAACCTATAAATACCCTCTACCTTGCAAGGTAGAGGGTTGGATGTTCTTTGGTAATCTAACATTACATGAGTTTCTCTTTCTAGAATATCCCACTTTCTCTCTCTCTTAAATCATCTATACGCCTAAAGTGTTAATGTTATGATGTGTATGTGAAATCCAATATGTTACACTGCACATCTCCAAAACGCCCACAAAATGTAGAGTACTTCAGAGACAAGATGTTACTTGTGTAAGCTCATGATAATGGAGTTGTGCTGGATGAAGAGGAGCCGTTGTTTCTTGCTGAGGGCAATGCCAAGACATATGATGCAGATGCGGATAAGCAGCCAATTCAGGAGATAGGTCATAATCATCAGAATGCCTTTCAAGTCGCCGACTGTGATGCATACGACTCTGACGTCGATGATGAACCTACTGCACAGACAATTTTCATGGCTAGCATTTCTCCAATGTTCTCTCCAAAGGTCCCCACACCACAGCAAGCTGGTCCATCCAAATAATCAATCATCTCAGAGGTATTAAAACTATATGATAATGTTGATCAGCAAAAGATACATGATAAAGTTCAATCACAGGAAACCAGTGACTCAGATATTGCTAATATGGGCAATGATAATATTGTCCCATATGATCAATATGTGACCCAATGTGAGAATGCGATTGAACCAAGTGATGTATCTAATGCAATCAATGATGACTATATCTTTGATGAATACACTACTAGTGTTCCTAATGATTCTGCCATCTCAGAACTTAATGCCAATAAAGAACAAGTTGCCATTTATGAACAACGTGCTAAGTTTGAGTTAACTACCCGTGAGCAGGAGATAGATGACCAAATGCGTACAATTATTAGAAAAAGTAATTTTAGGGAAGAAATACTTAAACAAGAGTTAGATTCCTTAAAATAAAAGCTTAACAAAACGGCTAAGCAAAAACAAGAACTTCAAGAAAATGTGAAAGTACTTAAACAGGAATTTAATGCCAAGGAATCAAAACTCTTAAATGAATTTTCCAACCTAAAAACTTTGAAAAACAAACTTGAAAACAAATTGTACATACAAGGAAACACCATTCAGACTGCTCACATGATTACTAAGCATAGAGTTCTAAGTGACAAACATAGTGTTGCGTTAGTTGATGAACCAAACCCTAAGGCGTGTCTGAAAGCTAGAGAAGCACATAAGGTTATCTATGATGGCAATGAAATCCTTAAGCCTAAACAGAAACCTAGTTGCGCTGAGAATACTGAGGAAGATAAACAGTTAGAAGAAATAACTAGAAAGAAATTGGATGAAAAGCTTAAGAGCCCTTTATGCATAGAAAAGAAAATCAGCTATAAAACACCCAACTATGCTAAGGATAACTGGATTGCCTTTAACAAGTTTAGACCTCAAACACAGCTGACCCCTGAACAAGTGTTTTGTAAAAAGGACATGGACATGAAAAAAGCTGATGAGTTTGTTGAAAAGAATTCCCCATGTAGGAGAATGCTTCCTGCCACTGTTTATCCCCCCAATACCCCAATGCATTTAGTTCCTAGATCTATTCCCACTAAAAGCAAGACCTTAATCAATCAATATGTAATTTTTCAATTATTTGTTGATTTTGAGAAAACTTGTAAGAAAAGGATCACATCCAATGGGATAACTGAAGGGGAAAGGGGTTTTGAGCAAACTAAAGAATGCTATTTAACTGAGGTCATGCCTTTCTTTAAAAAATTAAAAGGTCAATTTGAGAGTCTTAAAAAAGGGATGGATTCAGATATTAAAGAAATGGAAAAGGAATTTGATGCAATGATAGTTGAGGTTAGTGACTGTGAGCGAGAATTAAAATATAATGAGATTGAGAGGAAGAACTTGCATACCTTGAATGAGAATCTTATTTCTGAATGTATTACTCAAGATGTGTTTTACACTGCTACGAATTGTTCCATTAATGCTTCTCAATTTCATGAATTATCTGTTGCTCTGAAAGTCTCCCATGATCGTGTCATTGAGCTTGAAAAAACTAACTATAAACTGCATGATAAAGTTGAACAGGATGATCATGATAACCTGGTGAAACAGTTTTCTAAATTGGAAGTTGAGCATCTTGCTTTGCAATTAAAATATCAACATCTAAAGAAAATGTTAAAACCTCAAATATCAAGACATCCTTGGATGCTCCTGAATTTGATGCCGTTTTTGAAATTAGCAAACGTGATGAACAGATTCGAGCTCATTGTAACACGATCAGAAAATTGAGAACCCAAATTTCACAATTAAAGGGTGAAAAGAACAATGTGACAAGCTCCCAAATGCCTCCTCCTTTAGATTCTCAGAGTTCTCAGACTTTTCATCTTCAAAACTTGGTTAATGTTTTACAAAAGGAAAATGAGAGCTTTCTGGAAGAAAATGAAAAGGTTAAACAACACTTTAAAGAGTTATATGATTCAATGAAAGTCACTCGTGACAAGAACAACGAAAAAATAACGTCTTTACAAAATGAAATTGAGAATCTGAAGAATCATGAAAAAGGGAAAATGCCACTTGTCTTTAATGAGAATGTTGCATCAAAGTCATCTGAAGACTGCAAATATACTGTGACTGTTAAATATATTCCTCCTCATCTTAGAAATAACGAACTTGCATTTCATAATTATCTTGCTCGTCTTAAGGATAGTCTTGAGTGTCTTCGTGAGATTGTAGAAGAGGACTTCATAAATAAGCCACTTGATAGTGAAATTAGGTTTGCTTGCATTCTGGCCAAATGATCTCAAGAGATATTAGAATGTTTAATAGCAACATGTCCTAAATCCTTAGGTGCGAAAGATAAAGTTGTGATGCCGTGTTCCATGCCTAGTGCTAAGTATACAAACCATTCGATGCCCAGCGTTAAGAAAGTGAATTTCAATGTGCCTTCAAGTAGTTCAGATCCCTGCACTTCTAGTTCAGGAATGCAAAAAGTAGCAAAACCAACTAATGTTCCAATTCCCTCTACAGGAGTAAGAAGTGACACCAAAGCAAGCGGGTCAAAGCCTCAAGGCAACACAAAGAATGATAGGACCTTGCGTGCTAGGAATGTTCAGTGGAAGAGAGTAGAAGATCACCTTAGGGAGAATTTGAATAAAACGAATTGTGTTGATTCTAGTGTTAGCTCTAAGCATACTGTAATTAATGCGAATTCTGCTACTTTTGGCAAAAAATGTGATGATGATTGCGTGGTTTCTGTTACTAATCTTGAATGTGGTGTGAATGATTTGATTAATGCTGTTAAATACCCAGTTAAAAATGTTAATGTTAAAAATCAAGCTAAGAAGGCTAAAAGGCAATGGCGAAAGAAAGTTAGAAAACAGTGGAAACCCACAGGAAGGAAATTTAGTAATATAGGTTATCAATGGATACCTACTGGCCGTAAGATTAATGAGCTGTGCCCTAAATTTGCTAAGTCAATGCCCACTAGAAAATGGATGCCTACTGGTAGAACTATTCCCTTAAGAAGTGAACATACTTTGAATAGGTCAAATACGGACACTAGAACTGCATCTATTTCTGATGATTCCATTGTTTCTACTTCGATGTGGGTGTTCCAATCACTGTTACTAACCAAATGGAACCCATTCTTGCATGGGGATCCCAATTTTTCAGTTATCCATTCTTGTCGTGTTCAATTGCGATCGTTCAAATCGTTCTGTGGTACTTGGACTCAGGTGTTCCAAGCATATGACCGGAGACCGTCGCGCTCATGAACTTCGTGAGTAAATTCATCTAACTGTGAGATTCGAAACGATCATTTTGGTGCTATTATGGGTTATGGAGATTACGTGGTTGGAGATAGTGTGATTTCCGGGGTATATTATGTTGAAGGTCTTGGACATAATCTATTTTCTGTCGGACAATTTTGTGACTCAGATTTAGAAGTGGCCTTCAGAAAACACACTTGCTTTGTTACAGAACTTGATGGTGTGGAACTTCTCAGAGGAACTCGTGGTTCAAACCTATACACCATCTCTATCGAAGATATGATGAAATCTTCACCAATCTGCTTGCTGTCAAAGGCTTCCAAAACTAAGTCATGGCTATGGCACCGTCGTCTCAATCACTTGAACTTTGATACCATAAACAATCTTTCCAGAAAGGACTTAGTAAGAGGATTACCCAGATTAAAGTATGAAAAATATCATCTTTGTTCAGCTTGCCAATTGGGAAAAAGCACGAAATATGCCCACAAACCAAAACCCACAAACTCAGTAATGGAAGTTCTTCATACCCTTCATATGGATTTGTGCGGACCAATGAGAGTGCAAACGATAAATGGGAAGAAATACATTCTAGTCGTTGTTGATGACTACTGATCGGTGCAAAACAGTCAAGTTATCTCACACAAGCCAGCCACTTGTGAATGGCCGACCGTAAGAAACTCAAAACAGGTCAAACACCAAATGCAATTTAAGATTAGAGGAATATAGTGTATTCCTGGGTCGTTAAGTTCCACGGAGGATGAATTGGTGTTAAACAACTTCAGATGTCGAATAATCACTAAGGATAGTGATCAATAAGGATTTTGATGAATAATTATACTAAAGAAAAAGATCTACAAATTACAGCGACTTAAATGCAAATTAAAGGAAATTAAAAAGTTAAAATATATTAAATAAACGCTATCACTATTTTTACAATGATGTTTTAGTGATTTATAAAATAAAATGACTTAAATAAACTATTTTAACTAAAACGTAAACTTAAATTATCTAAAAACGTGACTTAAAATGAAAACGTACGAAAAGTATAAAAATTACGCGAGTGCGCAAGCAAAAACGTAAAATTTGTGAAATAAAAGTCCTACAAGTGTAAAAACAATTTTATTACTTAATATATGACAAAAGAAAATTTTAGAAAAAAGATTTATATTTTTTAGACTTTTATATTTTTTATTATGAATTAAAAACTATTTTAGACTAAATAAATGTTTAAAAATACTAAAACTATTTAGAAAAATCTGAAACTTTTTTATAAAATACTTTATACTAATACAATTTTATAAAAAATACAAAAACTGAAAAAGCTAGACTAAATAAGCTAGAAATAAGCAATTAAGCTCGAATAAGCTATATGAGACAAAAGGTGGTTATGTATTAAATTGTGTAAAAGATAACCAGTCAAAGACCCAAGGGCAACTGGCTATACAGGTACACACTATCACTCTCAAGGTGGGAGGTCTCAGGTTCGAGCCTGCCTCCCCACCTTTTTGCTAAACATTTTATTTTTTTGATTTTCTTTTACAAACTTATTAAACACAAGAAAATAAGCACTTTTTAAAACTACAACTTTTTACAAAAACCTCTAATAAGCTCTGAATAAGCTTAAGTTTCTCAACAGTGGGCTTTTAAGAATAAATAAGCACAAGGATTAAGCAAATGGCTTATAAGCTAATAATTAAGCATAAGATAACTAAGAATAAGCTAAACAACAGTTATTAAGCTAAAATGATATCTGGAAAAGCAAATTTATTAAGAAATAAGTACTAAATAAGCTCTAAATAAGCTTAAACTAAACTGTATGCACAGGACACTATGTGATTCAATAGGCACCTTTAGACTTATTTATAAGCACTTAAATAACCTAGAAACTTAAAACAAACACTTGGATTAGCAAGATGACAAGATAAGCTATCCAAAAAGCTAAAGCTTTAACAGTGGGGTCCACTAGAGAGCTTTTGGTGAGCTTATTAAAAAGCTGAAAAACACTGAATATGACTCAGTGTATACTGATTATTTTTAGAAAAACAAAAAGCTCTTGCAGGCTTATAAAATAAGCTAAAAATTGAAAAACTAGCACTGGAACCTTGAGACAGCTAGGTGAGCTTCTAAAAAAGCTAATTTACACAAGCTTAAGCTAGTTAATAAGATCTCTGAAAGCTTGTGAAATGGGGTACCACAACTGTGCACAGAGCACTCTTTGACTTTTTGAAAATTAAACAAAGTTGACTTTAATGAACTTTAGATCAATGCTAATTACTAATTATGATGTATTAAGGTAAACTAAGACTGATTTGATCAATGGTAACAACTTATTAACACAAAATCATGATCATAAAACTTAAAAATCCAACAGTGAACTAGAAAAATGTGATCAAATGGTCTTTTGACTTTTGCTTATACAAGGACTGGATTTTGTTGCTTCTCTGAGTTATTATGAACTAATGAAACATGAGACAAGTACAAGTAATAACACAAGTAACCTATAACACAGTTGAACTTATAAATCCAAACAGTCCTTTAACTTGGCTTGTTTTGAGATTTTCAAAGTAAAACACTGATTTAGACCATGAACTTTATTACAAACCTTAAATTATCATTTAAGAACACTAATTAAGCATTAAACAACAACCATGACAACCTAAAACTCAATAATGATCTTTATACTATTTTAACTGTCAAACTAATTTTCTTAAAAACTATAAATTAAAAAGAACATACAACTGATTTTTATGGTTGATTACACTTAACTATAGCTAATGAACATAAAAATACAAAGATTTGAGCTTATGACTGTATTAAACAGTAAAATGCCAAAATGGGTAAAAATGGCTTACAAATGAATTCCAAGTGAAAGATTAGAACAAAGGACTGAGAACATATCCTATAGCTTCCCAAGAAGCACTAAACCAATAAGCAATCCAAATTCACCTGTCAGTCTTTAATCTTCACTTCCATTGATTTTTGAATTTAAAGCTATTTTTGAGTATTTTTGTGATTTTTCTGTTTTTAATTCTAAACTGGTTTTTAAGGTCTCTAATAGCTTTAATAAGCTATATGAGGAGCTTATATGGCTTATTCAATCCTTAACAACAGCTACAACATCAATTGCAGATTTTGAGAATTTTATCAAAAGTAAGATTTTTGCATAAACTGAAATGAGACTTAAACTGAAATTGATTAATGAAAACAGATTCAAATATACTTGAAAAACATAAATACAGTACTTGGAAGCTTAAAATTGCACTAGAATATGAAAACTACACTATATCGACACTAAATTACACTACCTACACTAATTTACACTACTACTCTTTTTCCACTGCTTTTTCTTCTCTCTTTATAGTATTTTGAGACTCCCCATAAGCTTCTGAGTTATTCCCACCACCATTGGATCTCTGTAATATATCTCAGCCATTGATTTGCAAATTGGCGCCAAAAAGTCTTGTGGACTATTGGGGTTGAGTAAAGCAATAATAGGGATATTAATTGGTTTTGGGATGTTGTGGAGGTGGAGGGATGTGGATAGACAGCTGGGGGGATAAGGTGAGGTGGAAAGTGGTGGTGAAACCACTGTTTCAGTTTGCAGGGGAAGAGATAAGGCTACAGTGATGGCGGTATTCTGTTTTAAATATTGGGTTTGGTTTGGGCTTGGGGAGATTGGGCCACAGGTAAGTGTGTTGGGTTTAATTTGGGTCAGGTTTGTATAGCTTATAAACACAAGGACCAAAATTGAAATTAGGTGAAAAGTGAGAGACTGAAATTGACAAGTTTCCAAGGTTATCACAAGGGTCAATCCTGCAAATAATGGTTAGTACAAGGACTAAATTTGCATAAAGTTCCATTTTTAAATGTCCAAGGACCTTTTATGTCATTTTTGAAACTTAAGGGACCAAAGATGTAATTTTCCAAAAGTTCACTATAAGGACCAATTTTGTCATTTATTAATAGTACAAGGGTATTGTTTGAATAATTTCTATTTTTGAACACCCAGGGACTATTTATGACATTTTTCAAAGTTCAGGGACTAAAGTTGTAAATTGTGATTTTTAAACTTTAAAGGGTTTATTTTAACAACTTTTTAATCCCATGGACCTTAAATGACATTTTACAAGTTTTTGAATTACCAGGGACTGGTTTTGACAATTTTTGAAACTTGAGGGACTAAAACTGCCAATTATGCAAACTTGATACGTTTTTCACCAGATTTTGATATTTTTGCATTTAAAACACATAAAACACTTATTTGTGATATTTTTATCATTTTGATGCATTTCTGAGTGTTTTTAGATGTTTTTGCAGTTTAATTGGTACAAAAATGATGAGTATTTAGACACTCATCAATCCCCCACACTAAGATATTGCTAGTCCCTAGCAATGATTTGAGAAAACTTAATGGATTTTATCTCTTTACTAAAAGCCATTACTTCTGGAGTAGCCAATTGTTTTAGTTCAAGTAAGAACCTTGGTACAATGATAACCAAATGATTTTGAGCAAATCATAAGCTTTCAACGGTTTTGATTTGTCTTTACCAGAAGCCGTTTGCTTCTGGACTAGCCAACTCTTAGATAAATTATCAATATTATCTTTGGTGAGCCGATTACCAATTATGGATTTTTAACTGCCTTTACCACAAGCCATAAACTTGCGGGCTAGCCAACTCTTCACTACTTAAAGATATGGTGAGCTGAACACCATACAATTTTGGGCAAATTGCAAGCCATAAACGGATTTGAGATATCTTTACCAAGAGCCGTTTGCTCATGGATTAGCCAATCCTTATGTGTGTTAGACATGGCGGACTGATTACCATTTGTTGTGTTTAGTACATAGTACTTCCACTAAATTTTTTTTTTAAATTTGGCCATTTTGGGGGAAAAAGGGACTAAAAGGGTACATTTATGATCAAATTCGCCAGAATTTCCCCCCCACACTTAGAAATGAATATTTTCCTCAATATTCAAAGTACCGGCTGTTATGCCGAAACTTAGAACGTAAAAAGATAACATTATTAGCCAAGTGTAGAAACACAACAATTATTTTTTTTTTATTTTTTTTTTAGATAGATAGATATATATACAACATGTGGGGTATCTCCCCCACACTAGGGTGGTACACACGGGTGAAAACCCATGTTGTGTGTGCTATAATTTTTGATTCCCGAGTCACTAGCTTGACTCGATCCCCGAATTAATTTGTTCATGGGGAAGTAAGTGGAAGAGACAATCTCCATCGGACTTTCACTTAAAAATGTTTGTATAAACATTGAAGTACGTGAAAGTTCCACACCGATGAGATATACATAGAACCGGCTCAAAAATGATAAATGAAAATGCCGGGATCAAAAATAGTGTCTTCACTCCCGAATGAGTGAAGAACAGGAGAAGCCACGGGATAGGTGAAGAAGAGAAAGAAAGTCATGATAATAATCTTGACTAACTCATCATCATCAGAAGGAGAATTCATAATAGCATGAATTTCATCTTTTAAGCTCAATTGGTCTAGACATATCCCGGGTGTGTCTAGATCAAAGTAGAAGTTATCATACTCCGGTAGAGATATGATATGAGTGAGTTCACAGGAGAACTCCTCAAAGGCGAATGATTCATATTCGGGATTGATTTGAGTGAGTTCACTAGGGAACTCCTCAAAAGTGAATGATTCATAATCAGGGAGAGAATTATGAGAATGAGAAGTGGTAATACCACTAATCTTCTCTCCCATATGATCAAAATGGAACGTTTGCAATTCCGGAATAGAATCATCGAACAAAAGTTCACTATCCTCAAAGGGGATAGGATATGAAGTAGGCTTTTCATTAAAAGCCTCGATTCTAGAAATGAGAAGATTAACATTCAATAATGTAAGACGAAGAGCTTCGTCTTGGATTAGTTCTTCATCATTCTCTCCTAAGTGACAAGCTCAGAAGGTAATTCTCCCACATAACTTATGTCTCCACAAGATAAAGAATAGTCCTCATCAGAATCAGAGAACATCTCAATATGATCATTTTGGAAGACAAGAGGAGGAGGAATATCACACACATGATCAAGAATTCCCTGTGACTCTCTCGGGATTGGGACAAAGTCCTCAACACTAGACTTTATGAATTCGTCCAATTCCTTTTCAGGAACAGTGTCAAGAAGCTCATCCCCATGTTCAGAGAGTGAGTGTGAACCTCGGGTGTGATAACAGCAGACTGAGGGAGTTGAGAAGGACTAGCAGTTATGGATTCTACAAGTTCCATTATTTCTACTGCTAGTGATTCAGCCATATTCTTTTCTCCCTGCATTTCCACGGATGGAATCTCAACTGATGAACTTGATGAATAAAATTGTAGAATATCAAGGGTATCTTCATCATTATCGTCATCAGGAATGAAATGGAATTGAGAGCTAGATTTGAATGCTTTTTGTAGTCTAATTGATTCCCTAACAGTGTTTTCAATGGCAATCTGGGAATCTAATTTAGCAGCCCGTTCCTCCGCTAACAATTCTTCCATGGATTTCTCATGTGACATAGCCGACTCCTCCTTAAGTTCTTTTAATAACTCAAGACTCTTCAGTAGAAGGTCTGTCGTAGTTTCATGAGGAGTTGCTTGAATCATTTGGTATTGTGGAAGTTGGTCTTGATACGAAGAGTCGTAATTGTTACAAGGAAATGGATTCCCTGTTTGACAATCCGAGCTAGAGTGAGGACTTCCACAATACTCACAACAGTAAAACTGATGTGGCTGTGAGTCATATGTGTTGTAGTCATAATTGTTATCAGGAACCTTCTCATAGACAAGCGTGTTTCCCGATTGACAATCAGAATGAGGTGAACCACCACAGTACTCACAACAGGAAAACTGCTGAGTCTCACAGTGTGGTAGCTGATGGAATAAATCAGTTGTGTTATGGTAGGAATAGGGATTTTGGTTATAGACAGACCGCTTTCCTGATTCCACCATGCTACAACCGGGGCAATTGCCACCATTATAAGGACCACCACACCATTGACAACCAAGAGGGTGAGGATAAGACATAGAAAGAATCAAATGGTTCTAGAGGGTAAGAAATGAAGAATCAAAAGGGTAAGAGGGTAAAGAGGAATATTTTTGGTATTTTTGAAAAACATTTTGTAAAAACAAAGAATGAAAATATTTTTGGTGTTGTTAACACTTTAGGAAAAGTGTTAATGAACTTTTTGATTTTTTAAAAATTGTTTACAAAAAGGTGGTATATGTGCAAGAATGGATCTGGAAATCCTTAAAACACGCTTACAGCCTCCCCGGCAGCGGCGCCAAAATTTGATCGGTGCAAAACAGTCAAGTTATCTCACACAAGCCAGCCACTTGTGAATGGCCGACCGTAAGAAACTCAAAACAGGTCAAACACCAAATGCAATTTAAGATCAGAGGAATATAGTGTATTCCTGGGTCGTTAAGTCCCACGGAGGATGAATTGGTGTTAAACAACTTCAGATGTCGAATAATCACTAAGGATAGTGATCAATAAGGATTTTGATGAATAATTATACTAAAGAAAAAGATCTACAAATTACAGCGACTTAAATGCAAATTAAAGGAAATTAAAAAGTTAAAATATATTAAATAAACGCTATCACTATTTTTACAATGATGTTTTAGTGATTTATAAAATAAAATGACTTAAATAAACTATTTTAACTAAAACGTAAACTTAAATTATCTAAAAACGTGACTTAAAATGAAAACGTACGAAAAGTATAAAAATTACGCGAGTGCGCAAGCAAAAACGTAAAATTTGTGAAATAAAAGTCCTACAAGTGTAAAAACAATTTTCTTACTTAATATATGACAAAAGAAAATTTTAGAAAAAAGATTTATATTTTTTAGACTTTTATATTTTTTATTATGAATTAAAAACTATTTTAGACTAAATAAATGTTTAAAATACTAAAACTATTTGGAAAAATCTGAAACTTTTTTATAAAATACTTTATACTAATACAATTTTATAAAAATACAAAAACTGAAAAAGCTAGACTAAATAAGCTAGAAATAAGCAATTAAGCTCGAATAAGCTATATGAGACAAAAGGTGGTTATGTATTAAATTGTGTAAAAGATAACCAGTCAAAGACCCAAGGGCAACTGGCTATACAGGTACACACTATCACTCTCAAGGTGGGAGGTCTCAGGTTCGAGCCTACCTCCCCACCTTTTTGCTAAACATTTTATTTTTTTGATTTTCTTTTACAAACTTATTAAACACAAGAAAATAAGCACTTTTTAAAACTACAACTTTTACAAAACCTCTAATAAGCTCTGAATAAGCTTAAGTTTCTCAACAAAGGCTTTTAAGAATAAATAAGCACAAGGATTAAGCAAATGGCTTATAAGCTAATAATTAAGCATAAGATAACTAAGAATAAGCTAAACAACAGTTATTAAGCTAAAATGATATCTGGAAAAGCAAATTTATTAAGAAATAAGTACTAAATAAGCTCTAAATAAGCTTAAACTAAACTGTATGCACAGGACACTATGTGATTCACTAGGCACCTTTAGACTTATTTATAAGCACTTAAATAACCTAGAAACTTAAAACAAACACTTGGATTAGCAAGATGACAAGATAAGCTATCCAAAAAGCTAAAGCTTTAACAAAGTGGGTCCACTAGAGAGCTTTGGTGAGCTTATTAAAAAGTGAAAAACATGAATATGACTCAGTGTATATTGATTATTTTAGAAAAACAAAAGCTCTTGCAGGCTTATAAAATAAGCTAAAAATTGAAAAACTAGCACTGGAACCTTGAGACAGCTAGGTGAGCTTCTAAAAAAGCTAATTTACACAAGCTTAAGCTAGTTAATAAGATCTCTGAAAGCTTGTGAAATGGGGTACCACAACTGTGCACAGAGCACTCTTTGACTTTTTGAAAATTAAACAAAGTTGACTTTAATGAACTTTAGATCAATGCTAATCACTAATTATGATGTATTAAGGTAAACTAAGACTGATTTGATCAATGGTAACAACTTATTAACACAAAATCATGATCATAAAACTTAAAAATCCAACAGTGAACTAGAAAAATGTGATCAAATGGTCTTTTGACTTTTGCTTATACAAGGACTGGATTTTGTTGCTTCTCTGAGTTATTATGAACTAATGAAACATGAGACAAGTACAAGTAATAACACAAGTAACCTATAACACAGTTGAACTTATAAATCCAAACAGTCCTTTAACTTGGCTTGTTTTGAGATTTTCAAAGTAAAACACTGATTTAGACCATGAACTTTATTACAAACCTTAAATTATCATTTAAGAACACTAATTAAGCATTAAACAACAACCATGACAACCTAAAACTTAATAATGATCTTTATACTATTTTAACTGTCAAACTAATTTTCTTAAAAACTATAAATTAAAAAGAACATACAACTGATTTTTATGGTTGATTACACTTAACTATAGCTAATGAACATGAAAATACAAAGATTTGAGCTTATGACTGTATTAAACAGTAAAATGCCAAAATGGGTAAAAATGGCTTACAAATGAATTCCAAGTGAAAGATTAGAACAAAGGACTGAGAACATATCCTATAGCTTCCCAAGAAGCACTAAACCAATAAGCAATCCAAATTCAGCTCTGCTTCAGTCTTTAATCTTCACTTCCATTGATTTTTGAATTTAAAGCTATTTTTGAGTTATTTTGTGATTTTTATGTTTTTAATTCTAAACTGGTTTTTAAGGTCTCTAATAGCTTTAATAAGCTATATGAGGAGCTTATATGGCTTATTCAATCCTTAACAACAGCTACAACATCAATTGCAGATTTTGAGAATTTGATCAAAAGTAAGATTTTTGCATAAACTGAAATGAGACTTAAACTGAAATTGATTACTGAAAACAGATTCAAATATACTTGAAAAACATAAATACAGTACTTGGAAGCTTAAAATTGCACTAGAATATGAAAACTACACTATATCGACACTAAATTACACTACCTACACTAATTTACACTACTACTCTTTTTCCACTGCTTTTTCTTCTCTCTTTATAGTATTTTGAGACTCCCCATAAGCTTCTGAGTTATTCCCACCACCATTGGATCTCTGTAATATATCTCAGCCATTGATTTGCAAATTGGCGCCAAAAAGTCTTGTGGACTGTTGGGGTTGAGTAAAGCAATAATAGGGATATTAATTGGTTTTGGGATGTTGTGGAGGTGGAGGGATGTGGATAGACAGCTGGGGGGATAAGGTGAGGTGGAAAGTGGTGGTGAAACCACTGGTTTCAGGTTTGCAGTGGGGGAAGAGATAAGGGGCTACAGTGATGGCGGTATTCTGTCATTTAAACTTTGGGTTTGGTTTGGGCTTGGGGAGATTGGGCCACAGGTAAGTGTGTTGGGTTTAATTTGGGTCCGGTTTGTATAGCTTATAAACACAAGGACCAAAATTGTAATTAGGTGAAAAGTGAGAGACTGAAATTGACAAGTTTCCAAGGTTATCACAAGGGTCAATCCTGCAAATAATGGTTAGTACAAGGACTAAATTTGCATAAAGTTCCATTTTTAAATGTCCAAGGACCTTTTATGTCATTTTTGAAACTTAAGGGACCAAAGATGTAATTTTCCAAAAGTTCACTATAAGGACCAATTTTGTCATTTATTAATAGTACAAGGGTATTGTTTGAATAATTTCTATTTTTGAACACCCAGGGACTATTTATGACATTTTTCAAAGTTCAGGGACTAAAGTTGTAAATTGTGATTTTTAAACTTTAAAGGGTTTCTTTTAACAACTTTTTAATCCCATGGACCTTAAATGACATTTTACAAGTTTTTGAATTACCAGGGACTAGTTTTGACAATTTTGAAACTTTGGGGACTAAAACTGCCAATTATGCAAACTTGATACGTTTTCACCGATTTTGATATTTTTGCATTTAAAACACATAAAACACTTATTTGTGATATTTTTATCATTTTGATGCATTTCTGAGTGTTTTCAGATATTTTTGCAGTTTAATTGGTACAAAAATGATGAGTATTCCGGGAGTGAGCATTGGAGGTCTATCAAGTGATCCAGCCTCATGAATGGATTGTTGTCACACCCCCAAAATATCGCAGCGGAACGATAGTGTCTTTGGGGTATGACGTCATAGCACAAAACATGGATACAGAAAACGACCTCTAAAATGAGACGTTTTGGAAAGTTTACCATTCGATTAAATAAAGTTGAAGTTTACAAACATAAGATCCCAAAGTTTGATAATACATAAAGGATTACAAAACATGTCGAATGGTAATTGATAAAAACACAAGACTCCAATGTATGCCATGTGACCCAAAAGCTCCATGAAATGCTATCGCCTTACAACCTGAGATAAACATGCTAAAAAGTGTCAACACAATGGTTGGTGAGTTCATAAGTTTGTTGAAAATGATTTGAAAAAGTCTTTAAAGAATGTTGATGCAGCAAAGGCATTGTAAATCCATTCAGTTCCGAGTTCCGCCCATACAAAACTCGCAACCTATGTGTTCACAACCCATTGCCAAAAATAGAATTGTCAATCTTGTTTGTAAGTAGGACATATATGCATACGATATATACATGTACTTAATGCAAAGAATCACAGCCAACTGAACCTCTTGACAAGTCTAAATTGTTTGTTGTGTCTTATTGAATAACAGATTATATCCACCCCAGGTCAAGTCATCGGGGACCCAGGGTGGGGGGCGTCACCGATAGTACTATCAATACCTCTCCGCCGTCTCCCGCAGGAGTTAACCAGTTGCTAAAGTATGTATGTTGAAGCATAATTGAAAACAAGTTTAGCACATTAAGGCACATATCGCACTAAACCACACATAATGTCCAAAGAGTATAAGTAGTATAGTGTAACACAATTGTATAAATGGTTTGAGTATTCGCAAGAGTAAAAACAAGTATTTAAGCATGTATCTCCCCAAAGAGTTTGTAAGAATTTAAACGAGTAAAGCGGGGTATGAACTCACCTGGTATGATTGATATGCTAACAAAATGAAGTGCACGTAAATGAGGCTCGAAACTATCCGCACCTAAAATGAATGATGTGCTCTAATATAAGTCATGAAACAATGTTGTGCATGCAAATCCATATGTAATCTATACCACTTGTATGTTTTTGAAAATAGAATTTATCGTCGAAATATATGTTTATGACATCTCGTCATGTTTATAAATTACTTTACAAGTATATACGTTGAATCAACATTCTACGATAATCGTTTTGTGATTTATTATGAAATTATAACTTTTCGTCGTAAAATAGTGTCGTTGAAATTTTCATGAAAGTGAATATACGGCCTCGAAAAGCTAGTCGTAAAATGGTGCACGTCGAGTGTCAGGAAACAAACTCGACGGTTTTGGGAAGCTTATATCATTATCTCAAAGTTTTAGCATTTAAGTTTTCATCCTAGAGGTCTCGATCATGGAGAAAAATATAGGTAAAGTATGATACATGTGTCCAAAATATTGTTTAAGGGTGGTTTCAGGCAAAGTTTAAGTGACCGTATTTCATTCGTTACAACTCCGCTTGACGAACGGTTGGACATTTTGGAAAATATGCTAGGCGAACTTACTTTTACTAGAAGACATCATGTTATAAAAAGTATTACATCCTTGTTAAAAACGACCCTCAACATGGTCACTTGTTGCCGTAAGGTTTGTCTAATAGAAATATATTAGTTTTCTTATATGATAAAGTTACGGCAACTTTGTGTAAACGTGTATAATTTAATCGTTACAAGTCCGTTTTCTACGTTTTCTACATCCTTAGATTCGTATTAAAGTATACTAATATATTTTTGATAAGTCGACACATTTAATAACGCCTAGGCCTCATTTTTGACTCAGAAGAGTGACATTTTCATGCTGAAATTTCTGAAATTAGTAGTTTTCGTCGTCAAACTTCAAAAATTCATAACTTCTTCGTTATAGCTCCGTTTTAATCTGTTCAAGCGGCCACGTTTTCGTTTTTAAGTATATTTTCCAAATATCTAGCCCAAAATATTTTACCAACTGTCGAATTTTCCCAGATTTAAAAATAAGATCAGACCGTTAACTAAAGTTGTCGAAATGAGTTTTTCACGCGCCAAACCTATTCCAACCAATTCAAAACAACTCCGAAGCTATTCTAATCCTACCATACACCTTCTTAGGGTGTCATGGGTTCCTAGGCATCACCAAAAGTGATATGTTTCAAGGAGTAATTATAGGATGACATAAATATATATATATATAACTCTTAAAAACAATGAAAAAGTGGTATAAACATCCATAAGACTTGCATGTTTTTCTCAAATATGATGAAATGAACATAAAGTAAATATGAGAGATGATGATGAGTATGAAATGCTTACTAGTTAACTTGATGAGGTTAATGAACAAAGGTTTAATCCTAATCACCCAAGGTTTTTATTTCAAAACCTTAACCAAGAGTGTGTCTAGAGTGTAAATAACTTGACTAGAAAAGTTTTTATGCCCTCCTTCTTGGTCTCTATGGTGGCCGGTGTTGATACAAAAATTGGGCGTTCCTGGTTTGGAGCTCCGGTTCTCGTACCAATTAAGAATTGCTGCTTGAGACCTGCGCACTTAAACGAGGGATATGGTTCCCTTTATATACGCACGGAATCCTTGTTGGTTCCGTGTTCCCCAACCTTCGGCGTATCCCCCCTAAGTCGGTTGGGAATGATTATCTCCTTATTTTAGAAGAGATCGGATATCTATTCCGTAAATAGATATGGGCTTGGGCTTCGTGAGCCCAAACGCCTATTGATGTTGGCCCAGCTCGTGCCGGGCTTGTGAGTATTGGGCTGTAGTCGGGTTTATGACCCAACTCCAGACTATACGTCATCATGTCCCCCCAGTCTAGTATGCGCAGTGCGTAACTGCGGATGCTAGACTAATAACCGTAGTGCAAAATAAAATAAACTTACGAAACGTATTAAAGAAGCCATACACATACCCGTAGGTGCGTTGTATCGAGACATCAAAGTGAATTGTAAACGCCTCGTTATTCGGGAGAAAGTGACTGTCCCGTGTCCCATCAGAGTGATCTCAACCACACAAGTGAAGTTAGTGGAGTCCACGTGGCACGTATCGTGTGGATGAGAGAAAAGTATAAAACCACCCTTCATTTTCACAAAGTGATCCACCGTAAAAAAAAACAATTCGCCATTGTTGAAATAGAACTCCAGCTGCAATCTAGAAATTAAACCACATCAAGGTACCCGCGCGTGCGATTCTGTAAATCCACCACTATGGTCAAACAACTGCATGAGTTCACCTCCAATCTATCCACGAGTGATCTCTTAGAGTTCACTTCGGATTACTACATACCGCTTAGCGTACATCCGGTTGTTCCGGGTGCGCGGGCGTCTATTGCCGACTTCCCCGAAGGGAAGGTGGGGTATACACCGTTTTTCGAATTCGCGAATCAACGCGTGCCTCTATCCCAGTTCCTGTGCGATATATTGAATTATTATAATCGCACATATCACAATTGCATTGTATAGGCGCCGCTAAAATTACAAATTTTGAGGTGAACTGCTGCTATCTTGGCGGTGAATCCCACCATCAACCTTTTTCGTGTTCTACCATACAACCCTGGTCACATGGGTGGGTGTCTTTTCTAAGCGCGCGGTAGATTCCAATGTTATACAAAGAAGCTAGACGCCGCTTAGGAATTGGAGGGAGTCCTTTTCCGGGTAGACAGCGCAGTGTTTCCGTGGACCTATGACTTTCATACCCAGGGTTCGTTGGTGAAGGATGAGTGCCCCCCGCCTGGATCCTATGTTACTGAGGATGCGGAATTGATAAACGCCAACCGCATCCCCATTAATTCCTATCCTGAGGAATTTGTGGTACACATGGGCATCGTACCGGAACTATTTTGGTCCCGAAGATGAGATCCCAATCTTTTTAGAAGCCAATGGCCAGGGTGGGTACTCGTTCTTCCGCACCCCCTTTTGTAGTAAGAATTGTCTTCCTTTGTTCCCACAATATATAACCAATGCTGTTTGTTTGTTTCCTATTGCGCAGAGATGGACCTCTTTACTGTTGTGCGCTTGGCGAAGCCGATTGAGGTGGTGACAGGTACGCGGCCGTTGAGAGAAGGAGAGGAGCCAATCCTAGCTGCTACCGAAGGGCACGTCATAGATCTGAATGCGGGGGAGACAGGAACCAGTTCCTCAGTCGCAGTGAAGGCAACACCCCTGCAAAGCCTTCCTAATCCCGAAGTAACTTCTCTTGTATCACGCACGCCAGCGTAGCTGTGGCTCACCCTATGGAGGAAGAGGAAGAAGAAGAATCCGGGCTTAGTCGTAAAAGGACCCGAAGGGATGATGGTGCGGGCCCATCAAGGAAAAAACGCCCCGTGGTTCAGACTGTGGAATTATCCTCCACTGATGAAGCGTCTTCGCACCCTTCTGCTGATGTCGCTGAGCCACAGTAAGTAAAGCCGTATATATATAATTTCCGTTTGTTGGTTGATATGCTAGTTGTGAATCTAACATTTCGCTGGTGATCATTCGCAGGGAGAAGCAGGTGATAGAATCACCCCCCAAGGCTAGTCCTATACATTCAGCGCATTCGATGCGGATGCGCCCATGGAGCAATTGGTTGAAGAATTGGTGCAAGTCTCCGCACATCAGGCTGCACTAATTGTGAAGCTGAAAGACCGAGTATCGGGTGAGGTGAACCAAGGTTCACAAAAGGACCAAACCATAGCTTCGTTGGAGGCGCAACTGGCCAGCACCCGGGCGCAACTGGATAGCGCCCATGTAGAGGCAAGGGATCTGAGCGCATACGCCAAAAACAGCCGATGAAAAAATGGCGAAATGTGCCAAATAAATCAAGAGCGTGCTGATGCCGCCAGAGATAAGTCTCTGCGTGTCCCGGGCACTTAAACATCTGGAGCAGGGTAAGGAAAATTTGTTTGCGCAGTTGGGGGAGCTTGGGGCTACTGTGAGCTGGTCATTGGAGGTGCAGGAGGCAAAACTGCGTAAGCTTAGCATTGAATATGACGAGGAGTTGTATCCTCAGCTTATGTCTACAATAGCGGAGCGCAGGTGGCTCATAGGCCACGGTATCCGCCTAGCTGCCCCTCAATACCTGGAATCGCCAGGTGGTTAATGCCTTCGGGGAGGTTGTGCGGTGCGCTCGGAGCGTGGTAAATCGAAGCAATTGAAGAGCTCCACGAGGAAAAACTGTTGAAGGCGGCGGTTGATAAGGTACCGAATTATGATGCGGAGTCATATGATCATTTGGTTGCTGCCATGCAGAGAATGAAAGATTTAGAGCTCCCAATGATTTCGAGCTTGAGCGATCAAGATTATCCGATAAATGTTATTATGGCGGGGTTGACCTTGGCGCGTCATCGTGCCGAGGATGCCAAAACACGACCGGACTATTATTTGAAGCCCCATGAGTCTCAGTCGCAAGTACCTGTGTTTACACGTCCCTAGGGATAGCCAGCCGAATCCCTTTGCTTTGGAAAAGAGGTACCTTTGCAGAGGTCTTGAAGCGCATGCGACCCGTCTTGCTAAAAAAGAAGGTATTGCAGGTAAAGCTATTTTGTGCGGGGTTGGTGCGGCTCACTTGCCAAGGTCCGATGGGGTGCCAGTCGGTGGGCCACCGTGGTCGCATCAGGATGCGAGACGTGTTGAAAAGTGTTAGCGAAGTTAAAGGTGCAACAAGTCACGTTGGCACCTCGTCACTTAAGCGTTGTAGCAGCTGGTAGCTGATATGTTGCAAAATAACTCTCTCTTGTAATAACTCGTGGTTATGAATGAAAGTCTCTTTCTTGCTGTGGATATTTGTAATGTATATGCATCGTCTGTCTGCGGCCTAAAAGATGTATTTGTTCGAAGAGACAAACGGTATGCGCCAAAGGCAAATATATAGAAAATCCATAATCATGTACGAAAAATCCAAGTCTACTTGAGAAATAATTCCAAGTACTTTATCATAATCGTGTATGGTATGATATTCGCCGTGTTGTACATATCACATTGAGGAAACAAGTGTCTTGTTTCCTAAGTTGTTAAACGCGGCTGCGTGTGCCGTTGCGCAAACCATCGTGGGTTGCGCACATATCTTATTCCAACGTCTCGAGAACAAGGTGTTTAACAAGGATACATGATCCGATGTTGATGGGTTTGCAACCCTCTTACTCAACAAGTTATTTAGTAGGTTAACTTATCCTTTTACCATCGTGGGTTTATTCGTAGTGCATGCACGCCATCGTGGGCAAGAAATAAAAAAAATTGTTAAGACATACAGTATATGGAGATAACAACTTAAAATGTGTCGCGGAGTTAGCTAGAAACCGCGGCATTTTATTGATACTTGCAAGGTTTTTGAGAAATAACACGAAAACAAGATATATGAAAAAATAAAGATGAATACATGAATGTTTATTGAGAGCCGAAAGTGCGGCTGCTCTCGCGCTACTGTACCGTAGCTATTCTTTATAGGTAGCACCTCTTGAGGTTGCCGATGTTCCATGTGTGTGGTAGGTCACGACCATCCAAGCCTCGTAGCATGTACGCGCTACGCGCCTATTGCTTCAGATAACTTCATAGGGTCCTTCCCATTTTGGTCCGAGCTACTGTATCTTCTGCGTGGCTCGCCTCATTGGCACGGTAGACAAAGTCGCCTGGTCGGAATGAAACACTACGTACCTTAGCATCATAGTAGCCTTTCATTTTTGACTTCGACTTTGCCTCCCGTATGGCTGGCAGCGCTTCGCGTCTTTCTTCCAAGCAGATCCAAGTCGACACGTCTTTCATCATCGTTTGTTGTCACATCGATCCGCGATGCGGATGGTTGGCATGCCGATCTCGGTTGGTATAACGGCTTCGTCCCATAGACTGAGAGAAGGTGTCCCCCTCGTTGCTGGTTTTTATGGAGGTGCGGTGCCCACGGTACATGCGAAAGTTCTTCGACCCACCTTCCTTTGTGCCTATCCAGCGCCGCTTTGATTCCTTTGCCCAGCCGATTTGCGCGCTCTACTAAGCCATTGGTTTGCGGGTGCGTAACCGACGCGAAGTGTTGGGTGATGTTTAACTTCTCGCACCAATCTTTGAAGGGGTTTTCGCAGAGTTGTTTCCCATTATCCGAGATGATTTCACCGTAATCCAAGCGGCATACAATGTTGTCCTGCACAAAGCGTTTCACCCGGGTTGCCGGTGATTGTCGCCACTGCTTTTGCCTCGATCCACTTGGTGAAGTAGTCTATGGCTACTATGAGAAACTTGAGACCGCCTGCTGCTATTGGAAAAGGACCTGCAATATCAATGCCCCATTTGTAGAATGGCCATGGCGCCGTAATTGGCGTTAGCTCGTCGTGGTTGGCGCTGATGGGTCTATGAACTTGGCAATCATTGCACTTCCTTATTAAGTCCCGCGCATCTCGATGCATGGTTGGCCAGATAGTATCCTCGATCGCATGGCGCGTGCTACAACGGACCGTGGATCTGCGTGCATGCTGCATGAACCTTCATGGATTTCTCGCAGCACGTAATTTGCTTGTAGAGGGCCAACGCAGCGGAGCCATGGTTGGAGGAAAGAACGTCGGTACAATATGTTGTCTCGCAAATTGAATCTCTGCCTGGCGCCGTATTCTCGAGCTTCTGTTCTTGGGGTAATGTTCTCACGTAGGAATTCCGTATCGGTGTCATCCATGTAGGGCCATCCTCCTCTATGACAGCGGAGACTTCCATCTCCGAGATTGATTTGCTTTTCGATGTTTCCACCAACACTTGCTTTGACAAGTGCGAAGCTTGTCGGCGATCTTGCTCGCTGCGTCGCCTTGCGATTTTCTCCTCTAGGGACTTGCTTGATAGTAAATCTGTCAAAGCCTTTGATCAGTGTCTTAGTCTTCTCAAGATATTGAATCATATTCTCTTCTTTGGCCACGTATTCACCCAACACGTGGTTGGCTACTAGCCGGGAGTCTACATTTGCTTCCAAGTTACGTACACCCATTCGAGATGCAATGCGTAGTCCGGCGATTAGAGCTTCGATTCGCCTCATTGTTTGTCGCGGTAAATTCAAACGCAGTCGCGTAAGTGAATTCCATTCCCTCTGGGTTTGTGAGAATGAGGCCGCCCCGATCCGCTCTACGCGATGCGGATCCATCTGTAAACAAAATCCATGGATCTTGTAGTTCCTTCGTTCTTGTGTGAGTACCGCATCGCTATTGTCCGGCTCTCGATGATGAAGTCGCGCCGAACTCTGCCCTTTTATTGCGGTACGTGGTGTAAGAGATGTTGTGTTCGCCTAGCAACACACTCCACTTCGAGTCGCCCCGATGCATCGTGGTTTGGAGATGATCGCTTGATGGGTTGATCGTGATTACCGCTATCGCGCGCTTGGAAGTACCTAAGCGTAGTCGCTGGCGGCAAACACTAATGCCAAGACTAACTTTTCCATGGCACTGTAGTTCATCTCCGTCTTCTTGAGCGCTTTGCTTACAAAATAGATAGGGGTTTGCACTGAGTCCCTATCTGTTAGTAGCACCGCTACCGACCGCCCCATGAGTTGCCGATAAATACATGATCGGCTCTTCCCCAGGTCGGGTGCAACGAGTGTTGGGAGCGCTGCTAGATGTTTGAGTGTAGTGAAGGCTTCTTCCGCTTCCGTCGCCCACCGCCCAATCGAAATCACCCTTTTCATACACCTCTTGAGTGTTTTGAAAAGAGGTAATGACTTTTCTGCTGATTTAGACAGAACCCGCTTAGGCCGCCAGCTTTTCCGTTGAGAGATTGGACTTCCTTCAGCCAGGCGTGAGGGAAGTTCTATTACCGCCTTTGTCTTTTCTCGACAAGGTTTTATGCCGTCGAGGTTCTATCGGTATCCTAGGAACATGCCTTGATAGCGCCGAGGTGCATTTCTTAGATTCACTTCATGTTGATCTCTCGTAGAGTCTTGAATGTCTCTTCTATGTCGGCGCACAAGCTCAACCGGTATGGCTTTTGATGACCGAGGTCATCCACATAGACTTCGAGGTTGCGGCCTACATTTTCAAAGGCATTGTCTACTAAGCTGATAGGTGGCACGCGTTCTTCTTCAAGCCAAAGGGCATTTTGTATAACTTGATACTTGGCTTGTGTGGAAGGCTGTTTTTCCTCGTCTTCCTTAGCCATCGTATCGATGATATCCCTTGTACGCGTCAAGAAAACACTTTAACGGGTATCCGCATAAGGACTCTATTTTCGGTCTATCTCTGGTAATGGATAGCGATCTGTGGGCATGCTTTGTTAAGGTCGGTGAAGTCTACACACATTATTCAGGTAAACTTTTTTGACCATTCTGGGTTAGAAAGCGATCGTGGTAGTAGACTTCGCATAATTCACCATTTACCAATTTACGTACCTCTGCCGAAATTTCTGTGCCGCTTCGGGGGCTTGGCCCGCTTCTTACGGCGTATGGTGAGTACCCTTGTCGATTCTCGGTTTATGCTCTGTGATCGGCGTGGCACCCGTCATATGTTTTGGCTCCCACGCGAAAATATCCACGTTCTTTTGTAGGGCAGCGCTGCAATTTGCTTTGCCGTTGTCCGATAATGACCCTCAGATGGTTATTTCTGTTAGGGTATTACGGGTGAATCGCGACCTTCAGTTAGGGACTTTGGCGGCGCTTGTTTCGAATCGGTGCCATTTAGCATATAACAGTGTTACATTCTCGCTTTGGTATCGTGGCATTGTAAAGAGTAACAATGCCCCCCTACTGGAATTTAAGCATCCGTCTTGCTGTCGATGGCACCGCAGCGCATGTGATATCGGGTCTCCCAATGATGCCATTGTATGGCGAGGGAGATTTGATCACCATGAAATCCATCCAGGTTGTCGTAGAGAGTGCTGCGTTGCCAATCTTGACTAGTGTCGCTTGATTGCCCCATGGGCCATATCTTTTCACCCGTGAAACCCGATTTGTGTCTTTGGCCGGGTTTAGCGGCTCGTATTTCGGTCGTAGTCTTTAAAGCAATGCTCATACATGATATTTGTCGATGCCCCACCGTCAATGTACATGCGGTGTATATCGTGACCCCCCGCATTTATTTCAATGGTGAGTGGCTCACTCTTTGCATTGTCCGTGGGTTAGAGTAGGGAAAGAGATTTCGCTTCTTGGGGAAAACTCATGGTGACCTTTTGTCTAGTGATTCGATGCCCGCGTTTGTATCATGTAGATTGTGTCGGCCTTATCTTTTGGTGTCTCCTTCTTGTTTCCATTCTTTTGTTTATCTCTTCCCTCTTTAATGTTTTTAACCAAGTGGTCTAGTCTACCCTCTTTAACCATCTTGTCGATGAGTTGGCATAATTTGGACACATTCGTTAGTGGTGTGACCCTTTTCTTGTGGTAGTCCACGGTATCCATTCAGTCTTGCCGATCTTGGGTAATGCATCTGCTTGGCGGTCTTGGGAAATTAGCACCTTCCGCTGCGAGTATTTCCTTTGGGGTTTTATCGGGAGTGTACTTGTCATTATCTCGCGGCTCCTGCTGCGATAGCTCTATTACGGTTACCACCTCGATCGTTCGATTGTCTCCCAGGTTGTTCCTGTGACCCGGTAACTTCGAGTAGTTCCTTTTGCTATCCGCTGCGGCGGCTTCTCCCTGGACAAAAGACCGAGAGCGCTTCATGAGTTCATCAAAGGTCTCAGGGATCTTGTCGTTTAATCTCTTGATGAGTTCTGGATTATTGATCCCGTTCATGAAGCCAGAGATCTTTAATACCTCAGGGCATGCTTTAACTTGCATGCATTCATCTTTAAAGCGTTCCATGAATGCACTCATAGATTCTCCTTGGTCTTGCTTTACCTGGCGAAGTTCGACGGGGTTTTTAGCGCACTTTTAGTTGAGTAAAATTTAGGCGGAGCGCCTTTCTCAACTCCTCAAAACCATTTATGCTCCTTTGGGAGTTTGTTGAACCAGTTCAGCGCTTCCCACTAGCGTGGAATTAAACATGTGGCACCCTGCTGGTTGTGGCCAATTCTCAATGGTGGCGGGCTGATTCAAAGATTTTTAGGTGATCGTCAGGATCACCTATTCCATCATAGGTCTTGACATTTGTAGGCATGCGCCTCTTCTTGTTTTCAGAGAAATCACTAATGCGTCTAGTGAGCGCATCCACTTTTCGGCAAGCCATGGGAGACATGTCTTCCTCTTGGTATGTGATCTGTTTCTAGACTTCCAATGTCCATGTCGCTATCCTCGTTGTCCGAGGAGTTATCGAAGATGAGTTTCCCTTCTTTGGCGTTTGCGTTGTCCCTCGAGTCGACTTATATGCGGATGGGGGCTCTCACTGGGGAATACTTTCGTCCCGATCATCATGTACTTCGGCTACCCAATCGCATAGACAGCGGTGTAGCGTTCTTCTCCATCACTATCACTCAAGTGTTGCGAGTGAGATGTCTCATCACCCTCGATTCTCCTCCCGATTCTATTGAATACTGGGAGTGGCTGCTTCTCTTCAGCTTCTCTTTCGATAGCGTGGGGAAGCCGTATTGAGATCGAATTAGTGGGCTTTCAAGCTTGCCGACCGATCTCTTCTTCTTCCTCTTGCATGAGGCGATTAATGTTTAGTTTTGGGATCACGAAAACTTCGCTAACTCGGCAACCTCAAGAGTGGGTCGTTTGTTTTACTGCCGCTATAACCTTATCGATGCGGTTGCCTCCGGTACCTTTGTCGAGTTAGTTTCCACACCGATTGGAAGGGTAGTAAAGACGGTCGCGATGGGTCTACTCCACTCGTGGTGGTTGTGGTGGCTTGGGTTGTTCCTGAGTGCGGTTCCACCAAAGGGAAGATCAAGTCTTGGCACGATCCCTTATTTTTAGCTTTGCGGCCGGTTGTGGGTGCGCTTGGGGTTAGCCCACTTTGCGAC
Organism: Chrysanthemum makinoi; assembly: GCA_910596185.1. Lineage (NCBI taxonomy): Eukaryota > Viridiplantae > Streptophyta > Magnoliopsida > Asterales > Asteraceae > Chrysanthemum > Chrysanthemum makinoi. The sequence continues at coordinate 251,304,609 of OU343223.1, forward strand.
TTCTTCCCATGAGGTCAAACTGCGATGTGATTACGTGCTTTGTCATTCTAGTGTCGGTTCTTAGTGTAGGGTCCCACGGATGGCGCCAACTTGTTGATACAAAATTGGCGTTCTGGTTTGGAGCTCGGTTCTGTACCAATTAAGAATTCTTTGCTTGAGACCTGCGCACTTAGCGAGGATATGGTTCCTTTATATCATACGGAATCCTTGTTGGTTCCGTGTTCCCCAACCTTGGTATATCCCCTAAGTCGGTTGGGAATGATTATCTCCTTATTTTAGAAGAGATCGGATATCTATTCCGTAAATAGATATGGGCTTGGGCTTCGTGAGCCCAAACGCCTATTGATGTTGGCCCAGCTCGTGCCGGGCTTGTGAGTATTGGGCTGTAGTCGGGTTTATGACCCAACTCCAGACTATACGTCATCAGCCGGTCACTAGGAGAAGAAAGGAAGAGAGGATATTTTACACTTTGGATATTAGATGTGTATGTGTATGTTGTGTTAATATGATATGAAAGAGTAAGATATTTGCAAGTTTTGTGTTGAGTCATCCCCTTGTGTCGACAAGGGGATATTATACTTGACTTGATACTTTTTTTTTTATAATGTATAAGTATATGTGAAGTTAAATAAAGATAGTTAGTAACTTGTATACACATTTGAGCATTTAGGGTAGCGTTAGATAAAAATAAATTTTAACGGGTCAAGATAATATATATTGAGGTCATAAAATTATAAAAATACATTTCTTGAAAGATTTGAGTGAAACAATAATTATCGTGTAGTATTTAAGAAAACCGTAAATAATTATATAAATATAACCATTTATATACAAAATAAATTAAGGTTATTAATATTATTATAATAATCGGGATAATTTTTGGGGAGTGTCGGATCAAATGTTCAAAATAATTAATTAAGCGATAGCGTTTATTTAATATGAAATTATACGTTTAATGTAAAATGCAAAACCATGCATGAACTAATATGATGAATATAGAGTTTGAGAAATGACCGGAAATTGAGAATTGTGACATTCTTCCCATGTGGAGGAATCCGCGTCCTCGTGATTCAATCGATGACTTAAAGGTCTACCCTTAGGTTTCGCGAATCGGGTGTATGGTCAAAGTGCTTATGCCAAAACTTACGCGTCTAGGTTTCCTATCTAATGAGGCTCACGAATCTGAATATCTGATGGGATCACTTAATGGTCTAGGGAATACGTACCATTCGCGCATTGCGGGCTGCCTCGGTCCCTAAATAGAATGCTCGATCTCGGGGTGGACTGAGATTGAGTACAGAGTTTGGATTGTTTTCGTCAATTGCTAAAGCTAGGTGTTGGTTATCCTGTAGTTGCCTCTGCATTCCATTCAACTTAGGACAATTATTCCGGAAGTGATTCGGGCTATTACATTCAAAGCAAGTCCTTTGGTTATTCCTCATGTTGCCCACGTTAGCTGGTGTTACCTGTTTTACTTGCTCCCTTAAGATGGCCGATCGGTGCAATTTGTACACGCGGGGGGCTTGGTCTTCGGATGATGATAAGCACATTTAGCACATTTGGGATGTGTACCCGTATACTCTCTTTGTTCAGTACCAGTTGCCACAAAAACTCTTGCTTTTGTTTGTGCTGCTACCGTCCATCTGCCTATTCGACCCACTCGCTTCCTTCCTCTTGTCACTGCTCTTCAAAGTACTATTTCTAACCATCTCATCATGGGGTTCACGCCCTCGATGTGCACTTTGTATTGTGGCTCGGTCGTTTCCGATTCCCACGGATTTAGGCACAAGACCATATATGTACCTCCGATTCTCTTGGATTGAGGGTAACCATATGAGGAACTAGTCTGGCTAACTCATGAAATCGATCTATGTAGGCTGCGTGACCAGCTCCTATCATAGAGTGATGATAAAGTTCATGTTCCGTTTCGCATTTCATTGTCAGGCAGATACTCTTCTTGCAATAACGCCTTAAATTCGTCCCATGTCATACCTATAGTTGTTTCTCACCCCTAGCTTGTAGTCGTGTGTTCCACCATGTCAATGCCTTCCCGATACCAAGCAAGCGGCATACTTCACCCTCGATGTGCGGCACAATTCTTTGATGTCGATCACACTCTGTCTTCTCTACCCATCGAGTATACGCCAAAGCACCTCCTATACCATCAAACTCCACGGTTTGCATGCTGAAAATTCCTTATCACGTGCATCCGTTTTGTTGTTGTTGTTGGTGGTGGTGGTGGTGTTGTTATTGTTGCCACTGCCAACTACATTGTTGGTGTCGACATTCCCGTTCCGTGGTTTCCCGAGTTATTCATATGGTTTCCAACTTGTGTGACAATAGTGAGAAGCAAGATTTGAATTGTTGGCGATGATGGCGGCAAAATCAGGGTTTCGCCGGCGTTGTTGTCATTGTTACCCATATCGCGACCGCCTTCTCTACCTCCATACTCACCTGTCCTTCCACCCCTTTGCACCGCACCACCTCGGCTAGTGCTGCGTGTTACTCTCTTTGGTGCCATGATCTCTGCAAGGAAAGGACCGTTGAGTTCCCAATATATCTATAACGTCCTCTAACATAATACCACGCCACAAATTGGTTCCTAAGGTGTCCACACCCGATCGTATCGTGGTCGCATATGTCTACATGGGTTGTGACGCATTTATAATTATGTTGGCCACCATAATTATAATTGCCTCATTCCACACGTGTACATACCACCAAGCATACATGTCTCGGCGATTGATGTTCTTGAAATAGTTAGCCATTCTATCATCCGATTCTAAACGGTGAAGGAGGAATTGAGGGTAGGTATCTAGGGAGAGTCGCACTTGGTGTATAGGAAATTCCTTTAGGTGCTAAAGTCTCTATGAGGTTTAGTCGCGGCCAGTTCCCAAAGTATCCTCAAGAGAACTCCCATCCTCGGCAAAATCATCAAGTCTATACAGACTATATAGTAACACTTATTTAGCTCGATCGTGTCTCATCAAACAAGAAGCGTCCGAGATCAAGTTAGATAAGTGCTCATTACTGAGCTCCATATTTTTAATGACTTGACTAGATTTTGGGACTCCCCTATCGGTACAAGGAAACCACGTTATCCAATGAGGTGGGTCTAGAAGAAATTTTTAAGAAAACCTATGCGCACGAAAAATGTGTAAGGCGATAGGAAAAGAAAGGATCGACGTGAAAGCGGTTATAGTCTAGGAACTGAAATGCAACCTAGTTCTCTATAACCAAGGCTCTGATACCAATCCGTCACACCCCCAAAATATCGCAGCGGGCGATAGTGTCTTTGGGGTATGACGTCATAGCACAAAACATGGATACAGAAAACGACCTCTAAAATGAGACGTTTTGGAAAGTTTACCATTCGATTAAATAAAGTTGAAGTTTACAAACATAAGATCCCAAAGTTTGATAATACATAAAGGATTACAAAACATGTCGAATGGTAATTGATAAAAAAAACACAAGACTCCAATGTATGCCATGTGACCCAAAAGCTCAATGAAATGCTATCGCCTTACAACCTGAGATAAACATGCTAAAAAATGTCAACACAATGGTTGGTGAGTTCATAAGTTTGTTGAAAATGATTTGAAAAAGTCTTTAAAGAATGTTGATGCAGCAAAGGCATTGTAAATCCATTCAGTTCCGAATTCTGCCCATACAAAACTTCATAACCTATGTGTACAACCCATTGCCAAAAATAGAATTGTCAATCTTGTTTGTAAGTAGGACATATGTGCATACGATATATACATGTACTTAATGAAAAGAATCACAGCCAACTGAACCTCTTGACAAGTCTAAATTGTTTGTTGTGTCTTATTGAATAACAAATTATATTCACCCCAGTTCAGTCATCAGGGGACCCAAGGGTGGGGGTGGCCGATAGTACTATCAATACCTCTCCGCCGCTCCCGGTTAACCAGTGCTAAAGTATGTATGTTGAAGCATAATTGAAAACAAGTTTAGCACATTAAGTCACATATCGCAATAAACCACACATAATGTCCAAAGAGTATAAGAGTATAGTGTAACACAATTGTATAAATGGTTTGAGTATTCGCAAGAGTAAAACAAGTATTTAAGCATGGATCTCCCCCAAAGAGTTTGTAAGAATTTAAACGAGTAAAAGCGGGTATGAACTCACCTGGTATGATTGATATGCTAACAAAATGAAGTGCACGAAAATGAGGCTCGGAAACTATCCGCGACCTAAAATGAATCATGTGCTCTAATATAAGTCATGAAACAATGTTGTGCATGCAAATCCATATGTAATCTATACCACTTGTGCGTTTTTGAAAATAGAATTTATCGTCGAAATATATGTTTATGACATCTCGTCATGTTTATAAATTACTTTACAAGTATATACGTTGAATCAACATTCTACGATAATCGTTTAGTGATTTATTGTGAAATTATAACTTTTCGTTGTAAAATAGTGTCGTTGAAATTTTCATGAAAGTGAATATACGGCCTCGAAAATCTAGTCGTAAAATGGTGCACGTCGAGTGTCAGGAAACAAACTCGGCGGTTTTGGGAAGCTTGTATCATTATCTCAAAGTTTTAGCATTTAAGTTTTCATCCTAGAGGTCTCGATCATGGAGAAAAATATAGGTAAAGTATGATACTTGTGTCCAAAATATTGTTTAAGGGTGGTTTTCGGCAAAGTTTAAGTGACCGTATTTCATTCGTTACAACTCCGCTTGACGAACGGTTGGACATTTTGGAAAATATGCTAGGCGAACTTACTTTTACTAGAAGACATCACGTTATAAAAGTATTACATCCTTGTTAAAAACGACCCTCAACATGGTCACTTGTTGCGTAAGTTTGTCTAATAGAAATATATTAGTTTTTCTTATATAATAAAGTTACGGCAACTTTGTGTAAACGTGTATAATTTAATCTTTACAAGTCCGTTTTCGTTTTCTACATCCTTAGATTCGTATTAAAGTATACTAATATATTTTTGATAAGTCGACACATTTAATAACGCTTTAGCCTCATTTTTGACTCGTAAAGAGTGACATTTTCATGCTGAAATTTTTGAAATTATTAGTTTTCGTCGTCAAACTTCAAAAATTCATAACTTCTTCGTTATAGCTCCGTTTTAATCCGTTCAAGCGACCACGTTTTCGTTTTTAAGTATATTTTCCAAATATCTAGCCTAAAATATTTTACCAACTGTCGAATTTTCCCAGATTTAAAAATAAGATCAGACCGTTAACTAAAGTTGTCGAAATGAGTTTTTCACGCGCCAAACCTATTCCAACCAATTCAAAACAACTCCGAAGCTATTCTAATCCTACCATACACCTTCTTAGGGTGTCATGGGTTCCTAGGCATCACCAAAAGTGATATGTTTCAAGGAGTAATTATAGGATGACATAAATATATATATAACTCTTAAAAACAATGAAAAAGTGGTATAAACATCCATAAGACTTGCATGTTTTTCTCAAATATGATGAAATGAACATAAAGTAAATATGAGAGATGATGATGAGTATGAAATGCTTACTAGTTAACTTGATGAGGTTAATGAACAAAGGTTTAATCCTAATCACCCAAGGTTTTTATTTCAAAACCTTAACCAAGAGTGTGTCTAGAGTGTAAATAACTTGACTAGAAAAGTTTTTATGCCCTCCTTCTTGGTCTCTATGGTGGTCGGTCACTAGGAGAAGAAAGGAAGAGAGGATATTTTACACTTTGGATATTAGATGTGTATGTGTATGTTGTGTTAATATGATATGAGAGAGTAAGATATTTGCAAGTTTTGTGTTGTGTCATCCCCTTGTGTCGACAAGGGGATATTATACTTGACTTGATACTTTTTTCTTTTTTTTTTTATAATGTATAAGTATATGTGAAGTTAAATAAAGATAGTTAGTAACTTGTATACACATTTGAGCATTTAGGGTAGCGTTAGATGAAAATAAATTTTAACGGGTCAAGATAATATATATTGAGGTCATAAAATTATAAAAATACATTTCTTGAAAGATTTGAGTGAAACAATAATTATCGTGTAGTATTTAAGAAAACCGTCGTAATTATATAAATATAACCATTTATATACAAAATAAATTAAAAACATCGGGTAAACTCATAATATTATTTTTATAACTTAATATGAGTATAAAAATATATCGGGATAATTTTTGGGGAGTGTCGGATCAAATGTTCAAAATAATTAATTACGCGATAGCGTTTATTTAATATGAAATTATGCGTTTAATGTGAAATGCAAAACCATGCATGAACTAATATGATGAATATAGAGTTTGAGAAATGACCGGAAATTGAGAATTGTGACAATTGTTGGCTACTTAAAGCTTCACACATCTTTGCAAACCAAGTCGGTTCCTTCATAGTATTCCTGGATGGATGTTGATTGTTAAAGTTTGTGTAAGGTTGTACTTGAAGACTAGGTGGTGGTTGAACCATTTGTGGTGGAATTGCTCCTTGTTGTGGAAATGTTGTTGGTTAACTTGTTGTTGATAAACTTGTTGTTGTAGATTGAATTGTTGTTGTTGTTGACTGAGTTGTTGTTGTTGTTGTTGTTGTTGAGGATACACATGAGGAAAGTAGTTAGAGTATGGTGGTTGAAACATCTTGAAACTTGTGTTGATGATGGATCTTTGTAGTCGAATGAAACTTTGTTGATGAAGAGTCCTTAGGCGTAGAAACCAAGCTTATGCAAAGAAAACCTTAGTAAAACACCAAACTTACGCGTAAGAAGAATACTTACGCGTAGGAGTAGCTTACGCGTAGGGTTAGTTAAACCTTAGGTTATGCGTAAACTAAAGACTTAGCGATAGAAACTTAAGCGTAAGTTTTCCTTAGGCGTAAGGCGTGCTTATCGTTAGGAAATGCTTAGAGTAAGATTTTTACTCGTAGCTTTATGCTTAGGTGTAAAACTAGGGTTTTGCCCAAAAATCCTTTACACTAATCTCAGTGTAAAAGATATCCATAGTCGAAGTGTTTTCGTGGATTATCCAAGCAAGAAAACACCGAGTAAACAAAAGCGAAGATCAAGCCACGGATAACTACGCGCGTAAGATTAGGGTTTGCTACGGTAGGATTTTCCAAAACTGAGTTTTCTGCCCAAAGATGTTTCTAAACCAGATTTTTGTGATGACTTCAATATCACCAAAATAACACAAAAGTGTGAAACTTGATGATCAAAACTTCAATACACCTTAGCGTAGAGCAGGACTACACATATCAAACCAAGCTTAAAAAAAGAAAAAACACGTAAAGTTTCAAACTTTTTGCCAAAAACTTAAACTTTCACACCTAATAACCTTGAAAGTACAAGAATCTTGGTTTTGAAAGTGTAAAAAATGAGTTTTTATGCGTATGAAAGTTTGAGACCGAGACTTACGCGTATAACTAAAAAACTTCAAAAACAAAAGAAACTTTCACCCAACTATTTGGCGATTGATACCACTGTTAGGTCACCATGTTTGTAACACAAGCATCAATAGAAGAAATATAGATAAGAGATGATCGGTTGAACAAATGCAAACACACACGAATAGATAATAAGAAAGGTTACGCGTAAAGAGTGAAAGTAAATGAACAACCAAACCTCAAGTGAGGGTTTACATGGGTATTTATAGGAGGGAACTAGGGCAACACACCAAGTTCCCATCCTTTACTTATTGGGCTTTGGATAGGCTCATAGGCTTTCTACATGAGCCTAACCTTGATTACTAGCATAAAAGCCATAATTAAGCTAACTATTACATATTAATGACTAACACTTGAAATCTAGTTTAGGAGTGATTCCAACATCAAGAATGCATGAAGAACTCAATTATGGGACGGAGAAAGTGCATGTCACAACGGATTACATGGTCGAGGGTTCGGACCAAGGAAACTGGAATGATATTTGGTTTGTGAGTGCAGCCTATAAGAAACATGTGAGTCCCACGAGGAATTTGTTTAGTCGAATGATCAATAGATTCAAGATGGAGGGCAAGGAATAAAAAGAAAATAAGTTTATCTTTTCCTACGGCGTTGGAGAGGCCATTGTAGAAACCAAGGAAGGAGGATTAGTGCTTCCAAATGTGCTCTATACACCGGAGATCACATTAAATGTTTTGAGCATCGATCAACTAGAGGATCAAGATTTTGTGTTGACTTATGGGAATGAGACATGTCGATTGAAGTACATGTTCGACAATGGTGAAAGATCATTAGACGTGCAGGATGAAGGCACGATGGAAAATGGTGATGGAAGCATGATGTAGTCACAACAAATTCACGGAGGAATATTATAAGTCAATTGATCCAAGTGATGAATGCACGTTAATCAAAGGGATGGAAGACCTAAAGATGGATAAGGAAGACAGTCAAGATTATATTGACGAAGAATATCTTAGTTTAAACGGGACACTATATCACATGAAGGTTGATGCAGGTTTTACTGACCAGGTTTTACATTTATAGTAACTCGTCTACCAATGGCCTACCTAATGTACTAACGGGCAGTGTACCCGGTCGCATGTAGTGAGGAACTGGTAAGGCCGAATCGATCCAAGACGGTTGATTCACATTGTCTAATTAATTAAATTAGTCAAATAAATAAGTTTTAATGTAAGGATTGATAATATTTAAGGTGTCACGTGATCAATTGGGCTGGTTCTTGGTAAACAAGCTAATAGGAACGATAGTGATGCAATTCTTAAACCGAGTTCTTCCACAAGTGGCATAAGTCGATAGACTCCTTTGGTCAATTCGCCTACCCTATGGTTCTTAGAATCCTCACCAAGTTGAACAGGTCACCCGGGATCATTCGGCAATCTAATAGAAGTCATTAAGAGTCGGCGTTTACTATCGCATTACATGGGTTCTAAATGTCACTAGATTCCTGTTTTAGGTGGGTTCAAAGTCGAGATGACAACATTTGGTTAATTCACCTTAACCTATCAGCAAAGATGCCACCACTGGAGAAGTCAGGTGTCCCCTCATAAGTCCAGTTGTTCCTGGTCCCCTAAGCCGAATCATTAAGTTCCGTTACATGCTAGGCTTATAATAGTGAGTGTCCGGGCGTTAGCAACTTAAACACTCACTAATTCTAATTTCATCAAGCAGGTAGGTGATCGGTTAAATCGCACAAATAGAAAGGGTGTCGGTTGGTCATATCTTACCCTTCGTCTCGATCTACTCACTTAGGGTTGATTGGTCATATCTCTAAGCAACTAGCCTCTACCACCATTCAAAACTACCGAAACAAGGGTAGCTACCAATAAACTATGCATGCATACACTATAAACAATTAATAACGCAAAAGCATTAATAATAAAAAGAATCTAAACAAGGCCAAGACTTAATTTCCACATCTCCAAAATACCATAGTGGAATGACAAATATAATTACCATATAAAACAATAAATAAACAAAGACATAACATTAAATAATTAATTGACTAATAATAAATTAATAATCAATTAAATAGAACACAATAAGAATTAATTTGCCAACAATTTTATTGAGAATCAAGATCATAATAAACAATAATGAAACCAAAATAATATTATGAGTTAGAAAATAATTACATATCGTGACAAAGATAAAGCTATCGATCCCCTAGTTGAGTTCGGGGTTTTGCCCCATAAAAATCTGCGCCTGTTTGCTTTCTTTCTTGCCTCCTCGTACAGCAAACCAAAACGCAGACCTAATTGATGAATGACAATGACATCTAAATGTCATATTTATATTAAAACTTGTTTTCATATTAACCTTCAAGTAATGACATGTTGCAATTTGGCCCTTGTAATATTATAACACATAAAATGTGTTATAAAACTTGCATGTTCAGCCCCTCTTCGAACTCCAGCATTTATTCTTTAGACCTCAAAGTGAATAAAATAATTATAAACTTGCCGCATTTAATCCTTGGTCCTCGAAACTTTGCGCCCAAGTAATTAATTACGGCGTAACTAATTATCCAAGTTACGCCGTAATCCTTCGTATGCTCATGATTATCCACTCCGAAATAATCTCTACGGCGTAACTAATGCCAAGTTACGCCATAACCTTTACAAAATAATTACGATGTAACCATAAGAATTGGTTACGCCGTATCCTTCAAAGCATCATACTTACGCCGTAACATTATTAAGCAGTTACGGCGTAACATTCACAAATAATTCATAGGCCTTTGTAAATCACTCTTCAGAACATAAATTTGGCCTTTTATCACTTCTTTTCCGCTCCAACGCCTCATTTATCCTGAAATGCAAATATGAACGAATATAAACCAATTAGGTACCATATTAATACAAATGAGGCCATAAACACGGGAATTTGATATATAAAATATCAGGCTAATTTGATGTTATCAAATATCCCCCCACTTGAATCCTACTTGTCCTCAATTAGACCCTTTAAATAATTCTTAAAAAGATATCTCCTATGATTAATTGGAAGTTATGAGTTTAAAAATCACCTAAGCTAGAAAATTCCAAACCGAGCACCTCACGAAAAGAGAATTGAAATCACACACTCTCTCTCTCATAATTCACGTGTTTATTTGGGGTGATCACTCAACTGCTCAGTCATGGCGAGTATTCTATCATAGGCTTGGCAAAGATATTAATCTCCACCACTAGAGTCTATAGATGCAGCTATTATAAAAGGCAATTGGTTGACACACCATATGCTTATGGGATTATTTTGTCATTACAAACGAGCTACGGCGAAGGGGACAAAATCAATGATACATGACCAAATCCATGGCCAAGACACCAATGATTGCTCGCTTCTTCACCTAAACTCGATTCATGACTAAGGGTAGGATAAGACATGAGAAACATTTAATGGGTGTAAATAAAAAGACATGAAACAAATAGATTCCTAAGTTTACAGTCTCCCCACCACTAGTCGCATTCAATCCCATAGCAAAAATCGAGGGTCAAGAGTCAAGGGGTTTTCAATAATCCAATACACGAGTTAATGCATAAGAAATGTAACGTGGTGCCTCATAAACTCCATAATCTAGGCAAATAAGATGCATTGACTCGGCCTTCATCATCAAATTAAAAAAAAAGTATGTGCTATAAAAAATTTAAAATTTGGGTACTTTTAGCACATATTTTATCATAAAATCAATCATTTCTATCTCCCATCCCCCCACTTGAAATGTACAATGCCCCCATTGTACGAAAACTGATTAAAATTTGAAAGGCGAGATAGAAATGTGCAGGTTTCTAATTTTATCCGTAAGACAAAACGGATTAGAAAAAATTTGCGCCTAGTTGAACAAGGCGAGAATACTTAACACAATACGACACATAAGCTGATTTACGATCAGCTACTAATACACAAACTAATAAACACTTGCTTGCATTCTCTTTTTTTTTCGCGCTTTTCATTTTTTTTCACTACTTTTTTTTTTTTTGATGCAAGACAAGGTATACATGAATAAATATAAAAACAATACGAACAAATAAAGCATCCCCCCACATGAGATCAAATATCATCTAAACCCGATTTTCTTCCAAAACCCTTTATTCAAAACCCGCGACTTTCACTAGTGGAACAAAAATTAACCAACAGTGCCCGGACCATGGACATAGGAAACTACAGGGTAGGCTAGGCTATAGGTGTAACGAAACAACATATATTGGTGATCAAAATGAAAGGAAAGGCTCTGAAGGGTGTATCTAGGGGTATCTTGCACTAATGGTGAGTGCAACAAAAAGGGTTTAATAGGGGGATTGACTGATCGATGTGAACAGTCAATATACACAATACATTTATGGGCTATTTGGGTTTAATCCTAAAATTGCCTTATATCCTAGTTGCACCGATCACACCAAGTTACCTCAGTGTAATGCTCATGATAATGGTCTCGAAAAGATATGCAAGGCCAAGTTCTAAAGTCCACTACACCACGGGCACACTCATTTTATGGTATTATGTATAAGGGGAAAACAGAAAGGCTTATCCTCACACAATGAAAATATAGGGTAGGTGTTCTCAGTTTAGATTAATCCAGTTAAGTAATGAAAAACATGTCAAAAATCTAATGAAACACTTTTCATCAAAAACTAGAAAAATAAAGGCAAGTAAAATCAAGTATGTGTCTATGTCTAATCCCTTCCCCCCACTTGGGTCATACTTAAGCATATACATGAAAGATAAGAAGGGTTAGAGATGGAACGAAAAATTCCCCTGGATTTACTCGGTATGAATAATAATGTATGTTCAAAACCATGCTCCAATTTTGCCTCCACGACCAACATCCAACTTCTCATCAGCTTTCCAATACCATGTCACTCAACTAGGACGGATAAAAAGTGTTCTCTTGCAGCCAATCATAGCTCCATAACTTCAACCTGTATTGCTGCAAGAAAAACTAATACCAAAAAGCATAATTCCTGGATAAAAAGCAAAAATAGCACGAAATGTAAAAATAAAAACAAAATAAAACCTAACTCACTTTCGTAGAAATCACGGTTGCATTTAGTGTATGCAACAAGCCTTTTAAACCAATCGGTGTCCTGAGTGGTCGAGTGAAGTCTCGTGAGGGTTTACAGGGAACACACCCACAAAATTCATTTAATTACTAATACAAGGTTATGGAATTCCTTGAAACTTGTTTTTACAAAGAATTTTTTATCAGAAGATAGTTACGACGTAACTGGATCGGCTCAGTTACGGCGTAGGTGAGTTGACTTAATAAAATGTGTACCAGGAAAGGGGTTACGGCGTAACTGGATCGGCCCAGTTACGGCGTAATAAAAAAGCCTGGGAAAGAAAATACCTGGAACAAGGGAGTTACGGCGTTACTAGATCGGCCTAGTTACGTCCTAGTTATGATGAAGTGGGCAATTGGCCTTACTGATCGCCAGTTATGGCGTAAATGGATCGGCCCATTACGCCGTGATTACTATCTGATGTTGTTGTACCCAAAGTAGGGATGAGCACGGTACCGGTCCCGTACCGAATTAGTGGTACCGATTTTTTCCCGAGAATAAATTAGTGGTACCGGTACCGTACCGAACGGGATTCGGATACCGGTACCGGGAAATCGGGTTTTCCCCGCTTTTTTTTCGGGAATTTCCCGAGTTGGTACCGGTCCCATACCGAATTAGTGGTCCCGATTTTTTTTCACCTTATTCTGTAGTCCCGGTATCGTACCGTATTTCAAGAATCGGTACCGTTTCGGTACGGTACCGGTACGGTTCCGGTTCGGTTTCGGGATTCGGTTCGAAATGCTCATCCCTAACCCAAAGTGTCAACTCCTTCCTACGTGTTCAAGAGGAGTTATCGGAACTCCTATCATCTATCATTGGTATTTATACCTGCAAATGAGATAAACAAAACATGCCAAACCAACTACAAAACCTAAAAACCACAAAAATATCCAAAAAGGTCTATGAAATAAAATCAAAAACTAAATCTAGGATAGGGACGGGTAGTCTCCCGACGAGCACTTTTCTTTAACTCCCTTGAGTATTTAAGTTAGACTCCCTGCAAGCGACCATCAACGGACGTCTCCAAATAATGTCCATTGCTCAACTAATCTCGGCTTATGATCTTGTCGAGATTTTCTCCACTTGTTCTTCTTGCTCAACCTGCACACTATCACAACCTCATGCATTAAATGTGTAAAAATAATAAACATGAGCAACAAGTGAGATATAACACATCATTCATATTTTAAGATGTCTCAGACTTAGTTACGGCGCAAGTCCTATTAATAACTACGCCGTAACTTCAGTCTGAAAGAAACCCGATATATAATAAGAATAGATTACGCCGTAACCATGGCCAAGGTTACGCCGTAATCTCAAGACAGAAGACATAATTGTAGAATAATATTAATCAAACAGCCAAAAATACGAAGACCGTTCCCCGTGCAGGTTTTACTGACCAGCTTTTACATTTATAGTAACTCGTCTACCAATGGCCTACCTAATGCACTAACGGGCAGTATACCCGGTCGCATGTAGTGAGGGAATGGTAAGACCGAGGTCGTCTAAAGAACGGTTGATTCCTAACTGTCCAATTAATTAAATTAGTCAAATAAATAAGTTTTAATGTAAGGATTGATAATATTTAAGGTGTCACGTGATCAATTGGGCTGGTTCTCTGGTAAACAAGCTAATGGGAACGATAGTGATGCATTTCTTAAACCGAGTTCTTCCACAAATGGCATAAGTCGATAGACTCCTTTGGTCAATTCGCCTACCCTCCAAACATGTCACCCGGGATCATTCGGAAATCTAATAGCAGTCATTAAGAGCCGGCGTTTACTATCGCATTACATGGGTTCTAAATGTCACTAGATTCCTGTTTCAGGTGGGGTCAAAGTCGAGAGGACAGCATTTGGTCAATTCGCCCTAACCTTTCAGCAAAGATGCCACCACCTGGAAAAGTCGTGTCCCCATAAGTCCAGGTTGTTCCCGGTCCTCTAAGCCGAGTCATTAAGTTCCGCTACATGCTAGACTTATAATAGTGAGTGCCCGGGCGTTAACAACTTAAACACTCACCCCCTAATTCTTAAGTTCATCCAAACGGTAGGTGATCAGTTTGTCAAATCGCACAAGTAGAAAGGGTCGTCAGTTGGTCATATCTGACCCTTCCCGTCTCAGTCTACTCACTTAGGGTCAGTTGGTTATATCTCCTAAGCAAATATCCTCTACCGCCATTCAAAACTAAAGAAACAAGAGTAACTACCAATAAACTATGCATGCATACACTAGAAACAATTAATAACGCAAAAACATTAATAATAAAAAGAATCTAAACTAGGCCAAGACCTAATTTCCACATCTCCAAAATACCCTAGTAGAATGACAAATATAATTACTATATAAAACAATAAATAAATAAAGACATAACATCAAATAATTAACTGACTAATAATTAATTAATAATCAATTAAATAGAACACAATAAAAATTAATTCGTCAACAATTATATTGAGAATTAAGATCATAATAAACAATAATGAAACCAAAATAATATTATGAGTCAGAAAATAATTAAATATCGTGCTAAGGATAAAGCTATCGATCCCTTAATTGAGTACCGGGGCAAAACCCTGAAGGGTTCGCCCCATAAAAACCTGCGCGTGCTTGCTTTCTTTTTTGCCTCCTCGTACATCAAATAAAAGGCATGAGATATTCATACGGTGGCTATGTTTTTATTCATACGGTGGCTATTTTTTTTGTTTTTTTTTTTTTATTTATTTTTATTTTTATTTTTTTTTATAATTTTGTTTATATCAAAAAGCTATAAACCTGAAAATACGGAACAGTAAATATAAAGTTTAATTCAAACGCTTAAACCTCGATAAAAACGTGTTGTCTGAAAAAGTGTGGAAAAACGGGGATAGACCCCGTATGAATAGTGTATCCCAAATAAAAACGCACCCTAATTGATGAATGATAGTGACATCTAAATGTCATATTTATATTAAATCATGTTTCCATATTAACCTTCAAGTTATGACATGTTGCACTTTGGCCCTTGTAATAATATAACACATAAAATGTGTTATAAAACTTGCATGTTCAGCCCCTCTTCGAACTTCAGCATTTATTCTTTAGTCCTCAAAGTGAATAAAATAATTATAAACTTGCCGCATTTAATCCCTGGACCTCGAAACTTTACGCCCAAGTAATTAATTACGGCGTAACTAATTATCCAAGTTACGCCGTAATCCTTCGTATGCTCATGATTATCCACTCCGAAATAATCTCTACAGCGTAACTAATGCCAAGTTACGCCGTAACCTTCACAAAATAATTACGACGTAACCATAAGAATTGGTTACGCCGTATCCTTCAAAGCATCATACTTACGCCGTAACATTATTAAGCAGTTACGGCGTAACATTCACAAATAATTCATAGGCCTTTGTAAATCACTCTTCAGAACATAAATTTCACTTCTTTTCCGCTCCAACGCCTCATTTATCCTGAAATGCAAATATGAACGAATATAAACCAATTAAGTACTATATTATTACAAATGAGGCCATAAACACGGGAATTTGATATATGAATTATCAGGCTAATTTGATGTTATCAAAGGTAAACACCTTTCCCCGTTTTTTGTGTTTTTTAAATTTGATTAAGATCGACAAATTAGTTTTTAGAAACTGGGAAATATTGGGAAAGAAGTTTTTGGAATTGTTGGAATGGTTCTACCTAGGGTATTTAGGTCAAGATGTGTTAGAAAAATTACCGCCGGTTATTGGGGTAATAAAAGTAGACTTGTTGGGGTTGTATAAATTTGTGGACGATTTGGGTGGTTATATGAACGTATCGTTCAACAACAAGTGGTGCGATGTTGCTAAGGTATTGGGATTGGCACGAGAGGATGAGCAAGAGGTTAAAGAATGCCATAGGGAATTTATAGCGTTGGTAAAGATTACTATGAGGAAGCGCAAAGATCGGTGCAGGAGAAGCCAAGAAAAGAAATGGTCGGGCAAAAGGAACCATTTGGTTTTGCAAAGATGAGCGTTGAAGTAGGGGATGCACATGGAGAATCTCCAAGGAAGAAGTGCAAGATTGCTCAAGGTGATGTCAAGGAAGATAGCAACATGGAGAATGCAACAAGTGAAGAAAGGGAAGATAGCACATCGAATAGTGGTGACATCATTGTCATCACGTGAAGAACAAAGAACCAAGGAAGCAAGGCGTTTAACATTCAAGAATTAGGAGGGAGATGTAGCCTTTTAATGTCTTGTAATGTTAATAGACAATGTTTATTTATGTTTTAATTTCGAATGGGTCAAAACGGGTTTAGTAATGGGTTGGGTCATGTTGATCCAAATAGCCTCCTATTTAGTTTGGTAGGTTTTATGGTTATGGCAGTTAAGTAGCGGTTAAGAAACGGTTACAAATGAATCGACATGACGGTTGACTTCTTTGTTTGTGTCGATTCATAAACTATAAATAGGTAGATTGAGTCCTTGTGTAATACAACAATTTCCAACGTTTTATATCATATTGTGTTTACATATTTCCTGTATTCTACTCGCATACATATTAGTTTTTGTCTCTCAATTTCATTCGATATATCATGGTGAATTATAAGCAAATCATGCAAAGGAATTGGCTCGAATATCGACCTGTGAAACGTAGCCAACAACCAACACGCTTGTTTTCAGGTCGTTTTTTCATGTTGTGCTGGGAATTGTGTCCCCTAAGATATCTCAAAAGATTTAATTGATTTTGGTACCTCAAAAGATTTAATTGATTTTGGCTTTGGTCGAGAAAACATTTTTTGAAACCAAACATGTTTATATTTTTTGAGTTTTAACTGGATTAACAGCATCAAGATTACTTGCAGCTTATGTGTGGTGGTGCAAAAGTAGTAACATGTAATGAAAATTTAAGAATAAACAAATTTATAAATGAACAATGTATAGGCATGTCAATGCTCGTACAAGGAAAGGGGAAATGACATTTGAATCGTATCAAATTAAAAACCAACAAAAATATAAATGATACAGACGATAGATAAAGCTTTCTAGGTGCTCTCATACTTCATTGCTACTCTATTTCTGAAATGGAGAAATGGATACAATGAAGGGGCATGCTGCAAGCTACGCTTAAGAGATACCGACAGTCTTTCCAAGCAACCACAACACAAGTGACATCTCTATCATCACTATGGTGTGCAATGTAGTCCTATCTAGCATAAATCCAAAAACTGTTATCCCGGCTCTGTTGTTCTCAAAATAAGTCACTACAAAAAGTCAAAAACACAATGTCATTATGCATATCCGTGTCATAAATACTTAGGTAATATGGTCATTGTGATAGTTAGACTTACCTAAGGCTTGCCTTTTCTGGAATGAGATGGTACTGGAAGCATAAGCTGGTATGAGTTTAGTGTTATCTAACTCGTCTTCACTACCAACATCCTCATTATCAGATGATGCATCATGAGGGAAGACTTGGTTTCCCATAGCAGTGGTAGGCGGGGTTTCTGTTTCTAGCTCAGGTGTATCAAAGGAGTCGATGGTTGCACACACATGCCACTTAGTAGCCAGGCACGTCACGCCTAGAGCCTTATGGGTGATCCTGGTGGCACTCCTTAGTAGTATCATTAGTCCAGCAAGTAAGCTTACAGAAATAATCTACAAATAACACAAAACAGTTTAAACATAACATGAACCTGATCTCCAAATAAACTAACCGAAAATTACTATTTTTGATTGTGGTATATAACAAGATGTCCTACTTTTTATACCAGATAACGTTATAACACGATTTCACAAAAAAATTCAGATTATTTGCATGTTACTTTAAAATGTTTGTGATTTTCTCGCAATCGCAGAAAATTTGGGGAAAATCAAGTCTTTACTGATTTTTGATCAGATTGAAAAAATTTAAAAGAGTCCACAGATTTGATATTGAGAAGTATGGAGTTAGTTTAAAACGAGGACATTTGTTATATATCGTTTATAGATAGAAGGGTCACTTACTGCAAGTTCGCCAGTTTTGAAGATGCTAAGATCTGCTTTAGACCGTGTAGTGTCAAGAAGCGCTGCAAATTGACTGATTGTGACAAGAATGAGGGCCCACATTATAAAGATGCGGTATCTATGACTTATGATGCGAAGATGCCTCCTAATCCTTAGATGTTCCCTCATTACATACTCAACATCAGAGTCTACATGGAACACCTGAGCGAAATCTTGTAGGCGGAGGATTTGTAGATGACAAATAAGACGGAACAGGACACAAACTAGGAAAAACACTAAGGTTCTATAGAGCCATGAACAGAGCTCTAAAGAGCATGCAAGGATGTTAATCACAATGGTGTTGCCCAAGTATGGAATAGTAGTGGCTCCTGAACTATACCACCAGATCTTATATGCAGCCTCAGCGGTAAAACATGGGGCAACGAATATGAAGACTATTTTAAGCGAGCTCTGCATTTGTATACAAAAGATACATGTCATGGAATGTCACTAGATCCTTATAGAAATTAACAATTATCAGATGACTGTCAAAACATGTGAAAGAAGCCACAACTAAAGAAAGAAAAACAACAAATTTATTTAAACAACATATGGTCAGTTTATTGAAAATACGTAATACCAAACTGCTCCAATTCATTCTATAACAGTATAATATTTTATAAGCATTTTTCTTCATCAAAGCACCCAAAAGTACTTAATTTCCTTAAGAGGATAGGCTAGTTATATCCCAAACACCCTTTAATTACTGAAAAAGAAAAATGTCGGACCAATCCATCTTATTCTTATTGTGTGATTACTGTAAGAATAAATAAATTTTGATAATCATGTGAATCAACAATAAAATAAAACTTATGAAAAAGCAAAGGGAAAGATAGAACTTACATTGAGTTGTTGCGTATAACCTCTGCGAACAGTCTCACTTTCATTACAAAGCTTATCAAAAAACAAAAACCTACGAAGTCCATAATATCTAATAAACTGGGACAAACAAACGAACGAAAGTGTGGCAATGCTAGTAAGTGACAACTGAACAAGCCTATCATAAGGCCTTTCATGCCTATTATCGCAGCCACTACATGCTAGATAGAAATGCGATAAGATAGGAATCACGATAGCAAAAACTATGAAAACAAACCAAGAAAGACAAAACGTCCAATGTGTGGATTGATCGACACACATCCACTGTAGCCATGACCTGAAACTGTGTAACTCATCGTGAGCACTAGATTTCGTGCGAGTGATATCTTTTCGTTTTGCTAGAAGAGATGCTCTCTCGGCATCCATGATCGAATGTTTTATGATGTTATACGAATGAATGAATGTATGATTGTTTTTGATATATTTATAGAACATATATTATGAAAAAGAATCCTCAAGATTTGGACTGTTTTGCATGTGAAACTAAATACACTTTTGATCTGTAATAACAATGTATAAGATACGAATGATCGTTGATGAGAACAAAAAAAATATAATAATAATAATCAAACACAATGTATTGCTCATTTTCATGTTGAGCAGACTTATTTTTGGAAAATATATTGGATTATTTATTTACTAATTTAGTTTTTCGTTAAATATGTAGCTTATAAGATTTATGGGAATCTCATTTTTTACATTATTTGTTTGTATGTCATTAATACTTGGACTTATTAGTTTCTCGACTTGTCTTCACACGAAAATGACCGCTCTCAATCACATTAGGGTACATGTTACTACCGAATATATACACATTATATATTACTAAACGATTACTCGTGTATATCAACAAGATTTTATAGCGGTAGATAATTGTAGTGATAAAAAAAAAAATAATAATAAAAAATAAAAAAAAAAAAAAATTTAAGAATTTAAGGATTAAAGACAATTTAAACCGAATGAAAATAATATAGGTTATTAGTTATAAACGAAAATAATAATAAAAGTTAAGTTTATTGTTTCTATATATAGTTTTTTTACTTTTTCACTTTAGCAATATAGGCTTTTTCTTTATGTATAATAATAATAATAATAATAATAATTTAGTAGGATTAGCTTTGCTATAGCTAGAGGAGTGGGGGCCTAGTTAGTTTCTCGGCTCCCTATTAATTTCTTGTAAATCCTATGATTTTCTAATGAAGTGATGTTTTATTAAAATATATATATATATATATATATATATATATATATATATATATATATATATATATATATATATATATATATATATATATATATATATATATATAGGGAATATATTAGCTTAATAATGTAGCCAATGGCTATCCTGATTTTTACTAAAAATAAGCGTGGACCGATTATTTTTGTGGGTCCTGATTCTTTCTCTCAAGGTGTCTCAATCATGCTAGTGTAATTTTATAAAGGATTGTAGCCAATTAGATTTCCAAAAATTGTAGCCAAGTTATCCCCATATATATATATATATATATATATATATATATATATATATATATATATATATATATATATATATATATATATATATATATATATATATATATATAATAATAATAAATCCGGAAAAAAATGATAAATGACATACTCATCTTTGTTAAAAGTTTTTTTTTTTTCTGTTTTTTTTTCTCTCTCTTGTGACCGCTGCTATATGTTATCGATGTTGGCTATGGTCATCCTTTTATCATTCATGTCGTTAGGGGCGGAGCCAATGGGGTGGCTAGCGGGTGCTCGGCCACCCCCAACCTACCCAACTAGCCCAACTTGTAACTTGGTTTCCGGTCAAAGTTTTATAATGCCTTCAATTTAGCCCTTGCCAATAACCTATATCTAAACACACCCATATGATTATTATGTTCCTAAAATGGTAATTGTTTGGTGCACTCACTTACATAATTGTTGAAGACAAAGAGTGAAGAAGATAGATGCAGGGTAGTGGGGGAGGAAGAAAGGTTGGGAAAAAGTCAAAAAGGTAGATATAGTAGTAATATTTGTATTTTGTTAAAAAAAGTAAGAGTGAATTACATAATTGGTCCTTGTGGTTTGTTGAAAATTGCAGAAAATGTCTCTGTGCTTTTTTTTCAGTGCGTTTCGTCCCTGTGGTTTACAAATCTTACGGATTTTGTCCCTCGTCCAAAAATATCCGTTAAGTGTCTTTATTTATTAGTCCTTCGTTAGTGCAGTCCGTTAAGTGTTTTGCACTGTTAGTCCTTCGTTAATAAATTTTGCACCGTTAGTCCTTATTTTTAAAAATATAGTTTTCCCCAATTAGTCCCTCCGTTAATAACCGTTTTTGTCCGTTTTTATCCGTTTTCGTTCGTTTTTATCCGTTTTCGTTTGTTTTTTATCCGTTTTTATCGGTTTTCATCCGTTTTTCTCCGTTTTTCTTACGTTTTTCTTAATTTTTTGTCCGTTTTCTTATGTTTTATTCCTGTTTTCTTTCGTTTTGTCGTTGTGTCTTAGTTGTGTCCGTTTTTTAATGCGTTTTATCTGGTTTTTCTACGTTTTGTCCGTTTAAAAATTTTGAATACAAAATTTCAAAAAAAATTTTGAATAAAAATATATTTTCAAAATATATATTTTTTTTTTAAAATATGTCTGTTTTTTTTCAATATTTTTCGGAAATTTTTTTCCGTTTTTAAGATATTTTAAAAAAAAATATTTTTTTTGAAAAATATTTTTCAAATTTTTTTTATTTTTTAATTTTCGGAAAAAATATTTTCAAAAACTCGTAAAAAATTCGAAAAATATTTTTCAAATATTTTTTAAATCTTAAAAATTTCGAAAATATTGAAAACGGACATATTTTCGGAAAAAATATATATTTTGAAAATATTTTTATTCAAATTTTTTGAAATTTTTTATTCAATTAAACGGACAAACGTAGAAAAACCGAAAAAAGCATTTAAAACGGACAAAAACGGATGAAACCGATAAAAACGTAAGAAAAATGGACAAAAACTATAAAAACAAAGAAAAACGTAAAAACGTGAAAACTGGGAAACGGATAAAAACGAACGAAAAGGACAAAAACGGGTGAAAACTATTATTAACGGAGGGACTAACTGGGGAAAACTATATTTTAAAAAATAAGGACTAAAGGTGCAAAATTTATTAACGAAGGACTAACAGTGCAAAACACTTAACGGACTGCACTAACGAAAGACTAACAGCGCAAGACACTTAACGGACATTTTTGGACGAGGGACAAAATCCATAAGATTTGTAAACCACAAGGACGAAACGCACTGAAAAAAAAGCACAGGGACATTTTCTTCAATTTTCAACAAACCACAATGACCAATTATGTAATTCACTCAAAAAGTAATATTTTTGTGTGTGGTACTACTACCTACACAACTTTTTGTCAGACTTCATCGGAAAGTAGAAATAATAAATTACCTAAGGGGCCTCTGCAGGGTAGTGCAGTAGGGTGTCCAAAAAACCGGGAACAAAGGAACCAAGGAACGTGCGGTACCGACCGGGAGCGGGACAGTATATTAGAAATGGTACGGTTCTTGGTTCCTAGAATTCCAAAATTTCGGTTCTCGGGACGGTTCGGGTCGGAACCGTCCGGTTCCGGTACTTTCCCGAAAGAACCGACTTTTATGAAAATATGTAATTTTATAGGGTTTGTTTGGGATATTGTGTACATGTAAGTATGCTCCCTTTTAAGAAAATAGAAAAAACCCTACCTAAACCTAAAAACCCATAACCCTTAACCTTTAATCATTGATTCCAATCAACGATTCAAACATCATTCATCAATATGAAAGTAAGTTTTTTCTAAAATGGAATATCGAGTTTGCGTATAGCCGCATATCGAACAATTATGTGTTGCTCAGTAACAATTAACAAGAAGTTGTAATTAACTATTGCTATTTATTGTTCATTAAATTTAATGATAAAAGTCGAGAAACAATTAACGTTTATGGCCACCGTCATTGCATATATTGTCACCATGTAAGTTATTGTAAGCTAGTCACCATGATTGATATATAATATTCTCAACGAGTTTGCAATTATTTTCGTGGATAATGAGTTTCCTATTACCGGATATATGTTTTTTTGTTTGTTTGTAAGTCAAGTTGTGGAATACTATTAAGGTTGTCAACTTCTTTCGAAGTTCTACGAACCGAGTACCGTAAATTCACATCCATCCAAACATATTTTTTTAGCACTTTGGTACTCATGGGAATTACCGAAAATTGTCACACCCCCAAATTACCTGTTTTGCAGCGGAATGGAATTCCTGGGGATTGACTGTCATAGCATCACAATCACAGTTATATTGAACGACCTAAAGTGTCGTTTGGAAAATACATCGTTTGATTTAATAAAACAATCAGAGTTTACAAAGTAGGTCCCAAATGAAAAATCAACTTGTGCGGAAAATAAGTTTAGTACAGTCAAACGATGTTTTTAAGGTATATAAATCCCATGTAAGACGCGTCGTCACCACGACTCCATTGTCACACCCCCAAATTACCTGTTTTGCAGCGGAATGGAATTCCTGGGGATTGACTGTCATAGCATCACAATCACAGTTATATTGAACGACCTAAAGTGTCGTTTGGAAAATACATCGTTTGATTTAATAAAACAATCAGAGTTTACAAAGATAGGTCCCAATTGAAAATCATCTTGTGCGGAAATAAGTTGTTACAATTCAAACGATGTTTTAAAGTATGTAAAACCCAAGTGAGACGCGTCGTCACCACGACTCCATGAGGTGTCCAAATGCATGCCATGAAGTGTATGCCTTAGATACCTGAGATAAAACATGCTAAAAGTGTCAACACAAAGGTTGAGTGAGTTCATAGAGTATGTGTTGAAATGTAAAAACCGTTCGAAATCGTTTATGCAGCAAAGGCATTGTAAATCGTTGAAATGTAAAGACTATCAAAATCGATTATGTAGCAAAGGCATTGTAAATCCACTCAGTTCCAAGTCCCGCCCATACAAAACTTGCAACCTGTGTGTTCACAACCCACTGCCAGAATATGCATAGTTTATGTTCAAACAGAGATCGTCAAATGAATTCCCAAAATAGTGCATGACTCAATGTATCGAAATCGTTATGCAGCAAAGGCATTGTAAATCCACTCAGTTCCAAGTCCCGCCCATACAAAACTTGCAACCTGTGTGTTCACAACCCATTGCCGAAATGTATATAGTGTATGTTCAAATCGTTCCAAGACCGTTAGTCCATAATCGTATACCAAGTCCGTTAGATCAATATTATACCCAGTCCGTTAGACCAATGAATATACCAAGACCGTTAGACCAATGAATATACCAAGACCGTTAGACCAATGAATATACCATAGTATCTCACTCGACGTAGAACAATAGCACATAATCAATAGCACTTAACTCGACGTAGAACAATAGCACATAATCAATAGCACTTAACTCGACGTAGAACAATAGCACATAAACAAGAACAATTAATATAGTACAACATTCGGTTTTAAAACAATGGTGATCATGATAGAAATTATCCTTAATAATATAAAGTACTTGTGAAAAATAGTCGAACATGTATCTTCCCCAAAATAGTTTCAAACAATTGAAAATGGGGCTATGAAAACTCACAGTAATCCTTATAAAAGTTAAAGTACTTGCGAAAGTAAATGAAAACAGTTTGAGCATGTATCTCCCCAAAACAGTTATGAAAGCAAGTAAAAGTAGGGGCCATGAAACTCACTTGGTGGAATGATGCGAAGACAAAAGTGAGTACACCGAGATGTAGTGTGATACGTAAATCTTGACCTATGATGAATGATATGACATGTAATGAGTTGCAATGTAATGTTATGCATGCATTTCGTATGTTATTTATACCATTTGCGAGTTTTGAAAATATTACTTATCGTCGAAAAATATTCGTTTGACGTCTTGACCAATCAAAAATCACTTTACAAGTTTTTACGTCAAAATGTCATCCTACAATGGTTTAATAATGATTTTTTGGTGAAATTTCCACTTTTCGTCGCAAAACAATGTCGTCGGAATTTTCATGAAATTAACAAAAATGGCTTTGGAAAACTAGTCGTAAAGCAGTGTACGTCGATCGTTAGA
This sequence comes from Chrysanthemum makinoi, assembly GCA_910596185.1. Taxonomy (NCBI): domain Eukaryota; kingdom Viridiplantae; phylum Streptophyta; class Magnoliopsida; order Asterales; family Asteraceae; genus Chrysanthemum; species Chrysanthemum makinoi. Next base: position 251,330,128 of record OU343223.1, read on the forward strand.
GAACGAACTCGACTGTTTTGGAAAGTTTGTATCGATATCTAAAAGTTTCAGTTCAGGAGTTTTCGTCCAAAAGGTCTCGAACATAAAGATAATAAGGGTTAAAGATGGTGGTTTTAGCTAATTGTGTGCAGAAAATTAGTTACGGCAAGTTTATGAAAAAGTGTATATCTTAGTCGTTTCAAATCCGTTTTCTACGTATTATACGTCCTTAGCTTCGTATCAAAGTATACTATTATATTTTTGACAAGTCGAAATAATTTATGAAGCTTAAGGCTCGTTTTTGACTCGAATAAATCAATAATAGTTTGCTGAAATTTCAGAAAATATATATTGTCGTCAAACTTGAAAAATTCATAACTTCTTCGTTATAGCTCCGTTTTAATCCGTTCAAGCGGCCACGGATTCGTTTTAAAATATATTTTCTAAATATCAAGGCCAAAAAATTTGTGCCACTGTCGGATTTTCCAGAAAATCAAAACAAGGACAGAACACTTTTTATATAGTTATCGAAAATAGTTTTATCGTACTAAACCTATTCCAATCCCTTCAAATCAACTCCAAAGCTAATCTAATCCTACCATACACCTTCTTAGGGTGTCATGGGTTCCTAGACATCATCAAGACCAACCAATACCAAGGGGATAATTATAGGATGACTTTATATGTATAAAACACTAAAAATCAAAGTAAAAATGGTATAAACAACACAAGTCTTGCATGTTTTTGCTCAAAAATGATAAGATGAGTATGAAATGAATATGTAAGATGAAAATAAACATGAGATGCTTACTAGTGATATGATGAGGTGATTAGAACCAAGGATTAACCTAAACACCCTAGGTTTTTATTTCAAAACCTTTAATAAGAGTGTAACTAGATTGTTTTAAACTTGATCTTGAAAATGAATATGATCTCCTCCTTGCTCATTATAGTGGCCGGTCATGTTAGGAAGAAAAAGAGGAGAGAAAATCTTGACTATCTTGCATTATTTGATTGAGAATGAATGAAGTGTAAGAGAAATGTTGAGTATAAACTTAGATATATAAGAAAAAATCTACTAACCCAATTAATGAGGTACCCCCCCTCATGACCGGTTTTGGGGGGGGATGTATCTCAAAAATACATTTTTTTTTTCTTTTATAATGTAAATGAATGTAAAAAGTGTAAGTAAAAGAAATTAAGTAAAGGATAACTTGTACAATTGTATATACATTAGTGTATTTAAAGTAGTTTTAGCTAAAAGTAATTTTTAATGGATCCAAGTAATATATATTGAGGTCATAAAAATTGTAATAATACATTTCTTGTAAAATTTGAGTGATATAGTAATTATCGTGTAGTTTTTAAGAAAAGCGTCGTAATAATATAAATTTAACGATTTATATTCAAAATAAATTCCAAACACTAGTTAAACTCAAAATATAGTTTTTATCAACTAACTGTAAGTATAAAAATATGTCGGGATCATTTTTGAAATTAACGGATTAAATATTAAAAATAATAACTCACGCGATAACGTTTATTGAATATAAAAATTACGATGAATGTGAAAATAAAATGTCATGAATGAATTATCATGATGCAAATGATGTCAATGAAATGTAGACTAATCTTAGTCCATATGAAATGTTCGTGATGATATGATCATGAATTCGCCGCTAAACCTTTAAGGTTACGCGAATTTGGAACAAGTAAACCAAGTTTACGGTAAATGTTGAAATAATGAAGCAAGAATTGTTTCGAGAAATGACCTGAAAGTACGGGTTGTCACATTCGCCCATCCAAAAATGAATTCAGTCCCTGAATCAGTTGTGTTGGTCTCTCGGGTTTAGGGTTTGATGTGGCAAGCTTTCCCATTCTCGAGCAAAATTTCCCAAAGACTTTTAGGTAACCGATTTTTGCTTAATCCCACAACTCATCAAACAAGAACCGTCATACGATTAGGCTAAATCGGTTTAGGTAACAACTTGTTTCTAGCTCGATCTTTGCAACTCATCAAACAAGAACTGTCACGCGGATCAAACTGGAAACAAGTGGTTTGAAGAAAATCTTTTGAAAATTTGGCTCGATTACGGAATTGCTTACACATATAAGCCTACTACTCCCTTCATTGCATGATTCTTCCTGAATTAGACATAGGTGATCAGGCTATGTATAATTTAGGAGTAACTATGCAATGCTTGGACTAATCGACTCATATGTTGTTTGGTGTTAAGTCAACTGATGTTAAAATTGTGATAGGGAATGACAGGGCATTCTCCACGTCAAAGTGATGTGAGTATGATGGGATGGGTATTTAAAGGCATCCGTGTGACAATCGATATGAAATGAAAGTAAATAACTCGAAAAATGTACGTATAAATCGCACGCAAAGTTAACATGCACGTATGATGAAATGATGAGATGCTATGATGATGTAGTTATAGTCTAGGGTCAATGATGCAACCTAGTTCTCTATAACCGAAGCTCTGATGCCAATCTGTCACACCCCCAAATTACCTGTTTTGCAGCGGAATAGAATTCCTGGGGATTGACTGTCATAGCATCACAATCACAGTTATATTGAACGACCTAAAGTGTCGTTTGGAAAATACATCGTTTGATTTAATAAAACAATCAGAGTTTACAAAATAATAGGTCCCAATTGAAAATCATCTTGTGCGGAAATAAGTTGTTACAATTCAAACGATGTTTTAAAGTATGTAAAACCCAAGTGAGACGCGTCGTCACCACGACTCCATGAGGTGTCCAAATGCATGCCATGAAGTGTATGCCTTAGATACCTGAGATAAAACATGCTAAAAGTGTCAACACAAAGGTTGAGTGAGTTCATAGAGTATGTGTTGAAATGTAAAAACCGTTCGAAATCGTTTATGCAGCAAAGGCATTGTAAATCGTTGAAATGTAAAGACTATCAAAATCGATTATGTAGCAAAGGCATTGTAAATCCACTCAGTTCCAAGTCCCGCCCATACAAAACTTGCAACCTGTGTGTTCACAACCCACTGCCAGAATATGCATAGTTTATGTTCAAACAGAGATCGTCAAATGAATTCCCAAAATAGTGCATGACTCAATGTATCGAAATCGTTATGCAGCAAAGGCATTGTAAATCCACTCAGTTCCAAGTCCCGCCCATACAAAACTTGCAACCTGTGTGTTCACAACCCATTGCCGAAATGTATATAGTGTATGTTCAAATCGTTCCAAGACCGTTAGTCCATAATCGTATACCAAGTCCGTTAGATCAATATTATACCAAGTCCGTTAGACCAATGAATATACCAAGACCGTTAGACCAATGAATATACCAAGACCGTTAGACCAATGAATATACCATAGTATCTCACTCGACGTAGAACAATAGCACATAATCAATAGCACTTAACTCGACGTAGAACAATAGCACATAATCAATAGCACTTAACTCGACGTAGAACAATAGCACATAAACAAGAACAATTAATATAGTACAACATTCGGTTTTAAAACAATGGTGATCATGATAGAAATTATCCTTAATAATATAAAGTACTTGTGAAAAATAGTCGAACATGTATCTCCCCCAAAATAGTTTCAAACAATTGAAAATGGGGCTATGAAAACTCACAGTAATCCTTATAAAAGTTAAAGTACTTGCGAAAGTAAATGAAAACAGTTTGAGCATGTATCTCCCCCAAAACAGTTATGAAAGCAAGTAAAAGTAGGGGCCATGAAACTCACTTGGTGGAATGATGCGAAGACAAAAGTGAGTACACCGAGATGTAGTGTGATACGTAAATCTTGACCTATGATGAATGATATGACATGTAATGAGTTGCAATGTAATGTTATGCATGCATTTCGTATGTTATTTATACCATTTGCGAGTTTTGAAAATATTACTTATCGTCGAAAAATATTCGTTTGACGTCTTGACCAATCAAAAATCACTTTACAAGTTTTTACGTCAAAATGTCATCCTACAATGGTTTAATAATGATTTTTGGTGAAATTTCCACTTTTCGCCGCAAAACAATGTCGTCGGAATTTTCATGAAATTAACAAAAATGGCTTTGGAAAACTAGTCGTAAAGCAGTGTACGTCGATCGTTAGAGAACGAACTCGACTGTTTTGGAAAGTTTGTATCGATATCTAAAAGTTTCAGTTCAGGAGTTTTCGTCCAAAAGGTCTCGAACATAAAGATAATAAGGGTTAAAGATGGTGGTTTTAGCTAATTGTGTGCAGAAAATTAGTTACGGCAAGTTTATGAAAAAGTGTATATCTTAGTCGTTTCAAATCCGTTTTCTACGTATTATACGTCCTTAGCTTCGTATCAAAGTATACTATTATATTTTTGACAAGTCGAAATAATTTATGAAGCTTAAGGCTCGTTTTTGACTCGAATAAATCAATAATAGTTTGCTGAAATTTCAGAAAATATATATTGTCGTCAAACTTGAAAAATTCATAACTTCTTCGTTATAGCTCCGTTTTAATCCGTTCAAGCGGCCACGGATTCGTTTTAAAGTATATTTTCTAAATATCAAGGCCAAAAATTTGTGCCCACTGTCGGATTTTCCAGAAAAACAAAATAAGGACAGATCACTTTTTATACTTATCGAAAATAGTTTTTATCGTACTAAACCTATTCCAATCCCTTCAAATCAACTCCAAAGCTAATCTAATCCTACCATACACCTTCTTAGGGTGTCATGGGTTCCTAGACATCATCAAGACCAACCAATACCAAGGGGATAATTATAGGATGACTTTATATGTATAAAACACTAAAAATCAAAGTAAAAATGGTATAAACAACACAAGTCTTGCATGTTTTTGCTCAAAAATGATAAGATGAGTATGAAATGAATATGTAAGATGAAAATAAACATGAGATGCTTACTAGTGATATGATGAGGTGATTAGAACCAAGGATTAACCTAAACACCCTAGGTTTTTATTTCAAAACCTTTAATAAGAGTGTAACTAGATTGTTTTAAACTTGATCTTGAAAATGAATATGATCTCCTCCTTGCTCATTATAGTGGCCGGTCATGTTAGGAAGAAAAAGAGGAGAGAAAATCTTGACTATCTTGCATTATTTGATTGAGAATGAATGAAGTGTAAGAGAAATGTTGAGTATAAACTTAGATATATAAGAAAAAATCTACTAACCCAATTAATGAGGTACCCCCCCTCATGACCGGTTTTGGGGGGGGATGTATCTCAAAAATACATTTTTTTTTCTTTTATAATGTAAATGAATGTAAAAAGTGTAAGTAAAAGAAATTAAGTAAAGGATAACTTGTACAATTGTATATACATTAGTGTATTTAAAGTAGTTTTAGCTAAAAGTAATTTTTAATGGATCCAAGTAATATATATTGAGGTCATAAAAATTGTAATAATACATTTCTTGTAAAATTTGAGTGATATAGTAATTATCGTGTAGTTTTTAAGAAAAGCGTCGTAATAATATAAATTTAACGATTTATATTCAAAATAAATTCCAAACACTAGTTAAACTCAAAATATAGTTTTTATCAACTAACTGTAAGTATAAAAATATGTCGGGATCATTTTTGAAATTAACGGATTAAATATTAAAAATAATAACTCACGCGATAACGTTTATTGAATATAAAAATTACGCGATGAATGTGAAATAAAATGTCATGAATGAATTATCATGATGCAAATGATGTCAATGAAATGTAGACTAATCTTAGTCCATATGAAATGTTCGTGATGTTATGATCATGAATTCGCCGCTAAACCTTTAAGGTTACGCGAATTTGGAACAAGTAAACCAAGTTTACGGTAAATGTTGAAATAATGAAGCAAGAATTGTTTCGAGAAATGACCTGAAAGTACGGGTTGTCACATCCATGATGTGTCCAAATGCATGCCATGAAGTGAATGCCTTAGATACCTGAGATAAAACATGCTAAAAAGTGTCAACACAAAGGTTGAGTGAGTTCATAGAGTTTGAGTTGAAATGTAAAGCCTTTCAAAATCGTTTATGCAGCAACGGCATTGTAAATCGTTGAAATGTAAAGACTTTCAAAGTCGATTATGTAGCAAAGGCATTGTAAATCCACTCAGTTCCAAGTCCCGCCCATACAAAACTTGCAACCTGTGTGTTCACAACCCACTGCCAGAATATGTAGAGTTAATGTTCAAGTGCATGATGTCAATTGAATTCACATAATAGTGCATGGCTCAATGTATCGAAATCGTTTATGCAGCAAAGGCATTGTGAATCCACTCAGTTCCAAGTCCCGCCCATACAAAACTTGCAACCTGTGTGTTCACAACCCACTGCCAGAATATGTAGAGTTAATGTTCAAGTCGTTCCAAGACCGTTAGTCCATAATCGTATACCAAGTCCGTTAGATCAATATTATACCAAGTCCGTTAGACCAATGAATATACCAAGACCGTTAGACCAATGAATATACCAAGACCGTTAGACCAATGAATATACCAAGACCGTTAGACCAATGAATATACCAAGACCGTTAGACCAATGAATATAATATAGAAATTCTAAGTATGGCAATAATGTTACTACGCATGACTAAGCATTCAGTTCGGCTAAACATATGATTTGCAAATAGTCATGAATGTAATAAAAATAGTCGAGCATGTATCTCCCCCAAAACAGTTATGAAAACAAGTAAAAGTAGGGGCTATGAAACTCACTTGGTCAATGATGCGAAGACAAAAGTGAGTACACCGAAATGTAGCGTGATACGTTAATCTTGACCTATGATGAATGATATGACATGTAATGAGTTGCAATGTAATGTTATGCATGCAGTTCGTATGTTATTTATACCATTTGCGAGTTTTGAAAATATTACTTATCGTCGAAAAATACTCGTTTGACGTCTTGACCAATCAAAAATCACATTACAAGTTTTTACGTCAAAATGTCATCCTACAATGGTTTTATAATGATTTATAGTGAAATTATCACTTTTCGTCGCAAAACAATGTCGTCGGAATTTTCATGAAATTAACAAAAATGGCTTTGGAAAACTAGTCGTAAAATAGTGTACGTCGATCGTTAGAGAACGAACTCGACTGTTTTGGAAAGTTTGTATCGATATCTAAAAGTTTCAGTTCAGGAGTTTTCGTCCAAAAGGTCTCTAACATAAAGATATTAAGGGTTAAAGATAGTGATTTTGGCTAATTGTTGTTCAAAAAGTGAGTTTCGGCAAGTTTATGAAAACGTGTATATCTTAGTCGTTTCAAATCCGTTTTCTACGTATAATACGTCCTTAGCTTCGTATCAAAGTATACTAATATATTTTTGATAAGTCGAAATAATTTGTAAAGCTTAGGACTCGTTTTTGACTCGAAATAAACAAAAACATGTTGCTGAAATTTTCTGAAAAATATATATTTCGTCGTCAATCTTGTAAAATCCATAACTTCTTCGTTATAAGTCCGTTTTCATCCGTTCAAGCGGCCACGGATTCGTTTTAAAGTATATTTTCTAAATATCAAGGCCAAAGTTTCGTGCCTACTGTCGGATTTTCCAGAAAAACAAAATAAGGACAGAACACTTTTATATACTTATCGAAAATAGTTTTTCTCGTACTAAACCTATTCCAATCCCTTCAAATCAACTCCAAAGCTAATCTAATCCTACCATACACCTTCTTAGGGTGTCATGGGTTCCTAAACATCATCAAGACCATAGAATACCAAGGGAATATTTATAGGATGACCATAATATATATATAACTCAATAAATCATGAAAAATGGTATAAATCACATATGTCTTGCATGTTTGTACCAAAAATGAAAAGATACATATGAAATGAAAAGGCAACATGAAAATGAAAGAAACATGCTTACAAGTGAATATGATGAGGTGCAAGTAACAAGGTTAAACTTAAACACTCTTGGTTTTTATTTCAAAACCTAATAAAGAGTGTTAACTAGATTGATAAAACACTTGTGCTTGAGAAAAAAAAATGATGATCCCTTCTTGATACTCCTATAGGCCGGTTTTAGAGAGGGTGAAAACAAAGAGAAAGAACTTTTTGCTACTTGAATTATGAGGTTGAATGAGGGAAAAGTGAAGATAGTGTATATACTTATACAATCAAAGAAAAATTCAACAAACAATTAATGTGACCACCCCCCCTTGGCCGGTTTCTAAGGGGAAGTGTCTCACCAATAATTAATTTTTTTTTTCTTTTATATATATATATATTGTGTAATTTGTTAAAAGGTGTAAGTAATTGTGTAGGAAATGTATAAGTAAAAGGTAAATGGTAGATTTTTGGTACAAGTAAGTTTTTAATAGATCAAAATAGAATGTAATGAGATCATAAAAATTGTAAAAATACATTCCTTGTAAAAATTGAGTGATAAAATAATTATCGTGCGGTTTTTAAGAAAAACGTCGTAATAATTTAACTTTAACGATTTATGTACCAAATAAATTTTCAACACAAGGTAAACTCAAAATATGTTTTTTTTTTATAAACTAAATGTAAGTTTAAAAATACGTCGGGATCATTTTTGAAAGTAACGGATTAAATATTCAAAATAATAACTCACGCGATAACGTTTATTTAATATAAAAATTACGCGTTAAATGTGAAATGAAATGTCATGAATGAACTATCATGATGCAAATGATGTCAATGAAATGTAGACTAATCTTAGTCCATATGAAATGTTCGTGATGACATGATCATGAATTCGCCGCTAAACCTTAACGGTTACGCGAATTTGAAACACGTAAACCAAGTTTACGATAAATGTTGAAATAATGAGACATGAATTGCATCGAGAAATGACCTGAAAGTACGGGTTGTCACATTCGCCCATCCAAAAGGAATTCAGTCCCTGAATTCAGTTCGTGTTGGTCTCTCGGGTTTAGGGTTTGATGTGGCAAACTTTCCCATTCCCGAGCAAAATCCTCAAAAGACTTTTTGGTAACCGATTTTTACTTAATCCCACAACTCATCAAACAAGAACTGTCATACGATTAGGCTAAATCGGTTTAGGTAACAACTTGTTTCTAGCTCGATCTTTGCAACTCATCAAACAAGAACTGTCACGCGGATCAAACTGGAAACAAGTGGTTTGAAGAAAATCTTTTGAAAATTTGGCTCGATTACGGAATTGCTTACACATATAAGCCTACTACTCCCTTCATTGCATGATTCCTCCTGAATTAGACATAGGTGATCAGGCTATGTATAATTTAGGAGTAACTATGCAATGCTTGGACTAATCGACTCATATGATGTTTGGTGTTGAGTCAACTGATGTTAAAATTGTGATGAACATCGAGGAGAGAAGACATGGAGAAGTGTCGTTAAAATGATAGTTAAAGTAAAAAGAATGAAAGTCCTCGTAAATGATAACAAATCGGAAAAAAAATAAAGTACGATAGATGAGAATATTTTACAACGAGTGGTTTAGCAAAAGTAGTACATCTTAGGTTATAAAGATTCGGATGCGATGGAAAACATAAACTTAGTACGACATAGTACATAAGGAGAAATAAGACTGTTAGTTTCCGAACTTCTTCAGTCTTCCGCGTCGTTAATACCTTGACGAGCTCCTCCTCCTCCTTCTAACATATATACATTCCCATGAGCACCTTCGACTTGTTGACCTTGGTTTTGAGGACATTGACTTCGATAGTGTCCTTGCTCCCCACATCCGAAGCACGTAACTATGGTCTTGCCTCTACAATTCCTGGCATTGTGTCCTAGTTTTTGACACTTGTAGCACTTAGCAGGACAAAGACCCGTGTGATGATACTTACATCGATTACATAGTGGGTAGGTTCCAGCATAACCTCTGCCTTCTATTGGCGCAGCAACATATACTATTGCAGTTTCTTGCCCTCTTTTCTGTTGTTGATGATGGTTAGTGTTGCGGTTTTGGTTGTTGTTGTTGTCATCTCCTTGGTCATTTTCCCATTTTCTTTTGTTGTTGTTGAGTTGGTTATCGTCGTTGTTGTTGTTGTTTTGGTTATTGTTGTAGTTGGTGCAGTTGTTGGGGTTGTTGTTGTTTTGGTTGGTGTTGGTGTACTTACCTCTCTTCACTACCTGGGCCATGAGCTTTTGAGTCACCCTAATAGCTTCCTCGATTGTTTGTGGATCAAACGAAGTCGCATCTCCTTGAATAACCTCGGGAAGTCCCCCGATAAAAGCCTCTAGCAACTTCTCGTTATCAGAAACCATGGACGGGCATAACGCGGCCAATTCTTGGAATCTCCGAATGTAAGTGTCAATATCGTACCCAATAGTTACTAGTTCATAGAACTCGGTCTCCAACTTTTTGACTTCCGTTCGAGGACAAAACTTCTTAGTCACCAAACCCTTGAATTGCTCCCAAGTAAGCTTGAAAGCATTCTCCATCCCAATCGGTTGAGCATATGAATTCCACCACGACAACGCTCCATCGAGTAGTGTACTTGTAGCATACTTGACCTTACTATCATCCGGGCAATTACATAACAAAAACACGGACTCCAATTTCTCGAACCATCTAACCATGGCAGTGGCTCCTTCAGTCCCTTTAAACTTGGTGGGATCTCCACTTTTGAAATCCTTATACGAACAGCTTTTAACCCCGGACCCTCCTGCATTTCCAGTAACAGTAGCAAGCCTTGCGGCTACAGCAGCAGTCGCGGCCTCGGCAGCAGCAGCAGCCACCGTTTCCCTTTCAGTTCTTAGAGCATCGGCTATGCTATCATTCACCAACTTTTGAATAGCCGCTTGGGTCATTTCAGCTGTGGCTTTCTTCGGTGCCATATCTTCTTCAAAACAAGAGGAAATGTGAGACGTAGCAAAAATCCGATGTTAATAATAAACGCTCCAAAGAGATGTGATAAGAAATGGTAAGTTTGAGGTTATTTTTCAAAATAATCGACGGGTTCCGAAAAGATGGGTTATAAGATGTTGTAAATGCTTCAAATGTATGGTGGTTTAGTGGCTTAATGTGTGAATAACGTGTAACTCGACATGTTAGTGGTGAAACAAAGGAGTGAGAGTGACTTCGCCCTATTTAAAGGTTTATCTCGGTATTCGTCGTTATCGGTGATGAGTCAATTGATGTAAAAATTATGATAGGGAATGACAAGGAATTCTCCACATTAGAGTATGAAGAAAGAATAATGGAATGGGTATTTAAGGGCATCCATGTGACAATCGTTATGAAATGAAAGTAAATAACTCGAAAAATGTACGTATAAATCGTATGCAAAGTGAACATGCACTTGTGATGAATTGATGAGATGCTATGATGATGTAGTTATAGTCTAGGGTCAATGATGCAACCTAGTTCTCTATAACCGAAGCTCTGATGCCAATCTGTCACACCCCCAAATTACCTGTTTTGCAGCGGAATGGAATTCCTGGGGATTGACTGTCATAGCATCACAATCACAGTTATATTGAACGACCTAAAGTGTCGTTTGGAAAATACATCGTTTGATTTAATAAAATGATCAGAGTTTACAAAGTAGGTCCCAAATGAAAAATCAACTTGTGCGGAAAATAAGTTTAGTACAGTCAAACGATGTTTTTAAGGTATATAAATCCCATGTAAGACGCGTCGTCACCACGACTCCATGATGTGTCCAAATGCATGCCATGAAGTGAATGCCTTAGATACCTGAGATAAAACATGCTAAAAAGTGTCAACACAAAGGTTGAGTGAGTTCATAGAGTTTGAGTTGAAATGTAAAGCCTTTCAAAATCGTTTATGCAGTAACGGCATTGTAAATCGTTGAAATGTAAAGACTTTCAAAGTCGATTATGTAGCAAAGGCATTGTAAATCCACTCAGTTCCAAGTCCCGCCCATACAAAACTTGCAACCTGTGTGTTCACAACCCACTGCCAGAATATGTAGAGTTAATGTTCAAGTGCATGATGTCAAATGAATTCACATAATAGTGCATGGCTCAATGTATCGAAATCGTTTATGCAGCAAAGGCATTGTGAATCCACTCAGTTCCAAGTCCCGCCCATACAAAACTTGCAACCTGTGTGTTCACAACCCACTGCCAGAATATGTAGAGTTAATGTTCAAGTCGTTCCAAGACCGTTAGTCCATAATCGTATACCAAGTCCGTTAGATCAATATTATACCAAGTCCGTTAGACCAATGAATATACCAAGACCGTTAGACCAATGAATATACCAAGACCGTTAGACCAATGAATATACCAAGACCGTTAGACCAATGAATATACCAAGACCGTTAGACCAATGAATATAATATAGAAATTCTAAATATGGCAAAACTGTTACTACGCATGACTAAGCATTCAGTTCGGCTAAACATATGATTTGCAAATAGTCATGAATGTAATAAAAATAGTCGAGCATGTATCTCCCCCAAAACAGTTATGAAAACAAGTAAAAGCAGGGGCTATGAAACTCACTTGGTCAATGATGCGAAGACAAAAGTGAGTACACCGAAATGTAGCGTGATACGTTAATCTTGACCTATGATGAATGATATGACATGTAATGAGTTGCAATGTAATGTTATGCATGCAGTTCGTATGTTATTTATACCATTTGCGAGTTTTGAAAATATTACTTATCGTCGAAAAATACTCGTTTGACGTCTTGACCAATCAAAAATCACATTACAAGTTTTTACGTCAAAATGTCATCCTACAATGGTTTTATAATGATTTATAGTGAAATTATCACTTTTCGTCGCAAAACAATGTCGTCGGAATTTTCATGAAATTAACAAAAATGGCTTTGGAAAACTAGTCGTAAAATAGTGTACGTCGATCGTTAGAGAACGAACTCGACTGTTTTGGAAAGTTTGTATCGATATCTAAAAGTTTCAGTTCAGGAGTTTTCGTCCAAAAGGTCTCTAACATAAAGATATTAAGGGTTAAAGATAGTGATTTTGGCTAATTGTTGTTCAAAAAGTGAGTTTCGGCAATTTTATGAAAACGTGCATATATTTGTCGTTTCAAATCCGTTTTCTACGTATAATACGTCCTTAGCTTCGTATCAAGGTATACTAATATATTTTTGATAAGTCGAAATAATTTGTAAAGCTTAGGACTCGTTTTTGACTCGAAATAAACAAAAACATGTTGCTGAAATTTTCTGAAAAATATATATTTCGTCGTCAATCTTGTAAAATCCATAACTTCTTCGTTATAAGTCCGTTTTCATCCGTTCAAGCGGCCACGGATTCGTTTTAAAGTATATTTTCTAAATATCAAGGCCAAAGTTTCGTGCCTACTGTCGGATTTTCCAGAAAAACAAAATAAGGACAGAACACTTTTATATACTTATCGAAAATAGTTTTTCTCGTACTAAACCTATTCCAATCCCTTCAAATCAACTCCAAAGCTAATCTAATCCTACCATACACCTTCTTAGGGTGTCATGGGTTCCTAAACATCATCAAGACCATAGAATACCAAGGGAATATTTATAGGATGACCATAATATATATATAACTCAATAAATCATGAAAAATGGTATAAATCACATATGTCTTGCATGTTTGTACCAAAAATGAAAAGATACATATGAAATGAAAAGGCAACATGAAAATGAAAGAAACATGCTTACAAGTGAATATGATGAGGTGCAAGTAACAAGGTTAAACTTAAACACTCTTGGTTTTTATTTCAAAACCTAATAAAGAGTGTTAACTAGATTGATAAAACACTTGTGCTTGAGAAAAAAAATGATGATCCCTTCTTGATACTCCTATAGGCCGGTTTTAGAGAGGGTGAAAACAAAGAGAAAGAACTTTTTGCTACTTGAATTATGAGGTTGAATGAGGGAAAAGTGAAGATAGTGTATATACTTATACAATCAAAGAAAAATTCAACAAACAATTAATGTGACCCCCCCCCCCCCCCTTGGCCGGTTTCTAAGGGGAAGTGTCTCACCAATAATTTTTTTTTTCTTTTATATATATATATATATTGTGTAATTTGTTAAAAGGTGTAAGTAATTGTGTAGGAAATGTATAAGTAAAAGGTAAATGGTAGATTTTTGGTACAAGTAAGTTTTTAATAGATCAAAATAGAATGTATTGAGATAATAAAAATTGTAAAAATACATTCCTTGTAAAAATTGAGTGATAAAATAATTATCGTGCGGTTTTTAAGAAAAACGTCGTAATAATTTAACTTTAACGATTTATGTACCAAATAAATTTTCAACACAAGGTAAACTCAAAATATGTTTTTTTTTTATAAACTAAATGTAAGTTTAAAAATACGTCGGGATCATTGTTGAAAGTAACGGATTAAATATTCAAAATAATAACTCACGCGATAACGTTTATTTAATATAAAAATTACGCGTTAAATGTAAAATGAAATGTCATGAATGAACTATCATGATGCAAATGATGTCAATGAAATGTAGACTAATCTTAGTCCATATGAAATGTTCGTGATGACATGATCATGAATTCGCCGCTAAACCTTAACGGTTACGCGAATTTGAAACACGTAAACCAAGTTTACGATAAATGTTGAAATAATGAGACATGAATTGCATCGAGAAATGACCTGAAAGTACGGGTTGTCACAAAAATTCCCGTACCGGAACCGAGTACCGTACCGGAACCGAACCGAAAAATTTGGGACGGTTCTTGGTTCCACTTTTTCCTTATTTTCGGTTCTCGGTTCTTTCGGTTCGGTTCCGGTTCGGGACGGTTCTAGTACCATGGACACCCCTAGTACAGAGGTCCTCTTTTATTTGTATATCCAATTAGGCCAAGCATTTCGCTTCAATTTTGTGCAGAAGTCTTTGAAGGACACGTGTCAACACCCCATTAAATAAACGTGACAAATTAAAAAAAAAAACAAAAAAGACCAATTCGCTTTAAAAGTGAAGCGAAATATGACAATTTGGCCCCATACTGTGAGACCTTACTCCTAGATATTTGAATTTAATATTAGAAGTGGTTATTTTGGTGTTTTCAAAAATTATTTTATATGATGACTAGAAATTAATAAAAGTATCGGTAGTATGAATTTTTGATAGATTTGCACGAAAATGTTTCAAAGATATTCTACAAAAATTAAAAATCAGTAATATATTTAATTTAAGATCATTTGCAGGCAAAATATTTTTTACATAACAAAGAATCAATTTTTACATTTCATTTTTATTTGATCTAATGGATGAGATTAATCCAACAATTTTAAAAAACGCACTTTCATAATTTCTTTTTCAAATATTAATATCTTTCAAACCGTTAATCGTTAAGCGAAAAAAAAATATCCTTGCGACGAGTATTTAATTATCTTTCTATAGATAGACACTTTAATATACATTCGACAAAAAAAAAAGTGAAAAATACGATTTTTTTTTTTTTGTCGAATGATATTAAAGTGTCTATCTATAGAAAGATAATTAAATGCTCGTCGCAATGATATATTTTTTTCGCTTAACGATTAACGGTTTGAAAGATATTAATATTTGAAAAAGAAATGATGAAAGTGCGTTTTTTAAATTGTTGGAGTAATCTTATCCATTAGATTAAATAAAAATGAAATGTAAAAATTGATATAGAGAATCTTTTGCCTTCAAATGATCTTAAATTAAATATATTACTGATTTTTAATTTTTGTAGAATATCTTTGAAACATTTTCGTGCAAATCTATCAAAAATTCATACTACCGATAGTTTTATTAATTTTTAGTCATCATATAAAATAATTCTTGAAAACACCAAAATAACCACTTCTAATATTAAATTCAAATATCTAGGAGTAAGGTCTGACAGTATGGGGCCCAATTGTCATATTTCGTTTCACTTTTGAGGCGAATTGGTTTTTTTTTTTGTTTTTTTTGTTTTTTTTAATTTGTCACGTTTATTTAACAGGGTGCTGACACGTGTCCTTCAAGGACTTCTGCACAAAATTGAAGCGAAGTGCTTGGCCTAATTGGATATATGAATAAAAGAGGACCTCTGCAGGACAAGTACCACCTGCAGAGGCCCTTTAGGTAATTTTCACAAGTAGAAAACTCATTATTCAAATTGTGTAGTACTCATTTTTATTTTAGCTGTTAAGGTAACTTTTTAAAAACTGAAAAGCTGGAACCTATTTAATTTAGGGAGTTTATGTAAAATTTGTTGATTTGACATATTAATTGTAGTATTTTGTTGATGTTTTAAAGTCATTTTTTAAGAACCCTCCGGGTAATCTATCTATAACATGTACATTGTTATACACATTATTTATTGCTCCTCTTAACATAGATTCTTGGTTGTCCCTGTGTGTACGAAGAATAAGAAGTTATCCATATATACTTGGGGTGCATGCTCACGGAAGAAAAAGCAAGTAATGGAAGATAAAAAAAAGTCAGTGGTTCACAATAACCTCGGTATACAAATTAGCAGATTCAGAGTCATATATTGATGTGAAATTGTGTACGAGTGAAAAACAAGTAATTATTGTTTACTTTTAGTGATAACCAAAATTAATACTCAAATTGTTTACTTTCGATTTCTTTATAAGATATATCGATGTCTGCCATTAGTCGTTATTCTTCTCTTTAAAAAAAATTCGGCCCCCCTTAACTCAAAATCCTGGCTCCGCCTCTGCATGTCGTGTTTATATTTCATCACTTGATTGTGATAGTGGCAAAATCTACAAGTTCAAAGAGAGAAGATGAGTATATTGTGTGTGCAGATACTAGATAGATTTAATCACAAAATTAAATCAAATATATAGGTTAAGTACATCAATCTTGTTTATATTTAGAATATAACTCCGTATAAAATAAACGAAATGTTTTCGCATTCCGATTAGAGGTGAACATACTTAAAGTAGAGGGTATTTACACACATACATTTCAAAAAACACATATTTTTAATAGTTTATGAATAAGTGCATACCCTCTGCAAAATTGATTAACATCGTGTTTCAAAATTAGTGCCCACCCTTCATTAAATAACACGAACTAACGAATCTCAAAAAAATAAATTTGACAATGCATACCTTACGAAAAATATCTACATTCGCAACTAGGGCTGAGCATTCCGACCGTTCCGACCGGACCGACCGACAAAACCGACCGGACCGGATCGAAATCGACCGGACCGATGGACCGGCGGTCCGGTCTCGGTCCCTATTTTTACCTTATTTCGGTCTCGGTCCGGTCCGGTCCGACCAAAAAACCGAAAATCTTGCCTATTTGGACAGGACCGACCGAAGACCGGACCGGACCGACCACATTCGGTCTCGGTCCCGGTTTTTACCCTATTTCGGTCTTCGGTCTTGTCGGTCATTTTAATTCTTTTTTTTATATGTATTTTCATTATAAGGTCGTGGTTTGAGACCGTGATGTTGATCGTGGTTTTGAACTTTTGGTTACCAGGGGTCAAGGGCGAGGTGTTTGGACCGGTGGTTTGAGCATATGTCATTTCAATATGTTGTTTTCAAATACCTAGAGGTGTATTCTTCATGGACCATCCATGTTCCTCGCAATGACACGGCTCGGTTGCTTATGTGGGCGAAGTTGTTTGGTTGAGACTTCGGTGGGCTACGTCTCAAATGTCAAGGAAGGTCAAGGTTGTGGTCATTTTGTAGCATGTTCATACTTTCTATCGGGTGATTGCCTTTAGTGATGTTGTGATATGTAGGTTTGGAAGTTGAGGATTGCATGTAATGTGTTTGACTTTCACTTTGTTACGGCTTTGTTGGATAACCGTATAATTGTAGGTTTTAGGGTTAATCGTGGATGTTGTTGTTTTACAATTGGTCGGGTAGAGACATGTTATTCTCATGTAATTTTAGCTTCTTGTTTGTTTATTTATTTATAAATAAAAATTGGCTTTAGAAAAGAAAACCATTTTAACTTTACATGAGAAGTCAAAAGTTCAATATAGAATCAAAATTTACCATAAATCCAATCAACCAATAATAGCCATTTATTTTTTTATTATGATAAACTTTCACCATTTTTTAAAAAATTAAATATCTCGCAAACCGTTAATCGTTACGCGATAAAAATTATACAATCGTGACGAGAATTAAATTATCTTTCTATAGATATGCACTACTACATATTTTTAACAACTTTTTTTTTTCAAAATTTCGGTCAACAAAAATCATATATGATTTGTGAAAATCATATATGATTCGATTTTTACGAATCACATATGATTTTTGAGAATCATATATGATTGTAAAAATCATATATGATTCGTAAAAATCGAATCATACATGATTTTTTAAAATCATATATGATTCGTAAAAATCATATATGATTTTTTCGGACGAAATTTTTGAAAAAAAATGTTTGTCGAAAATATGTAAAAGTGCATATCTATAGAAAGATAATTTAATTCTCGTCACGATGGTGTATTTTTTATATTTTGAAGATTTACCGTTTGTAAGATATGTTGTTTTAAAAAAAATGTGAAAAATGATTTTGTATTAATTTAGATAAAAAATGGAGAGTTATGATTGGTTCATTTGTTCTATGACAAATATGAGTTCTATATTGATCTCAACTCTACATGAGAAATTGTCAACAAACGTACATTTTATGCGTGCTTTTATTTTGTGTATGTGACCTCCAAATATAATTATGAAATTCTGTGTAACTATTTTTTCTCTTTTTTGGTATAAATGGTTTTTAAGCTTTTTCCCGACTAAATCACGAGGTTTGAATTCATCGTCACACATATCAAACAGGGTTAAGCTCTTTTTTTCAGAAATAGTACAAAAAATTGGTTCAATCTACACATTTTTTTCTCCACACTTCTAAAAGTGTGTAAAATTTTACTCCCTCCGTCCTGTGTAGTCAATTTCGGTGGTATACCACTGATATACCACTGGTATTCCGGATTTCGGAAGTTCCCAAAAATTTCGTTCCAAATCTCGTTTCCAAAATATTCGGCGAAATTGACCAAAATTTTGACTTCCAAATTTCGGTGGGATGAGTGGTTTTACCGGTTCTTTTTTTTTGGGACAAACTTAAAAAAACCTAAAGCTTTTAATCTTTTTTATTAGCCAGCCCATAAAGAATTAAAACCCAAACCTAATAAAACCCACTTATTAGACAAAGAAACCTAATTCTTTTTTCAAGCAGCCGATCTTTCTTCTGTAAAGATGGATGGTGACGATGGTCCAACAACTCCATCCTCTCATGCTTCTGTAAATCCACCCTAATACAACATCGTCTGATGTGGCCTCAAGATGTGTAAATAAAGATATGGCATGGGAATGGGCAGATCAGAGAGATCCCTTGAAAAAAGCAAACATTTGGTGCAAATTATGTAATAAGAAGATAAGTGGAGGAGGAATTACACGACTGAAGCAACATCTTGCTCATATTGGAGGAGACGTGACGGGTTGTCCGAAAGTGACTGTGGATACCAGAAGAGAGTATTGGCATCAATGAGAGAAAAAGACCAGAAACACCTACAAAAGAAAAAAGAGAGAGAGAGAGAGATTCTTAGAGCAAACACGGTTGATGTTACTGATGTAGATGAGGAAGAGGAAGAGGAAGATGAAGACGATGTTCAAGTAGTTGTATCAAGAAAAATTGTTTCAAAGAAAAAGAAATTTGTGGCTTCTAGCAACACGCGCGGTCCTATCGATGTTCTGTTAAAGACTAATCTTAACAAAACAAAGGAAAGTTCACTGGATAGAAATAATCCAATAAAAGAGAAGTTAAAGATGGTAGATTGGGATAAATTTGCAACTTGGGCTTATTCTGTTGGTTTACCTTTCAATGCCGTGTGTGACGAAAATTTCCAAGAGATGATTAATGCTATTGGAGATTATGGAAGAGGTATTTAATTGTTAATTTGTTATTATGATTTATTGGTTAATGGTTACTTGATTATATTAGTTTAGTTAATTTATTAGTTGTCATTTTATGTTAGGTATGCCAGCTCCATCTTATCATAATATCCATGTCATGTTGTTGAAAAAACGTTTAGAGGAGACGAAAATGTTCGTGGATTCATATCGGCCACATTGGGAAGAATATAAGTGTAGCATTATGTCTGATTTTTGGACAGACGGGAAAGGAAGATGTTTGATAAACTTCTTAGTCAATTGTTGTAACACCCCAACCCGACAAGGGTAAAGATATCACAAATACAGTTTCATATCAGAACTTTAAGTACTATACAAAAGCGAAAGTCTTTACGAAATTTTCAAAAGAAAACATAAATAACTTAATAACCAAAATAATTCTAAGATCTCTATGGTCAAATCTTGCTCTCAGTTTCTACTCTCAACCCAGATCAGCCATCCCAAGAGCTCATCTTGAATGCTTAATACCTGCCGCAGGAAAAGAAAAGTGCGGCTGAGCTTACAAAGCCCAGTGAACAGATATAACAAAACAAAAACTAAACAAAAACATAAATACGAATTGAACAAAGAAACGAATAACAAAATCGTAGCGGAACGAGAATAATGAATCATTGAGGATTCTGCAGAAACACAATTGCACAGAAATCCGAAAAAAACAATTAGCAATCAAGGACAAACACATAGCATATTGATGACTCCAACGCAAACACATCAAAATAACCAGACACTTAACATATCAAGAAGAAATAGATTACATATAAACCAAACGAAAAGTCTAAGGCTAACGGAAACACTTTCTAGAAAATAAACATGGCATTCAACAAATTAATTAACCTTCACTTAACACACTTAATTCAATATTGCAGCAGCGGAAATAGCAGTCCAAATCATGGCAGTCTCACAAGCAAATAGAAAACATAGTAGACAAACTATAATTAAATAGACCAAACAAAACATAGCATAACCATTAACAATTATCAAAACAGATATCATAAGCTAAACCAGTTCTCAAATCAAATCCGAACATCAGCAGAGTTTAAACATGGCAGGTCACATATGCAGATAAAAACACTAACGTATAGGCAAAGTTCACAAAATTAACTGAACAAATTATACATACTAAACTTATAGAATACTCACTTTCACACTAGCACATTCATCTCACAGATCAACGCATTCACGTAAAGATAAACTAACATGACATCAGATGACATCATGCGAATCATATTTAAACATATTAATCATAACCTAGCATAGTAGACGATAGTCACATAAACATACAAAAGCATAACCACATATAATAACATATAATAAGCCGAACACATAATTATTAACACTTGAACATACCGAATCATAATCAGAATACTTAACATAGAAATAACAGATAAAGATTTAGTTAACTACCACGAGCTCAGACATATCATATCAGAAACATCATACATATACAGGAATAATCTTAGAAAATAATTTGGAGTAGCTAGCTCCCAGAAGTTGTGAAGACACGTATTGCACACGACATCATTCACTAGACAAATCATATCGAATAACAGATCAGATCTAGGATGCATCCATACGCCCCACAAACATATATTGGCCATATAATATAACTTGAGTTCATACTAGATAACAGATAAGGGACGTGGCAGAACTTCACTCTACTGCCCTAGAGTCATGTCAGAGGTGCATCACTGACACGGACATGGAAACCCCATGACTAGTTATTATTTTGGCTCGGGTGTCAAACTAACTTAGGTCAAACAGTTTGTCGTAAATGACACAGATCATAATCAAACACAAAGTTCAACAGATAACATATCAGATAACTCATATCATAAGATTCATATTCAAATATTCAGAAGTCAAAAGTTCATATAACAGTCACAAATCATACATTCATAATTAGAAGTTCATAATTAAACATAGTAGAGTTCAACAAACGTGCATATCAAAGTCTTCCTAACATAAAGTTCAAATCAGACATTGCATGGTTCAATAAAACATAAGTTCAGATAAGCAACAGGTCAAACAATCAGGAAAGGGTTCATAGCAATGGCATCGGAAACCCTAATAAGTAAAATAGGAAAGCTAACGAAAAGATCATCATAAGGAACCTTTACTGAAAAGGTCAGAATATATGTACCTTAAAGCAATTGAGAGGGAAAACAAACGAACGAGTGAATCACGAAGATGTAACGTCGCGTCTTCTTCAACGAATCTACACGGATTATGATTTGTTTAATACTTATTAGCATCATTAAAGCTATGACGGATTAATCGCATTAACATTCTTAGAGTTATAAGTATATTCTCATTTTATAAGCTTCTTATGCATTTGTAAGTGTGTTACCTATTGATATCATATTTTATCTTTCAGTTTCTTAAACTCATATTCGGACCAGACTTTAGCGATTTTTATAAAATACTTACTTAGCTCAAATGAAATCAAGCAAAATCCCAGGGGTTCCTATATGAGTTAAAAGACTCTCCAAAAATTGGTGGGTTCTATATCTATGCCAAATGACCTATGGAAAATCACAAGTCCAGACCTGTCTAGAAAGTAATCAGAAAATACACCTTAAACGTTTACACTTATTGGACCTGTTTAGACACCTTGGAAAAATTCCCAAAACTCCCAGAAATTCATTTATATCCTAAATGTCAATCCTGTAAAGGAGAGCTCCCAATTCATTATGGTTTGCAAATGAAAAATCAAACAATCCAACTAAATTTCAGACCCGTTTTCTCAGCTTTGACACTTGATCTTGTAAAATTCAAAAATACGACTTAGACAACTCCAAATTCGACCAAACCACTTGGAAAACTTAACTAAGACATAAAATAAACTTTTCACACAAAAACCCAGATTATTACACTTATAAAATTGGATCTATAACACACACAAATTCGACATATGATGCTGTCCAGTTTTAGGGTTTATTAAAACCAATATAAGCACATGTTTAACCTACCCAAACTCACCCATGACCCATGTAAGCCACACAACCTTATTTAATATCATCATATCAAGTTTACCCTTCCATATTTTCTGTCTTACAAAAATTATATACACCCTTTAAACAACCCATGCGACACATTAATTAACCAAACGAAACCCTATTTTTTTACAAAAATCCCATACGCCCCATTTATAATTTTCCTAGGGTTCCTAGGCTTTGTTTCTTGGTTTAATGACATGATAAATGTTCGATTATGGTTAAATAATACGGATCGATA
Source organism: Chrysanthemum makinoi (assembly GCA_910596185.1). Taxonomy (NCBI): domain Eukaryota; kingdom Viridiplantae; phylum Streptophyta; class Magnoliopsida; order Asterales; family Asteraceae; genus Chrysanthemum; species Chrysanthemum makinoi. The sequence goes on from OU343223.1 coordinate 251,353,171, forward strand.
CAAATGATACGCCAAAACAGATTCTATATAGTTTTACGTTTGCATGTAACATAAGCGAGACGAAGGAAGAGTTTGTTATACCTTAGCTTGCGTCAAAACCAACACCACGACACCAAGGTTTGCAGCCGATCGGATGGAGAAGGGAGGAAAAGGGAATGAGCCGTGACTTAATAAAACTAGGGTTCCAAATTTTGTGTTATGTGTTTGATTATATAGTAGTACCGATCGGTTTAGGGCTTGGTGTGTGGGCTTCGGCTCAATAGTCCAACCGAACAAAACCATGGCCCAAGTTGGCTCACTTTGGTCTCTCGGCTCAAATCCAACCCACGCAAACGAGACCACGTCTTGGGCTAACAATCGGATTCACAAGAAAACAAACGAGGCCCAACGATTTATGCACGTGACGTTTATCTTGGTCGTACAAATGTCGATTACATAAATATACTCACGTTAGTTTTTAAATATTCGTAAGTTAGGTTTTAATTTTGTTAAAGGAACATCAATGTATTTTACGTATTTAATAAATTTTGATTCTAAGGGTATTTTAGTCTTTTAACACGTTTCGTATTTTTAGGGTTTTACAATTGTCCTCTTGGAACAGTTTTTTTGAAATCAATTGATGCATCGGAGCATGTGAAGAATGCTCAATTGATTGTGGATATGATAAATGAGGTGATAGAAGATGTTGGAGAGGCGAATATTATGCAGGTAGCTTTATAAAGATGTCATAAACTATCATTTGTTAAATAAGGTATATTTTTCTATCATGTGAACAATGTTGAATTAAATTTTTATGATAGTTTATTACAGATAACGGGTCAAACTTTAAAGCTGCTGGAAAGATTCTAGAAGAACAACACCCTAAGATGTTTTGGACTCCTTGTGCAGCACACTGTGTGAACCTCATGATTCAAGACATAGGTGAGAAAATACCGAAGATAAAGAACACTTTGGCTGATGCACGAGCAATTGTGGTTTACATTTACAACCACGGAAGGATTCTTAACATGATGAGGAAGTTGACAAACAACAAGGAGCTACACAGGTCTTGTGTAACTAGGTTTGCAACCCAGTTTTATACCGTTCAGAGTATCCATGAGAATCGACATCATATTCAAGTATTGTTTGTTTTTTAAGAATGGAGGAAAAGTGATTTTGCAAAGAAGGCAGTTGGAAAGAAAGTCGAGAGAATAGTTGCAAAGACAGAATTTTGGGACAACATACACCTAGTTTGTCAAGTGTTAGCTCCTTTGGTGGATGTGGTTAGATTGGTTGATACGAAAGAGAAGCCATGTATGGGTTACATCTATGATGTTGTGCAAAGAGCGAAGGACCAAATCCAGAAAAATCTAACAGATGCAAGACTGATCACTAAAGTTTTGGGTTCGATTCAATCAAGATGGTCTGACCAACTTCATCATCCGTTACATGCAGGTGGTAAACTTTATATTTGTCATTTTAAAATTAAATTAATTAAATTTCTTAGTTTTAATTTTAACTCTATTGAATGGGTAGCTGGATATTATCTGAACCCCGCTATCTTTCTTTGGGGAAATCAGCAGAACTAAAGAATGATAGGGAATTTCTAACAAGCCTTTATGATGCTATTGACCGTCTAGTGCCCGATGAGGATGAGAATGATAAAGTGAGGCACGACTTGAATTCCTATATTGATTCAACTGGGCAATTTGGATCTGCAGCTGCTATAAGGGGTAGAACGAAAGTTGCACCATGTAAGTATAACATTTTAACATATTCACATGTTTTTATAGATAAAATTGTCATTATATAACTTCATTTATTTATAAAATACAGATATATGGTGGCGTAGTTATGGGATCGACACACCTTTGCTCCAAAAATTAGCTATTAGTGTCCTTAGTCAAACTTGTAGTGCTTCACCTTGTGAACGCAATTGGAGTACATTTGACAATGTAAGTTCTTCTAACAAGTAGATTTTTTTTAAATTGTAATACTTTGAACTTATTTGCTACATTAAGTAAATCGTTTATTCTTTATGTTTAGTTACATTCAAAGAAAAGAAATCGCCTTTTGCAACAAAAACTCAATGACCTTGTATACATCCAGTACAACTCAAGGTTACAAAGGCGCTTCAACTCGTTAAAAACCAACAAATCTTTGGATCCTATTTTGTTGAGAGACGTAGAGGACAATGACGATTGGGTTGTACCAACTGAAGTTGAGCTTCAAGAGTTTGTTGATGGGGAAAATGGTCTTCTTTGGTCTGTTGCGCGGGAGGTAATGGGAGGAAATGAAGATGTTGGGCCGAGTCTTAGGAGCAAAAGAGAGCGCTACAGAGATGATGATGAAGATATTACCATAGCTGATGTAGATGGCTTGATTGATGTGGATTCGGAGGAAGATTTTCAAGCCTTGTGATTTGATTATTTATGTTGTATCCTGCACTCTTAATAGCTATATAAGACTTATGTTTGAACAATAAAATTACCGAAATCCCACCGAAATTCCAAAAATTTCGTATCTCGATCCTAGACCGAAACATAGAAATTTCGGTCATTAACTACATAGCCTCCGTCACATAATAAGTGTCAAGGTTGAATTTTTTTTTTATTTTTTTTTTGTCTTTTTTGTTCAACTTTAACATTAAATATTTTTATTTATGTTAAATAATACTTGATGAAAATTATATCAATGAAAATACATTTAAAATCCAATCCATTCATATATTTTGCATCAAGTATTATATAAACATATAAAAGTATAAGGTCAAAGTTGAACAAGTTAGAACGTCAAAAGTCCAACTAGACACCTATTATGGGACGGAAGTAGTATTAATTTATTAAAATTTAATAATGTGTAAAAATTTGTTATATTATCAAGCATGGAAAAAAAATTGTAAAACAATAAAATTTTCACACTTATAGTTGTGTCAAGAAAAAGTTCACACTTTTAGAAGTGGAGAAATCTAAAAAATGTTCACACTTATAGGTCTTGACTCAAATTCTCCACTTCTTTAAAGTGTGAAGACCCAAATTCTTCACACTTCCTCAAATGTGGAGATTGAGTGTTACAAATAACCTTCATGCTTAGAAATGTGAAAAATCTTATAATTCTTCACACTAAAAAGTGTGAACTTTTTTTTATGTACAACTATAACTATAAGTATGAAAAATCTATTGTTTTACAATTTTTTTACACTTATTAATGTAACCAATTTTTACACATCATTAATTGTTATTAAACTTATAAAGTTTTACACACTTTTAAAAAGTGTGAAAATAAAGTTTGTAGAATCAATTATTTTTTTTGTAGTGAAAATTGACATTACCACTTCAGATTTGTTTGCGTATAATGGGACCGAACTTGAGACATCTCACATTTTTTATATAATAAAGGAATTACATCCTTTCAAAGTGATTTTGTCAATTCATTCTAATTGAAAAACAATTGGGCCAATAGGAGAGCTCGATTTCGCCACGTAAGCAAAATCGTGTGATGTGATTAGTTAATAAAAGTCAAAGATAAATTGATTTTGGTCAAACTTTAATAAACTTGGTGAACATATTTGGTTGATAAAAAAAACACATAAAAATATAGGTGTCAAATTTGTGAAAACAAAAACTTAAAAAAAAGATGAGGTAATTAATAAAACTCTAGTGGTTGAATTTTAAAACATTATATAGAGTTAAGTGTAATATTATAAGTTTTCATGAATAACTTTGGATTATAAACAAATACCCCCTTATACTTTATACCCTTTATACTTTATATCTTAAAAAATACGATTATAAATTTGCATAAGATTATAAGTATCAATTTTTTTTACTATATACGTTCAATAAAGACTCATTTATTTTATTTTTAAAAGTTTAACTTATGTGGACACGAGTTTACATTTTTTAAATACGGCTAAATTACTGAAAACGGGAATATAATTATCAAACTGTAAGCACGGATTACTTTAATATAAAAATAAATATACGCGACTGTACTTATAACAATGACTCATGTAATTCTTATTTACTTATATAAGGATATCTAGAAAAACATTTTTAAAAAACTTTAAAGAGTATACTTTTTTTTTGAACGGCGATTTTATATCAAAGAAACACTAGCAAGGAGCTAGAATTACAAAACAATAAGATAAGGATTTTTTAGCCATTCGTTCCAACTAAACGAGGCTTTACTTCTGAACCTACACCCATAAAATGAACTAGAATCAACATTATCAAAAATAACTGTCTTCGATGGAACTTTATCATAAAAAAGGAGCTTGTTACGATACGTCCATAACTGCCACCACATAGTATAAAACACACCTTCTAACATCAATTTAGATTTCGCCACAATACGCAAAGACACTATCCAAGAATACCACTCAGCGTACGAATTAACATAGACATAAGCGACGTTCCACCATAAAGATACCTTGCGAGCAATCTGTTTAGACAAATGCACCGAAAGAAAAAATGCTCCAAAGACTCGACCCCTCCATCACAAACAGGACACGAAATAGAATGAATATCAATACCTCTACGAGAAATGTTGAACCTCGTAGGAAGGCCATCAATCTTGATTTTCCAAGCAAGAACATTCACTTTAATCGAGACGTACTTAACCCACCTAGTGTTTGAGCAAACACTCGGAAAGCGCTTCTCATCGATAACCTTCCGAATAGAAGACACCGAAAAATCACCCGAACTCTCCAAGTTCCAAACCCACCTATCTGCCATAGGCACTAAATTAACCGAGCTAATCACATCAGAAAGTTTGTCGAGTTGAATCTGTTCAGCTCCGCCCCTAACATCATGTCGAAAAGAACTCACCATGCTAGGGTCATTTAAATTCGTGCAAACGTTTACCAATTTACACGACTCAAGAGCATATAACCGAGGAAATAGATCTTTAAGAATACCTCCACTACACCAATTATCCTTCCAAAAATTTGTAGTCTCCTCATCACCCAGCTTAAGCCGCATACAATCTAAAATGTTCACTCCTTGACTACATAAAACCCTAACTTCGTGCACAATACTCGTCCAGCAAGTCCGTCTACCAAAATAATGCGCCTTATCCACGTTCCCATCCTCACCGTGTATAACCTTTATAACATTTGCCCATAAGGACGTTTTTTGACTGTAAAACCTCCAAAACCATTTAACCATTAAACCTCTATTTGCATATAAGCTAGACACCCCAAGACCACCATGATCAATAGCAGTCAAAACTCTACTCCATTTCACCCACGTAGCTTTATTACGAATAGATTCCAACATATTAAGAACACTCGAAGGAACTCTAAAAATGGACATATGAAAAATAGGAATTGAACCTAACACCGACTTCAACAACGTTAAACGTCCTCCAACAGATAAAGCTTTCATCTTCCATTTTGATAATCTAGATTTCACCTTCTTGACAACCTCCTTCCAATCACTCACCCGAGACATTGTGTCTCCAACTTTAGTCCCTAAATACAAGAACGGGCTTTTGAGAGTAAGGCATCCAAGTTTAGAAGTCGCATGTTTCACCTTCTCATCCTCCACATTAACTCCCATAATCTTACTTTTGTTCATGTTAATTCTAAGGCCGGATGCACTATAGAAACAATCCAACACATGAATAAGAGTATTAATGTTACCATCACTCCATTGTCCAACAAACATCACATCATCCGCGTAGAACATGTACGATAAACACAACGACTGATTTAACTTAATACCCTTAAACATTCCAACATCAACAACCCGCTGGAAAGATAGATTCAAACTTTCCATAATGAGAATGAATAGAAAAGGAGACAAAGGGTCACCTTGCTTCAAACCTTCGAAGAATTGAAACTCTTCGGTAGGACTGCCGTTAACTAGAATAGACCCTCTTGAAGACCTCAAGCACTCCTGAATCCAGTTACACCATTTATTTCCAAAACCAAACTTTTTAAAAACTGTTGGAATCACTCCTAAAGCTTAATTCAAGTGTTAGTAATTCATATGTAATAGTTAGCTTAATATGGCCTTTATGTTAGTAATTAGCCTTAGGCTTATGTAGAAGGCCCATAAGCCTAGGCCTAGCCCAATAAGGAAAAGGATGGGAACTAGGAGTGTTGCCCTAGCTTCCCTCCTATAAATACTCTTGTAAACCTTCACTTGAAGGTTGGTTTTTCAATTTATCTCTTTCACATATACTCTACGCATAACCGGTCAAGTCTAACGTGTGTGTGTGTTTGATTATTGTTCATACGCCTCTCTTCTCTTCTCTATCTATTCTATTGATACTTGTGTTGCATATTTGGGAACCTAACAGTGGTATCAATCGCCAAATAGTTGGGTGAATCGTTATTGTTCTTGAAGTGGGTTTTTGGTCCTACGCGTAGAACATACGACTCGTTGTTGATACTTTGGTTTGCTTAAAAACTTATTTTTTACACTTTTTAATCCAAGATTCTTGTACTTTCAATGTTTTAAGGTGTTAAAATAACTATTTTTGGCAAAAAGTTTCAAACTTTACGCGTGGATCATCGTTTTTAAGCTTGGTTTTGTACGTGAGTTTCGTTCTACGCGTAACTGTTTTAGACGCTTTGGATCATCAAGTTTCACACTTTTGTGTTATTTTGGTAATATTGAAGCTATTTCATCACAAAAATCTGGTTTAGAAACATCTTTGGGCAAAAGTCACTTTACGAGTAGAACTACGCGTATCAAAACCCTAATTCTACGCGTAACTTGCTCCTTGGTTTGATCTTCAGTTTCGTGGTTTACTCCGTGGTTTCTTGCTTGGATAAGCCTGAAAACACGTCGACTTTGGATATCTTTTGCACTGTGATAGTGTAAAAGATCATTTGGGAAAAAACCCTAAACTTACGCATAAGCATAAGCTTACGCGTAGACTCTTTACGCATAAGATTCATCTTACGCCTAAGCCCTGTCTTACGCATAAGTTAATCCTACGCCTAAGTTTTCTACGCCTAACTTCTTGTTTACGCATAACTTTAGTGCTTTCTCATTACTTACGCGTAACTATTGCTGTTACGCATATCTTTGGTGTTTTTACGCTTAAGTGGTACTTGGCTTTTCTGTGATTTCTACGCCTAAGGATACTCCATCAACAACGGTTCATTCGACTACAAAGATCCATTTAACAACACAAGTTTTCAACATGTCACAACCACCATACTCTAACTATTTTCCTTACACTTATAATCAACAACAACAACAACTAAGTCCACAACATCAAAAATTTAATCATCAACAACAAATTTACCAACAAAAATTTAATCAACAACATACTCCACAACTTGGTGCAATTCCAACACAAATGGTTCAACCATCACTTAGTCTTCAAGTACAACCTTACACAAACCTCTACAATCAACATCCATCCAGGAATACTATGAAGGAACCGGCATGGTTTGGCAAGATGTGTGAAGCCTTGAGTAGCCAACAATCAATTCATGAAGCTGGCTCACTTGATAGACCTCCAATGCTCACTCCCGGTAATTATGATCAATGGGTGATTCGGTTCTTTAGGTTTTGTGATCTAAAGAAGCCACATGGAAAGTTTTTAAAGAAGGTCATTATGGAAGGTCCATTTCAGATGCCTACTGTCGTTACACCCGGAGATCCTAATGCTGTTCCACCAAGAGATGATGTCACCAACATTGCAACTGTTGTAGAACTCACGGGTGATCAACTTCTACACTTTGAAGCCGACGAACTTGCAATGCAATACATCCTTTTAGGATTACCCAATCCAATCCTTAGAAGTGTTGATGCTCAAAAGACTGCAAAAGCAATTTGGGAACAGATTCATCTTCTTATACAAGGCACAACACTCAATCAGGAAGACATGGAATCCAAAATCTACTTGGCTTATGAACACTTCATGATTGAACCAGGAGAGACATTAGAATCTTATCATCATCGCTTTTCAGACATCATTAATGATTTGGACAAACACAACATTATCATGCCACGCATTGCTGTCAACACTAAGTTCCTAAGTAGTCTTGGTCCTGAATGGGAGAAGTATGTCATTTTTCTCCGTCAAGCTAAGAATCTTCATCAAGATACATACGGATTGTTGTACGACTATCTGAAGCCTCACCAAAAAGAAGTTGATAAGGAAAGGATTCTCTGTGGTCAAACTGGTTCACCGTCACTTCCGGACAATCAACAACTTGCTTTGTGGACTCAAACCAATATTCCTCCTCAAACAGCTCCTCAACCCATTTCTCAACCAACTGCTACCATCACACCTTCCGATCCTTCACAGCAACAACCTCAACAAAATCAATTGGTTCCATACAACAACAACAATGCTCAAGCACTTTACAGTGAAGCTGATGAGGACTCAGATGCTTTTGATGAATTGCAACAAGGATTTGCTATGATTGCTAAAGCCTTCGGCCGGTATTCAAACAGATCTAACAATCGCATTCGTTCCTCATCAAACACTAGAAATCAGGCTGTTGTGAACAATGGACGTGTTGAAGTTCAGAATCGTGGTTATGGTCGTCAGATGGGAGGAGGTCAAGGGTTTAATGCTATGGGCAGGAATAATCAGGTTGCTCCACAACAACAGAGGGCTCAAGTGGTTGAACAGGGAAATGCTCAGAATGGGGTTAATGGTCTTCGTTGTTACAACTGCAATGAGAAGGGTCATCTGGCTAATGCATGTCCTAAGCCGAGAACAAGAGGCAGTGCTTATTTCAAAGAGGCTATGCTCTTGGCTCTTAAGGATGAAGCTGGTGGAACTCTTACCAACAAGGAACAGAGCTTTATGGCAGATGCAGATTCTGATGATGATATGGAGGACTTGCAGGCTAATGCAGCAGTGATGTTGATGGCACAAATGCAAGCTCTACACATGAGTGACACAGGCCCAGTGTATGACACTGATGGCTTGTCTCAGTACCTGAACAAACAATTATCATTAATAATCTGATATCTCCGCCAGTTTCTCCATCCGACAAGGATCAAAGTGTTCAACATGAGTCTTCCACATCTCATTCCGATGATTATCAAATAGATCCCGTAGTTATATTTGATGATCAAGATAACCTTATGGTTAATATTGATAATCAAGTTGACTCCGTCATTATATTTGAGGATCTAAATAATGATCATGTTGAAAATCACGTTGAACAAGATGAGCTTTTGTCTGACAGAGAAACTGAGCTCTTGACCTTAATTAAAGACCAACACTCTCGTTTGGAAATTTGCACGAAATTAAAAGAGAAAAATGCACTGTTAACCAGGGATAATGAATGCTTAATTCGACAACTCAACTTTTTCAAAACTCAAGAAAACCGTGAAAAAGGTTTTGAAGCCACTTTTGCCAAATCACACCAAAATGAAAAATCTTTGGAACGACAGATTCGTGATCTAGCCGCTTCAAAGAATGCTTTGTTGTCTCAAATAGAACAAATGAAACATGAACATAAACAACAAATTAACGCTCTTACTTTGGAAACTCATAAAGCCAAGGCTGAGTTGTTAACTTGTCAAAAACAGTTCTCTGAGTACAAAAAGCATTCAATGAAACGAATAGATGACTATCTTGAGGAAATTGTCGACTTACAAAACAAAATCAAAGAGTTTAAAACTGTTGTTTATAAACATGGTGAATCAATCACAACGATTTAAAAGTTTTCTTTCAAACCAAATCCAAATGGATATGGACCGAATCTTGCTGATTATAAACCTAAGTTTTCACACAGAGCATTCAAACCAAATCCTGAAGTTTACAGTGCAGAACATAGAATTGATGATTCAATTATGACTGTTGTTTAATATAATCGGATGGAGGAATTAGATGCTGATGATGAGAGTCGGTCAAAAATGGAAAATGTCGTTTATAACAAACCATTTAACTATTCAAAAGCCGTAACTTTTGTCGCACAACAAGATAATTCTAACAAGCCTTTGGTTATCACACCAGTTTCTGAAGTCATTCCTCAACCAAATGGTGCACAAATTAATGGTCCTTTACCTTCACTTAGTGAAGTAAAAACTAAAGCCGACAGTTGTCGTGTTATCAAATATTTTGACACTTTCTTATCTGACATCAAACTTTTGGAACGTGCGATTGAATTTCATTCTGAAATAAAAGTTGAACATTTTACCTCGCCATGGGCACGAGAACAACGAGATATTTTTCAGAAAAGAATTTTACCCCATGTCAAAAATTTGAAAAACTGTGCACTATATTGGGAAATGGATTTTCACAAGGAACTTGGTCTCATGAAAACAGTTTTCGAGAAAACAGAAACATCAATTTCTAATACTAAACGCAAAAAGAAACTATTGAGAAAAGATGTTGATCGACTCTTAGAAGATGTTATCTGTGCTGATATCCATAATGTTGTGTTATTACATTCTTTGCCATATGCATCTGATGATATCTCTGCTGATTATGTTGATTCTGTTGATAATGTTGTGAATATTGATATGGTGCATCGATCGAAGTCTTTAACAATTGAAAATGAACGATTGTCAAACGAGCTTTCAAATGCAATACGCCGTCTTAATTGGTGTCAAAAAGATATTCACGATCAACAACTTGTTTTTCAACATAAAATCGCCCAGTTGCGTGCAAAATCTTCCGATCCTAAAATTGAGCAACTGGATGATCAAAACGTGTCTTTTAAGTGTCAAATCTCAAAATATGAACAAGAACTTGCAAAAGTTAAAAAGGAATATGGTGTCATATTTGATTTACTCAAACAGACTCGCGATGAAGCATCAAACGAACTTGATCATTATCTTGCACACACTAAAGAAGTCATGAATTTTGCGAAATCTTCGTTCGAAAATCAAGATTTGGTGCACACTATCACTAAGTTAAGGGAAATGTTAGGAAAGTATGAACAAGTTCAGCCTAGCATCATTAAGAAACTTGCACCTGTAACACTTAGCAAACATGAACCCAGAATGCCTACTATCAAAACACAAGTTACTAATGTGCTTCCCTCTACTGAAACAGGATTAGTTGCCTATTTTCCAAACGTCCGCACTTCACAGCCTAGGAGCAATACAAGGAAGAATAGGAAGTTGCGACCTAAGAAAAGACAAATAAAGAATGTTGAAGTAGAAGAACACCGTAGGACTTTGAATAAGACTCCAGTTGAACCCACTTTAGATATTGCGTCTGGCAAATGTAATGGAAAAAGTGTTGTAACTGATGCTGAACCTTTAAGTACTTTTGATATTCAGTCTGATGCTTCTTGTGTTATTTGTCGTAAAAGTATGCATTCTGATTGTCATGATAAATGTGTTGCTAAGGCTATCTTGTCTCGTTTACGGAATCCTAAGATTCAAAATACCTCTAGGCCCAAGTCGCTTCTAAGTCTGTGCTAGGTAAACCGCCCACTTTAGATTCTAAGAAACGAATTGAGGTCCCTGTAGCTCCAGTAACACCTCCAAGGAATGTAGTACCACCTAGTACTTTCACTAATACTAAAGCTAAGACTAGTTGGAGATGACAGAAATTGTTACATAACACACTAGGATTTAAATGGATTCCTAAAATTATTGATGTGTGTGTCTCTACTATAACTGCTGAGGAACCCTCTAACTCATCAGGTTCCACATCTACTTCTATTCCATCTGTGTCGTCTGTGTGTAATGCAGGTGATACCGATCATCCTTTGGATTGTTGATAGCGGATGTTCCCGACACATGACAAGCAACCTTAAACTGTTATCAAACTTTGTTGCAAAGTTCATTGGCACTGTCAGATTCGGGAATGATCACTTCGCAGCTATCATGGGCTACGGAGATTACATCAATGGCAATATTGAAATTAGCAGGGTTTATTATGTGGAATGCCTCGGTCACAATCTTTTTTCAGTCGGTCAATTTTGTGATGGAGAATTGGAAGTTGCTTTCTGGGAGAAAACTTGTTTCATTCGTGATCTACAAGGAAATGATCTTATGTCTGGCCAACGCTCATCCAGTCTCTACACTATCTCCATGCAAGACATGATTGCTTCATCTCCCATATGTCTACTCTCAAAGGCTACATCTACAAAATCTTGGCTATGGCACCGTCATCTCTCATATCTAAACTTTCAAACCATAACCAACCTTGCTCGACACAAACTTGTTGAAGGTCTTTCGCGATTCCGGTATTCTAAAGATCACCTATGCTCAGCCTGTGAACAAGGGAAAAGCACTCGTGCTCATTTTCCTTCAAAGGTGGAACACAACTCTCAGCATGTGCTTCATCTTCTTCACATGGATTTGTGTGGCCCGATGCGCGTGCAGACGATAAATGGCAAACGCTACATCTTGGTAATTGTTAATGACTACTCAAGATGGACTTGGGTTTATTTTCTTCGAAGTAAAGACCAAGCTCCACAGATGATCATCACCTTTCTCACGAAAATTCAAATTCAGCTCCGGAACACCGTTAGACAAATTCGAACAGACAAAGGAACTGAATTTGTAAATCAAACTCTTCGGGAATATTATGAGAAGTGGGAATTGAGCATCAAACATCTATTGCCCGCACACCAGAACAAAACGGAGTTGTTGAAAGACGAAACCGTACGTTAGTGGAAGCCGCTAGAACGATGTTAATCAATGCTAAACTTCCAGATTACTTGTGGGCTGAAGCTGTCTCAACTGCATGCTACACTCAAAACCGTTCAATGATCACAAAACGCCACAACAAAACACCATTTGAGCTTCTCCACAACCGTAAACCGAACCTTAAACACTTTCATGTATTTGGATCCCTTTGCTATCCGAATAATGATCGTGATGACTTTGAAAAGCTCAAAGCCAAAGCTGACATTGGAGTCTTCATTGGATATTGTGAGAATTCTAAAGGTTACCGGATCTGGAATCGTCGTACAAAACAAGTTATGGAAACGATTCATGCTAATTTTGATGAGCTTACTGAAATGGCTTCTAAGTATAACAGCTTGGAACCCGGTCACAACCGCTTAAACTTCCCCCAAACCCCATCATCATCTGAAACAAGCCCTCAGCTTACACGTCAACAAATGGAAAGGCTATTTGCTCCGCTGTTCAGTGACGATATTGATGAACGTGCTCCAGGTGTATCCGCTGTTTCCGCCGCTCAACCTGATAATACTCATATACCTGATACACATGCTACAACAACTTCTGTTGCAGACGCACCACCAGTTGACTCAACAACAACAGTTGAACAAACTGCTTCGAACGACGCAGAACCAGATGATGATGTTCTGAATGATGTAACCCCACCTGCAGATTTTGATCCAAATGCGTTCTTTAACCCGTTTGCTAATGAGACTGCTGCACCCGATGTTGCGGAATCATCTACAAGCCATTTGAATCCTCAAAATCTGCATAATGTATATCAACATCAACCTTCCACACATCGTTGGACAAAAGACCATCCCCTTGAGAATATTATTGGCAACCCGAATCAACCCGTGTAACAAGACAACGTCTTTACACAGAAGGTGAACATTGCATTTATGCACTCACCGTCTGCCAATCTGAGCCTTAAAACATTAAAGACGCAATGACAAAAGACAACTGGATTGAATCTATGCAAGAAGAACTCAACCAATTCAAACGTCTTGAAGTATGGGAACTGGTTGAAAGACCATAAGGGGTCTACGTCATTGGTCTCAAATGGATTTGGAAGAACAAATTGGATGCTGAAGGAAACGTAATCAGAAACGAAGTCACGTCGTGGCTAAGGGTTATAGACAGAGGAGGTATTGACTTTGAAGAATCATTTGCTCCAATTTCGTCTTGAGGTCGTTCGGATTTTTCTCGCTTTGCGGCTCACATGAACATTACGGTCTTTCAAATGGATGTCAAAACTGCATTTCTCAATGGACAACTGAAAGAAACAGTCTATGTCAGCCAGCCAGAAGGATTCATTGATCCAGAGTTCCATAATCATGTCTACAAACTAAAGAAAGCTCTCTACGGTCTCAAACAAGCCCCTCGGGCGTGGTACGATAAGTAATCATCCTTCCTAATTGCCAATAAGTTTACCAAAGGTTCGGTCGACCCTACACTCTTTATACAATATCACGGGGCACACATCTTAATCGTTCAAATTTATGTGGATGACATCAACACATTTAAAATACTCAAATGCTTTTGCAAAACTTATGACAAAACATTTTGAAATGTCAATGATGGGTGAACTCACATTCTTCCTCGGAATGCAAGTTCATCAATCACCCTTGTGGTATTTTCTTGAGTCACCCAAATATGCCCTTGAATTGTTACACAAATTGGAATGCAAAACCGTGGACACCTATGCCACACCAATGGCTCATACCAAGAAGCCAGACGCTGATTTACATGGGAAATTGGTAGACCCTACAAAATACCATAGTATTATTGGGTCTCTCATGTATCTAACAGCCTAGCAGCCCGACATTGTCTTTGCCGTATATCTTTGCTCCCGTTATCAGTCGCGACCAACTGAAACCCACCTACGAGGCTAAAAGAATCCTCCGATACATCAAGGGAACCATTAACTTGGGATCTGGTATCCGAAGGATTCTAGTTTTGAACTAATCGCTTTTTCAGACGCTGACCACGCAGGATGCTTAGATTCACAAAAAAGTACTTCAGGAGCTTTACAATTTCTTGGTGATAAACTGGTGTCGTGGCAATCGAAGAAGCAGGATTGTACATCGTTGTCCTCAACCGAAGCAGAATATGTAGCCATGTCGGCGTGTTGTGCTCAAGTCATTTGGATGAGAACACAACTCAAAGAGTATGGTTACGTATTTGACAGAATCCTGATGTACTGCGACAATCGGAGTGCTAATGCGATATCGTGCAACTCAGTTCAACACTCGAAATCAAAGCACATCGATCTTCGATATCATTTCATCAAGGACCACGTGGAACAGGGTACTGTTGAATTATATTTTGAGGGTACAGAATACCAATTGGCAGATCTTCTCACCAAAGCCTTAGCTCCTGCTAGGTTTAATGAGTTGGTCCACCGGATTGGTATGCGGTGTTTGACTCAAGAGGAACTGGATGAACTCTTAAAACATTCTTAAAACCAGTCAAACACCAAAACCTCTTTTGTAAATATTTTTCAAAAACAAAATACAAAAATATAAAATCAGATAAAACAACAAAAATATTCTTCTATCTATATTTCTTTTAACATGGCATGTACATCTCTTCCGTCAACACTCAAATCCTTCAAAATTCAGTATTTTTCCGATCAAGTGTTGAGGGGGAGAAAATAAATACTTAACTGTTTCAAAATAACTGTGTACTTGCATGTTATCCTATCCCGGTTGTTTCTTTTAATAATGATGGTCACATTTCTGGTTTCTGACACTCCTCGGACTAAAATTTATAAATTGTCATTATTTCTTAAGTCGAGGGGGAGTGTTGTCAAGTTTCTTTCTTAAAATCTTTCGTTTGGTAACCAAAATGGAAGTTAAAGGCTTTGGATGAAAATGGAAAAGGTGGAGGGACTAAAAGTGTCAAAAGCTTAAAGTAATTTTTAATAAAACATCCCTCCTACCTCATTTATTTCATCACATTTATTATTTCACCTAATATCATCCACGATCCAAAATCGTTTAACAAATCCGTGCTTTCGATCATCAATTTGTAAGTGTTTATACATTCTTTGCAACAATCTAAACATAGGTTTTGAATAGTTTTTCAAACTAACGGTTAGATTTTCGCCTAGAAGGGATTTTGTGTTCTACGCATATGCGTATGAACACATGATCAAGTTTGTGTGTTTATGGTTGAAATGATAGTGTCAAAACGTTTTTCTAACATCAATGATTACATTTTGATCATCAAAACACACCCATATACACGAATTGAGTGATTTTGAAAATTAGGGTTTATGCGTGGTTTTGGGTGTTTTCAAATGGGAACGTTTTTGGTAATAAAGATTGTTATAATAGGTTGTTTTCAAGTTGAATTGACCATATTTAAGCCCAGAACTTACCCAGAAACATAAAAAATGAAAGAATTGAAATTTAGGGTTTATGTTCATACGGTTTGGGTATTTTTGATTCATGACATGTTTGATGTTAAAACTTGGATAAAACAACTCTATAGGCTTCCTAGACTTACCAGAAAAACTTTGGTGCAAATTCCATGGCTAGATTTCTTACGCGTAATTCATAAACTTTAGGGTTTTAGTTTACGCATAAGGTTCTTTTCGCATAACTATTTGATTGAGTGATTGTGAGTAAATTTGTTATACAATGAATGTGGGTGTTAATATTGATGCTGTGATGAATTTATTTCAAGTTTGCTACTCATAAAAATCAGAATCAAGGTTGTTAACCATCTACGCATAAGGATCACCTTACGCGTAGCATGTTATGCGTAAGAGAAATCTTACGCGTAGCGTTTACGCGTAAGGTTCTACAAAGGGACTACGCGTATCCTGTGAAGGATATGCGTAAACAATGACCTCTACGCATAAGGTCTACTCTTACGAGTAAGCCTTACGCGTAAGGTTTTATATGCGCTTACGCGTAAGCTCTACGCATAAGGTGTCGTTTTTCCTACGCATAATATTTCTTATGCGTAAGATAAGGTCCTACGCCTAAGCTTGCGCCTTTACGCATATAACTCCTGTTTATGCATAAGCTACCATTTCTACGCCTAAGCCTTGATCAAACCTTCATTGTGAATTGTTACGCGTGCAAACTTGTAAATTAATAAATCATAAGGTCACGAAACCAATAAATGTCACTAATAAGCTTAAACGTTTAATATGTTGTGAAAAATAAGTAATAACATAAACTTTAAAACTTAAAGTTAACTAACTCACGAAACTTTTCTCGACGTCATTAGACTATTGAACAAACATGTGACTTTGGACTCGTAACAATCATTGACATATATCATTCAATAAGTAGACAATAAAACCTTCTATTGACTAACAATATGTCGTTCGATATATTGGTTCTGTTGGCTAAATGTATTTCAGATCACGACATGGGCGCTCAAATGAATGTGGATGCACCAAATGTTCTCACCATTGCTGATATTTTCCCTCATGGTTATCCGATGAAAATTGGAAAGAATAATCTTCGTGTCGACTTTGAAACTCTCACCTGCTCGGAATCTTCTTGTCTCATTGCTGTTGACATTCTGAAGAGCCATCCTTATCAGAACATGCTCACCAATTCTGCCACAGTACCGGAGATCTACATTCAGCAGTTCTAGAATACGATGTAATTGATCAAAGGTCAAAATGCGGTGACGGTGACGCTCAATCACAAGCAAATCACCATCACTCCTGCAGATTTGAGGGTTGTTCTCCTCATTCCTGACATCATACCAACTGAATTCTCTGCTGCACCTACTGAAGAGACTGTCCTACAATTCTTGATTGATATTAGGTACGACGAAGCTTCAGGAGTTATCAATAAGCATTCACATGTGGATCTCAAGAATATTCCTCAGCCTTGGAGAACCCTGTATATCATCATCACAAAATCTGTTTCTGGTCGAGACAGTGGCTATGAGCATCCCAAGCTCGTGGAACTGCAAATCTTTTGGGCTCTGATCAACATGAAGCACAGCGAAGTTGAAGCTCTTATATGGGATGACATGATGACATTCCTCAAAAAGCTTGGCTCAAAGATTCCTTATATCAGATATACAAAACTGTTGATCTAGAGAGCACTTGGATATAACCCTGATATCCCCAAGAGAATCAATGACCCAGACAATCATGACATATTAACCGAATCCACTCTAACTGTCAGATTTAAGGAGTCAACAACTAAGAAACAAGGTGCTGTGTTGCCGGATCACCTCCTCACCGATGAAATTAAACAGCTTTACTCATACAAAAGGTATTTGGTTGCTGTGGAAGAGAACAAAGTTGGCTTTCTCAATGAAAAATCTGCTGGTACACCTAGAAGGAAAACACGACAAGGAAGTGCAGGGAGTGTCACAATTTCTTAAGGTCAGAGAAAGTTTCCTAAGAGGTCACCTGGTCACAAACGGAAAGTTCCCTCGAAGGAAGCTATTCCAATCCCCAAACCTAAATCGACACAACATCTGAAGGATGAAAGTTCTGAAGATACTCAATCAGACGAAGAGATTACCTACTCAGAAACTGCAACCGATATCACTCCAACAGTCGCTAAACCTCCCAGTCCACCAGCAGATAAAGGAAAAGAAAAGACTCCAGTAGTTTAACAGGAAGAAGAAGATTAAGATGAGGAGCCTCTGGACACTAAGTACAGAAGGAAGTTCAAATTCATTAGACTCCAACACGTTGCTAAAGAATTTTCTAAAGATCAAATGGTTGGCCCCGGAGGATCGAGTGGTGGAGATCAACCTACACCAGGTCCTGATGCGGTTAATCAACCCGATAAGGGATCTGATGCCACCACTCATGAGCAACAACAACAGCAATTGGAGGATTCTATTCTGTTTGACATTGAAAAACCAGACATAGAAAAGACTGAGAAAGCATCTGGTGATGATACTAAGACTGATGACGCAGCTAAGTCTGGAAAAGATGATGTTCTTGACAGTCCCACACGTTCTAAGGAGAAAACGTCTGAACCATCTAAGGACCCGGAGTCTCCTCACAGTTCATCATCATCTGATCCGCCTCCTCACTCTTCACCACCACCATCTAAAAGAACAACAAAATCCACATCCAAATCAGTAAAGAAGCCAACTGCATCCTGGATCTCTCAAGCTAAGACTCGAATCGTTAAAGCTGTCAAACAGGTCAGAGAGAAAGATATCACTAAGAAGAAGTTAGACTTTCTTGCTGACCAGATACAGTATCTTCATGATGAGAAAGACAAGATGCAAGTTGAAAGGGAGTATGTCCAGAAGCTCATGAAAGATGATCTTCAAGGGAGAATGGACGAGATGATCAAAGGATACACTCACAAGTTCCATCTTGACGTCGTTCCTAAACTGACAAAGGAGATGTATACCAGACAACTTTATCCGAATCTCTTACATCTGGCCAAGCAAACCATGAAATCAACTCCAATGTATGTAAACATCAATCCAGTTGAACCCACAATCTTCTCAGATGATGAATTGGTAAACCGGCTGGTAGCTCAAATGTCGAAACGCTCTGCAACGTTTGCCTCCTACGAAGGAAAATTGTTTGAAGCATTGCTGGAATACCAACTCAGGTCATCATACAGAGAAGAAGATGAAAGGCCTAAACATCCAAGAGACGACGAAGACAAAGATAAGGATAAGGATAACGAGCCCAAACGCCCGAAGAAGTCTAGTGAATCATCCTCAATTCAGTACTCAATGCAGCCTCCACCCCAAAGGACTCCAGCTCAACAAAGATCCCCTCCTCGCTCTTCAACTGAAAAACCTCAGGATTCTGAGTTACCACCCCAGACTCAGAAAACTGGTGATCACTTTGAGTATACGGGTGGTGACGATGAGGAAATCTGTAAAACCCTAAAAATCTCAAACGCGTAAATGACACTTTTACCCTTCGACTTAATAATTATGTAAACTCGGAAAACACGTCAACATCATTTAACATTATGCCTTATAAATAACTTGTGCAAATAAATGAAAGTATTTAACTTATGTTACTAAGTAAATGTACACAAATAAAATAAACTCTAAGTTACCAAACATGTTACATTATGTACACAATTAACTTGGACTACAAAGGAGACTACATACACTTGGAAAGATAAGCTTGGAAAGTCAAATGAATTGGTCTCCCTCCCCCTTGGTGGCCGGCCTCAATCCCTCTCCTCATTATTATCCATATCAAATTTTATTATCTCATTTACACATTTCCATTTCATTCAAAAACACACCAAGTAAACCCTAGATCTATTTTCTTTCACATAGTGGCGGCAACCTTTATTTTTCTTCATTCCATCCGAAAATCAAAGAAGCAAGGTGTTCCTAGGAGGCTTGTGATCGTGTGTGATTGATTGGTGGGCGTTGTGATCGTGTTTGGTTCGAAAGGAAGCTAGGCCGTGGGTTTGGTTTCTAGGTCGTGGGTTGTGAAAGCCAAGAGAGGCTTGGTTTTGATCGTGGTGGTTTAATTCTTGTTTCCTTGTCACGTACACGCTACTAGGGTAACGTATCATCATCTCACGTCTTCTCTCTTTTGTTTTCTTATTCAATTCGTGGCCATGGATATCTTTTCTAGGGCTTGTTATACGAAAAATATGTTACATGAATTAAGGAATATGTTGTCACATAAAATGATGAAATGGACTACATAAAATCATGACTCTAAACATGTATGAATCGAATGATATGTGGCATGTAAATATGAATACGAAACTGAATTTGGGTTCCCCTATATGTCGACATATATGTATTATATTAAAGGGTTTAATGAGCTTGTGAAACTATGCGTATACGTATGTGATAAATGGAATCGATAACGAATGATTTACGAACTTGTTTTGGTCTTTGTGTGGGGCGTATAATCTGAGTTGGGGGAGGGATGTCTCGACCTAAAAATGGATATCTCATAGGAGTTGTGTAATCTTGTGATAATCAAGTCTACATGTGTTAAAACCTATACGTAATCATAATCAAAAATTAGGGTTTTATATCACATGATTTAATAAAGTTAAGGGGTTGTTTTTATAAATTATGAAACTTGATAGATTAACTTGTTAATATAGTAACTAAATGGATTAATGAGTAAAATGAGTAAAACTTGATATATTTACACTTTTAACCCTAAACTTTGCAATATTGACATTTTAAACCCTAAACTTTTATAACTGGTCATAAATGATCCTTACATCATAATAACACTCATTTTCACTATTTAACTTAAGATAAGTAACTAAACCTGCTAATTATGGAAACCTGATAATTATGGAAAGTTGCTAAATATGGAAACCTGCTATTTATGGAAAGTTACTAAAAATAGAAAGTTGCCTAAAATAGAAAGTACTTAAAATGGAAAGATTACTAAAAGTGGAAACCTGCTAAAAATAGAAAGCCGTCTTAAACTAGTGATCTGATTCTTATAGAACGTTATCTAATTCTTAGGTTCCGGACGGCGGCATTGATTCATCGTGTGACTTACGTTTCTATTTTACTTGCTTCGATTGAGGTACAGATATTCTGACCTTACCTCTTAAGGTTTCTCATGATTCGTATTTCATCTTTCGATATTCGTTTGAACTGTTATGCTTTACTCTAAGCCTCTTTATTAGGGCTTCCCTATGACTTTGCTATGCTCCCTCTGATATGAACTCTGATATGAACTCTGATATGAACTCTGATATGAACTCTGATATGAACTCTGATATGAACTCTGATATGAACTCTGATATGAACTCTGATATGAACTCTGATATGAACTCTGATATGAACTCTGATATGAACTCTGATATGAACTCTGATATGAACTTTGATATGAACTTTGATATGAACCCTTATGATATGATATGATTATGCTTTGACCCGTCAGATTGATACCCGAGCCAAATATGTGTTCCTAGTCAGGAAGGTAACCTGACCGTGTCATTGATGCACCAATGGCATGACTCCAGTGTGTACGAGTGATGATACACACTGTCCCCTATTATGATATGATATGATTATGAGCTCACTATATGTATATGATTTGGCCACTGGGGGGCGTATGGATGCATCCTAGATATGATATGTTTCGAGAGATTTGATCTGTTTGGAGATATATATGGTGAATGATGTCGGGTGCAATCCGCGTCTTCACATTCCGGGAGCTAGCTACTCCATTTGTTACTGAGGTCTCCCCTCCTATGATATATGGTATTCCGAGGTCACCCCTCCGAATACAATGGTTACTTATGATATGATATGATATGATATGTTCCGGGCTCGTGGTAGATTTCTGACAACCCTTACACCTTTGATATGCTATATTGTACCTTTTGTATTCCCAACGCACTATATGCTACGTTAATTGTTCATTACTCAGTACCTTTATATGACTCACTCTACTACCAAGATATATATATTCCATTGCTTTGATCTGTCACACTCTCATTCCGTTAATTCAGACTATCGTTCCATTCACGTACCGGGTTATTATATGTTAATTGGATTTGATTATGATATTCATGTTTTATGCGACTACTGATTACCCTGCTATGAAATGATTTATATACGGTTATCTGATTTACCTGTTGTCAGCTGATGATATGTGATCTTACTGTTATGTGACCCTCTGATTTGTCTGTTCATCATGTGTAATCGATAGTTTTGTCGGTTTATTATGTGTGCTTTGTTCGGTATCTCGTGGACTATGATTATCCGATAGTATCCTTGTCTGCTTGTTGTTGACCTGCCATGCTTGCATTTCGGTTTATGCTACGATTTGATTGGGTAAATGGGTCATCTTGTGACATCTGGCTTGTTAATTTGTTTAGTTGCCCTGCTATGTTTTTAATTCATTTAATTATATCGTTTATATTGTATTCCTACTTATTACGTATGACTGCCATGTGTTGACTGTTGTTAGTACTTCCGCTGTTATGATACTGGTTATGTTTGCAACTAAGGGTTTTGACCTGTGTGAATTGCCATGCTCACTTATTAATTAATTGCTTCCGCTTTTCTGTAGATATCTGTTTGGCTTGTATGCCTTCTAATTTCCTGAATTGATTGTATGACATATATGTTGTGTGGACGCGACGCCTGCTATGCTTGCTTATGTTTCAGTTCTAGTATGCTTGGTTTGTATGTGCTCGTATATATGTCATTAGTGCTTTGCTTTGCTTCGTTCTCCTTGTTATCTGTCGTTTTGGATATCTGTATATTTGTGTGCTGCAGGATTCTCTTTGACTCATTGTTTCCCTCTCGTTGCGACCTTGTTATCAGCTTCCTTATTTCATTTCGCATTTCTGATTCTGTTTAGCTTTCGTTTCGTTATATCTGTTCACTGGGATTTTTAAGCTCAGCCGCATTTCTTTTCATGCGGCAGGTTTTAGGTTGGAAGATGGGCTATGATGGGCTGAGAGTTGGATTATCTGAGTGGACCAACCCTAGTTACCTTTCTAGTTGGACTTATTTTGGCGGGCTATTGTTATGAAATTTTGGTTTATTTTAGACATTGGGATTTTGTAATTTTTCTTGTAAATCTTTTGTTTAAATGACTTGGTACGTTATTCTTTAAGGCTTCCGCTTGAAGAATTTTATTTGTATGTTCTGATATGACACCAGAATGTGACACTTCTACCCTTGTCGGGTTGGGGTGTTACAATTATGGTATCAGAGCCCAGGTTTCGTCTTGTTGACCTTAGGATTGACCTGTGAGGACTGGGTAGACATTAGGCTTCCGTCTGTTCTGATCTCTTCTGATTCCTTTTGATTGTCATTCAGATTTGGCTCCGATATTCTTTTGTCTTCGCCGATTTGACCTTCTCCTTTTCGCATTTGATTTTGTTTGTTTACCTTCGCCCATTTGTTTGTCGATCGTTTAGATGAAGACTACTCGTGGAACCGAAGATGATGGTGCCGACCTTGCACTGCTGCAACAATTTCTGGAGAGGTTCGTGAAGTAGAAGCCGCACCCGATCGTGATGCTGCCGGAGACATCAAGATACCGCTGGAGGGAGCTGGACGGATCAACCAAAGACGCAAAGACGGAGACAAGATTCAACTGGTGGTTGAGGAGATTCATCTACTTCACATGATTGGGCGCGACCTGTGTTACTCCGATTTGTTTGTCATGCGTTTGTGGCGGTTTGATATTTTGCTATGTGATTTTTATCGGCATTGCTTTTCTTTGATTTGTTCAGAACTCGGTTTGAATCGTGAAGTTTCATCGTCTAGCATTTTGGTCTTATCTCAGCTTTGTATTTGGATCGTCAGTAATGAGTCATGAGGAACCGTTTTGAGCAAGTTGGTGGCCTTCTTTCTTTTCTGGTATGGTAAGTTGGTTTGATGTATTATATGCTGCATGTTTGTGAATCTGGTCTGCTTTGGTTTGTGCTTGCTACCTGTATGTTATCTGTTTTGATGTCATATTGGTTATGTGATTTGTCATGACCCGAGACAGAATATGGTGACAATAAGGACTTGTTATGTGATGCAAGTATTATGACGCCTGATCACCGTGATAATACCGAGATCATATAATTTGAACTTATTGAAATTGTGCGACGTCTTGGGAAATGCCTGGGGTTGGTACGTGAATGGACTATGACCTATATCCGTTATTTGTCGACCCACATGTTCATTTGAAATTCTGTACCTCTTTGTGAGATTCTCATCGACATCTGTTACGTATAAGTTTGGTACGCTTTGGAAACCGAAATCGGTATGATTGGTGTGGAACTATGGATTGCTACGTCTGCCTTAAACTCGTACGTCTCTGAGTACTTCGGCGACTTCAATTTTCGAGGACGAAAATTTTCTTTTAGAGGGGAAGAGTTGTAAAACCCTAAAAATCTCAAACGCGTAAATGACACTTTTACCCTTCGACTTAATAATTATGTAAACTCGGAAAACACGTCAACATCATTTAACATTATACCTTATAAATAACTTGTGCAAATAAATGAAAGTATTTAACTTATGTTACTAAGTAAATGTACACAAATAAAATAAACTCTAAGTTACCAAACATGTTACATTATGTACACAATTAACTTGGACTACAAAGGAGACTACATACACTTGGAAAGATAAGCTTGGAAAGTCAAATGAATTGGTCTCCCTCCCCCTTGGTGGCCGGCCTCAATCCCTCTCCTCATTATTATCCATATCAAATTTTATTATCTCATTTACACATTTCCATTTCATTCAAAAACACACCAAGTAAACCCTAGATCTATTTTCTTTCACATAGTGGCGGCAACCTTTATTTTTCTTCATTCCATCCGAAAATCAAAGAAGCAAGGTGTTCCTAGGAGGCTTGTGATCGTGTGTGATTGATTGGTGGGCGTTGTGATCGTGTTTGGTTCGAAAGGAAGCTAGGCCGTGGGTTTGGTTTCTAGGTCGTGGGGTTGTGAAAGCCAAGAGAGGCTTGGTTTTGATCGTGGTGGTTTAATTCTTGTTTCCTTGTCACGTACACGCTACTAGGGTAACGTATCATCATCTCACGTCTTCTCTCTTTTGTTTTCTTATTCAATTCGTGGCCATGGATATCTTTTCTAGGGCTTGTTATACGAAAAATATGTTACATGAATTAAGGAATATGTTGTCACATAAAATGATGAAATGGACTACATAAAATCATGACTCTAAACATGTATGAATCGAATGATATGTGGCATGTAAATATGAATACGAAACTGAATTTGGGTTCCCCTATATGTCGACATATATGTATTGTATTAAAGGGTTTAATGAGCTTGTGAAACTATGCGTATACGTATGTGATAAATGGAATCGATAACGAATGATTTACGAACTTGTTTTGGTCTTTGTGTGGGGCGTATAATCTGAGTTGGGGGAGGGATGTCTCGACCTAAAAATGGATATCTCATAGGAGTTGTGTAATCTTGTGATAATCAAGTCTACATGTGTTAAAACCTATACGTAATCATAATCAAAAACTAGGGTTTTATATCACATGATTTAATAAAGTTAAGGGGTTGTTTTATAAATTATGAAACTTGATAGATTAACTTGTTAATATAGTAACTAAATGGATTAATGAGTAAAATGAGTAAAACTTGATATATTTACACTTTTAACCCTAAACTTTGCAATATTGACATTTTAAACCCTAAACTTTTATAACTGGTCATAAATGATCCTTACATCATAATAACACTCATTTTCACTATTTAACTTAAGATAAGTAACTAAACCTGCTAATTATGGAAACCTGATAATTATGGAAAGTTGCTAAATATGAAAACCTGCTATTTATGGAAAGTTACTAAAAATAGAAAGTTGCCTAAAATAGAAAGTACTTAAAATGGAAAGATTACTAAAAGTGGAAACCTGCTAAAAATAGAAAGCCGTCTTAAACTAGTGATCTGATTCTTATAGAACGTTATCTAATTCTTAGGTTCCGGACGGCGGCATTGATTCATCGTGTGACTTACGTTTCTATTTTACTTGCTTCGATTGAGGTACAGATATTCTGACCTTACCTCTTAAGGTTTCTCATGATTCGTATTTCATCTTTCGATATTCGTTTGAACTGTTATGCTTTACTCTAAGCCTCCTTATTAGGGCTTCCCTATGACTTTGCTATGCTCCCTCTGATATGAACTCTGATATGAACTCTGATATGAACTCTGATATGAACTCTGATATGAACTTTGATATGAACTCTGATATGAACTCTGATATGAACTCTGATATGAACTCTGATATGAACTTTGATATGAACTCTGATATGAACTCTGATATGAACTTTGATATGAACTCTGATATGAACTCTGATATGAACTTTGATATGAACTTTGATATGAACCCTTATGATATGATATGATTATGCTTTGACCCGTCAGATTGATACCCGAGCCAAATATGTGTTCCTAGTCAGGAAGGTAACCTGACCGTGTCATTGATGCACCAATGGCATGACTCCAGTGTGTACGAGTGATGATACACACCGTCCCCTATTATGATATGATATGATTATGAGCTCACTATATGTATATGATTTGGCCACTGGGGGGCGTATGGATGCATCCTAGATATGATATGTTTCGAGGGATTTGATCTGTTTGGAGATATATATGGTGAATGATGTCGGGTGCAATCCGCGTCTTCACATTCCGGGAGCTAGCTACTCCATTTGTTACTGAGGTCTCCCCTCCTATGATATATGGTATTCCGAGGTCACCCCTCCGAATACAATGGTTACTTATGATATGATATGATATGATATGATATGTTCCGGGCTCGTGGTAGATTTCTGACAACTCTTACACCTTTGATATGCTATATTGTACCTTTTGTATTCCCAACGCACTATATGCTACATTAATTGTTCATTACTCAGTACCTTTATATGACTCACTCTACTACCAAGATATATATATTCCATTGCTTTGATCTGTCACACTCTCATTCCGTTAATTCAGACTATCGTTCCATTCACGTACCGGGTTATTATATGTTAATTGGATTTGATTATGATATTCATGTTTTATGCGACTACTGATTACCCTGCTATGAAATGATTTATATACGGTTATCTGATTTACCTGTTGTCAGCTGATGATATGTGATCTTACTGTTATGTGACCCTCTGATTTGTCTGTTCATCATGTGTAATCGATAGTTTTGTCGGTTTATTATGTGTGCTTTGTTCGGTATCTCGTGGACTATGATTATCCGATAGTATCCTTATCTGCTTGTTGTTGACCTGCCATGCTTGCATTTCGGTTTATGCTACGGTTTGATTGGGTAAATGGGTCATCTTGTGACATCTGGCTTGTTAATTTGTTTAGTTGCCCTGCTATGTTTTTAATTCATTTAATTATATCGTTTATATTGTATTCCTACTTATTACGTATGACTGCCATGTGTTGACTGTTGTTAGTAATTCCGCTGTTATGATACTGGTTATGTTTGCAACTAAGGGTTTTGACCTGTGTGAATTGCCATGCTCACTTATTAATTAATTGCTTCCGCTTTTCTGTAGATATCTGTTTGGCTTGTATGCCTTCTAATTTCCTGAATTGATTGTATGACATATATGTTGTGTGGACGCGACGCCTGCTATGCTTGCTTATGTTTCAGTTCTAGTATGCCTGGTTTGTATGTGCTCGTATATATGTCATTAGTGCTTTGCTTTGCTTCGTTCTCCTTGTTATCTGTCGTTTTGGATATCTGTATATTTGTGTGCTGCAGGATTCTCTTTGACTCATTGTTTCCCTTTCGTTGCGACCTTGTTATCAGCTTCCTTATTTCATTTCGCATTTCTGATTTTGTTTAGCTTTCGTTTCGTTATATCTGTTCACTGGGCTTTTTAAGCTCAGCCGCATTTCTTTTCCTGCGGCAGGTTTTAGGTTGGAAGATGGGCTTTGATGGGCTGAGAGTTGGATTATCTGAGTGGACCAACCCTAGTTACCTTTCTAGTTGGACTTATTTTGGCGGGCTATTGTTTTGAAATTTTGGTTTATTTTAGACATTTGGATTTTGTAATTTTTCTTGTAAATCTTTTGTTTAAATGTCTTAGTACGTTATTCTTTAAGGCTTCCGCTTGAAGAATTTTATTTGTATGTTCTGATATGACACCAGAATGTGACACTTCTACCCTTGTCGGGTTGGGGTGTTACAAAATCCCTGAGCCCCAACAACAACCCATCTCTCCTGACACAGCCAAGAAACCAGAATCCTCCTCTAGGCCAAAGAAAAAGAAGAAGAAGGCGCCTATGACTGACGTCTTATCATGGCTGGACGAGGATAACACTGAATTCGACTGGTTCTCGAAGCTTGTTGATTCTACACCCTACCCACCTGAAGGTCAAGATGCGGTAAAAGGTCGTACATTGGAGCATGCTAAGTTCTTGCAAGAAAAATTTCGTGTGAAAAAGATGACGAAATCCGAGTTGAAGCGAATCAAGAATGAAGCATTTCAACTGCTCAAAGACAGCTCGGAAAGTGCTATTGAATTTTAGTATCACCTTGATAATATAGCACGAGCTATGTCTAACAACATGGATTGGCTCAACCCCGAAGCAAACATCGACTTCACCCAACGGGACAACCCTCCATATTACACCGACTGGCCTAAACCTCTACCAACTATTGGCCAACCAGATCAGCCTAGGATTCCATTCCGATATTTCTTCAACAAAGACTTGGAATTTCTTCTTCACGGTGGCGATGGTTCAAGGAAATACGCTACATCATTGACACTTCCATTCCCGGCAGCCATATACTCTAACTGCATAGCCATCGAGGAAAGAGCTAACCACATGTTCTCCAACAATGTGGAAGAGTATGACCGTGATGCAATGTATGGGATTCACCATTGGCCGGAACGCCGACGAATCTACTACAGAAGCTGCCAGGTTCAGAAGTCTCAACATGAAGTGTTCAGTACTAAAGAAATCGTGGCTATTAAACATGTTGATCTTTCGTCTAAATGGGACTACACTTTCCTCAAGAATATTGTAGTCAAAAGGCAAGACGAAAGGGATTATGCATTCTCTGAAGCGGACTTTGAGAATTTGTCTATCAACGACATTGAAGACATGTACCTTGCCAAAGTACAGGGTCGCATGAGACAATTCTCGACTGAAGTGCAACGTGAATTCATCAAATCCTTGCTTATCTTCATCAGAAGAATAGTAATCAAAGAACGTGTAGAAGATCTCCAGCTTGCAGTTGAATCATATCAGACCCGTGTCAACTTCACTCCACCTCAGCTAGATCTTCCCGACATCAACCAGCTTTCACAATACACACTCATCAGCCAACCATTCGGAGTGGTTTACCTTAGTGAAACACAACGCAATTGCTTGATGGCGTGTAGAGATCTTCACAAGTTTGGGGATCACACATTGAAGAAGGTTAGGGACGGATTGGCTTATAGGTTGAAGGATATTCATGAAGGAATTGGGTCACAAAAGCGATGGAATTCTAAGGAAATACGGGAAGTGGGGAGAATCATCACCAAGATTGATGAAAGGTTGTATCGACGGGACTAGTTCAGAACTCTGGAGAGCTTTGTAGGTGGTCGTCCCAGGATTGCTCTCGCCGGCTATCAACGCCCTGTTCGCATTCCTGGAAACATTGATGGACTTCCTGGTACCCCTTGAACTACTTCTATTTCATATAATTTGGATGTGTGATATATATGTCTGTGGCTTGTGCACACATAACAGTGTACAACCCGTTCTTGTAATGAAAGGACCCTGTGGTACGCTTCAGTGCCACAATCCTTATAAAAGGAGCGAAAGCTTCTTACTTTTGAGTCAAACCTATCAAACCTTTCATTTTTCAAGGTTTTGCTCAAAAGAACAAGTACTTCCCCTTATGTCTTTCAAAACCTCAACCGTTTATATCACTTGTTGAGGGGGAGTATTTGATTTTAAAAAAAAAAACTTTTTTCACAAAATGTTCTTTGTGTAATCTTCCCACAAAACTCAAAATGGTCATATTTATTCTCAACATTTCTTCAAAAATAACATTTATATGCCATTTTTTAGGGGGAGAAAATTATGTGATAAGAAATATGTTGTGATACTGCTATTGAATCCTCGTGTGGAAAGACTTCAACCCATGAATTGACGGGAACTGAACAGTCATACATTGAAAAGATTTGTCTTCCAAGACTTATCCAAGTAAATTGTACCCATTCGAGAAGCTCTTGATAGACATGAACTTTGACGGGTTTGACAACCTTTCGGGGTTGTCCACATCTTCAAGGTAGTTATTAGAGCTAGTTGTCACCTAAAAGCTGACAATGTATCTCTTTAACTATGCAACGTAATCGTGTCTCGCGAGAAATTGTCTATCTTGAGTCGATCAATTCAAAAGTGCGCGCTCTTTCCTCACTGTGCAGATTTCTGTCAAAACTCTAAAGAACATGTGGAGGGGGAGTATTTCTGAAAATCTAAACCTCTTGAAGTGTTCAAACATGTTTTTCATTCACAAACACTTCTAGAGATTTTCATGAAAATGGTTTTATGGCAATGGAGTTATAAGGTGATTAAGGTTAGGAATAACCGTCCTATGATCCGCCAGAGCCGGAGGGATCTACCCAAGGACACTACCAATAGTTAGAATTTAGAAGTCCTTAGGTATGATTATAAAAATGAGAAAATGAGAATCGGAGAAAGAAGGAGTTGAAGAATTAAAAAGAAATGCAAAGTAAAGGGTGAAAAGAAATAGCCCTCCAGATTATTCAACTTAGGGCAGACACCGGGTTCAATTCATATGCTACTGGTCGTCACTTGATGACACCGGTATTGAAGATTAAAAGTCGTCATGGACCCAGTGACGCATGCACTAAACCTTCTTAGCCACTCAAGTTTCTCTCAACAGAAGCTTGTTTCATTCTCACAGGGAACCCTACATAAACTATCGGCTTTCTCTTAGTGATAGCTGGTATTGAAGAAGGAGACCCTCTTCCTAGTCTCCGCTCAGGAAAAACCAAAACGCACTATTGAGTCTAGAGCCACGAGATTCATCAAAAGATCTCTTAGGTACACTTGACATTTCATCACTTGGTGTTCAACAATAAGAACATCAGTGGTACGTTATCGAGTCCTTCACAGATCTTAGCAATCTGTCGAGAACATTTATGAGAGGTTCACAATTGTGATCCTCAGTGATTGAATGGAAACTCCTGCCATGGTCAACATCAAACAGCCCTGACAGCAGGTCGCTTCGGTAACTCCCCGTGGATTACGCTTAGTGGTCTCAAACGGTCTACAGTCGTGAGGTGATGCTTCGGTGTACCTCAGCGACTCATCTGAACCGTAGATGTACTTCGGTACATCGTGTTATCTCACTTGTGGGACTTCGGTTCAGGAACGGCCTTTGTGAGAATTAGAGTTGTGTTTTCACACTATGCTGTTAACACTCTCGAAGTTTAAACTTGTAAGTGCCGGAATCCGCTTATTACTAACCTTTCTTATGTTTTCTTCTTATGGAAGCTCTGGAGCGGACTGATCGTGCAGATTCTTCACATGCTCATGCCAACATCATCACTAATGGAAGTTCTCTCAAAAGGCAACACAAAAGTCAGAATGATTCTACGTCAAATCAAAGAATCTACAAAGTTTAAAGACTTAAAGAACTTCATCAGTACTGAAATCCAACGTCAAAAGGTGTGTGAGCATGTTGAAGAATGATGTGGAGACACTGGAGCAGCGAAGCAGACCTGAGGCAGACTTGATGCAGACAACAACAACATACTATCACTACCATCACAAAGAACAATGATCAAAGAACAATGATAATGATGACGTCAAAGCAGAACTGTTTAAAGAAAACAATTTCTCTACACTGAGGAGATTGTTCAAATCAAGGCAATTCTTCTCACAAGAAAGAAGAATGTCAGAAGACGTCAAAGCTACTATTACATCAGCACTTTCACCGTTTGCATTCATTCATCACCAACACTTGAGGGGGAGATTGTTGGAATCACTGCTAAAGCTTAATTCAAGTGTTAGTAATTCATATGTAATAGTTAGCTTAATATGGCCTTTATGTTAGTAATTAGCTTTAGGCTTATGTAGAAGGCCCATAAGCCTAAGCCTAGCCCAATAAGGAAAAGGATGGGAACTAGGAGTGTTGCCCTAGCTTCCCTCCTATAAATACTCTTGTAAACCTTCACTTGAAGGTTGGTTGTTCAATTTATCTCTTTCACATATACCTATGCATAACCGGTCAAGTCTAACATGTGTGTGTGTTTGATTATTGTTCATCCGCCTCTCTTCTCTTCTCTATCTATTCTATTGATACTTGTGTTGCATATTTGGGAACCTAACAAGAACATCATCCAAAAATCCCAACGGACCGAATCATAAGCTTTCTCAAAGTCAACCTTGAAAACTAGCGACTGCTTTTTCTTAATTTTGCACCATTGCATTACCTCATTAAGAATGAACGGACCATCTAAAATTTGTCTTCCCGCGATAAAAGCCGATTGAACCTCATTCACGATGTCTCCCAAAACCCCAACAAGACGATTTCGCCAAAATTTTCTCAATAACCTTATAAATGCTTCCAATGAGGCTAATTGGTCTAAAATCATTAACCAAATTTGCATCATGAACTTTCGGGATCAAAGCAACAAAGGATGAATTACAACCTTTAGGAATATCACCATGAGTAAAAAAGTGATTAACAGCACCGAACACATCCTTTTCAATAGTCGACCAAAGTTGACGATAGAAACCAAACATAAACCCGTCCGACCCCGGGGATTTGTCCATACCACAATCCTACACCGCCGTTTTCAACTCTTGTAAAGTCACCTCACATTCAAGACCCTCATGTTGCTCAATTAAAAGAGATCTCGGATAACTCATCTCAACAGTAGCACGACCATCCAATGGTTTCTCGAATCTTTTCCGAAAATGTATAAGAAATTCATTTTTAACATCATGCGGCTTATCATTCCACACTCCATCTACCATGACCCCTCGAATATTCTGTTGATTACGTTTTTTGTTCAACATCCCGTGAAAGAAACGAGTATTTTCATCCCCTTTAACAACCCACTTAATCTTCGCCTTTTGCGTCATATCCAAAGCATGAAGATGATCTAAATGTTGCAAAGAATTAATCACCTCCATCCTTTTTGTAACCACCGCATCCTTCCCATCACCCTTGTCAATAACCACATCCAGCTTCTGAAGCACATCCTTATATCTATCAACCAATTCCTTACGGTTAGGCCGATTACATTTGATCCATTCACGAATCTTTAACTTGAGATATCTCATCTTTCCCACCATATTTCGCATCCCATTAGACACGTCAACAGGAGCTAAATTCCACGTATCTACAATAAATATACTAAATCCATCCAATTCAAGCCAGTGATGGAAAAAACGAAACGGAACCGGGCCATAATCATTTGCTGCCTCACGGAGAAGAATAGGACGATGATCGGATAAATACCTCTCATGAGTAATAGCACTAATATGAGGACAAATAGTTAATAGATTATCTGATACAAGAAACCTATCAAGTTTACTCATTTTCGTAGCAAACTTATGACACCACGTGAATGCGCTTTCGCCTAAAGGAACCTCTTCAAGACCCGCGTTAACAATGAAAGAGTTAAACTCGTCCGCCACTTGACTATTAAAAATCGACCCAAACCTATCAGATTTGTAACGAACCTCATTAAAGTCACCCATAATGATCACCTCACCATTCCACTGATTAATCACATGCGTCAAATAATCCCATAGTGTCCGTTTGTCTCTCGGATCATGAGGAGCATACAACGCAATAATAATGAGATCAGTACCACTTTTCCGCCACACTCCACGAACAATGACAAAATAATCCAATATAGCGGAGCTACTTTTTTTAAATGAATTAGGATCCCACACACTAAGGATCCCACCAGAATTACCAATTGAGTTGCTATGGATGAAGTCAAAAGCGTAATTCCCCCAACATTTTCTAACACAAAAAACCTTCATCTTCTCCATCTTGGTTTCCTGAACCGCCAAAAAATTCACTTTATTTTTTACAGGCAACTCCATGACCCAATCTTTTTTGGCCTTTTGGGCAAGGCCTTGAATACTAAGAGAAAGAAAATTCATCGATCAGCCATCAACTCTCCATGTGATGCAATGATCTCGGACATATTATCAACCATCAACTCTCCATGTGATGCAATGGTGAAATTAACTTTATCAATGCTCATTATGTGCTATTAAACTTGCATCATATGTACAACATAATATCGGTAGTGAAATTTAAATAACAACATCAACATCTTTGTTAGCTAAATAAATTAAATCTTGAGTTACATAACAGAAATTTATACAAATATTTTACCAAATTTTAATGAATATTAATGCATAATGAAAAACTCGTGCATAAGTATTAGTTGTACTTATATCACAACTTTCATGGGCAAATTATTTTATGTGTATATACTGAACTAAAATGTTAAAATAAATTTGATTTATGTGTAAACTTATAACTATATAATTATAGGCAATTACCTATAAAGACACAATATTCAGTATTAATACAAAATAAATTTTTTTGTCAAAACGTCGTGCGTACACAGGTATTATAACTAGTTTTAATGATGATATTACTTATTTATTGAAGAACCGACTAAAATTTTGACATGTATCAATGTTAAATCAAATTTATTTTAAAATTTAATAGTGAATATATAATTTTTCCGACTGATGTAATGTTGCACGACCGAATTAACAGTTGCCTGAACTAACGATTGAATACCTCCACTTTTGTGTGACTAAGAAGTTTAAACCTTTAGAGCGGAGGGTATCAATCATGAGTGTTAACACAATATGCGGTATGATTAACATGCTTTAACATGAAAATATTAACCTTTGACCTTGATGGTCACGTTACCACACCTCCCTCTCTTATCAACTGTTTGGTTAACCAATCCAACTCCTCTTGTATGATTCAATGATTGTGTAATCTTCTTTTATTTGCTTGACATCATTGCAAGTTTGTTTCGAATATAAAATCGTTTGGAAAAGACGATTTTATTTCAAAAATGTACATGTCAAATCCCTAGTTGGTCACACATTAAGAAAAGTAGATGCACGAAATTCTTGAATCTTTTAGACATTCTAAAAAAGTTTTGACTTATTTGGATCAACTCTTTTAAAAAATAACTTTTTGGTAATTTTTATAGATTTTAATGGGATTATTGAAGATTGTCAAGTAATTGTTGTATGTAATGGTAATATCTATAACTAATATGCAGACATGTGTTATTATTACTCTCAAATATATTATTTCTTTGATACAAAATTAGTAAAGGTACTTAACTAACAACAAAAACCTAACATTTTATGTGATTAAACAAAATCATTATAAATCAAACAGTGCGTAAGAATAAACATAAAGGGGCTGGCGAGTGTACATGATAGTGGCTGTCGTTCTAGCTGTCAAATTATCGATTACACATGCCATGTTACTTTGCCAAATCTAAACGACTAAACATAAAACCTTAAATGACACCTACACTTTACTGCTATTATTTTAAGGTTAATTAACAGACCATAATTGGACTTGTGTTTTATAATCTTCTCACCAATAAGTTATCAAATTATAAATTATATCCACACAATTACTTGTCAATCAAATATGAAGAATAAGAGAAAAAAAGAGAAATTATGATGTAATATGATTGTATTAATATAATTGACAAGTCATTATGTGAGTATTGTTTTGTAAACTCTTTATGTATTCAGCATTGCTCATTAACTATTTTGTTAATTTTGTTGATTTTCATCTTTATCAGTTTATTTTTTTTTTTAAAAGTTTGCGCCAACAAGAAAACTTTATTTAGACACGTGTTAAAAAAGAGCAATATTGTTAACTAACAAACAAAGAAGATTTTGAGTAAAAGTTGAATCAACCTAGTTTAATAAGAACAAATGCAAAAATTTAACTTTTTTTTTTTTTATGTGTAAAATATTGTCATGTTCTCATTAAGTCATTAATCAATATAATTTATAGTTAAATCTTTTATATAATAAAGGAATTACATTATTTCGGAGTGATTTTGTCAATTCATTCTTATTGAAAAAACAATTGGGCCACTAGGAGAGCTCAATTTCGCAACGTAAGTAAAATCTTGTGATGTGATTGGTTAATTAAAGTCAAAATTAAATTGATTTTGGTCAAACTTTAATAAATTTGATGGAGAAAATTGGTTGATAAAAAAACACATAAAAATATAGGTGTCAAATTTGTGATAACAAAAACTTTAAAAATAAAGGAAGTAATTAATAAAAATTTAGTGGTTAAATTTTTAAAAATTATATATAGTTAAGTGTAATATTATAAGTCTCCATGTTTTTTAATAACTTCGGATTATAAACAAATACCCCCTTATACATTATACCCTTATACTTTATATTTTGAAAAAATACAATGTATATGTTGTTTTAAAATAACAACATATAAATTTGTATAAGATTAAAAGTATCAATTTTTTTACTATATACATTCAATAGGGACTCATTTATTTCATTTTTAAAATTTTAATCTATGCGGACACGAGTTTACATTTTAAATACGGCTAAATTACTGAAAACGAAAATATAATTATCAAATTGTAAGCACGGGTTACTTTAATATAAAAATAAATATTCGCGATTGTACTTATAACAATGACTCATGTAATTCTTATTTATTTATATAAAGATATCTAGAAAAACATTTAACTTTAAGGAGTATCTTTTAACTTTATCAACACTCATTATGTGCTATTAAACTTGCATCATGTATACAACATAATATTAATAGTGAAATTTAAATAACAACATCAACATCTTTGTCAGCTATATTAAATTAAATCTTGAGTTACCTAACAGAAATTTTTACAAATATTTTACCAAATTCTAATGGATATTAATGCATAATGAAAAACTCGTGCATAAGTATTAGTTGTACTTTTATCACAATTTTCATGGGCAAATTTTTATATGTGTATATACTGAACTAAAATGTTAAAATAAATTTGATTTATGTGTAAACTTCGTGCGTGCAATTACCTTTAAAGACACAATATTCTATATTAATACAGAATAATTTTTTTTTTGTCAAAACCTCGTGCATGAACGAGTATTATAACTAGTTCAAAATATAAGAAAA
The DNA here is from genome assembly GCA_910596185.1 of Chrysanthemum makinoi. Taxonomy (NCBI): domain Eukaryota; kingdom Viridiplantae; phylum Streptophyta; class Magnoliopsida; order Asterales; family Asteraceae; genus Chrysanthemum; species Chrysanthemum makinoi. The sequence continues at coordinate 251,390,352 of OU343223.1, forward strand.
TAAGATAAGAACTAAGAGGTGAGATCCCTATAGACCCACCAATCATCATAGATATGGTGAACCCATCACAACCATCCATTTCAATTTGATCCAAAGGCTAAGATCAAATAAGATAATTACACATCAGGGGTAAAAAGGACAAATATATAAATAAAAATAGGGCAAATGGCACAAAAAGGCATCAAAGTTAGGGTCAATTTCCAATCAAGGTATTCTACTTTTTTTCTTGCATAAAAAGGTTTCCAACAAAAAATTTTAGCGGATTTGGGTATTTTCATTAACTTCCGTCAACAATTTATACATTGAAACATTTATAAATTTTGAAGGGCCAAATTTGAAACATTTTTTTTTATAACCGTTATCCCCAAAATCATTTCTTCCCCAAAATAATTTCTTCCCCAGAATCCAATTAGGTCAAACACATTTGTCCCAAAATTAAATTAGGGCAAACGGTGTGTTCCCAAAAACTAAATTAGGGCAAAGTAATTTGTTTCCAAATATCAAAACATGACAAACTCATCTAATTCATCAAACTCATCAAATTGGGTATACTGGAATCGAAGAAATGCAGGTTGGGAAAAAGACAATTTGATGAATCGTGTTTGTGTGTTGTGCGAATGTGGTGATGTTAGTGGTAAGTGGACTTCTTGGACTGAACAGAATCCAGGCAGGAGGTTTCTTGGATGTCCTAACTATAAGGCAAGAAAGAAGTGTAATTTCTTTCACTGGTGGGATCCAGATTTTGCAACTGAGCATTACAAAGGTAGATTGGCAAATGTGGAAAAACAAATGAAGAAGGAAGCTGTGGAATTTGAGCTGAAAAAAAGAGATTGGAAGAAGAAGTTGAAGTGTTGAAGTGTACAGTTAGCATGCAATCTAGAGTTATCTTTGTACTGTTAGGAATGCTTTTTTTGTTGATTATAAAAGCTTTTTAGTTTGATGAATGTATGTATTGAAAAGCTTTACTTTTGAATGTATTGAAAAGCTTTACTTTTGAATGTAATGAAAAGCTTCTTACTTTGATTATTGAATGTATTGAAAAGTCAGTGACACAAATGCCCTTGTTGAAAAGCTTGATCAATGTATTGAAAAATCAGTGATAAAAGACAGTGATAAGAATGTCAACATTTGCAGCTGCATCAAATGCCAAGCTAATGACACAAATGCCAAGCTAATGACTTTGCAGTCATGGTTTTGTTGGTATTACTTTGCAGTCATGATAAAAGGACATTGCTGATAAAAGTACTTTGCAGACATGCTTTACACTATTTTTTTCTCAACATTTGCAGCTGCATCAAATGCTAGCACTGTTATGGTTTGACTGTTTTTACACTATATAAAGGCATAAGCAACACCTCATTTTCATCTCACACCTTTAAGAAAACCTACAACTAAAAAAATGAGCAAAAACAAGAAACCAGGTTTTGTATTTAACTACATAATTTGCTTTCTCATATCTTTTTAACTCATAATTATTATTATTGATTTATTTTTTTTGTGCAGAAATCATTTGCATTTCCAATGATTCTTCTGATTGGGAATCTTCTGATGCATCATACCCAGTACCATGGTCTAAGTATTTTCCCCAAGATTATGATTCTTCTGTTACAAGCTCAAAGAAGGTTGTTGCAAGCATGAAGCCAACCCCCAAAGTGGATGCAAAACAAGCTTTTGCTGATAGGGTTAAGGTGCTAGGCTTGCCAAACAAGGAAACTTGTGCTTTACTTGATATCAAGCCATTTTGTATCAAAAAAACCCACAGATGCAAATGCCAGTAAAAAATGTAAGGGCAAAAGAAAGATGGTTTAGTATGTATGGTGTAGTATCATGGTTTAGTATGTATGGATAAAATGCCATTAAATAAATCTGTTGTATCATGGTTTAATATTGTAACCAGTTACAATATTATGAATGCAATGGTATCATGCTTATGTTTTAAGTAAAAAAAAGCAACTGATATGGACCATAAGAGACTGATATTAATTTCTTACAAGTTGTTACAAAAGAGACTGATATTACAAGTTGGACATTAAGAGACTGATAAGTTCTTACAAGTTCTTATACACCATATATTAAGTTCTTACAAACAATAAAATACTTAGTCTACTTCAAATGCTTCATCTGGTGTGAGACTGATGAGTGTCTAAATACTCATCATTTCTGTACAATCTAAACTGCAAAATCATCTGAAAACACTCAGAAACACATCAAAATGATCAAAATTTTGGCGCCGCTGCCGGGGAGGCTTTAGCGTGTGTTTAGCCATTTTCAGATCCATTGTTGCACATACCCATCATTTGTAAAAAGTTTTTTGTAAAGTTATAAGAAAATCAAAAAGTTCATTAACACTTTTCCTAAAGTGTTAAAAAACTTCAAAAAAAAAATATAAAACAACAAAACAATCGGAACGTTTTCTATTTTGTATTCTCTTTTAAGGTGATTCTTGAAGAGATACGATTTGGTTAAACGGGACGATAACAAAAATATTGTCCAAAAGTTTTTGAACCCATCTGCACAAATCTTACCTACGTCTTTTCAGTGGTACTTAAAATATACATAAAAATCAACCACCGCAAATCAAGACAGTGCACTACCTAACGGGTGCGACCATTAATAAGTTCCCGAACATCAGATTTAAAACTTGCCTTTGTGTCACTTGTGATTTGGTGTACCTTTTTCAAAGAAGCCATTTCATTTGTGATTATTGGTTAAGTTCACTTGTGTTTTGCCTCATTTGTTTTGAAAATTGATTTTTATACATAGTGCATGCGCACTCGTTCTTCCAGTTCTACAAGTCCACTTTCTGAACTTGGAAAGATTCCTCGTAGACGTAGAGGACGTTCAGCTCCTTCACCGTGATGAGAACGTCTTCCACCACCACCACCTCCTGTCGAAATGGCAGAAGACAAACCTATGAATGAGCTTCTCCAAGCACCCATCGAGGGTTACGGAGATGCCATTGTTGTTCCAGCCATCGTGGCTGACACTTTCGAGCTCAAAACCGGGTTGCTCAATCTAGTAACCCAAAGCCAATTCTATGGTTTTGAGCGGGATGATCCTCATGCACACATTCGATGGTTTAACAAGATAGCATCTACCATCAAGTACAAGAATGTCCCACACGAAGCTATCAAGCTTCTTCTGTTCCCATTTTCTCTAGAGGGACAAGCCCGGAATTGGCTTGAGAAACAACCCCCTCGTTCTATAGAGACATGGGAAGATCTTGTCACCAAATTCGTTAACGAGTTCTATCCTCCATCCCGAACCACAAGTCTTAAGAATGAGATAATGAAATTTTCTCAGAGATTTGATGAATCATTCGGGGAGGCATGGGATCGTTACAAAGAGTTGCTTCGCAAGTGTCCGCATCACGGTTTTACCGAGCTAATGCAAATGGATACTTTCTACAATGGTCTCAATCAGACCAATCAAGACTCTTTGAATGCCTCCGCGGGAGGTAATTTCCTGAGCAAGACCACAAAAGAGGCCTTGCAGATCATTGAGAATAAATCTCAGGTCCGCCCTTTCCGAGCAAAGACATATCAGTCTCATGCTGGACCTTCTTCTTCTTCATCCTCAGTGAGTACATCTAGCACCGATGCTAAGATTGATAAACTCACAGACATTGTTCAGGCTTTGGTTCTTGCTAACCAGAAGAAAGTAACCTTCACTCAGACACCAACACATGCTGAAGTGAAGAAAGTTGAGAGTTGTGTCACTTGTGGTGGTCCTCATGCATACTACAATTGTACTGCCACTGATGGTAGTCCATTTGAGGCCAATGCTCTAGCCGGTAGTTTACAGCAAGGAGGTAATCAATACCGTCCTCAAAATGAACCACACTACCGTGCTAACACTAATCAGGCACCACCCGGTTTTAACCAAAATCATAACATGCAAAAACGGAATCAGAACCAACCAAGAATGAACCAAGGTTATCAAAACCAAGGTAATTTCTATCCTGGACCCAATCAAGGTTTCCAACATCAAGGGAACCTTCATCAAAACCATTTCAATCGAGGGAATCAGTTTCAGGGGAATGTGAATCCTAATCAAGGGAATTTTGGCTATAATCAAAACATACGGCCTCAATTTATCCCTCCAGCTCCTCCCGTCATTGTTCCTCCAGTACCATCATCTGATGAGTTACTGAAGCAATTCATGAAATCCCAAGATGAAATGAACAGGTTGTTGGTCAGCCAAATTGCCGATCTCAAAAAGTCTTTAAATGATCGACCCTCGGGCTCAGGTACTTTACCTAGCAACACGATCGCTAACCCGAGGGGCGATGCTAAGGCGATCACAACCCGAAGTGGTGTTTCATACACTGGACCTGCTGTTCCTACTACCTCTTCTTCTTCTCTTCCAAAGGTAGTGGACAGTGAACCTCCGACACACAATGGACCTACGACTCCAATGCCCCCTCCTCCTGTGGCAATGAGTCAAGTTACCAAGGAAACAACGGACAAGGTGCATTATTCTAGTCCACGAAGTACCGCACATGTCCTACCTTCGGTAGTCCAACCTCAAGTGGTCCAGAAACCCAAGTCAAATCAAGGAGTTGTTTTTGAACCTCCTGTAGCTCCGTTGAGAATCGAAATCCAAATCTTCTATTCCTTACCCATCACGTTTGAATGAACAAAAGCTCCGTGAAAAAGCTAGTCATCAAATGGATAAATTTTTCCAAATTTTCCAAGAGTTACATTTTGACATAAGCTTTGCGGATGCTATCATGCTGATGCCCAAGTTTGCATCGACTCTCAAACACATGTTAAGCAATAAGGAAAAGCTGTTTGAAATGGCTAAGACTCCTCTTAACGAGAACTGCTCTGCAGTTATTCTGAAAAAGCTTCCAGAAAAGCTTGGAGATCCCGGGAAATTTCTCTTACCTTGTGTATTCCCAGGAATGGTTGAATGCTTTGCCCTAGCAGATCTTGGTGCAAGCATTAATCTTATGCCATATTCAGTATGGAAGAAACTTTCTCTTCCGGAACTCACTCCTACATGCATGACTCTCGAGCTTGCAGATCGTTCCATATCCCGTCCTCTTGGCATTGCCGAGGACGTATTTGTGAAAGTAGGAAAGTTCCATTTTCCAGCTGACTTCGTGGTTGTTGATTTTGATGCCGATCATCGGGTTCCTCTCATTGTTGGTCGAGGATTCCTGAGAACGGGCCGTGCTCTCATTGATGTATTTGAGCAGGAAATCACATTGCGTGTTGGTAATGAAGCTGTCACCTTCAACCTTGACCAAACTTTGAGGTACTCTGCAAACTATGATTCTGAGTCGGTTAACCGAATAGATATCATTGATGTTGCTTCTGACGAGTACTCTCAAGAAGTTCTTGGTTATGCTCATAATTCTGTGAGTGGGGATTCCACCACATCTTCTCAGCCTATCATAGCCAATTCTACTCCTTCCCTCACTCCATTTGAGGGAAGCGACTTCATCTTAGATGAGATTGAAGCATATTTGGCTAGTGATTCTGTTCCATGGGAAATTGATCATGCTCCAATTGACATTGAGGGGGACATACTTCTTATTGAGAAGTTGCTCAATGATGATCCATCATCAACCCCTCACTCTAGTGATTCAATTCCTGATGAGATTAATCAAAATGAGATTAATCTGGAGGGAGATATTCTTCTTGAGAAGTTGTTAAATCATGACATTTCTCCTCCTCTCCCTCCCGTCGAAATTCATAACAAGGAAATCAAATCAGTTGAAAAAACTGAAGAATTTCCCGAGGTTTAGCTTAAGGACTTACCTCCTCATCTCGAGTATGCATTTCTAGAAAGTGATGATAAATTACCCGTCATTATTGCTCGAGATTTGAGTAAAGATGAAAAAGCTGCTCTCATTAAAATCTTGAAGTCACACAAGCAAGCAATTGCTTGGAAACTCTCCGACATCAAAGGTATAAACCCTGAGTTTTGTACTCATAAAATCTTGATGGAGGATGACTTCAAACCCGCAGTTCAACATCAGAGACGAGTGAATCCAAAAATCCATGATGTTATTAAACAAGAGGTTATCAAACTTCTTGATGCCGGATTGATTTACCCGATCTCAGACAGTCCTTGGGTCAGCCCAATTCATTGTGTTCCGAAAAAGGGTGGCATTACTGTTGTCACTAATGAAGATAACGAGTTAATTCCAACTCGTCTGGTTACGGGATGGCGTGTATGCATCGACTATCGTAAGTTGAATGACGCCACCCGTAAAGACCATTTTCCTCTACCCTTCATGGACCAGATGCTTGAGAGATTAGCAGGGAATGAATACTACTGTTTCCTTGATGGTTTCTCGGGTTACTTTCAGATCCCTATTGATCCACAGGATCAAGAGAAGACCAAAATTTCTTGCCCATACGGAACTTTTGCCTACAGACGTATGCCTTTTGGCTTATGTAATGCTCCTGGCACGTTCCAACGATGTATGATGGCCATTTTCCACGACATGATCGGGGGAACAATGGAAGTGTTTATGGATGACTTCTCGGTCATTGGGGATTCTTTTCAATCATGTCTCTCCCATTTAGATAAAATGCTTCAAAGGTGTAAAGACACCAATCTTTGTCTAAACTGGGAGAAAAGCCACTTTATGGTCAAAGAAGGCATTGTCCTTGGCCATAAGATTTCCAAGAACGGGATTGAGGTTGATAGAGCAAAAGTCGATGTTATTGCTAAATTACCTCATCCTACTACCGTCAAAGGTATTAGGAGTTTTTTAGGTCATGCCGGTTTCTATCGTAGATTCATACAAGATTTTTCCAAAATCGCCCGGCCTATGACCCATCTTCTTGAAAAGGATGCTCCTTTTATCTTCTCACCCGAGTGCATCATAGCTTTTGAAACATTGAAGAAAAAGCTTACTGAAGCACCCATTCTCGTTGCTCCCGACTGGGACTTGCCTTTTGAGCTCATGTGCGATGCAAGTGATTTTGCTATCGGTGCAGTCCTAGGGCAACGAAGAAACAAGCATTTTCAGCCTATTCACTACGCAAGCAAAACTATGACTGAGGCTCAAACTCATTACACCACCACAGAAAAAGAGCTATTAGTCGTGGTGTATGCATTTGAGAAGTTTCGGCCGTACTTAATTTTGACCAAATGCGTGGTGTATACGGATCACTCGGCTCTTAAATATCTCTTTGCAAAACAAGATGCAAAGCCGAGATTACTTCGTTGGATTCTCCTCCTCCAGGAATTTGATATCATAATACGTGATAAAAAAGGAGCTGAGAATCTAGCTGCTGATCATTTGTCCAGATTAGAAAACCCTCACCAAGATGTTTTCGAGAAAAAGGAAATAAATGAAACATTTCCTCTCGAGACACTCAATGCGGTTTCTTTTCGTGGAAATTCTACCACCCCATGGTTTGCTGACTTTGCAAATTACCATGCGGGTAACTTCATTGTGAAAGGGATGTCGACCCACCAGAAGAACAAATTCTTCAAAGATGTTAAACATTATTTCTGGGACGACCCTTTTTTATTCAAAATCTGTGCGGATCAAGTCATCCGACGGTGTGTTTATGGACAGGAAGCTACTGACATTCTCACAGCTTGCCATGCTGGACCTACCGGGGGCCATCATAGTCCAAACTACACCGCCAAAAAGGTGTTTGATTCCGGGTTCTATTGGCCCACAATCTATAAGGATGCCCATGATTTTGTCAAAACCTGTGACGCTTGTCAACGTCACGGAAATATATCTCAAAGGAATGAAATCACAAAATGCCATTCAAGTTTGTGAGATATTTGACATATGGGGTATTGATTTTATGGGGCCATTTCCATCTTCTCGTGGTAACAAATACATACTCGTGGCTGTTGACTATTTGTCAAAATGGGTTGAAGCAAAAGCTTTACCCACCAATGATGCCCGAGTTGTTGTGAAGTTTTTGAAATCTCTGCTTGCCAGGTTTGGAACTCCGAGAGCGATAATCAGTGATCGTGGTACACATTTTTGTAATGACCAATTTGAAAGAGTCATGCAAAAGTATGGTGTTACCCATCGTCTCTCTACTGCATACCACCCCCAAACAAGTGGGCAGGTGGAAGTTTCAAACCGTGGTATTAAAAGAATTCTGGAGAGGACGGTTGGCGAAAACCGTGCCTCTTGGTCGGACAAGCTAGATGACGCACTCTGGGCTTTTCGTACAGCTTACAAAACACCAATTGGGTGTACTCCATACAAGCTAGTGTACGGAAAAGCATGTCATCTTCCGATTGAACTAGAGCACAAGGCTTACTGGGCCTTAAAACATGCAAACTTCGATATACAGACAGCTGGTGATCATAGAAAAGTTCAAATGAATGAATTAAATGAACTTCGTGATCAAGCTTACGAGAACTCTTTGATCTACAAGCAAAAGACAAAGAAGATTCATGACTCCAAGATTAAGAACCGCGTTTTCAACGTTGGTGATCGAGTCCTTCTTTTCAATTCAAGATTGAAGATTTTCTCGGGAAAGCTCAAGTCCCGTTGGTCTGGTCCATTCACCATTGCTAAGGTTTATCCTTATGGTACCGTTGAGTTATCTCAGCCCGATGGTCCTAATTTTAAAGTGAATGGTCATCGAGTAAAGCATTACTTTGGAGAGGACATTCCCCCTGTGGTTGTCCCGGATCTACAAACTTTCCCCATGAACCAATGAATGCGGGGATCGAGTCAAGCTAGTGACTCGGTAATCAAAAACATTAGCACTCACCATATGGGTTTTCACCCATATTTCTGTCTTCTTTCTCTGTTCTACCACCCTAGTGTGGGGGAGTTGCCCCACACTGTTGTATATAAGATATAAAAAAAAAAAAAAAAAAAAAATCTCTTTCATAATAATGGCCGTAGTATTTCCCTTTTACGTTCTCAGTTTCGGCATAACCGCCGGTACTTTGAATATTGAGGGCAATATTCATTTCTAAGTGTGGGGGGGGAATTCTCACGAATTTCATATATTATCTACCCAATTCCCCCGTTTTTGGCCAAAATTTTTTTTGGAGTAAGTTTTTTTCACTTACTCATCTTGGTTATCAGTCCGCCATGTCTGTAAGACGAAAGGATTGGCTAATCCAGGAGCAAACGGCTCTTGGTAAAGATTTCTCAAATCCGTTTATATGGCTTGCAATTTGCCCAAAATTGTATGGTTCTCAACTCACCATGTCCTAAAGTGAAGAGTTGGCTAGCCCGCAAGGTTATGGCTTGTGGTAAAGGCAGTGGAAAATCCATAATTGGTATTCAGCTCACCAAAGATAATTCTGATAATTTATCTAAGAGTTGGCTAGTCCAGAAGGGTACGGCTTCTGGTAAAGACACATCAAATCCGTTATATGGTTTATGATTTGCCAATAAATCATTTGGTTATCAGTGTACCAAGATTCTTACTTGAATCAAAACATTTGGCTACTCCAAAAGTGATGGCTTTTGGTAAAGAGTTTTTCAAATCCATTAAAGTTTTCTCAAATCATTGCTAGGGACTAGCAATATCTCAGTGTGGGGGATTGATGAGTGTCTAAATACTCATCATTTCTGTACAATCTAAACTGCAAAATCATCTGAAAACACTCAGAAACACATCAAAATGATCAAAATTTTGGACCTTCATAGTCCTGGTTTATTTTCCTATTATAATTCTTCATTAATAATCTTTGAGAAGTCCTTCTAGGGGGCTGATACCCTGAATTATATTGACCTTTCCAAAATTCATCATACCTCCTTTTAAGCTTTGTTGTTTCATCCTGATTGGCATCCATATCTGCAGCAGCATCAACAACATCAACATTTGCAGCTGCATCAACAACATCAACATTTGAAGCTGCATCAACAAGATTGGCATCCACTTTTGCAGCAGTATCAACAACATCAACATTAGCTTGATCAATATTGGCTTCCATATCTTCTGTATTTGCTTGATCAAGTTGTACATCAACCAAAGTTTCATCATCAAAAGCACGTACATCATTAGACTGGTTATTTGACCTTGTATGAATTGCTTCCTCAAGTTGTACATCAACCAAATAATCATCATCAAAGAGTCTGTATTGGGCATTCTGTATAATGGTTCTCTTAGTTAGAATATAAATCAATTAAATCACAGTAACAAAAAAAATAAACATCTAAATGAAACTTACCATGTTTGATACACTATCACTTCCCCTTCCCCTTCCTCTTCCCCTTCCCCTGCTTGATCCACTACCACATCCTCTACCCCTCCCACTATTTGATCCACTAGAACTACCCCTTCCACTGCTACCACCTGCACTTGTTCCTCTCATCCATATACCACCTCTAGCAGTCACAAATTTATTCTTTCTACTACAACTTGGGGTTCTAGCATTGATTGGGTCTTGAACCATAGGTCTGCCCTTCTTTTTTGGTGGATTACCTTGTTGATTAGGTGTTTGTTTTGATGGTTCACCTGTTTCCTTAGTACACCCTTTTTTGTTATGACCAAGTTCACCACAATTTTGACATGTCATTGTTCTTGGAGGCCTTGCTACATGTTTATTTTTTTTAATTCAGACCTATCCTTTGTCCTATTCAATGTGGGCCTACCTGGCATCCTTCTTTCTAATGGAGGTTTCATTGGCACATGTTTCCTTTTTTCCCACATATCTATACCACCTACTAGCAAAATATTGAACTCATAAATACTTTTGTATGTACTTACCTTGAATGAATTGCTCACATAATCTTCTGGCTGCTTGCTAATGAAGTAAATGGCTGTGATTTCATGAGGGCATGGTATGCCAGTTAACTGCCATTGCCTACAACCACATTCCCTCTTTTGTAAGTCCACACCAAAGGATTCAAAATTCCCTTGCCTTACTTCAAACTGATGCCATCCACTTGGATTCAAACTCCACTTCCTGTTAGTATACTACAAGTTAGCAGAGTTTCTACTGCTAGTATTATTTGATCAACATAAGTATATACCTTTGAATCTTCTTATGCAAATCCAAAACCTTGATGATGTTAGGGCAAATATCACTTTTCCAATCTTGACATTCCTTCATTAGAGTGTAATTCCTTGTCATCACATAAGATCTGATGTCTTCAAGCATTCCAATTATTGGTTTTCTCCTTGCATTCTTTATGTGATAATTGAAAGATTCACAAAGACCATTTTCAACAAAGATCACAATCCATTCCTGTCAACATAATACAAGTGTAGAATAATTAGTGTTGCTAGCTTTATGTGAGAATTATTTATGTAGAATAAGACCTATACCTTCTTTGAAGTATGATCTTGACCATGTCCATGGATCTTTATCCATTAAATACTGATAAGCTTCTTGACTTGCATTTTTTATTTCTTCCATTGTATTTAACCATTTCTGATGATAAGAAGCCTTTGATGCTTGCCAAAACAGGTGTCTAAATAGAACACTAGGGTAGAGCTTGGAAAAATTGGCATAAATATGCCTAGCACATAACCTATGTTCTACCAATGGGACCACTCTCCTAACAGCTTGGTAAAGTCCTTTGTGGCCATCAGATATAAATGTGATCCCTTTCCTATCTCCTAACTCAAGGTCTTTGGCTAACAATTTAATAAACCATTCCCAAGTGTCTGAATTCTCAACTTGTACTACAGCCCATGCAATTGGGTATATTTGATTGTTTCCATCCCTCCCAATAGCTGCCAACAATTCACCTTGGCACACCCCTTTCAAAAAACATCCATCCAAACCTATAATCTTTCTACAACCTGCTTTCCAACCTTGTTTCAAATTATGAAAACAAATATAAAAACTATTAACATGTGTGTACCATCTGCAAGAGGATCAATGCGTAACTGCACTGTGGTACCAGGGTTGGTCTTTCTAAGTTCACCAGAGTAATCAACCAACCTGTCATATTGATCTCCAACATTCTGCTTAAGATTATATAGTGCAATCCTTCTAGCTCTACTACACTGATTGTGTGATGTCTTAACCCTATATTTTTTCATTACCATGTCTTGCAGATCAACCACTTTCATATCATGATACATTCTGATTTTGTCTACAAATTGTCTTGCAATCCATTTTGAAGTCACTAAATAACCAAGATTACACTGTCTACTGCAAGTATGCTCATTAACTAGGGTTCTTATATGCCAAGAATTGCCATCATGCATCTTCACAGCTCTTAACCTAAAAGGACAACAAGGCTTATTGGGATCTCTAGGAACTTTTTTCTTTCTTCTTTCTTTTTCATCAAAGCCACACCTAACCAACAACTTTTCACTATCACTTTTTTCATACCAAAGTTGGTATCCATTGGCAACAGAATAAAATGTAAGACAATCTTTTACTTGATCTAAGTCTGCCTAAGTCTGCATACAATTCACCTAATAAAGGTTTTTTTAACTTCCAATGTGTGTTTGGGTCATGGATAGGGTAATCTCTTTATTAGAGTCAAACACAATCTTATCCTCATCACTGATGGGCATATCTTCATCTAAGGTTATTTCTGGTTCAACATGAGGTTTCTCTTTTTGAGATTCATCACCTAAGTCTGAAAATAAAGGATCTGCTTCTTTTTTAGATTCATCACCTAAATCACTATCATTTTCCAACACTAGCCTACTTTCATCAAATACAACAATTTCATTTGTTTTGTTCTTTTCATCTAAACTTTTCCTTTCTTTTATCCTAACCTGCCTCAACTCTTCTTCACCCTCAGATAAATGGTCAACTGATGCAACATCTGAGTCTGAGTCTTTGTAATAACTAGTAGGGTTTAACATGACAATTACATAATCACCGGTGTATTCAACTAAACATTCATTCTTATGAGTAACATATAAGGCTATGATACCTTCATCACTACTTTGCCACTTTTCAACAAACAACCTAAGATCATCATCAGACTTAATACTTTTTAACCCATTACTAAAGTAATACAACACAGACACTACTGAAGCTATGTTGTTTTGAACAAAAATTTTCAACTCATTATAGGTTAAAGGGGACACATCAAGAGTAGTTGTGACCATATCAGCATTATGATAGGTTAAAGGTTTCAGACTGAAATACCCGTTATAATAAATATCCAATGTTAATGTACCTCCTTTGGATGAAGAAGCCATCCTGCAAAAAAAATTATGAACACAAAGTTCAATGAATAAAGATTATTAAGATAATTAAACATGACATTAAGTATTAATTACCTTAACGAACACAAAATAAGGTTCAATTTTGTGAACAGTGAATTAGGGTTTATGTGGAGAGTTGGGGAAGAAGATTTGGGGGAAATCTGGGGAAGAAGAAGAAGAACCGTTTATTTTTATTAAGTTTTATAAAAGTTTCAAATTTGGCCCTTCAAAATTTATAAATGTTTCAATGTATAAATTGTTGACGGAAGTTAATGAAAATACCTAAATCCGCTAAAATTTTTTGTTGGAAACCTTTTTATGCAAGAAAAAAAGTAGAATACCTTGATTGGAAATGGACCCTAACTTTGATGCCTTTTTGTGCCATTTGCCCATAAAAATAAGAATCGCGATTCATTTTTTTCCCCAAAAAAATTAGGGCAAAAGCACACACACACAAACACTCTCCTGATCCAATTCCGATTCAATAAAATACACCCCGATTCCATTCTGATTTCACCTCCAAAATCATGATATCAAATCGTTAATCATTAAAAACCGTTGATTTGATCGAATTTTTGTTCGATTGAACCATAAATCACAACTAAACTCGTAAGAAATGGATGATAATCAGTTAAACGAAAGAAATTTAGTTAATGTTCTAGTTGCCGTTGATGAAAATCATGTGGTGGTTTCTAATTTAGTTGATGTTCAAGTTGGGGTTGATGAACATCAAGAGGTGGATGCTAAAAACAAGGTTATGGAAGAAGTTGTTGAATATCCAGATGAAGAAGAAAATGTAGCTGCTATTCAAGGTAAATCACATGTGATTCAGCTTATTTTGTTGCTTATTTTGTTCCTTATTTAGGTTTTTAGGGTTTCAAGATAAATCACAAGTGATTCAGCTTATTTTATTGCTTATTTAGCTTATTTTGTTGCTTATTTTGGATATTAGCAGTAGATTCTATTTTACCTGTTTTTCTGTAACAAAATCACATGTGATTATGTAGAATGATAGTTAGTAATGTTAAGTTTAGAGGTTAGGAGCATTGATAAATTCGGATCTCAAATTATGAATCACAAGGTTTTTATACGCCGTAAGAAAGTAATTCTAGTTTCATCTCAAGTCAACACCTTAGATAAGCAATTTGGGGGATCCAAACATTTTAAAGTGCTTATTTTCTTAAATATAAGATGTACAGTTTATCAGGAAAAAAGAAACGTAATCCCAAACAACCTTAGGTGTAGAGGCATAATGCCTTAAATTGTAGAATTTTTTTACTGTTGCTGAAATTGTTTGTTTGATGTTATAAGGTGAGTGCAGTTGGTGATTGCAGCTGAAAGTATGCATGTTTGACGCTTATAAGCTCAATTTTTATGTGACATTCAACCAAACCAGAACTAAATAGTTGAAACATGAGCATAAGCTTGTTTTATTTAGGATATTGCGACTTGAACCATTAAAGAAGATGTTGAATACCTGCTACGATGGCTAGCCATTTTTGTTCTTAATGATAGACATATTGTCACCCTTCGTGCTTGTACGTTAGAAAATATCAGTTTCATCAGTTGTGCTTTGTTTGTATAAATATGAGTTGCATTTTTGTGTAGTATATAAGAATCAGTCTGCTGAGAAAGTCACTGCAGACTTGTTCCTTATAACTTGCTCCAGTTTTTTTAGTTTTTGTAGTACAACCTGTATAATGTAATTTTTGAGCGATCTGTATCGAACTCAATTGCATAATACTATTTAGCACCTCAGTAAATTAAATATAACTAATCTGATAGTGAAGAATAGTTTAAAATGGAAGAAAGTTGTGAGATGGTTAGGGTTAGAAACAGGAATTCAGCTGCTTATAGGACACTTTATAGAGAAAAAAGGAGAAGAACAGGTGCATGAATGTGAAAATGTAGCAGAATACAAGGTAATTTACTTGCATATTTTTAAATATTTTGTTAGCTGCTAACTCTATTATAATAATCACATGTGATTTCATGAAAATCACATGTGATTCTAGTACGAATCACATGTGATTCTTGTTAGGATTAGAAACAGGAATTCAGCTGCTTATACAACACTTTATAGAGAAAAAAGGAGAAGAACGGGTGCATGAATGTGAAAATGTAGCAGAATACAAGGTAATTTACTTGCATAGTTTTAAATATTTTGTTAGCTGCTAACTCTGTTATAATAATCACATGTGATTTCATGAAAATCACATGTTATTCTTGTACGAATCACATGTGATTCTTGTACGAATCACATGTGATTCTTGTAAGAATCACATGTGATTCCTGCATAAAAAATGTATTAATTTTCTTTCCTTTTTGTTATGCATTAAGGTTCTGCGTTCTCTTGAGGACGTGTCACTGGAATGTAATTGAAGTGCCTAAACCTCTTTCACGCAAAACGGGAGATGTGATTCCAGATATTTACGCTGCTGAGAAACCTAACAATACTGTGGTCAAAAATCCATCCGGGGCTTCAAGAAAAAGGTGGTATTAAAGGAGCACGTAGAAAGAGTGGAAGAGAAATAGCTCTTGAAGAAAGATCTAAGCCGAAAAAGAAATGTGGATGCTATGGAGAGAAGACTAACAATAACACCATGACAACATGTCTGTTGAATCCAAAATTCGTTGAAAAACAAATGAAAATGTCGAAACAATTGGAAAGTGCTTTTTGAATTTCATATATTGTTTACGTCTCGATTTTTCATGTTTTTTTTATTGAAATTCTGCAAGATTGTTATAAGAATTTTAAGAATTTTTCATTCTTTCTTGGAACTTCTACGAAAGTGCTATAAGGATTCTTAATTTGAATGTATTGAATTTTACTTGGAACAATTTTTTGTTTGATGTTCTAGGAGATTACTGAAAACACTTGTGCTTCATGGTAACGAATCACATGTGATTTGTGTGAATCACATGTGATTTTTACAAGAATCACATGTGATTCAAGTTGTATAAATTCTCCAGGCTACAACCATTAGTTATCAAATTTAACAAAAACTAAACAAGAAACATGATAAAAAAAACCTGCATAAAAAAAGAGCAGACCAACTCATAAAACATACAGTTCGTTCAAAAGATCATTACATAATCCTAATAAGATCATTACAACTTGTCCAGACAAAACGATAAACTATTACAACTTGTCCAGAAAACTACCATTAACAAACTAGCACCATCAGAATACCATAAAAACAAACTACCATTAGTTTCAAAAGACTGCCATCAATTATAAACTACCAAAAGCCTACCATCAGTTATAAACTACCAAAAGCCTACCATCAGTTATCCATACTACCACCATCAAAAGACTACTTTTGACTTTCACGCTGCCCCTGTTCTTAATTACATCAACAATAATTGAAATCCTTGAAGCTTCATCATTATCATTCTGGAAACTGTTAGCCAAGTCATACATCTTTTGTGCATGGAAATTCTCTTCGTGCAACAGAATCTTGGTTGCAATTTTGAACCTCATGCACATCAACAAAGACTTCTGGTTCTCAGATTCTTCACAAAGACCAACATCCCATTTGGAAGCAGCTTCTCCCATGTAAGACTCCATATGAATCATTGTGAAAACTTCAGAGTCTATGTGATTCGTCTTTGTCCTCCATTTCAATTTGGGAATGCGTGGTTTTACTTTAGCGACAGAAGCATGTCTTGGATGTTCATAATTACGCAGATGTTTGAAAAACAAAGTTTTCTACAAAAAAAAGAAAAAGAAAGTTGGTAAGTAAACTGAATGATCTTGACATGAATCATATGTGATTTTCACATGAATCACATGTGATCCACACAAAATCACATGTGATCCACACAGAATCACATGTGATTCATCTGAAAATCTACTTTTATTTTAGAAAAGGCAATTTACAAAATATGCATACCAGAAGTTCGCAAGCATGTTTGAACGTTGACTCATAGGTTTCTCCTCACTGAAACATCTTAGTTTCTTCTATATTACCTTCAGATTGCTGATCTTAAACATTTGATCATTTGGCTGTATCGCTAAACTTCAAACTTCGCTATCTTAAATTGGCATAGAATGCTTCTTCAGAGGAAATTGAGCTCTTTCTCCCTCACGATGTGTCAGGCTGTTCCAGTTTTGGCTGGCTGTTGAATCAAACAACAAATGCTCAAGCATGTTGACGCTAAAACTTTCAAGATAGATCGATACTTGTCTAAAAATGGAATTTCTATAGAAGACACCAGAAATGGAATTTCGAATAGCTTTACATGTAAATGGATCGAACTAAGTTAAGTTGTAGGATCAAACTATTTGTAACAGATTGCACATGTAAAATAATACGGTGACAACCAAAGAAAAGCAGAAAAACGTCATATGTAGCCTAGGTATAGTTTTGATGTATAAAAACCTCCTAATAGAGGTTACATATCAATTTCACCAGACCCATTTGGACATACAAAATTACCTGTTGGACCTATACTCATTTTGACACTTTACCCAAACTGACTCATCGGGCTCGCCATTTTTCCTCTAGATATATGTGAAACAAATTTGCGGGCTAAAACTTACAACTAGTTCACTAATGTTGATGCCTCATTTGAACTACCACGTCTTTCAGGCGTGGTATGAGGGTAGCGCCAATGCTAGTGGAAACTAAATTCCATAGTTCAAAATAGCACATGTATACAACTAATTGATCAACTGACGCATTGCGCTTAAAAATATCAATCAAAAAATTTTAGTGCGCCTAAAGCATCAACTAACCCAATAACTAACTTAAAGTATCAATTACCGTAGTGCGCCTAAACATCAACTAATTCAGCAAAATCAAAATTTTAACAACAGAATAATCAACACATCAATTAACTTATCATAATCACAAACGCATCAATCAAAACACAATAATCAACATAACAAAATCAATCATTCAAATTCAACAACTAACACTATAAGAATCAAAATAACAATTAATCGAATAATATATAAATCGAATTATATTTCAAAAAAATTACCAATATTAACGTTTTGAGGCTGATTTTGATCGGCAACTGGAAATGAAGACGATTGGAGCAGCAGATCACGTTTGGATAGTGTTATTTCATCTCGAATGTCCCTTGTCTAGCACTAATTTTGATCAATTTTGAATTGTGCAATTAGGGTTTTTAATTTGGGGGAAACCTTGTTGTTGGTGAGAGTAGATGATAGAGAGTGTGTGAAATGATAAAAAGAAATGAAATGAGTAAATGAGACGGATGTAAGTGACCCGGTGTTTTAATTTTGAGTGATATTACAAAAATGACCTTGAGTAAAATAAATGAATTAAAATGGCAATTAATCTGAATCATTGGATTGAATAAAATAGGTGGTTGAGATCAAATAGTTTGATCTTTAGAAAAATATAGATCTATAGGGAACTTTTCTCTAAGAACTAATCGTAAATGCAAAAACACCGTGCACACAAATAGCTATAAATATCAAAATGAAAATATTGTTTAAAATTCGATTGATTCTAACACAAAAATACTTTGTACACAGTATTATAAACTTTTTTTCTTCTCTTTTTTTTTAAATAAATTACGCCGGTACACCTTAACTAATACCTAAACCCATGATCAATGCAATTCAAATAACAGTACCAAAATAACTAAACAATTTCTATATCAAACTAATCATTAAATAATTTGCATATCAATTGCAAAAATAGCTAATAAACATTACTAAAACTCAAATATCGGTAGGGAAAGTGGTTGTCCCCGATGCCAATGTTTAAGTGTTAGGACCCAAAGCGAATTTACTTATCAAACGGAAATAAAAACAATTTTGCCATTGATTGGCATGTTTGTTGTGAATCTGAATCTATTGAAAAGACTTATATTTAGAAAGAAATTAAGAAGACTATAACATGACACTTTTTTAATTTTGATTCATTTTTTCAATTGGAAAAACTTATTGTTATGTTATTATAATTCAATATATGAAAAAAAAAAAAAAAAAAAAAATGAATTGAACTTTAAAACATCACTATTTTGCGATATAAGTTCGATTGTGAATCATAAGCACAAATTTTGTGAATTATTACAATAACTTGATTTTTATAAAAAAAAATTGTGAATCACATTTGTAAATTATAAACTCGATTCACTATTTTGATGTATACTGGTGAATTAAATAATAAATTGTGAATCAATATCTCAACGAAGCCTTCTCAATATAACTCTTTTCAGTTGAACCAAAACATGTTTGTTGTTATTTATGTCATTTAGTTCATTTCTGTTAACGGTATAAAGTGTAAATATGCAAACTATTACGAACGGTTAACGTTTCTCATATTTTCCAATGTTCAAATTACCAGAAAGACGTGTAATTGACCAATTGTACGTAGCTGCATCAAAGTTTTCGTTGATCACTTCTAGACCCTTTCTCTGACCACCCAATGTATTTATCAAATGAGATCTGAACATGACTCCTCGCATAGTTGTTTCAGATTTACAACATCTAACTTTTAGGCCACCATAATTGTGTTTAAATATACAAACCAATATCGATCCGGTAAAACCTAAACTTTTTTTTTCCCTTACAAAACAACCCAAAAGGCCATGTTTAATCATAGTTCAAATGAATAAAGAAACACGCTATATAAAACTTATATTGATGATTTTAGTGTTATCTAGTTTGAATTGTGAATCTTCGTCTCTTCATTAAGTACAAACAGGTCCTTGAAGGAGTTTATTATGTCATGTGGTGGCGTATTTGGTCTTTTCGCAATAAGAGAATTTTTGGTTCGAAGAATCCTTCAAAGGCGATGATTTTTTGAAGATGTGGTGTCTCGTTCTTTTTATTGGTGTCAGTTTAGATGTAAAGTTTCTTTTAGTTGAATTGATTGGCTCAAAAACCCTTATCTTGTTTCTTTGTAATTCTAACTAGTAGTCCTAATTAAATTTGTTGTAAAAAAAAAAAAAAAAAAAAACTATTTGATGTGATTGTGATTTATCAGAGACTAATGAGATTTCACATTAAGCTTGAACACGAGTTAGAGGAGTATAGGCTAATTATGTTTCCGACCACGACAAAAACATAGAGGTCAAGGAGGTTCCACCACTTGCTAGGTCAAGAGGCAACACCAGCTCCCAACTGAGCGGACAATGGTCGAAGGGGAGCCACCCCATCGAATAGCACTCAGGAACCTAAATAGTTGGCACTAACGGTTTTACCCACTTTTTTGCCGAAACTAATGAGAGCATTTGTACTATATGTCCAAATCTGAATTGGGCGAACCTAAAGTAGAGCATAAACCTAGAAAGATAAATGACATGGTGATTCGAATTGAATCTCGATCGAACAATCCTGAAGTAAATTAGATAAGTTTAATGGATTTTCTTATATGTTATTAATAGAACAATCCATCTTGATTGTTGGTTGTCAACAGTTTTTAACCGACATAACTATCAACTTCCATATCTATACTATTTTATAATAGATTTGGAACTTGCTAAAAGAGGTAATCTTAAAATTGTAAGACCAAAAACATTTCCATTATAAGAAATATTTGTCTTACTTTTATTATGAAAAATCAATACATGCACATATAATTAAAAGCCTAAAAAGTCTTGTAACTGCCTTTAAAAGCTTTTAATGGCCCATAATTTTCTTAAATTCTAACATTGATACATATCTGTAAGTTATAACAGCCCATTAAAGGCTTGTAATAGACCATTAAAACCGAGCCTTGTCCCAACCTATCTATTATAAAAAAACCTATACACGAGTATCCGCCGTCGCAACGCGCGGGTACCCGGCTAGTGTTATTAATAGATTAATCGGTCTCATTTCATTTTAGGAAGATCAATCATTATTTATTATTATTATTATTATTATTATTATTATTAGAGTAAACTGCAAAAATCATCCCTGTGGTTTGTGTATTTTCGCAAGAATCATCCCTATCTCAAACTTTCAAAGATTAAACATCCCCAAGTTCACAAACCTTTGCAAATATCATCCCTATGAGGTCAAACGTTTAGCATATTACATCCCTACCCGAGATGAAATGACCATTTTACCCTTATTTTAACTTAAATACACTTTCACCCACACATTAACCCAAACACCCTCATCTTCTTCTTCACCTGTTCTAAAACACACTTCCATCTCCACCACCACCACACGCCGTCAAAAATACCAATCGAATCCGGTACACCACAAGCATAAAGAAAAATAGTACTAGATCAAAGTAACAATTCCAGAATCACAACTATAATAACATCACACCCCATGAATCTGAGCTCAAACTACCATAAAAATCTGGGTCGACCCGACCCTAAACACAATAGGTACAACAAACACCATTGTTATCAGATTCTTACCACACGAAAACCCTTTTTAAAATCGTTTTAACTCCAAGCAGTGGTTTAACTCCAAGCACCCTTGGGCTTCGTGTGGTTTACGGTGATTGAAGGCGACGGAGATGGTGGTGGCGGCTTCACAGTGGTTTAACTCCAAGCACGACCCAAACAAGCTCTAATAGCGACTTTTGCTCCAAACCTGCAAACAAACGCACCCTTGGGCTTCGTGTGATGGCGGTGTTTGTACCGTGTTGGTAGTGGTGGCGCGTGGACTTCACCAGTAACCTCATCATGATAGAATAAGGGTGGGATAGTGTTGACAGTGGAGGAGCGCCACGGTGATGGTGGTGGCCAACGTGATGATGGCGGTGGCGCTACCGCATAGTGAGGGGAGGAGGGTGGCTACTGGTGTTTGGAGAGAGAGGGTGAGAGGTCGAGTTAGGGTTTGCGAAAAAGGACTAACCTAAATGAGAGTTTTAACTCTTTTATATTTGTCATAAGGACGAATTTTGTAAAGCCTTATGTCCCCTCAGGACTATAAGAGAGCATAAAAAGAGTAAATGACCTTTTTACCCTTGTGAGGGATGATTATTGCTAAAGGTTTGTGGACTTGGGGATGTTTAATGCTGAAGGTTTGAAATAGGGATGATTCTTGCGAAAATACACAAACCACAGGGATGATTTTTGCAGTTTACTCTTATTATTATTATGTGCCTAGAAACGGAATGCTTAAATAATCCTAATTTCTTACACGTTAGAGTTGAATAATTTTTTTCATCCACAAGCATGTGACTATGTGAGCATAAATGCAGTAGATTATTGCATTCATATAATAAATTTGTTCTTCATTTCAAGTTCAATTCCCTTTGAACTCTTGAACAATCTAAATCCAAATTAATACAGCTAGTTTGGTTTGTGAGTTTGTTAGGTTTGCCTAACCTTATTGCAGTGCAAGTAGGCTAAACTTAAGTATTAATACCAAATGCATGCATCTCTCTTTGATGTTGTTTGGTATGCATTAATGGATAACTTATTTGAACAAATGGGTAACTAAATGGATTAGAAAACGTATTTTCTTTTTTCTTTTTCCTTTTAGTAAGAATGCGCAAATATTCAATTATTTCACCGAGAGAAATGATATAGCCCAAAAACTAAAAGTCATGTATTTGAGTACAAGATCATCTTTTCTTCAAGTTTTTAGTCTTTGTATGATTGCTTCAAGTTTCCCGAGCATTGTTGAAATAACAAGTCCAGCCCAAAAGCTTGAAGAATTAGGGGTGTTTGGTTCGGCGTAATTCGCCGTAATTGGATGTAATTGTAATTTGATTACATTACGTAGTCTGTTTGGTTCGCAGAATGGAGGGAATGTAATTCAGATTACATTACGTAAGCTGTTTGGTTTGCGTTGTAATTGTAATTCAGTCATTCCAATTACATCCAAGGAAGGAATTCAGATTACATAAGATGTTGGATGGAAAGTTTTGAATTACCTTGTAATTCAGAATTTTATATTTATTATTATTATTATTATTATTATTATTATTAATATATATACTAAAATAATAAAATTTATATAATAATAATAGTAATTATTATTATTATAATTTTATATATTTATTATAATAAAATTTATATAATAATAATAAAATAATAAAATAAAATAATAAGAATAAAATAATAATAAAAATAAATAATTAATATAAATATTAAAATAATAATATTTATATAATAATAAAATATAATAATTATTATTATATTTTATTAATAAAAGAAAATAATAATAATAATAATAATAATAATAAAATTTAATAATAATAATAAGAGTAAACTGCAAAAATCATCCCTGTGGTTTGTGTAAATTCGCAAGAATCATCCCTATCTCAAATGTTCAGCATTAATCATCCCCAAGTCCACAAACGTTTAGCAATAATCATCCCTGAGCACTAACGTCGTTAGTTTTACCCGTTAAGTGTTAAATTATATTTTCCCGTTAGTCCCTCCGTTAACATTTGTTGCACCGTTAGTCCTCATTTTACGTTTTCGTCACTTTTTACGTTTTTGTCCGTTTTACGCTGCTTTTGTCCGTTTTTGTCCGTTTTGTCCGCTTTCCGTTTTTTACGTTTTATCCGTTTTGTCCCTTTTTCTTTACGCTTTTTCGTTGTTGTCCGTTTTATCCGTTTTTATCGCTGACCGTTTTTACGTTTTATCCGTTTTCGTCCGTTTTTACGCGCAGTTTTTTACGTTGTTGTCCCTTTTTGTCATCCGACCTTTTTACGATTTTATCCGTTTTACGCCGCCTTTTACGTTGTGGTCCGTTTTATCCGTTTTGTCAAGATTTTATCCGCTTTTCGACCCTTTTTTACGTTTTACCGTTTTTACGCCGCCGATTTTGACGTTTTGGCCGCTTTTTAATCTTTTTCGCTAGATTTTTACGTTTTGTCCATTTTTCTTACATTTTGTCCGTTTTTCTTTCGTTTTTGTACTATTTCAACATATTGAAAATTTATTCCAAAAGAAAAAAAAATGGAAAAAAAATTTCAAAAAAAAATTAGAAAAAATATTTCCGAAAGAAAAATTTGAAAAAATCAAAAAATGTCCGTTTTTGTCAATATTTTTCGAAATTTTTTACAATATGTTCAAATTTGAAAATATTGGAAAAAAATTTTTTAATAAAAAATATTTGAAAAATATTTTTTTTTATTCAAATTTCGACATATTGAAAATTTTGAAAAATTATAAGATTTTTTTAAAAAAAATATTTGAAAAATGTATTTTTTTATAAATTTTTTTTTTTCGAAAATTTTTTTTTTCCAACGAAAACGGAAAAAAACTTAAAAACGGCGAAAACGGATAAAAACTACAACAACGAAAAACTGGCGCGTAAAACGTGGAAAAACGGCGATGAAAACGAAAAACGGTCGAAAACGGATAAAACGGACAACAACGTAAAAAGCAAACGTAAACGAAAAAACGGATAAAACGATAAAAACGAAAAATGAAACGGATAAAACTGACAAAACGGATAAAACGTAAAAACGGTAACGGATAAAAACAACAATATAAAAAAAGCAAAACGTAAAAAACGACGAAAACGATAAAACGTAAAAAAACCGGTCGAAAACGGATAAAAAACTGACAAAAACGGACAAAAACGGATAAAAACGTAAAAAACGGTCGAAAACGGATAAAAACGGACAACAACGTAAAAAACGGTAAAACGTAAAAAACGGAAAGCGGATAAAACGTAAAAACCGGTCAAAACGGATAAAACGACAAAACGGACAAAACGGATAAAAACGTGAAAAATGGTGAAAACGGATAAAAACAGATAACAACGTGAAAAAACGGTAAAACGTAAAAACGGACGAAAACGGATAAAAACGTAAAAAAACGGTCGAAAACCGGATAAAAACTCGACAAAACTCCACAAAACGGACAAAACTGCGAAAACGAAAGTAAAAACGGACAAAAACGGAAAAAGTGACGAAAATGTAAAATGAGGACTAACGGTGCAACAAATGTTAACGGAGGGACTAACGTGAAAATATAATTTAACACTTAACGGGTAAAACTAACGGCGCTAGTGCCGGGATGATTATTGCTAAACGTTTGTGGACTTGGGGATGATTAATGCTGAACGTTTGAGATAGGGATGATTCTTGCGAATTTACACAAACCACAGGGATGATTTTTGCAGTTTACTCTAATAATAATATTATTATTATTATTATTATTATAATAATAATAAAATATAATAATAATAATAATAATTATTATTACTATTAGAATTATAAATATTTATTATAATAAAATTTATATAATAATATTAATAATAATATTTATTATTATTATTATTATTATTATAATAATAATAATAATAATAAAATGAAATAATAATAATAATATAATACTAATAAATATTTAATATAAATATTAAAATAATAATATTTATATAATAATAATACTAATAATAATAAATATTCATTTTAATAATATTTTTATAATAATTATAATAATAAAACAATAAAATAATATAATAATAAAAATATTTATTATTATAATAATATTTACATAATCATAATAATAAATAAAATAAAATAATAATAACAATATAATAATAATAATAATAATAAATATTTAATATAATTATTAAAATAATAATAATAATAATAATAATAACAATAATATTTATTATTTTTATTATTATTATGTTAATATTTATTTAATTATTATTATTATTATTATTATTATTATTATTATTATTATTAAGTTTTTTTTTTTAGTTTTCTTGAATTAAATTACGTTGAGATCCAAGCAAACACAATGACAGAATACATCAGTCACAATTACAACACATTACAATTACAACACATTCCAACCATTTGAATTACAATTCATTCAAATTACAATTCCTTTGACAGATTACAATTCCATTCAAAACATACTGTGAACCAAACGCACCCTTAGTAAAACACCGATACCAAAGCCCAACAACCCAAAATAAAATATTTTGTTGTTTAATTCATTATTCTAGGGGTGTTGAGGCAAAAGTTCAATATAGATATCAAATTTACTATAAATCCAATGAACCAATAATAGCCATTCATTTAAAAAATAAATAAACTTTCACCTTTTTTAAAAAAAATTAAATATCTCGCAAACCGTTAATTGTTACGCGATAAAAATCATACCATCGCGACGAAAAATTAAATATCTTTCTATAGATACGCACTATTATATATTTTTAACGATTTTTTTTTTTTAAATTTCGGCCCAAAAAAATCATATATGATTTGATTTTTACAAATCATATATGATTTTTGAAAATCATATATGATTTGTGAAAATCATATATGATTCGATTTTTAAAAATCATATATGATTTTTGAAAATCATATATGATTTTTCTGGGCGGAATTTTTGAAAAAAAAATTGTCGAATATATAGAAATGTGCATATTAATAGAAAGATAATTTAATTCTCGTCGCGATGGTGTATTTTTTATAGTTTGAATATTTACCGTTTGCAACATATGTTGTTTTAAAAAAAAGGTGGAAAATGGTTTTTATTAACTTTGATTAAAAATGGATGGCTAAGATTGTTTTATTGAAACTATGGTAAATATGAGATCTATATTGATCTCAATCGGTTCGGTTATTGGTTTGTTCGGTTCGGTTAAAAAAAAATTTAGGTCAACCCAAGAACCGAACCGAACCAAATTCAAATTCGGTTTTCGATTCGGTTCGGTTGAATTCTAATTCGGTTCGGTTCTTGGGTTGACCCGAATAACCCGAATTTCACTATTTTTTAAGAAGAAATTAATAATTACATAAATATTTAGCAAAAAAATATATTTCAAGCATAAAGAGTGTTTTATTATATTATGATAACTTTGTGATAGTATTTATTTATATATAAATATACATAAAAATATATAAATATATAAAAATATATATATATTTATATGAATTCGGTTTTCGGTTAAACTGCCAAACCCATAACCAACCCGAGAACCGAATTAGTAGTTCGGTTCGGTTCGGTTTTAGCAAATTCGGTTCGGTTATTAGTTCGGTTTTCGGTTTATTCGGTCTTTTCGGTTTTTTCGCTCACCCCTACATTATTCTGCTGCCTCATTTTTATTTTAAACTTTCTTAAACGAAAACTATTAACACACAAACACAAATTTATCTCACACGTATAGTTTGAACCCACGACCATTTGATCGTAATATTTCTTGTGGAACCATTGAAAACAAGTCTGATACTACCACATGGCTAGTTAAAATTTAAGGTGAAATCATGAAATAGTAACCAAATCTGAGATTTATTCAAATTTAATCACTCTAAGGTAGTTTTGATTAAAAAACCACTCAGAGTTTCAATAATGTTTCATTTTTGTGAAATGTTTATGTTTTAGTGACGTAGATAGAACACTTCTCAATCGTGATTATAATTATGTGACTTAATTTCTTTCCAAAATTGCATATATTGGTTATTCATAAAGTTTGTTGGAAATAGTTAATTTCAAAGAATGAATGTTTATTAATGAGGTACCACATACATGTATAAATGACTTAAACATAATCAATTTGCATATTTTTATAACAATAAAATAAAATAAAATAAAAACTTTGATAATTTCAATGATTAATGTAAAGTTTGAAAGATTAAATTAGACAACCAATGAAACTTGGTTACTATATCCTCACCAATTTATGATTTCAAAAGTTGATAAAGACACTCAAATTTCATCTTATTTGAATTAAATTCTGAAAGAGTTAAAATTAAATTAAAAGACCAATAAACATGGTTATAACTGAGAACGGAAAAACATCGAAACTAGGAAACTACAACGGTCTTTGCATACAAATTCAAATGGTTATCGCTAGTTTACTTGTTAGCGTTAGGGAAACTATTCGCAAAAGAATGTGATTTAAACACTCTAAGTTTTGATTTGCACAAATCAATTGACAAATATAATAAGTTTTATAAAATATGTACATATGTTTACAACATAGAATGAAGTGTACAAATCCTTTTCTCCTGCCTCTCTCTAAACACTCCTACCTCTCTCTAAAACACATCCACCCAAATTCAATCCTTTTCTCCGGCGGTCGGTTTCGACCGGCCGTCCGGATCATTTCTTGTACTTTATTTTCCTACAATAAAAGCCTTACTCACATATCTGTCATCTCTCGCCGATGCCGTTGTTGTCGCTGCCGCCACCTGCTCGGTCTGCTCAGATCTGTTGTGGTCCGCCACCGCCACTTGACTTTTGATTCAGGATCTGTTGGGTTTTGCTCTGGCTCTTTTTAGGATGCTTTGTTTTATCTTCTATGTATGTTTTCTGTACTTTGTGTACTTTTGTCAAGCTACATCTTTGTATGGTTGTGTCTCCCTAAAGCTCACTTTGGTGATTCCCCCACCCTTGTATGGTGTTGATGTGGTCTATCACAACTATTAGGATGTATGCTTTCTTTTGACTTAACTTGTTGTCTCGTGTATTTTGTTTGGCAAGTCGGCTTAGATTTTGCCCTTTATGTTCGATGTAACTTGTTGTGTTCAAATTACCTTCATTTGTGAGGTGTGATATGAAATGCAATCTTTGTTCAAAAAAAAGAATGAAGTGTACAAATCACTTTCCACCTGCAAAACCTATTAAGGATGAAAAATCATCGTCCGTATAAAATTTAGTATTGTGAAACCAAAATAAGTGCTAGTGACTACTGAAACTAATACAAACAAAAATATATAAACGAATATATTTGATTGTATAACAGATTAACATAGTCAATACTATAACACAAAAACATTGAGAATACTAACCGGACAAATGAACATGTAGATGACTTTTAGAGTGCTCAGTGCAAGGCGCAATATGGGAGTGTTAGTGGTGTTTTTTCGGCACCTGTGGCTCCACAATCTGCACCGCCGTGGGCACCATAAGCGGCACACCATCCGAATAACAGTGATTTTGTGTGCGTTTCTTTTTTTTTTTTTCAATTTGAAGTGAGGTTTGTTGGTTGTGTGTTATAGGAATGTTATTGGAGATGAGGTTTGTTTGGTTTTGTGTCATGGAAATGTTTAGAGTAAAAGAGGACATGACGGCGCATATAACCCGTGCGTATAAGTGCACCTAGCACTCTTAATCTTTAAACAGCGTGACTGAATTATGTGATTATTGGTACAATCATGATCCCACATAGAAGCATAATAAAACTTTCATCTATTTATAACTTAAGGCTTCTAATCCAATAACTTATGTACGAGTTTAGTTGTTGGCTTGAGGCCGGAAATTCATATTGTGGGAATTATTAACCCGTACACCAATGTTAAAAGTGACCACATTAGTCAGCTGATAAATACGATCCATACTTGCTGACGGAGCCAGGACTAAATATGACCGGGTGCACAAAATATTTTGAACCGTAATACTGAAAACACATTTCGAATGACCGGGTGCATTTAAGATGCATTTAAGAAAAATAAGTGTTTTTTTCAAAAATTAACACTACATCGAAAAAATTCATAGGGTTCCCGGGCACCCGCGGGAACCCCCTAGCTCCGTCCCAGCTTGCACCCCCAAGCATAGTCAAAACGAGGCAGGATACATCTGCAGCAGCTCAAAGATGAAAACCTGTAGTGAGCGCTACAAATAACTTATAATGAATCCAGGCGCCATTCTTAATATCAAAATGATTTGCCATAACAAAGCGGAAACAAAAACAATATTACTAAATAATGAAAGTTGTAACAAATCAACGGTACCCAATCCCGTCTTTCACAAGGT
Organism: Chrysanthemum makinoi; assembly: GCA_910596185.1. Lineage (NCBI taxonomy): Eukaryota > Viridiplantae > Streptophyta > Magnoliopsida > Asterales > Asteraceae > Chrysanthemum > Chrysanthemum makinoi. Next base: position 251,420,045 of record OU343223.1, read on the forward strand.
ATGGAGAATGTGAGATGTCTACAGCCTCACCCCTACCCGAAGGTAGAGAGGCTGTTTCCTGAGGACCTCCAGCCCTTTTTTGCAGGGAGTGAGGTGCTTCTAGAGGACATCCGGTCTTTTTTGCAGGGAATGATGATCGAACCCTCGCCTCTGTCTCCAAAGGAGAGGGTTTTTTTCCAACTGAACAAAAGTTGGTACGCGAAGAGTAATGAAAGCTGTAACGATATACCAAAATCTCTCTCACAGAACCTATCAAATCTTTTGTGCTGTCAAAACAAGCATAGCATAATGGAAAACCTAGCATTCGCAGAAACAAAAACAACTTATAAAGGGCAAGTTAACAAAAGTTAGTCCGCGAAGAGAATAAAACAACTCGGTATAACTAACAAGATATATCACTACCCTCGACAGCTTAGAAAATCTTCAGGCGTCAGGACGTGATTGGAAAGAACTTTCGTTACAAAAAAAAATATAGAAATATATATCATAACGATTAACGGTTCTCAAACATGATAAATGCTGGTTTAGGCATGTAATGCCATGGTTTTATGCAAATTGCACTACATATTCAGATAAGGAAGCCTTTACTAGATACAAGAGCTCTATCGCATGCCCTCTCAAAAAGATTAATTTCCATGTCTGGGGCACAAGTGAATCTGGATTGGTTCATCAGTTTTATCATAATAAAGAAACAGATTCATACAAACAAGAGACAAAGCATTAGCTCATATGACCATGCTTTCATTGTAATTCAGCATCAACAGAATTTACACGTTCAAGATCAACTGGATATCAAGACGACATTAACTATCTTATGTTCATTCATAATTCGAGAAACACAAATACCCTAATTTTCATCCATAAAAAATCTTAATCTTGAAGACAATTTATAGAATTCAAGCTATCAAAGTCAAAGTGTCGTGATTGAAATGATCACAACTCATACGTAGTTTACTTTGGAAGGCAGAACTACAGGATGAGGGTCCGCAGGAGAAAATTGGGCTAATTGGCACTTTCACCGACTGGACATGGCTTAAGTTTGGGAATTGTAATTCTAAGGAGTTTGACACTTTGTTACTGAAGGTTTCCAGAAATATAAGTCAGTTTTTCATTATCAAGTGAAAAACAAAAGTTAAAGTAGATTTTTATTACCTCATACAGATTGTACATTTAACTGGATTTTGCACCTTTCAAGAACAAAGTTAAGCTGCAAATCACACCTTCAGGGCAATAATAAAAACAAAGCATAATGAATGCAATGTTTAAAGATGAAAAGCGAGTGTTGTTACAAATACAAATGACTTGCAAATCTTTCATCAATGCGCGCATTTATCTTAAAAGTTGATCTGATATTATTTTCCCTACCAAAAAAGACATAAAAAGACACAAGGCTAAAAAACCTAGTAACAGGATGTTATAACCTAAATAACCAAATTACCATTCGAGAACAAACACAAGATATAAGTTGTTTTAAGAGATCTACTTAAATACAAAAAGAATCTTCCCATATACTCGTAATACCTTACTATACCTCGTGTGTTGTCAAAACAGGAACAGCGCTGCAGAAAAGCAAAACATCTATGGGAAGGAAAACAAAAGAGAGACTAAATCATCAACAATATACCTTGAAAACTACTAATATACTAGACACATGCCATAAGATTATCAACTCTAACATATACATAGTAAATCACTCCTGCTGACAAAATCTTAATGTTCAACAATGCAATCGGAAAGAAATTGTCACGAAACAGATGACAACAACTATTACAAAACCAGATAAGGAAGCAGGTACACCATATTATAGTTCTATTCCATGAATGAACAAGAACTCAATTAACACAATAACACACAATCTAGTTTCACAACCCGCATACAAACCGTATAACCTTGACGCTTAGCACATCACAAAACAAATCAGCAAAATCTTACATCAACAACTCAACAGAATAATAGTAATAATAATAATAATAACAATAATAATCAGTTCTTTATCAAGACAACATTTGATATCCGATGATGTTCATTCATACTAATTAGAACAAACAAACAAACACAAATCCTCATCAAGAAACACACGACGACGACAACAACAACAACAACAATAACCCCTCAGTTCTCATCCTAACAATACAACAATGTTTTTATGGGGGTACATTTTTCATTCATAATCTCAATACAGTGCAATCAATGTCATCGTCCTCAAACGGCGGCGGCATATTTAAATCAAACGACAAAAACGGTTTGGTAAAACTCGAACAAACCACACCATCTTCGTTTCCCAAAACACCATCGTCATCCACAACCGAAGAAGACGAATCACAATCACTCCTACAATCATCAACCCTCCTCCTAGGTTCTTGCCGTGCTAAACGAACAACATTAGTCATTGGTCTAGGCCCACTAAAGGACTCAAGAGTACTACTTAAACTACTACAAGTAGGCCTCACGATATTCTGGTACTCGGGTACCTGATTTAATCCACTTATACCATTTGCAACATTATACGAAAACTGATTATTATTTTGATACTGATAATAATTATTATTACCATCGATTGGTTGAGCAGAGTGAAATGCAAAATTGGTTCTGGCTTTAGGGCCACGGAGAGATAAGGCAGCCGCGTCGTAAGCACGCGCTGCGTCTTCAGCGGAATCAAAAGTACCTAACCAGACACGGGTTTTTTTCCATGGATCTCTTATTTCTGCAGCGTATCGGCCCCATGGTCTTTTTCGAACACCTCTGTATCTGATATCGGATCCGGATCCGGGTACATCGGGTTTGGTGGCTCCTGTGGTTGGTCTGCCACGTGGCATCGCCGATGGTTGTAACCAAAAACCAGATTGGAATGAAATGATAGAGTGTGGGTGTGGTCAAAGTGTGTGTGTGTGTGGGTGGGATTTTGAGATGAAATAAAGATAGGGAGATGAGATGAAGATAATAGTAGTGTGATTTTCGATGTTTGAAAATTGTTTATGGGGGTTTGGGTTACTTTATTTTTTTTTAGAAATGGAAATGGAAATGGATGAACCGTAAACTATCCTTGTTCTGCACCTCACCTCTTTCTTCATATTGAATATTGATTGTTTTTTATTTATTTCTTTATTTTGTGGAAATGTAAAATGAGTGTGAGATTGGGTTGATGTAAACACTTCAATGACAAGATTTTTTAGAATGATTTTGTTCAAGGAGGCGATTTACCTTCCTTTAAATGCATATTGTTTTTGTTACTATTCTTTTTCATGAGGTGTGATTTTAACTCGCGCGTTGCAGTAGAGTGTTTGTACTCGATAGTATTGTATGTGTTGAAAGAGTATATTTTTTAGAGGAAGAAGAGAACTTAGTTGAGATACCTTCGGTTTGGCTTATAAATTGGCAGCTTCAAAACATTGTTTACTCGAAAATACATTGTGATAAGGTTGTAAGAGCGTACTCTAGTTCCTAAGCCGCCAAAATTGAGCCAACCATTTTTTCTTTATCTCTTGTAAAACAGATACGTGTCTTCAAACGAGCTTTTATTCATCGATGACTCATCACAAATATTATGTTAAAAGAAAAGGCTTTGAAACACATTATTTATTCTTAATGCTCTTAGTTTAGTAGTGATATTAAAGATAGTCAGCGTGTTTGTTAATCGTTCGACTTTAAACTTAGCGAACTATAACTCCTTATTAGTGAAGAAGAAGTAATGCAGTAACAAGTTGCACAGTAACTAGACATTCTTCCATAAACCTAATAATGGAAGCAAATTAACCTTTACTTATCTTGTCCTCCGCATCCCATATTAATATGTCTACTTGACATAATTTGACTGCCCTGGACACAAATAGACATGAAATGGAAAAAATCATTTACAATACAGTCGTTGTTGCATATAAAGAACTAAATTAAACAACAATCGAAAAGCTACATTGAAGGAAGTTATTAGCTACATGTTGTAGGTCATTGATATGAAAACCCATTTAAACCTAAAGTATAGCACATCCTATTCGCAGTCAGATTTCCAAAATCTTTTTGATATCCTATAAACTCTCATATGTAGCCATAAGTACCAATTTCGGCATTAATAACAATCTTATTCCCTTTTTAGAGCAAATTAAAATGTATTAACTTAAACTAATGTTTGATGATGTAAAGTATTAGTGGTAGCGTTAAGCTGAAACTATCAGTAGGTTAACATCAAACATTAATTGTAAAAAAAAAAATAGATAATATTTAATAAAATCAAGTTAATCTCAAATTGAAGTAATAGTATATTATTCTCTAAAGCAATTAATCACATACTTGAACAAATTTGTTTAGCCAATGCGACAAATGTTTAATCGTCAGCGTGAGGCAAGTTACATACCGGAAAACAACTAAACCTCAACAGTCTGTATTCAGTAACTCCTGTATTTGTCAGAAAGTGGTTTGATAAAGGATCCATCAGCTTCGTATGATGAAATGGCATTCCTTATGGACAAAACAACGTTGTTACTTAAATTTTTGGCCAAATAGTTGATAGAATGCCATTTCCTCATACGAAGCTTATTAACACTTAAACAACGTGTATATATCATAACTATCGTTAATGAAACGGGTTTGTCTATAGTTTCGAATTCCAAGTAAGCAATACTGAATAACATGATGACCATTAGGATCATTATGAAATCTAGCGGCACTAGTGCTTAAGTCATACATCTCTAGTTCTTCCATTGTTTTGTTCAAATCGCTTTCAGAATCTACATGTATATAAATGTGGCTTTCCATTCTCAATGCCACATTTTGCCGCTAGATGCTCCAACATCTATACGAAATATGGATAAATATTTACTCCAATGGGGAACCCATGCCATTCATTTGATGCGTTCATATGGAAACGTACCTAAGACATTGTTCGATTTTTATTTAGAATATGCACGATATGTAAAATGGGCGCACCAACATTGGGGTAAGGAGGATAGGAGAAATCGATACAAAGGTTTTCTAGTAAGGGCGTAAGGAGAATTTTTGCAACGATAAAGCCTAGATTACGGTCTCCTTGTCACCTAACTTCTCATTGCAGGCATCACATATAACATTTATATTGATTTCTCACACCGTCTTCACCCCAACATTAGTACTTCCACTTGACGTACCTTGGAAAGCCTAAATACAAAAATGAACAATGGCTCAATAGTCGGAAATATGTTGTTTATTCTTTGGCTCATATATTGTATTGGCTACAAAACATGGTTGCATTTTATGTCTTCTAGTTTGTGCAATGCAAAAATTAAGACGCATCGGGTGAACGAATCATCATAACTAAGCAGTTATTATCCAAATTATATATGTTAATACAAATAAGCCGTAAAAACGTTTATTTATATTTTACGATCTTCTAATGTTTTGTCGATAACAAACGTAAAATCATTTTAACGAAACAAATAAAATACGTAAATGGTTTGAGCCAATAGTTTACTAACACACTTACATTTTCATATAAAACACTAAACAAGTAATAGTGTTTACATTTTATAGAAATACATATGTATAATAACTAGTGTTTACATAATATGGAAATGTGCATACTTATATTGTAATGGGTAATGTAATGGGTAAAAATCTAAGTACTTAACCCATTGACTAGATACATTGAATGTAGTTGGGTAAAACTCAAAGTTCATGACCCATACCCATGGAGCATGATCCATAACCCATGACCCATTGCATGACATCATGCATGAAGTCATGTTGGGTATTACCCATGGTCCATGACCCATGGTCAATGTCTAGATACATTGCATCTTGTATAACCCATGGTTCATAACCCATAACCCATAACCCGGTTTGCAACCCAAATCCGGACTTAAGCTGACCTAGACTGGCGGATCCCTTGGATTGCACTAGCCGGATCCCTTTGGGGAGGGATATGTGGGAACCGGGGAATAGTAGAGAAAATTGCCTATAAATAGTGAGCCATTTCTCTCGCAAACCATCCCTTTTAACACATACTCTCTCTTAGTATTTTATAACATCAAATAATCCTGAATATTAAGTGTCAATTTCCCCCGACAATGCTCGTATTTTATATTATTTATATGGATTTACGCTTGTTTTCTTCTATATTTCACTTTCAGGTAAATTACGAGCATTGAAGCTAATGAGACGCGGATTTGGAGAGTTTATTCAAGATATATGATAGTATGCCCATTTTGAAGATGTTACAGCGTAACTCTCCTCTCACATTACGTCGTAACAGAAGCGTGGCTCAGAAAACCAACTAAACTGAAGATTACGTCGTAACTCTCTCCTAGGATTACGTCGTAACTAATTAGGTTAAATGATGTTCCGCACCGCTGCAAGCTACGCCGTAACTAATTCCACAATTACGGCGTAACCATGATTTATTGAAGACACGGTGTAGCTCATTCCTGATGTTACGCCGTAACCAGCTTTTCCAGAGCAAATTACGAAGAAATGGATGTTACAGCGTAACTCTCAACTTAAGTTACGCTGTAACCAGATCTTGCCTATAAATACCGCCCAAATTCCAGCATTTCTATTCATTCACTTCACACACCAAATCAGAGAACGTGGATAGAAGGTTGAAGGCAGATCTTAGGGAGCATACGGAGTCATCTCCAAGGGAGAAATCAGTCCCCTACGATAAGCATTAGCATTTTATCATTTCTTTACTTTCAATTCATGTATTTCGATATGTTAAACATTGAATCGATTGTTTTAGTTAATATGAGTAGCTAAGCACCTCTAGTGCTAGCCTAGTTATGATTCCTTAATTGTTTTGTTTATGTTTACATTGCTTTCGTATAATTGTTTCTAGTGTATGCATGCATAGTTTGTTGGTAGCTACCCTTGTTTCGGTAGTTTTGAATGGCGGTAGTGGCTAGTTACCTAGGAGATATGACCAACTGACCCTAAGTAGGTAGACTGAGTGGGAAGGGTAAGAATTGACCAACTGACGACCCTTCTTCGCTTCTGCGATTTGACTAACTGATCACCTACCGTTTGGATGAACTTAAGAAGTTAGGGATGAGTGTTTAAGATGCTAGCTCCCGGGCACTCATTGTTATGAATCTTGCATGTAGCGGCACTTAAAGACTTGGCTTAGGGGACTAAAAATAACTGGACTTTCGAGGGGTCACCCGATGATCTCCGGTGGAAACCTTGGATGATAGGTTAGGATGAACTGACCAAATGTTGTCCTAGCGACTTTTACCCTCACTTGAAGCAATTTGAAGTAATTAAACGTGAACTTAACATGATAGGAAGATTAACTAGGTTAGCACACTTCTCCTCTATTGATCACAACCCTTACCTTTATTTGCTTTATTTTCTTGTCTTTAGTAGTTAATCATTTCGACCTCAAAACCAATTAAAATATGTGACACCTAGACTTAGTTAAAATCCGCACACATAGCTCTTGGGATGACCTCGGTTTTACCGAATACTATACTACACACGACCGGGTACACTGCCCGTTAGTGCATTAGGGTAGACCATAGGTATAACGAGACAATATAAATATTAAAACATGGTCAGTAAAACTTGCATCAGTATTGTAAACTTTCTAACCTCATATCCAAAAGATCTTTCTATGTAGTTTTGTGTTTGTATGATTCTCTAGGTTCCTCTTAAAGGCGAGATCACCACCTCTTGAAGTCAAGCAAGCTCAAGTCCATGAGTTGCCAAGCTTCGTCATCATCAAGACTACTGAAGTTATCTTGTTGATAGTTCTTTCTTCCCTCCTTAGAAGTGTTGTGTAGAAGGCATTAGTGAAAGGTGTCAAAGGTCCATGTCGAAGGCATTAGTGAAAGGTGCCAAAGGTCCGGGTCGAAGGCATTAGTGAAAGGTGCCGAAGGGTCAAGACAAAGGAATTAGTGAAAGGTGCCAAAGGGTCGTGTCAAAGGCATTAGTGAAAGGTGCCAAAGGGTCGTGTCAAAGGCATTAGTGAAAGGTGCCAAGGGTGTACGTTCGATATGGTGCATCGATGTACAAGATAGATTAGTTTGGGTTAAAGAATAGTGAGATCCTTATGATGTTGTTATAAGGAGTGTGTCTCCTTTGGGATAGTTGTTGTGTAGAGTTGGGTAGTAGTTCCTCCTTTGTAATGGAACTCGGTATCTAGCCTTGTACCGGATAAAGTGTAGGCAACGTTGTGATAGGTTTGGTTCTACCAGGTGGAAGAACCCGGTGTCTAGCCTTGTACCGGATAAAGATTAGGCGATGTTTTGAAGGCTTCTCCGCCACATTAAGGAGCTTGTGTTGTGTAGTGCTTACGAACTCTCGAGTAGGTGACTCGGGGAGTGGAGTAGGGCAAGGAAGGTGTTCTTGTAGCCGAACTACTATAAATACTCGCGTTGTGGTTTTGTGTTTCTTACTCTTATCTTTGTATTACTTATTTATATGCTTATCTATCAACATCCAACATACACATTAAATAGATTGACATAAGTCGATCTAAATAAGTTTAAAATGAAGTTTTAATCGGTAAAACTATTCAACCCCCCCTTCTAGTTTTCCACAATATATACTTCGTACAAAAATCTATGACGTATATGGAAAACTGTAGCGCTATAAACTAATGGTTGATTGTCCAAAGTATTGGTTGTAGCATTAAGGTGACACTATCAATAATTTAACATTAAACGTTAAAGAAAAAGATGCATCGAAAAAACAGTTGTTATATGAATATCAACCTTAGCGATATTTCAAGGTAAAATGATGGCATTCTTAAATGCAAGCAAAAAACTAAATTGTCTAAGAAATCATAAATAGCATACCTCAACAAATATGTTTAGTCAGGGCAACCAATCTTCCATAGTGAGTGTGAGGCAAGTTAGGATCCCATAATTTTAAGGTTCTAGAGGTCACCCGCACGGCTATAAAACATGCACATCGGAAAATAAACACATAAAGTCGTGCAGACCAAAACCCAATAGTCCGAACTACTTGTTATTCCTGCTTGTGTAAGCTCCATGACCTTTGTGTAATTATACGAAATGCCTTCTTTGTCTTCTTGATGCTACACGATCACTCTTTAGGGTTTTGATGAGTGTCTAAAAACTCATCATTTTTGTACAATATTAACTGCAAAATCATCTGAAAACACTCAGAAACACATCAAAATGATCAAAATATCACAAATCAGTGTTTTATGTGTTTTAAATGCAAAAATATCAAAATCAGATGAAAAATGTAAAAAGTTTGCAAAATTGGCAGTTTTAGTCCCCCAAGTTTCAAAATTTGTCAAAAACAGTCCCTGGTATATCAAAATAGAGGAAATTGTCATTTAAGGTCCATGGGATTCAAAAGTTGTCAAAACAAACCTTTCAAAGTTTAAAATTTGCAAAATTACAACTTTGGTCCCTCAAGTTTAAAAATGTCAAAAATGGTCCTTGGAATTTTGAAAATGGCAAGTTTGGTCCTTATATTATTGAACTTTGTCACTTTTAGTCCTTTGAAGCAACTTTATGAAAATGTGGCAGTTTTGGTCCTCAAGTTTGGAGAATTACACAAAAGGTCCCTATGTATTAAACTAAGCCTTATATCATTTTGGACCTTGAACCTTGAACCCCCCTTTGATATCCTGCCCAGTCAACCCCACGTGGTCAAACAAACACAATCCCACCCAACTTGGCGCCTAAAAGTCTCCACTCTCAACCACTGCCTGCAACTCCACTCAACATCCATCCCCCCTCCTCATATCACTCTCCCTTGTCCCCCCACCTCCACACAGCTACAAAAACCATTTAATGATCCCTTCAACCCTTTACTCTACCCCTCCACCTGTTGATAAACCTTTCCCGCCAAAAACAATCAAACGGCCAAGAAGTGTCTTGACTCATCCAATGGCTATAAATGAAAGTGGGAACTATTCAGAGTGCAAGTGGAAGCTGTTTGGGTATAAAAGAAAGAAGAAAAGAGGAAGCAAGGGGGGTAGCTAGTTTTTGTAATTTTCTTCAATGTCGTTTTTTTTATGTATTAATCAAATGTTGTAGATTCAGTTTAATTGTATTTCATTTAAGTTAAAATAACTTTGTATTGTACTTTTGAGAGTCAAATTCAAGTTTGGTTTAAGTTCAAAACTTTTAAGTCTACTGTTGAAAAGTTGAGTTCTCAAATCTTGTGTTAAAGCTTCTTATAGCTTATATTCAGTTCATTTAAGTTTATTTAAGCTTGTTAAAGCTTTTCATAAGCTCTCATTACAGTTTCAACCAAATTTCCATTTTAGTCAACAAAAGTCAACAGGAGCTCAAATTGAAATGAAAGATGAATTGGGGTGTTGCAGTGATGATAAATGGGTTGGATTAGAGTAGCATAGGGTAGTTATGTGTTTGGTTCTATCTTGCAACTAGCTGGACACATTTGAGTAAGGTTACTCATTTTCAATTTCAAGTAATTTTACATATTTTGTTGATATTGGTATCTGTGAGTAATAATCTGTTTTTACTTGTTTGATTAGTTGTAATTAGATCATATTAGCTCAGTTGGATCAATTGTTTTTGCTGGTTCAGTTCTCTTTTTAGTTTAAGATTGCATTTCAGTTTTAAGAGGGTGTTTGGATTTGAGTCTTAAACTGCACTAGAAGCTAGTTCAGGGGTTCATACCCATTGGTGCATGTTTGTTATCTCTAAACAAACTCATATTGGTCTTAGTTTAGGTATGCAATAGCACAAAGTCAACTTTTCACCTTAATCCATCTCCACAGTTCACTGTTGGAGCTTTTGCAAATCCAAGTCTTAATTTGTGTTTCAATTTCATAAATACATCTTGCATTAGTCTCATTTAACTTTAATATAATATTTCTAGTCCACAAATCATGATCAAAACTCAAATAAGTCAACTTTTCAGTTTCTTCAAAAGTCAAATTTTTCTAATTGCTGTTTTTGAATAAACTTTAGAATTTAATTGTGTGTTTAATACTAAGTTTTAGCTTAATCCCTTTTGGGATAGTAATATTTAGCTGCTAAATAAAATTAGAAAAATGATAGTTCATATTTGCTCAGCTTGTTCAGTGCTTATTTTCTGGCTTCTTTTGACCCCCTTGTCAAAATGTATGCCCTGTGCATTGGTCACTGTGGTGTGACAGTTTCTTCCATAGCTTGTCACAAGCTCAATAGAGCTCACCTAGGTCTGTATTTTGGTTTACAAGCTCTTGACCAGGTCTAGTGTAAGTTCCAATATCTGTTTCTCATTTCCAGCTTATTTAGGTGTCTTATTTTTAAGCTTAAAGTAGGCCTTATAAACTGTTTTTAGCCATTAAGCTCATATTCATCAAATCTGTTGTACTGGCAATCCAGAGGTTATGGGGTGTTGTTTTTAGTTGCTTTAGGGTTGTTTTAGCTTGTTCAAGCTTCTGTATCAGTTTAATGCTTGTTTGGTCCATCTAGCTTATTCAAAGTGCTCATTTTTAAGCACTTCCCACATCAGTTGCTTAATCCTCCAAACAAGACCCTGTTTTTCCAATTTTCCTAGCTTCCTAATATTGTTTTAAGCATTTCCTGAATTTTTCAGATTTTTCCTAGCTTGTTTGGTATTTTTCTACATTTTATCTAGTTTTTAAGTATTTTTAATTAGCTTTAAATACAAATAATTAAGAAAAGTCTCAAAAATAATTTTTCATTTTTATTAAGTTTAGATAAATATAAATAGCCTAAAAAGTATTTTTCCATAATTTTCTTAGTTTAAAAAGTAATTTTTAGCATTTTAATTAGTTTTTAATAGTATTAAATTAATAATAAATATATAAAAAGTCTAAAAATATATTTTCTGTTTTAAAATTAGTTTTATCATATTTTAGATTTTTCTAAGTCTTAATTTTATTTTTCTAGTCTTATTTCATATTTTCTTTTATTTTAGAGTATTATTAAATAGCTTAAAATAGTTTTTAATTAATAATAATTAATTAAATAGTTTTAAAAATAATTTTTCTTTTCTAATAATTTTCTTATATAATTAGGATTGTAAAAATGTATTTTCTATATTCGTAGGTATTTTCCTTCTTTAGTTTCACTTTTTATTTCGTACGTTACGTAGTTTTTAGTTTAAACGTACGTTTTAGGTTTTAAACGTTCATCACTTTAAATATAGTGATAGCGTTTATTTAATATCTTTTATCTTTTTAATTTTCTTAATTTGCATTTAAGTCGCTTTATTTTATAAACTTTTTCTTTAGTGTAATTATCCTATCCAAATCCTTTCTGATCACTATCATTAGTGATCATTCTATCGTCTGAATCAGTGTTGCACACACCATTGAGTCTCCGTGGGACTTAACGACCCGGGAATCCACTGTATTCTCTGATCTTCATTGTATTTGTGCTTAATCTGTTTTAAGTCTGTTGCTTGTGTGATTAGACTTGACTGGTTCAGCGCAGATCAAAATTTTGGCGCCGCTGCCGGGGAGGCTTTAGCGTGTGTTTAGCCTTTTTCAGACCCATTCTTGCACATATCCCATTTTTTGTAAAAAGTTTTTTGTAAAGTTATCAGAAAATCCAAAAATATTTTCATTCTTTGTTTTTTGCTATATGTTTTTCAAAAATCCAAAAAAATCCATCTTTATCCTCTCACATTTTTTGATTCTTCATTTCTTACCCTCTGATAACCTTTGATTCTTTCTATGTCTTATCCTCACCCTCTTGGTTGTCAATGGTGTGGTGGTCCTTATAATGGTGGCGATTGCCCCAGTTGTAGCATGGTGGAATCAGGAAACGGGCCTGTCTATAACCAAGATCCCTATTCCTACCATGACACAGCTGATTTATTCCATCAGCTACCACACTGTGAGACTCAGCAGTTTTACTGTTGTGAGTATTGTGGTGGTTCACATTCCAGTTCTGATTGTCAATCGGGAAACACGCTTGTCTATGAGCAAATTCCTGATAACAATTATGACTACAACACATACCACTCACAGCCACATCAGTTTTACTGTTGTGAGTATTGTGGAGGTCCTCACTCTAGCTCGGATTGTCAAACAAGGAATCCATTTCCTTGTAACAATCACGACTCTTCGTATCATGACCAACCTCTACAGTACCAGCCTGACCCACTTCCTCAAAATCTTCTCCTTGATCTTTTGGATTTAGTGAAAGATTTGAAGGAATCTAAACATCCCCAAGATAATCCAAATGAGAAATCCATGGAAGTTTTGTTAGCCGAAGAGCGGGCTGCTAAATTAGATTCCCAAATTGCCTTTGAACAATCTATTAAGGAATCAATTGCAAAAGAAAAAGCAGCCAGATCTAGCTCTCGATTCCGTTTCATTCCTGATGACGATGATGATGAAGATATCCTTGATATCCTACAATTTTATAACGGGTCATCAAGTTCATCAGTTGAAACTCCTTCCATGAAGAATCAGGGAGAAAAGACTATGATGGAATTACTAGCAGAAGAACAAATGGAAAGTATTAAACATATGTATGCTAGTCCTTCTAAACTCCCTCAGTCTGTTGTTATCACACCCGATACTCCCACTCACTCTCTAAACATGGGGGATGAGCTTCTTAGCACTATTCCGGAAACGGAATCATCGAATGTTGAGAACCTTATCCCGATCCCAAGTGAGTCTGAGGGAATTCTTGACAAAGAGTGTGATGTGTTTTCTCCTCTTACAAATGATTTTGTTGAGACTTTCTCAGATTTTGACAGTGATTATAGTGATGCCGATTCTTTATATTCTAAAGACATAGAATTTATTGATGCATTACTTCCACATTCCGAGATCGTCAACTTAGAAGAGGATGTTGACCATGTTGTTTCCACAACAATTAATACGACTATCACTAATCCCTTATTCGAATTCGATTTTGAATTTACTCTAAATTCAGTTAATCCAATCTTTGATAGTGATGAGTCTGACACGGAGACTATAATGGACGAGGTGCATATTTATAGCCCACGAAGTACCGCACATGTCCCACCTCCGTATATTCTTCATGAGGAGTTCGCCGGTGAACTCACTCATATCATATCTCCGCTGGAGAATGATTGCGTGGATGGCAAAAATAATGATCGGGGGGAGAGAATCTCAATTTGCATAGTTATGACAAATCTTCCCACCCTCCCAACCGAGATGCCTTCCAACCCTAAGAGCTCAACCAACAAAATCCAAACGAGTGCAACTGCACTTGATCTTGAGGAAGAAGATCTTATCATGATCGTCATCATGATTTTCCTTCTTTTCTTCACCTACCTGGTGACTTCCTCTCTTCTTCACTCGTTCGGGAGTGAGGACACTATCTTTGACCCCGGCATTTTCATTTATCATTTTTGAGCCGGTTCTATGTATATCTCATCGGTGTGGAACTTTCACGTGCTTCAAATGTTTGTCCAAACATCTTGATTGAAAGTCCGATGGAGATTGTTTCTTCCACTTTGCTTCCCCATGAACAAATTAATTCGGGGTCGAGTCAAGCTAGCGACTCGGGAACCAAAAACAGTAGCACGCACTATATGGGTTTTCACCCATATTTCTGACTTCTTTCTATTTTCTACCACCCTAGTGTGAGGGGGTTGCCCCACATGTTGTGTATATATGCAAGTTTCAAAAAAAAAAAAAAAAAAAAAAAAAAATATTCTTTCTAAATAATGGCCGTAGTATTTCCCTTTTACGTTCTTTGTTTCGGCATAACCGCCGGTACTTTGAATATTGAGGGCAATATTCATTTCTAAGTGTGGGGGGGAATTCTCACGAATTTCATATATTATCCGCCCAATTCCCCCGTTTTTGGCCAAAATTTTTTTGGAGTAAGTGTTTTACACTTTCTCATTTGGTTATCAGTCCGCCATGTCTGTAAGACAAAAGGATTGGCTAATCCAGGAGCAAACGGCTCTTGGTAAAGATATCTCAAATCCGTTTATATGGCTTGCAATTTGCCCAAAATTGTATGGTTCTCAACTCACCATATCCTAAAAAGTGAAGAGTTGGCTAGCCCGCAAGGTTATGGCTTGTGGTAAAGGCAGTGGAAAAACCATAATTGGTAATCAGCTCACCAAAGATAATTCTGATAATTTATCTAAGATTTGGCTAGTCCGAGAAGGTACGGCTTCGGTAAAGACAAAATCAAATCCGTTGACAGCTTATGATTTGCTCAAAATCATTTGGTTATCAGTGTACCAAGGTTCTTACTTGAACTGAAACATTTGGCTACTCCAGAAGTGATGGCTTTTGGTAAAGAGTTTTTAAAATCCATTAAAGCTTCAAAACATTGCTAGGGACTAGCAATATCTTAGTGTGGGGGATTGATGAGTGTCTAAAAACTCATCATTTTTGTACAATATTAACTGCAAAATCATCTGAAAACACTCAGAAACACATCAAAATGATCAAAATATCACAAATCAGTGTTTTATGTGTTTTAAATGCAAAAATATCAAAATCAGATGAAAAATGTAAAAAGTTTGCAAAATTGGCAGTTTTAGTCCCCCAAGTTTCAAAATTTGTCAAAAACAGTCCCTGGTATATCAAAATAGAGGAAATTGTCATTTAAGGTCCATGGGATTCAAAAGTTGTCAAAACAAACCTTTCAAAGTTTAAAATTTGCAAAATTACAACTTTGGTCCCTCCAGTTTTAAAAATGTCAAAAATGGTCCTTGGAATTTTGAAAATGGCAAGTTTGGTCCTTATATTATTGAACTTTGTCACTTTTAGTCCTTTGAAGCAACTTTATGAAAATGTGGCAGTTTTGGTCCTCAAGTTTGGAGAATTACACAAAAGGTCCCTATGTATTAAACTAAGCCTTATATCATTTTGGACCTTGAACCTTGAACCCCCCTTTGATATCCTGCCCAGTCAACCCCACGTAGTCAAACAAACACAATCCCACCCAACTTGGCGCCTAAAAGTCTCCACTCTCAACCACTGCCTGCAACTCCACTCAACATCCATCCCCCCTCCTCATATCACTCTCCCTTGTCCCCCCACCTCCACACAGCTACAAAAACCATTTAATGATCCCTTCAACCCTTTACTCTACCCCTCCACCTGTTGATAAACCTTTCCCGCCAAAAACAATCAAACGGCCAAGAAGTGTCTTGACTCATCCAATGGCTATAAATGAAAGTGGGAACTATTCAGAGTGCAAGTGGAAGCTGTTTGGGTATAAAAGAAAGAAGAAAAGAGGAAGCAAGGGGGGTAGCTAGTTTTTGTAATTTTCTTCAATGTCGTTTTTTTTATGTATTAATCAAATGTTGTAGATTCAGTTTAATTGTATTTCATTTAAGTTAAAATAACTTTGTATTGTACTTTTGAGAGTCAAATTCAAGTTTGGTTTAAGTTCAAAACTTTTAAGTCTACTGTTGAAAAGTTGAGTTCTCAAATCTTGTGTTAAAGCTTCTTATAGCTTATATTCAGTTCATTTAAGTTTATTTAAGCTTGTTAAAGCTTTTCATAAGCTCTCATTACAGTTTCAACCAAATTTCCATTTTAGTCAACAAAAGTCAACAGGAGCTCAAATTGAAATGAAAGATGAATTGGGGTGTTGCAGTGATGATAAATGGGTTGGATTAGAGTAGCATAGGGTAGTTATGTGTTTGGTTCTATCTTGCAACTAGCTGGACACATTTGAGTAAGGTTACTCATTTTCAATTTCAAGTAATTTTACATATTTTGTTGATATTGGTATCTGTGAGTAATAATCTGTTTTTACTTGTTTGATTAGTTGTAATTAGATCATATTAGCTCAGTTGGATCAATGGTTTTTGCTGGTTCAGTTCTCTTTTTAGTTTAAGATTGCATTTCAGTTTTAAGAGGGTGTTTGGATTTGAGTCTTAAACTGCACTAGAAGCTAGTTCAGGGGTTCATACCCATTGGTGCATGTTTGTTATCTCTAAACAAACTCATATTGGTCTTAGTTTAGGTCTGCAATAGCACAAAGTCAACTTTTCACCTTAATCCATCTCCACAGTTCACTGTTGGAGCTTTTGCAAATTCAAGTCTTAATTTGTGTTTCAATTTCATAAATACATCTTGCATTAGTCTCATTTAACTTTAATATAACATTTCTAGTCCACAAATCATGATCAAAACTCAAATAAGTCAACTTTTCAGTTTCTTCAAAAGTCAAATTTTTCTAATTGCTGTTTTTGAATAAACTTTAGAATTTAATTGTGTGTTTAATACTAAGTTTTAGCTTAATCCCTTTTGGGATAGTAATATTTAGCTGCTAAATAAAATTAGAAAAATGATATTTCATATTTGCTCAGCTTGTTCAGTGCTTATTTTCTGGCTTCTTTTGACCCCCTTGTCAAAATGTATGCCCTGTGCATTGGTCCTTTGTGGTGTGACAGTTTCTTCCATAGCTTGTCACAAGCTCAATAGAGCTCACCTAGGTCTGTATTTTGGTTTACAAGCTCTTGACCAGGTCTAGTGTAAGTTCCAATATCTGTTTCTCATTTCCAGCTTATTTAGGTGTCTTATTTTTAAGCTTAAAGTAGGCCTTATAAACTGTTTTTAGCCATTAAGCTCATATTCATCAAATCTGTTGTACTGGCAATCCAGAGGTTATGGGGTGTTGTTTTTAGTTGCTTTAGGGTTGTTTTAGCTTGTTCAAGCTTCTGTATCAGTTTAATGCTTGTTTGGTCCATCTAGCTTATTCAAAGTGCTCATTTTTAAGCACTTCCCACATCAGTTGCTTAATCCTCCAAACAAGACCCTGTTTTTCCAATTTTCCTAGCTTCCTAATATTGTTTTAAGCATTTCCTGAATTTTTCAGATTTTTCCTAGCTTGTTTGGTATTTTTCTACATTTTATCTAGTTTTTAAGTATTTTTAATTAGCTTTAAATACAAATAATTAAGAAAAGTCTCAAAAAAATAATTTTTCATTTTTATTAAGTTTAGATAAATATAAATAGCCTAAAAAGTATTTTTCCATAATTTTCTTAGTTTAAAAAGTATTTTTTAGCATTTTAATTAGTTTTAAATAGTATTAAATTAATAATAAATATATAAAAAGTCTAAAAAATATATTTTCTGTTTTAAAATTAGTTTTATCTTATTTTAGATTTTTCTAAGTCTTAATTTTATTTTTCTAGTCTTATTTCATATTTTCTTTTATTTTAGAGTATTATTAAATAGCTTAAAATAGTTTTTAATTAATAATAATTAATTAAATAGTTTTAAAAATAATTTTTCTTTTCTAATAATTTTCTTATATAATTAGGATTGTAAAAATGTATTTTCTATATTCGTAGGTATTTTCCTTCTTTAGTTTCACTTTTTATTTCGTACGTTACGTAGTTTTTAGTTTAAACGTACGTTTTAGGTTTTAAACGTTCATCACTTTAAATATAGTGATAGCGTTTATTTAATATCTTTTATCTTTTTAATTTTCTTAATTTGCATTTAAGTCGCTTTATTTTATAAACTTTTTCTTTAGTGTAATTATCCTATCCAAATCCTTTCTGATCACTATCATTAGTGATCATTCTATCGTCTGAATCAGTGTTGCACACACCATTGAGTCTCCGTGGGACTTAACGACCCGGGAATCCTCTGTATTCTCTGATCTTCATTGTATTTGTGCTTAATCTGTTTTAAGTCTGTTGCTTGTGTGATTAGACTTGACTGTAGTTCAGCATGGATCAGGTTTCTAGGGGATTATCACTTATTGAACAACATCAGGTATCCACTGGTACTACACTGTTAGAACTAGGGCTACGAACATATGCAAGTTAGGCGAGCACGAAATCGGGTACACCCTAATAGACTGAAAGTCGATTAGGGAGTCTACTATAAGTCGGGGGATTGGACGACCAAAGGGTCCGACCCTTTGTTTTGTTTGGTCGATCGCACGAACACAAAGGAGAGAATGGGGAGAGATTTAGGGTTATGAGGAGTGTTTTTTTGGAATCCCTTAGGGCCCTTGTATTTATAGGGTCCTAAGGAGGTTCAAGAAAACTTGTAGAACAAGTATTTGAGTTTGAAAAAAAAAACTCCCCCCTTATAGGGGATTCAGTCGAACCATTTGGGGTTTTTGTTTTGTCTTTTGTCGTTTTAATACCCTCTAATATTTATCCTGGATAAATATTATACTTTGGGTAATCACCGTTTAACCTTTAAAATGAAAATAACACTATATTTTCATTTTCTCATTACTCTCATTTCATTTCATAACTCGTTTCTTATTTCTACTTGCTTGTTCTATTTAGTGTGCACTGGTGTGACCCTTCAGCATGTTTGTGAAGGCAAGTGTGAAACTCATTATGTTGTTTGCACATAATCCTTTTAGACTCCCACTTGTACAAAAATACAGATACATATGAATCACTTTCACTGTATCAAGAGGCCTCGAGTAAGACATTGCATTACCTCACTCACAGAAACCGGTTCAGTACCCAAGGTAGTGATTCACAAACTAAGCAACACCTCAACTGAGTTTGGGTATATGATTGTATCCCTTCGCACTTTATCGATATTTTTTAGAGTACCAGACAGATATATATATATATATATATATATATATATATATATATATATATATATATATATATATTCTCGTAGTACTTTCATCCTTTATTTTTCTCTTGATACTCGATTTGTTCTCCTATAGTGTCCCAGATACTTTGTCGCATGGCCATGCTTTTCACAAATATTTTTCACACAATGGGCCCAGGAAAAATATCTTTCTCTCCAGTCTATTTAAAGTTGAAGCTGCAAATTGCCATCTTGGCTAATAAGTCATTTTTCCTTATCTTCCACTCAACTTGATCTTAGTACACGGGGTTACGTTTTTACGTTGTAGCTAGAAACTAAGTCTAAACTCGGTGAGAAAAAAAGTCAAATGTCTTACGCCAATAACATTGATCCATGTGGTTGCTTCTCGATCGTGGTCACATCCAACATTTTCCCCGCAAATGCATGTGGAACTCAACACTTCCTCGAAATTTCTTTCATTCATAAATTCAAAATACGCTAAGTAGAATCTCATTGTAATGTCACGTACGATTTTCATGAGTCTATTACATTAGTTCTGATTCCCGGATTGATTTACCTCGTACTAGAAAGTATTTAGGAGTGAATAATCACTACTTTAAAACTTTCTAACAATTCTTCCCATAATAACCCCTGAGCCTCACTTCCAATCCTCTTGATTGTCATTGTCCTACTATTTATGAAACTAAGAGAGTATTGGTCTCAACGTTTACTCTATTGGATAATAGACTTAGCTAAATCACAACTCACTTGGCTTAGCGTTCAACGATGCACTTCATTCTACTGGGATTAAGTAGAATGTAATTCATTTAAAAATTAGAATCGCGACTCCTTGTTCTAATTCTCCTAAGTCCCTAACAACTTCATTACAAACTCCTTTGAAATCATGATGTAGTTGCGCGTTTCCTGATTTGAAATCCCAGACTTAAAATCTTTTTAAGTCAAGCATTTTCTTTACCTGTCTACAACCTCAAGATCAACAAGTCCTATAATGCCAAACTGTCTTGCCTTATTGAGCAAGGTACGTTTCGTTTAATGATCTTGACATCCTACCACTAAATCTTGCAATACTAGGAATTCTTCATAGGTCATGCCAGATCTACAATTCCTGTTATGCTTTGTACTCTTTAGTTAAACGATCTAAAATTAATTTACCACATGCTATCACTTTCATTTCTCAACTCTGAGTTGAACTCACCATAGTAAGTCTGTTAAAGGACCTTTGGCTTTAGCACATTAATTTTGATCATGTTTAACTTGTGCCAACCCGGTTAGCTATTCTGCTTGTAAAGCATCTCCCAACTTTGCTTGAGCATTCCAAAGCAGATACGAGATTTCACTCATGATCTACAAACTCATTCCCTTTCGAGTTTGACTTAGAGATATAGAATACTACCTAGTAATATACGAGTTTTACTCAATCTCTAGATTTTCGGTAATACCATCACTCAAGTATTCCTAGTTTTATAAGAAATATTCCATATTAAATATCCCACATATTTAAATGTATTACAGGTGGGGTATACGCCTTGATTTCATCAAGACTCGAGATTCAGGCCTTATCTTCAAGTATTAGTAATCTTATATTATTTTAGATTCTGGTAGACATGTCTTTTAAGTCATTCTATAACTTTCCTTCTTTGATTAATGTATCCCAGATAGATCTTTCAATCAGAGTTTCTTGTTACTTTGAACCTCCATCTGATGCGTGTACGAAGCGCGTTCGGGGTCAAAGGAACTTCCTTTTCTTCGAGCAAGTTTTTCAACCACCTAAGCAGTGAACCTAATCATTGTAGTGTAGTATTGGGTAAGCCTCGGGGATTGATATCGTTTCTAGGGGAGTAGGAATGCTAGCAGGAAATGTATTAGGCTAAGGTGGGGGTTGAGGATGATTCTTTTTTATCTTTTTATAGTTTTTTTATAAAGCTAAGGTAAATATCTCTGGGCAATTGGTTTGGGGGTGGTACTTCTACCGATTACTTCTACTTATCTAATTATCTAATTATCTAATACTACGGGTAGTTATGTCTATTTGATGTGTGCTCGTATGATGATTAAAAATGTGTTTACCTAGATACTATTACTCCCTAGTTATCTTTTATTGGTCGGTTGAATTGTCACATCTTATCTTAACGCGTTGTGTTCCTAAGGTCGTAGGGTGTGCCTATGCCCTAACTCTTTGAGCTTACCTTTGGGTTTAGCCTACGAAATCCGCAAGTCCTTAAACTATTTCATTCATAAGCTCACTTTCACAAAGAATATTCAAGCATTAAATACAACGAAAGCCTAGTTGCACTCCTAAGCCAATTACAATTAGAAACAACCTAACAATAATCAATAACTAGGTTCCATAGATCTAAGCAAACACACAAGAAATTTAGCTAGACATGTTAAACAAGCAAGCATACACAATCAATTGAATACATAATGATACTTTGGATTAAAACACTTATCTTGATGTGTAAAATAGGGTTTGAGACCCTAAGATACTGTCCAAGTCAGACTACAAATGTTTAGGGTTTTTACTCCAAAAGTCTACCTCCCTAAATGCAGAAAAATCGAATTCTATATATAGAGTTACAAGTGCGACGGCGTCACCTTATAGGTGGGACGCGTCAGGCTCGCCTTCATTAGGATTTTCGTCTTGGCCAATTCATCGATGGGACGACGTCACCTTAGAGTTGTGACGCCGTCAGTCTTCAGATGGGACATCATCATGATTCTGGATCTGGGCCGTCTGAGATGAAAAGTCTGAGTGACGCCCTTCTTCTTCAAAACCTGTCGCTGTCAGGTTATACAAGCAAAAATTCCACTGAGCCGTCTGGTGCATGTTTTTATCAAGTCTGTAAAGAGGGACGGCGTCGCCCTTTGATTGGGACGCCGTCAGGTGCAATTTGATCAACTTTGAGTGGCTTCGATCTTGACTTTGCCATTTTCTTCATGTATTCACTCCTTTTTGTCCAAATGTGCATCATTCCAGCATTTTGCTTCCAAGAGACCTAAAATGTGAAAAGGAACGAAATTAAGCAGTAACGGATATAAAAGTGGTCGATTAAGGGCTTAAATGACCCCTTAAAAGTGTATGTTTTAAATCCTTATCACCATCCCAAATAGATTTCATCAAAGTCTATGATTATCTTTGGTCTTCTATCCCATATTGATTACGTCAAAGTTTATCATATTTTGCTTAAAAGCTTTGCTAATACAAATAAGCCGTAAAAACGTTTATTTATATTTTACGATCTTCTAATGTTTTGTCGATAACATACGTAAAATCATTTTAACGAAACAAATAAAATATGTAAACGGTTTGAGCCAATAGTTTACTAACACACTTACTTTTTCATGTAAAACACTAAACAAGTAATATTGTTTACATCTTATAGAAATGCATATGTATAACAACTAGTGTTTACATAATATGGAAATGTACATATATATACACTTGGTATATATTGTAATGGGTAAAAATCTAAGTCCTTAACCCATTGACGAGATACATTGAATATTGTTGGGTAAAACCCAAAGTCCATGACCTTTACCCATAGAGCTTGATCCATAACCAATGACTCATTACATGACATCATGCATGAAGTCATGTTGGGTATTATCCATGATCCATGACCCAAGACCCATTGACCCAATGTCTAGATACATTGCATCTTGTTGGGTATCTATAACCCATGGTTCATAACCCATAACCCATAACCCAGTTTGCAACCCAAAATCCATACTTAAGCTGACCAAGCTACCCGATCCCTTGGATTGCACTAGCCAAATCCCTCTGGGGAGGGATCCGTGGGAACCGTGGAACAGTAGAGAAATTTGCTATAAATAGTGAGCCATGTCTCTCTTGCAACTCACCCCTTTTACACATACTCTCTCTTAGTATTGCAATATCTCTAACCTCATATCCAAAGGATCTTTCTATGTAGTTTTGTGTTTGTGTGATTCTCTAGGTTCTTCTTAAAGGCGAGATCACCGCCTCTTGAAGTCGAGAAAGCTCAAGGCCATGAGTTGCCAAGCTTCGTCATCATCAAGACTACTGAAGTTATCTTGTTGATAGTTTTTTCCTCCCTCCTTAGAAGTGTTGTGTTGAAAGCATTAGTGAAGGGTGCCAAATGGTCAAATCAAAGGCATTAGTGAAAGGTGACAAAGGTTCGGGTCGAAGGCATTAGTGAAAGGTGCCGAAAGGTCGTGTTGAAGGCATTAGTGAAAGGTGCCAAGGGTGTACATTCGATATGGTGCATTGATGTACAAGATAGTTAGTTTGGGTTAAAGGATAGTGATATCCTTATTATGTTGTAATAAGGAGGGTGTCTCCTTTGGGTTAGTTGTGTTGTGTTGGGTAGTAGTTCCTCCTTTGTAATGGAACTCGGTATCTAGCCTTGTATTGGATAAAGTGTTGGCGACGTTGTGATAGGTTTGGTTCTACCTCGTGGAATAACCCGGTGTCTAGCCTTGTACCGGATAAAGAGTAGCCGGCGTTGTGAAGGCTTCTCCGCCACATTAAGGAGCTTGTGTTGTATATTGCTTACAAAATCTCGAGTGGGGAACTCAGGGAGTGGATTAGGACAAGAAAGATGTCCTTGTAGCCGAACCACTATAAATACTCTTGTCGTGGTTTTGTGTTCTTTACTCTTTACCTTTGCATTACTTGTTTATATGCTTTATCTATCATCATCCAAGACACACATTAAATAGATTGACATAAGTTGATCTAAATATTTGAAAACGAAATTTTAATCGATAAAACTATTCGACCCCCCCCCCTTTTAGTTTTCCACAATTGGTACCAGAGCTTCGTTACCAAGTTTCTTAAAGTATATTGTACTTTAAAAACTTGATACGGTCCGTGTATGTTTGAAAACTACAAAGAAGGGAATTTCTTAAAATAAAAAGTCATGTTTTTAGAAATCATTATATTTTAAATGTTGGATAGTGATAGATCATTCTAACATTTCTTTTGAGAATTCTTCATGCTAGGATTTGGGCATCTTAGAAGATCATGAAGAATTTCGCGTCTATGATTTTTATAAATCCTAAAAAGAATATATAGCAAAGGTATGTACTTTTATAATTTACTTATAGATAAATTATTAATGTGTGCTTCCTAGCTTTATTAGTAATATCATTTCTTATAACACGTAAAGAATCGTAGACTTAATACGTATACTCCAATATCACAATTCTCCAAAAGGTTGGTATCTATATTAAACACATCATCAAGAATAGCATTCTTGGTTGATCTTTAAAGACAAAAACTAAAGACTAGTCATTTTACCTCGTAATGACAACTTGGCTAAACAAAAGTGTAAGTCATCATTTCTCACATAAGGATATTGGCATTACATTAGTAATCTATGTCAATAGTGTCCATGTGAAACTTTCCATATCATGATAAAATAATATTTTGTCATGACTCCTAACTTCCCAATTTATGATTCATTCGTAAAAAGGGAACCTCGTCAAAAAGGACTAGTAAAACACGAAAACCCGTCAAAACCTCGAACCATAAACAAACATTAAGTTATAGAGAAAAATCTTCAACATTAGTCAAGAATTAAAACTCCCGTGTCAAAATTATCAAAGTTCACTTAGACTGTTTACTGCTGATATGCCGAATCCCTGAGATTGAACTAGTCGGATCCCTCTTTCAAGGGATCCGTGGGAACCGGCACATCAGAAGACAGAATAAGTGCTAGATGATCACTGTGGAGTTTTACTTTCTACTTTACTCTCCCACCCACGAACATAAACCCTAAGTTACTGTTCATAGGAGTTCATTCCTCATCATTTCAAAGGAAACAATCACTTGTGTAAGTATTATCTTCACTACACTGTAATTTCCATTCTCTAATTCCTAGTAGTATAATTATCATCTTGAGAACTTTGGTTCAAATGGGTTTATCACAATTTGGTATCACATTGTTTTCTAAGATAAACTAATCAAAGAATCAACATTGTTAATACAAAATTAAAAACTCATTTGAATTCAATAAAGATGTATTGAGCAAAATTGTGATGAACCTCATTAGGATACTATCCACATAATTGACACCACATTGTGGTTTTGGTGTTTGCGATCAACCATGCCGAGCTCTAGGCAACAAGACTATCAAGGTACGACACACTACATACCGATGTATCATAGAAAGGAAGGTCTTAGTCCCGAAGACCGAAAGGCCTTCAAAATGTTGCAAAAGAGGTTGTTCCACGAGGGCCGTGTAGTCGAACCTTCATTTCTCAACACTACCGACATCCCCCAAGTCTTTGCGGGAATCAACTTCCAATGCCTTCTAACTATCAACAAAAAAATATGTCCGGTTTTGTTATCGAGTTCTACAAGAGTATAAGGATCATAAGAAATGAGGATGGAACCGTTTTGATCGCTTATCTCATCAATGAACATGACTATACTTTCACCCTTGAAGAGTTTGATCGGATACTTCGTATCCCTTGCCAAGGAGTATGCTTGTATTCAAATGAATGGTCACTAGCCCACCTCCATGACATGGTCGATGAGCATCCGGTTTATTCCACACCTCTCCCGGATCCGGCTACGGTAAGAGATACCGTCTTCATTCAAAGAGCCTCCTCGTCTCGGGTCACTAGGAAATCAAAGGTCATCTATAGGGATCCCTTTCAAATGGAGCTTTCGGAGATGTTCCCATTGTACAAGAAATGGGAACTAGTGTTAAGGGAGAATGTCCTTTGTTTGGTGGGAAATAAGGACCATCCCAACACTTGCCTAGTCTACATGATCTATTGCCTTGTGAATGGGACTCATTTCAACCTCGCCTATTACATGGTTAAACAGATGGCAAGTGTGTCAAGGACGGACTAGATGGTACTCACTTATGCTATGCTCTTAACTCGCCTAGCCAATTCTGTCTTTGCTCTAGATCCATCTCCCTATACCGATTACCACTTCTTTAGCAACAATGTCATGGTACCCTTATCCGATGAGAAGACTACAAGGTTTATGGTTGAAGGAAAGAGACCTCACCCACCGACGGACTCATCCGAAGAAAGGGAAGGAAAAGGAAGCAACCCGATAGGCAACTACCAACTTGACCTCGTGGCATAAATTGAGCAATTGGCGGACATCCCAAACCCATCTCAAGAATTTCAACAAACGAAGGGGATGTTTAAATGTCTTGCCAACTTTCTTAATGGGAAGAAGAAGAAGTAGGCTTGAAGGGTTGAAAGGTGAAGCTTGGAGGCGTTGGAGAAGAAGCTTGAGTGAAAGGTGAGGTAAGGTCGAGGACCTAAAATTCGAACAATGGTTTGTAAAACATCTTAAACAATATTTCTGTAACTTAGGACTTAGCATTAGTAGATGGCATGACGTAAACTAGGGGTGATCACGGTCTAAAATTCAGACCGGACAGGCCAAGACTGATTTCGGCAAAAATCTTAGACCAAGACTGGACCGAATGTGGTCGGTCCTTCGGTCGGTCCGGTCCAACAAGGCCAAATTACCCCAAATTAGTCGGTTTGTGGTCCGGACCAGACCGGACCGAGGACCGAATTAGCCCAAAAGTCGAGACCGAGGACCGGACCGAATGTGGTCGGTCCGGTCCGGTCCAGTCCGGTCTCGGTCGGTTCGTCGGTCGGTCCGGTCCGTTCGGGTTATTTGCTCAGCCCTAAAGTAAATAATGACACCCTAACTTAGGCGACCCTAATGAGAATTTTACGACTACTTGATTGAAATCAAGAAGTCGGTCTTCCTCATGTTTGCTTCCCTTTTAGTCACTCTTACATACCATGCTTGATATACCTTTCTTACATACATGATTGCTTGATGTAGGGGTGTAATCGAGTCAAGCCGAGCTCGAGCTCGACAAGGCTTGAGCTTGGCTTGAAACAAAAATAGTAGGCTTGAGCTTGGCTTGATAGCTTGTCAAGCTTTAATCATCCAGGCTTGAGCTTGGCTTGAATAGGTTTCGAGCAAAGCTTGAGCTTGGCTTGAAAAGCTTGAATGTATACAAAAATATTGTATTTGATAGACAAAGTCATCAAAATATATATATTTATAATGTAATACAAACAAAAACCACATTTGAAAACCAAATTAAATTAATTTAACTTGATAATAAAACTAACAATAACATTTTAGGTACTAAGTCCAGCATTAGAATGAAACATAAGCCAAAGTACTAATTAATGTTTTCATCGATATACTAAGTATAAACAAAAGCTAAAATTATCTAATAGTAGTATATATTTTGGTCTATTAATATTCACGATTCATAACTAGAAACTTGTATTCGCTTGTAGATATAAAGAAAGTAAGCAACATCACTGGTCTAAAATATCGTTGTTACAAATAATTACAACTTTATTTACCATATAAAAGTCCTTCAAGAGTATATTAGATAATTTTTATAAAGTAAATCCTTATAATTAGAATAATATTTAAATTAGCCCTTAGTTACTTATGTGAATTTAATATAAAAAGATATATATATATACTAAGGCTTGATAAAAGCTTGATAAAAACTCGAGCCAAGCTATCAAAAGCTTGAGCTTGGCTTGTTATATGTTTCGAGCCAATTTATTGGGATTGAGCTTGGGCTTGAGCTTGATAAAAGCTTGGCTTGATCGAGTCAAGCTCGAGCTCGAGCTCGAGTTGCTTGATAAAAGCTTGGCTTGATTGCAGCCCTAGCTTGATGTAGAAATGATTAGGTTTGTAATTTGCTAAGAGGTGCAAAATCTTCACATGTTTTGTGAAGCTACTGGTGAGCAGTAGCCGGATCCCTGAGCTACAACTAGTAGAATCCCTCATATGAAGGATCCGTGGCATCCGGTTAAACAGACATGAGAATTTTACACTATCACTTCAATCCAATCTTCCAGACCTTACTAGCCTAATTAAACATGTTACTTTAGGATCACTTAAGTCCTCCTCAAACCCAGATGGTCTCACATTCACTCATAACTAACTTAGGATCACTTTCAAGGTGCTTTTGATTTATCACTTCATCAAAACTCACCATATTTCTGCTCCAATGTTCACACACTACTTCTCGCATCTTAAAACACCTAGTTTGACATTTCTCTCAATTTTAGCAAATTGATTTTAGTCATCCTTATCCCAAAATAGGCTAAAAACTAGTTTTACATTTTTTAGGATTTTTAAGGAATTTTCCAAATTTTCCTTGAGTTATCATCTGATCTCTAGGGTCATTTGACATCATGTGACACCTTCAAATTCTTAGTATCATGCTTAAGCACTTAGTTGAACACACAAAAACTCCATTCTTCTTACCAAAAATCATCATTAGATATCCTCACTCATTATGGTTGGACATTTAAGTCCTATACCATTTAAGACATCTTAGGGAACCTAAACACTCAAGACTTATAGGTACTAGACCTTGATAGAACATCATCACTCTACATTATTATTGTCTGAGAGACGGATCCCCAGATTATAACTAGACGGATCCGCAAAGTTAGGGATCCGTGGGATCCGGGTCTACAGAACAGATTAAGATCACCTTACTCATCAAATTCAAACTATCTTTGGCAGTCTAAACACTTTACCTTGCCTTAAATGACTCCCTAGAATAGAACAACACTATAGTTGATCTTAGTGCATTCCAAAATTCTTAGTGGTCAAGAATTTAATTCACTAACCTAATTCAATCCTTTATAAACCAAGTGTGTTTATGCTTCCAAACCATCACTCAAACCACCATTCAAAATCAGTAGCTAAGGCATCCATTACATCCTCTCTTTCACTGTGACTAAAGCAACTAGCACAACATCTTCAACCAAAGGTTCCTCCAAGAATAATGCTCATATGGTTCATGAGATTTCCTCAACCGAGTCATCGCCCATCAAAGGATCAAATACTAGAATACCTCCTTGATGCAGGTTTTACTGACCAGGTTTTAATATTTATAAAGTCTCGTTATACCTATGGTCTACCCTAGTGCACTAACGGGCAGTGTACCCGGTCGTGTGTAGTGTAGTAATCGGTAAAGCCGAGGTCTTCCCAAGAGCTATGTGTGTTAGATTATTACTAAGTCTAGGTGTCACAGATTAATAATGGTTTCGATAAGGAATTAATTAATTAAACTACTAAATCAGATAAAAGCAAATAAAAGCAGATAAAAGGTAAAGGGTAAATCAATAGAGGAGAGTGGTGCTAACCTAGTTAATCCTCCTAGCTAGTTATGTCTACGTCTACTTACTTCCAATTATTTCAGGTGGGGTCAAAGTCGAGAGGACATCATTTGGTCAATTCGCCCTAACCTATCAGCAAAGATGCTACCATAGGAGAAGTCAGGTGTCCCCTCATAAGTCCTGTTGTTCCTGGTCCCCAAAGCCAAGTCATTAAGTACCGCTACATGCTAGATTTATAATAGTGAGTGCCTGGGCGTTAGCAACTTAAACACTCACCCCCTCTAATTCTTAAGTTCATCCAAACGGTAGGTGATCAGTTGGTCAAATCGCACAAGTAGAAAGGGTCGTCAGTTGGTCATATCTTACCCTTCCCGTCTTAGTCCGCTCACCTAGGGTCAATTGTCATATCTTCTAGGCAATTGGCCTCTACCGCCATTCAAAACTACCGAAACAAGGTAGCTACCAATAAACTATGCATGCATACACTTAGAAATAATTATGCGGAAGTAATGTAAACGCAAACAAAACAATTAAGGAATCATAACTAGGCCAACACCAAGAGGTGCTTAGCCGCTCATATTAATCATACAAACCAATTCAATATTCAAAGGTACGAAATACATGAATTGAAAGTAAAGAAAATATAAAATGCTAATGCTTATCGTAAGGGAGTGATTTCTCCCTTGGAGATAGCTCCGTATGCTCCTCTAGACCTGCCTTGAGCTTTTTCCTACGTTCTCTTATTGTTGTGTGTGGAATGTGATGATTAGAAATGCTGGAATTCGTGGGGTATTTATAGGCCAGATCTGGGTTACGGCGTAACTGTAACAAGAGTTAAGCCGTAACCTTCAATTCCTTCATATTTTGCACTAGATCTGCTAGTTACGGTGTAACCTTATTAGTGGTTACGCCGTAGTCTTCAATAAACTTGGTTACGCCGTAGTTGATGAAATAGTTACGGCGTAAGTATCAGCGCTGTGGAACCTCATTTGACCTAATATAGTTACGTCGTAGCCTTTGGGAAGAGTTACGCCGTAACCTTCTGATGAGTTGGTTTTCTGAGTCACGCAATAGTTACGGCGTAATGTGAGAGAAGAGTTACGCCGTAACTTTTTCAAAATCAGCATACTATGATAAATCTTTAGATAATTCTCCAATTCCGCGTCTCTTTAGCTCCAATGCTCGTAATTTACCTGAAAGTGGAAAACAATGGAAAACAAGCGTAAATCCATATAAATGATATAAATTACAAGCATTATCGGGGGAAATTGACACTTAATATTCAGGACTATTTGATGTTATCACTCCTCAACAAACTCAACCAACCAAAGCTAGAAAAACCGCTAGAATTAGTATTCAGCTTTTTGATTTAGAAAGGCCTTCATCAAGCACTACCATACCCTCTAAACCAAACACACCTAGCTCAACTAAAACACCTAAGCCTTCATTTCTAGAACCTAGACTACACTTCTTTACCGCACCTCTTTCACACCCAAACATTTACTCATTAGAAGACTCACCACCGAGGACTTCTTATTCACCATTCTTTTCATTAAATAGGGAACCACCTTCACACCAAAACTTTGATGATGAAACATCACCAACACCCGTATTCCAATCACCTTCACCATCAAAGATCCATCGTTAGGAACAAGAAATCACCAAAGACATAACCATATAGATAACTTCCCATCTCCACCACCAACCCATACATCATCACCTTCATTCTTAGTTGAACCATGCCCTACGTTACTCAACTCACCTCCACAAATCCCGACAACCTTGTGGAACCTCCTCAAAACATCCCATCTCCTCCATCTCATACTCATGAAAATAATTGCTCTAATTGTCAACTCACCCGAGGTTTAGTTCAAGAAGTACGAAATGAGTTGCATTTCATGTTTAATCATCTCCTTGAATGATTTGACCAAATCAACAAATCTACTCGTCCTTAGAACCTAAGATTACAAGCACATTGATGCTTTTTATTAGTTTTCGGCACAACTTAGAAATTATTAGAAAATGTACTACATGTTTTTGTCATTCTCTTAGTTTTAAAGATATGTATATCATTTCTCATTTTTTATTGAATGAAATTACTTGTTGTATGCCATATGGTCTTGAGAATATGTTTGGTGCCTTAATACATAACTTATTTTGATGTTACAATCACATTTCACATCTACATTGCTGTCATGAGAATGCAGGTATACGGATCCCTCACTTTTTCCTAGACGGATCCCTCCCAAGGAGGAACCATGGGATTTGTGCAACAGAAAAACTGTTTATGACTAATTTGAATCCCATTTGCAGGAAATTATGCATCATATACTTGTTTTCTAACCTTTGTTTTTTAGATTTTTAAAATACACATGAAGACTTTGACACCCTCAAAAGGGGGAGCTTTTAGTCAAAGCAATACTATTGCAAAAATGCTTGCAATACTTTCGCTTAAGATTTCTTTATTACTTGACTCCCTCACAAAGGGGATCACTCGTTAAGGGGGAGCATTTTCGTCAAAAGATGAAACCATTTGAAAACATAAATGCAAACCACTCGCTTAGTCTTCCTAATTACTTAGCACCCTCAACAAAGGGAAGCACCCGTCAAGGGGGAGCTAAGACGAGAACTCTTCTCTTCTCTTACTCTCTATTTTTTACACGTTTTTCCCAAAACAATGTGTTAGTTTCTTTTCGACGCACTTTTTGTTACGATAAAAAGGGGGAGAAGAGAGTAAAAACTCCAATTCAAACTTTTACGAATTTGAGTTTTTTCCTTCAAATAATCTTATGTTTTGTCATCAACAAAAAGGGGGAGACTGTTAATACAAATAAGCCGTAAAAACGTTTATTTATATTTTACGATATTCTAATACGTAAAATCATTTTAATGAAACAAATAAAATACGTAAATGGTTTGAGCCAATAGTTTACTAACACACTTACATTTTCATATAAAACACTAAACAAGTAATATTGTTTACATCTTATAGAAATTCATATGTATAACTAGTGTTTACATAATATGGAAATGTACATATATATATATATATACACACTTGGTATATATTGTAATGGGTGATGTAATGGGTAAAAATCTAAGTCCTTAACCCTTTGACTAGATACATTGAATATTGTTGGGTAAAACCCAAAGTCCATGACCCATACCCATAGAGCTTGATCCATAACCCATGACCCATTGCATGACATCATGCATGAAGTCATGTTGGGTATTATCCATTATCCATGACCCAAGACCCATGACCCAATGTCTAGATACATTGCATTATGTTGGGTATCTATAACCCATGGTTCATAACCCATAACCCATAACCCGGTTTGCAACTTAAAATCCGTACTTAAGCTGACCCAGCTATTCGATCCCTTGGATTTCACTAGCCAGATCCCTCTGGAGAGGGATCCGTGGGAACCGTGGAATAGTAGAGAAATTTGCCTATAAATAGTGAGCCATTTCTCTCTTGTAACTGACCCCTTTTACACACACTCTCTCTTAGTATTGTAATATCTCTAACCTCATATCCAAAGGATCTTTCTATGTAGTTTTGTGTTTATGTGATTCTCTATGTTCCTTTTAAAGGCGAGATCACCACCTCTTGAAGTCGAGCAAGCTCAAGTCCATGAGTTGCCAAGCTTCGTCATCATTAATACTACTGAAGTTATCTTATTGATAGTTCTTTCCTCCCTCCTTAGAAGTGTTGTGTTGAAGGTATTAGTGAAGGGTGCCAAAGGGTCAAGTCAAAGGTATTAGTGAAAGGTGCCAAAGGGTCGGGTCGAAGGCATTAGTGAAAGGTGCCGAAAGGTCGTGTCGAAGGCATTAGTGAAAGGTGCCAAGGATGTACATTCAATATGGTGCATTGTTGTACAAGATAGTTAGTTTGGGTTAAAGGATAGTGATATCCTTATGATGTTGTAATAAGGAGGGTGTCTCCTTAGGGTTTGTTGTGTTGTGTTGGGTGGTAGTTCCTCCTTTGTAATGGAACTTGGTATCTAGCCTTGTACCAGATAAAGTATTGGCGACGTTGTGATAGGTTTGGTTCTACCTCGTGGAAGAACCCGATGTCTAGCCTTGTACCGGATAAAGAGTAGGCGATATTGTGAAGAATTCTCCGCCACATTAAGGAGCTTGTGTTGTGTAGTGCTTACGAACTCTCGAATGGGGAATTCGGGGAGTGGAGTAGGGCAAGGAATATGTCCTTGTAGCCGAACCACTATAAATATTCTTGTCGTGGTTTTGTGTTCTTTACTCTTTACCTTTGCATTACTTGTTTATATGCTTTATCTATCATCATCCAACACACATATTAAATAGATTGACATAAGTTGATCTAAATATTTGAAAATGAAGTTTTAATCGATAAAACTATTCAACCCCCCCCCCCCTTCTAGTTTTCCACAAGCTTTTTATGAACATTCCTTTTACTTCACCAGTTCTTTTCAAAGAACCTATAAAGTATGTTCACCTATTGATCAAACCAGATAGATTGATTGCCATTTACAGATATAAATTTGGGATAATTCTTCCAAAATTTACTGGTTGTAGGTTTTTAAAACGAAAAATGCCTGATATATTAAATTTCAAATTAAAATGTTTTAAACCTAAAACCTTTAAATAAAAGTTTTAAAACAAGCCCTAAAATGGGCAACAACCAGTTTTAAAGCTTGTAGAAATTTAGATGTTTTAAAATCCTATATCCCAAAGCGATGCATGATCCCAACCGTCATCTTGATGAACAATCCCAACGTCATCTTTTGTAAGTCCTTCACGTACTCGGTGAAGACCGAGTCTTGTCCTCCTTTGCGCTTGATGAGGTCCGGCAATCATCACAACTTCAATGTGCGTCTTCCTCCTCTTGAAGCTCTATAATAAACATTGTAAGCATCACTTTACCTTCTTGTGAACTTCAGACCACAAATATGGAGGAATAATAAAACAACCTATAAAATATAGACATCTCTCATATCTATTGTAAGTTTCTGATCACGCAAATACTTCAAGTATTTTCCATTTTCATGCCCAGGATTTTGGCAATAATAGCATATGGGAACTACATTTCTCTTTCTTTTTTACTAATTCAAAGAAGAACCCCTCAGTCTTCCCAATAACCCGCTCGTCATTCACCTTTTCAGCCTTTCGCTTACTGACCTTATCTGTCTTGACCCTTAGGTGATCCTCAGCTTTACATACCAGCTCGTAAAGCTTCATCAACGTAGGCTCCTCGCAAGTCTCCATAAAATCAAGTAGGTATAAACTATACTCTGCTGGTAGAGACTACATGATACATAATATGTCTCACTCATAGGATTACCAATCTTCTGGAGAAGATTAAGAATTTTTCCATCATAGTGAAATGAAACCTTGCAAATGTGCTAACTCACATGTGATAATTTCTTAACTCTTACGTGAGGGAAAACATCTCAACATTCTTTGATTCAGGATGAATATCCCAACGCGAGGTGACCCAATCACCGTCTCACCACCATTCATCGGGTGATAAGGAATTTTAGGAATCTTATCGATGAAACTGTATCGTTCCTGCCTTTAGGGTTAGCCCAATCATGGGAATCACAATGACGATGCAACATGTTGTAGTATGCCATCTACAGTTTTAATAAAGACAATTAGTGAACTCAATCATTTTCTCGTAATAGCCTTTAAACCTTATTGTTAATACAAATAAACCGTAAAAATGTTTATTAATATTTTGCGATCTCGTTGTGTTTTGTTGATAACAAATGTAATGTTATCTTAAGTATAATTATAAGGATACATGTTATTTTTGTAAAGCATTTACATATAGCCATTTAAATACAAAAATGTAATAATTAAGCATTTGTTGTAATAGTTTATTATGATGGGTAAAAACCATAACCCATACCCAAGTTGGCTAGATACAATGTATACTTAAATACATTGAATCTAAAGAAAACCCATGGACCAACCCATAACCCATGACCCATAACCAAAAAACCCATGGGCAAAGAGGAGCGTACCACGGATCCCTAGGATTACACTAGACGGATCCCAAGTGGGAGGGATCCGTGGGATCCGTGGAGCAGAGGAGAAATTTGCCTATAAATAGAGAGTCATTTCTTCATTCTAACTCACCCCTCTTCTTACTAAATCTCTCATACACTCTCATTCTCTTCTAACATATAGATCACTTGATCTAGAGAGTTGTTCTTCTTTCTTTCTATTTGTGATCCTCATATAGGTCCTTCTCTAAGGCGAGATCATGAGCATTCTACAAGTCATCCAAGCAAGGGGTCCTTGATTGATTTGTCACTCCGCAAGATTTCTGTAGCAAAGATCTTGTATTTGATATTTCACATATTTATTGTGTAATAGTTGTGTTGGTTTGGTCCACCGTGCTACGGACTCGGTATTTAGCTTTGTACCGGAAAAAGTGTAAGCAGCGTTGTGAAGGCTTCTCCGCCAAGTGAAGGAGTTTGTTGACATAGTGCTTGAACTCTCGAGTAGGTGACTCGGGGAGTGGAGTAGGGCAAGGAAGGTGACCTTGTAGCCGAACCACTATAAATCGGTTGTGTCTTTTCTATCCCTTAACTTTATTTATTTGCTTGCATTATCATTAGATCTATACGTTCTCAACATCCATACGATTTCACATAATATCGAATCTAAAGTTTTTGAAATCAACTTAAAATTGGCAAAACTATTCAACCCCCCCTTCTAGTTTTCCACACTTATAACTTCGCACATTACACTAGGATCCATATTATAGCATCACAAGGCACCACACTATGGTGTAACCTACCTTGTGACAGTTTGTAGGTATGTGTTTTGCCACCACCAATTGCCTCTAAGAGATAAATCCTAGGGCTGAGATTCTGACACCGGTCGGGCGTACTTAGTTTCCCATGCAGCCTTTGGTCCGGTATGGCGGATAGCCAATAGACTCTACTATAAGAGTAGTGGCTTTGCAACTCATTGGCTTTTGTCGTAGTATATGACCAATGAACCCAATGACCACCTCCCCCACGTCAGCCATGTACCCGCAGACACTGAGTTATGGCATCAACTGCTTGCAGGGTATGAGCTAAGAGAGTGGAGCAGTTTATGGAAGGCGAATTAGTCTAATATTACCATAAGGTAAGACCTGAAACCATCGGCTTAGCAATCTAATCTTTTTATATCCAGTATTAAAATGATTTTTCACAAAAAGTCGTTTTACGTTTAAACTATGCATGATTCATACTACGATTTGTTCATATTTAAAAAAAATTATTTTATAATCAAAGATGTCTAAACTCGGGTTTACCCTTCCTAAGCCTTTTTTAGATAGGCTGACAAAAAATTCAAAGACTTTATCAATTTTATTACGCTAACTCGCTGTCAAGAACCTGGTGTTTAAGTACACCCGTTCTAGTGACTTTAGCAGAGACACCCCGTTTTATTATGTCTTATAAATAATGTTGGTTGACATATTATTTAACATATAAGCATGTATATCAGACAATAATAAAACCCTATTGACACAGCCTAGCCACTATATATTGTTGATCCTGAGAGCTACTTCGGGAATCAACTTTGGGTCTATCCTAAGGGTTAAAACATGACACAAGGCAAGAAGGCTTGAATAAGTTACGTAACTTTGCAGCATCGCCCGTTATCATTTTCATTCCTCTTGTTGGATCTTCACTACTCCATGCTCCCACTGGATCTCCTCTTTCTCCGTACTCTATAGGTTCTCCTACCTTGTTTGGGCTTCCTTGCGTCACGTTCGTCTCTGTTTACATCTAATTAAAAGCTAATCTATTTAAAATTAAAATCCAAGAGGGAATAAACAACGGCACGCAGGCCTCCCTTAAACCCAAAACAGTAAAAATATAGACATATTTAAACTACATCACAATCACGCTGTTTATATTTATGGTTTATGGCTTAGGCTCATGTCATGTATGATTAACAATCAAAAGCAAGAAAGAACTATTAAATAAACATGTCATGTATGATTAACAATCAAAAGCAAGAAAGTACTATTAAATAAACAACATGTGAAAATAGTTAAGCTATGATTTGTTAGAACATACTATATATACATATGCACTGTATATATAGTTTATCCTAAAGTACATGCAAGCCATGAGTTTCACCCGCATTATTGCATACTAATGCAACTTTTCATTCACGGAATGACGGTCTTACCTTATTGTTACACATTGTCAAGTTAGAAAAGTTTTGAATTTTAAATTTTACAAACCCTACTAAGGGCTTCCTTTTTTTATTAAAAATTAAAAGCATGTGACTTAGCAGCAAGAACCGTAAGTCACCAAGTTTTAGACTTTATTGAAAAAATTTATTATGGCCCTTTTTTAATAAAAACATTAAATACCATAGTTATGCATTAAATGTTTTAAAACCCTAGTTTCCATACGTGGTAATCCTATATTCCAAATAAGTTAAGACTGAAAAAAGAAACTATCAATTTATGGAAACTTTTAGTTTGGTTAACAAGATTTATGCTTGGTAAAATTTTACAATCACATCTAGCTAAGATCAGTTAAATCGATCCATCTAGGGCTTCAGTTATCCCAATAAGTCTTTCTTGCTAATCAAGTAACCTTGTTTTCTTATGACCACTTTTAGAAACCTAGGGTTTCCATTAGATGTTTTATAATTTTCTTGAAAAGATTTGCATCTTGTCAAATATACCTAAAACCCTAGATCATAACGTAAAGACTAAGATTACTTGCATGCTAAGAAAAACAAATCTAGGAAACCCTAGTTCTTGTAATTGTGACAATACCTATTAGGGACTCAATGTTTGATCCTGGATACTTTTACAGAGTTTTCATGTAAAGAAGTCGACACTCTCAAGGGTGTGTATTTCGACTACGAAAAAAAACCCTAACCCTAAATAGACACCTTCAAGGGTTTAGAAACCCCTTGTGTATTTCTATTATGGATAAAAACATGCAAAAACCTTAATTAAATTACAAGAGTAATAAAACCCTAATTGCCACAAAAACAAAAACCCTAATTGAACCCTAAGCAATAAATCGACCAAACCCTAGTATAACTAAAATCATTTGAAGATGTGGTTCGGCCAGGCGACCAACTTATATGTGTGTTTGTGTGTGTGATTTGTTATTTAAAATGTATTTTTGTAAGTTATGGTTTTTATGGTATCGATCGCCTTATTACACCAAGTTGGTTATGAAGTAGTCTAGGAGATAGAAAGCTAAGGTGACAAGGGAGATGGGGTCCTTATTATACCCGGTCTAGAGTTACATTCATTTAACAAATTATTAGCTTTACAACTTTCTCAAATCTCAATATGAGTAATTCATGTGTTTGATCCAGGTAAAAGCCGCGCTATCGTGTATAAATGTTCAAAATTGAAACCAATTTTGCAAAAGGCCGTCTTAACTGGGATTAGTCTCAATTCAAGCCTCGCTTGCTACTATCATACTCCATACCAGACCCCGAAGTTTGGATATAGTTATTGTAATGCTCTTTAAAAGTGAAAGCAATGGACTACTTGAATATCTTTTCAGGTTTCAACAATAAAACAATGGTGAAAAAATACTAGTAAAACACCACTTCAAGATTACAAAGGGCTCAAATTAATGTCGTACACTTTACCGATGTGAGACGCGTTGTTACAGTTACTATAACTGAACTAAAAACAGCACATCAGTATGTCGATTGTCCATGCTCAACATCAAATGCACTATTTGCATATGGATCGTTCATCAATTGGCCTCGCTCTATTGGATGAACCCCGTCAACAGATTAGGCCAGGGTTGTTTTGGTCTGAATTAAATTGCTTTAAAAAAAAAATAATAATAATAATAAAAAATGCTAGTACTCCATCCATGATCGAATACAATGTTTTCTGTTGATATTAGTCGTCTATACTGTATATACTGGACACGTATCTTACCATATTAATGTTAAAGCTAAATTAGCTAATAAATTGAAGCAACAAAATATGACCGAAAGTAAAAGTTAGAGAAGCTTATAAAAATAATTTAAGAAAGAAAAAGAGACAAGTGGGAAAATGAAAATTACGCATGTGAATATGGAAGAATGGATTGCGGATACAATCACGAATATCCTTTTAAAATTTGCTTTTAGTTTCTTTTTCTTATCTTAGTAAGCGTGATTTCCCAATTCCCATTGCTTTTGTGAACATGTAAACCCAAACTAACGAATTTCAGATAAATATGAATCATTAAAATGGTATGCGTTTGATTTAGTGATCAACGGCTTTAATTTAGTGCTAGATGTACACAAACCCATTGAATATCATATCGTAACCTAATACGTGAATTCAAAGTTTTACTATTAGCGATCATACAAATGAAAAACTAGTGTAACAATCCATCATCTTACAGTAATTACTGAAAAATCACGCGAAAATAATAAGTGTTGAGGAAATCATTATCGGAAAACGACAAGTAATTGATGAAGTAAATTTATAGTCTAAAAGTTCATGCAGAATAATTTGTAAACTACAAATACACACACGAAATGCAAAAGCTAGTGGTTTAGTGAAAAACTTGTAAGATTAATATACGTATTTGTGTGCACAAATATTTTCCTAATGTACATGAAGCATAAATTTCATGACAAGAGAACACATAAAACCAAGTGGGATATCATTTTTGGAGGAAACACTGAACTAATATACCCAATTCTATATGTAGTGTCCGCAACCACTCACAAAACAATTACTATATATCTAGTGCCGCAACCACTCACAAATTAGCATAGTGCATCAGATATATTTATCTACAGAGTTATTGTAGTTAGTCGAGGCTGTCAGCGGTTGTGGACATGTAATTAAAGTCCGTTGAAAATTATATTAAATTTTCTGCCATCACCGGTTGGA
Organism: Chrysanthemum makinoi; assembly: GCA_910596185.1. NCBI lineage: Eukaryota > Viridiplantae > Streptophyta > Magnoliopsida > Asterales > Asteraceae > Chrysanthemum > Chrysanthemum makinoi. The sequence continues at coordinate 251,460,476 of OU343223.1, forward strand.
CGCGTCGTCACATGTTGTCATAAGTCTCGACAGTCGCTAAAAAAGGCTCTCTTTTTTTTCTTCAGAATATGTATATCCGTTGCAATCGGCTGTTATCAAAGTCTTATTATTTATTTATTTTTATCAAAATAACTATATGCTTTGTTTTATTTTGCAATAACTATCATTTTATTCCCGAATTATCATTTTATTCTCTAATTCGAGCTTTCGAGATTTCGCATCTATTACGAGAAGTATTAGACTATCTGAGTTGGCCCAGAGTGTAAGCTTAGAGACCATTAAAGTTTATAGAGTTTCATATATTAACCGCTATGAATGTTTTATCAATGAAATGTAACACCTACAAGGAATTCATAGTTCAACAAAAAGTCAATGCTTTCTCCTCTTGCTATTGCATTGGAATGTTGTTATCTTAATATCAAAAAAGTCAGATTTAAATTCTAACGTTTGCACATGGATATAGGTTATGTTTTCGATCGGCGATTTTCTAATTCAAAAGCGATTTCTAACACTCTGCTCTCGAGTTTCTATTTGGAAAGATAAAAAAAAAATGGAAAGGAAGTTAAAAATAATCATGTTCCTATATATTTTTTGGAGAGGAGAGAAGAAAATTATGTTAAATTCCTCCTCCTAATCTTCTTCTCAAATTGGGATAATTGGAGATAAGTAGAATTTTAAACTTAATTTAGTTGTATTTATTCTTTCCAACCTGAGAACACAAAACTAAAAATTATTTTTTCCCTCTCGTCTTCTTTTCTCTTTTCTTTATTCTCTACATTTTTGTTCTTTTTGTTTTACACTCAGGAAGTACGTTAAAGTTTCTCAGTCGTATTCACCCTTACGATGAGCTTAAGCATCCGAGAATGTATAAGTGTACTACTGATATTCTGGCTGTGCCTACGCACAACCTAACTGTCAAAAAAATTTATATCTTTTAACGCGTATAACATATTTACGTATGAGCGTATATGGTGTATATGACATTATGATTTTCTTTCAAAACAAATGAATTAATGATTATACCACATAAAGCTTAACAAATTAAGTTTATCTAATATCTCTCGTGTTACAAGTAATTGTCTCAATTTACAAGTATTAGACGATTACTTACGCATAATGGCGGCGATATATAGTAACGTTAGTTTGTATGTGCATTATATATATATATATATATATATATATATATATATATATATATATATTTATATATATATATATGAGTATTAAGTAATTGAGAGTAAAAAAGTTGGTGATTTAAATTGTAATTAAGTATTTAAATAGTTATAGAATGCATTGCTTTTTATAAGTAGGGTATTTTAGCCTGATAAAATTACTTATTTTTTAAGTTTTTAAATTTTAAACAAATTTATTTTCTTATTTTATGTATAGTGTATTATGGATAAGAATTTACTCTGAAGTGGACATAAAAAATGAATTTTAATTTTGATAAAATTAGTTGCATTTGATCAAATTTTTTGTCATAACTGGTAGATACTCTCTTCATTCTTAAATAAATATGCACTATTGACTTTTAAAGTCATATTTTTTCAACTTTGACCTTAAATTATTTCATTTGTATTATCTAATACTTGATGAAATTATACCAATGAAAATACATTTAAAACTCAATCTATTCATATATTTTGCATCAAGTATTACATAACACAAACAAAATAATTTAAGGTCAAAGTTAAAAAAAGAAAACTTTAAAAGTCAATAGTAGTGTTGGGTTCAGTATGTACCCAAACCCCTTAAGTCTAGGATTTGAATAGAAAATACCCTAAGTGTTTAATCCCTTAAACGTTAACAAGTCACTGAGGGCATAGTCTCTTAGTGAGCTGTCTTCAGGATACTCAGTAAGAGACAAGGAAGAAGTCTCTCCACTCAGTAAGGCGGAACTTAAGGGGTTGAAGACTGAGTTAAGAAGAAGATGGTGGATTCAGTGAGTGATGACAATAACTCACTGAATCCCGAAACTCCTCACCAACTAACACTGAAGACAAACTAAAGACTGAAGACTGAAGGCTATGAAGACTGAAGAATGAGCGGGACAAGGCGGGATAAGTTTGAACAGATAAGACGAAGTCCTTATCAACCAAAGTCAAACTTTCCCTGAATCGTTAACTATCAGGCTCAGTGTCATCACTAACAAGAAAAAAGCAACCTTGTCACTTACCCAATATAGCCAATAATAAACGAGACAAAATACATCAGATTTTGTCTTACTCTTTCTCGTTTGTCCTCTAGGATAGAGTCAAAACTATACTTGTATAAATAGCATAAGAGATGGAGTGGAAGAATTTTAAGCTTGTGAATTAATTGTAAAACACACACACAAGCCATCTTCCACTCCTTCAAATACAACTCTGTCCCTGAGATAGCTCAGTGGTTCCTTTGTACTTGTGCTCAGACTTAGTATGAGCTTAGTGAGGAGATACCATACTTTGTCATTTCAATCCCAAGTACTATTCCGCAAGTACTTGGGTAATGTATTCTTTTTTATTTGTTTCTAATAAAGAATATTAAGTTGAAAATTATTCAGTGTGCTTTTACTTGCATAGTTTCAGTCATTAATTCACAATCTATTATTTTATTGTCTTTATTGTTTTAATACGATTGTGAAACGGGAACAACAAGTGGTATCAGAGCTCGCTGATTATAAAACCCTTTTTTTAAGCCGCTCAAAACTTTTTTAAATCAGGATCCTAATAGCTGAAATTGATGTGCCCCAACTTGTCGACAAAAAGGGTGGAGCTTATTCAGTTGTTCCCACTCGAAGTTGGTAAATTTAACAAATGGAAAAGCGAATGCTTTGCTATTTGACTGGGATGGAACCTTACTACATTAAGTGTATTAATGAAGGTCCATTTATCCCAAAGACTGTTGAAGGTTTACCTAAACCTGAAGCTCATGGACTCAGATCGAGAGGAGAGTGGTCAACCAGGACCAAAGGCTCAAAATCATCATCATATCTTGTCTTCCTGATGATGTCATGGAGTCTTTATTGGTCGTAGTACAGCTAAACAAACCTGGGATGACCTGGTCCACAGTCATGAAGGTCCCTCAGATACCAAGAAAAACAGGATCATGGACCTGAAACTTGAGTATAACACCTTCAGGGCCAAGGACACAGAAACTCGCTCTCAAACCTACACCCGGTACAAAACTTTGCTAAATGAATTATCTAATGATGGTGTAAAATTTTCCAAGCATGAAATCAATGTTAGTTTTGCCAATAGTCTCCCTGAGAAGTGGTTGAATTTCTCTTAGGGACTTAGGAATGCTAATCATATCCAGAATCTTGAACTTCCTGAAATATATGGGAAATTTGTCTATGAGGAAAACCTCATCAACAAACGATACCCTGACTTAAAGAAGTCTCAGGAAGTCAAGAAGTCCCTGACCACCACTTCAACACCAATTTCTACTGCTTTTTACTCTAACAGTGTGGTTCAAGATTTTCAAGAAAATTCAGATGATGAGCCTGATGAGAGATCAAGCGAGGAGTACCTAGATGACCTGAACATCGAATTTCAGGAAAGGAGACTCCTTGCTAACTCTCGAATGTTTATAAAAAGAAAACAAGGTTTTTCTAATACTAAAACAAATGAGGACACTGAATGTTTTAAGTGTCACAAAAGAGGTCATTTTGCCAAAGACTGTTTTCAAAAACAATTTCAGAACCCTCTTACAAACCATCAGGGTCAAATCAGTCCTCAGGATTTAGCAAATTTCAACCAAAAATCTATCAGTCTCATCAAAATTTTCAAAACAAATATGATCAACATAAAGCTGTTGATTTTGAAGCTAAATACAGGAAAGTCAAAGCCAAGATAGCACTGCTTGAGGTCACTCCCTCAGAAACAACAAACACTGTTAACTCTGTGCAGGGTAAAAACAAGGACCTAGTTGCTGAAGTCTTCGACTGGGATGAAGATCCAGTCTCCTCAGACGATGAAATGGTGCAAGTCAGTGCACTGATGGCTCTTTCAGAAGAGGACAATCTACCAGTTGGGAAGAATCATGCAAGGAATGGAGAATGGGTCAACATCACAATGAAGAAGGTAAATATTTTACTTTCTATGGATGATGACTCTGATTGGCAGTCTTTTATGAACTATATCAATGTTGACCTTAAGTTTGTAGAAGAGCAATGATTAAATCTTTTTTCAAAATACAACAAGTTAAGTTTTGAATTAAACAAGTGTAGAGATGAACTGCTTCTTTTAAAACAAGCTAAGCTTGAGGCTGTCACACTGCAAATTCAAAATACTGAACTAGTTAAAAGAAATCAAGCTCTTCAGAAAGAACTTAGAAAGGAAAAAGATATCATTGAAAGTTGGACTGCTAAGAATCCTAGGGTCTTTGATGTTGTGGGAGCCCCCAGTAGCAAAAAGAGAATCATTGGTGAAGATCATCTCCCTGATTCTCACAATAAAGACCAAGGTCCAAAACCATTTGTGTCTGGTGGCATGATTACCAATATGTTGTCAATTCCCAAGACCAGTGATTGGATTAAACGGGCTAACCCTGAGAGTTAGCTTCCAAATTTCGATTCTGGAAGAATACTTGAGCCTGAAAGCCAAGCTCTAAAGAGCATGCTTGGACTTCTTGATGTGCCCAGTGGTACTGAACACATCTCTGAGTCTGAAGCAGAATCTGAAGCACCGCTTCCATCCCTGAAACCTCTTCAGGTGCTGCACCAAGCTCTGGGCTTACTCCATTGCAATTCAACCTTCATTCACCAAAAGAAAGGTCTGGACTTGGTAGAACCATCCTGAAAAGACCAACAAAACCAATCCAACAAGATTCAACTCCCACTGAGACTTCCACATCTTTAGTCCCTTCTGAAGCAGACCAAATTCAATAAATGACGAACTTGTGAGGAAGGCGTGATAAGATGGAATCCATCGAAAAGCTCCTGATTCAATCAAGGAAACTAAGTCGACCTCCTCTAGTTCATCAAGGTCAAAACCAACAACAAACCAGGCGTGTGATCGTGCGATTATACCAGTCATACCATTGGTATTTCTACGAATCCTTTTTGTATGACGCAAAAAGGATGATGACAGAATTTCTGATCACTTACAATATGTAAGTTCATTCAGTGAAGCAAAACATACCAAAGTTGGTCATCAACATGCTTCAACCTCCAAAAAAGCTCACAGGAATAGAGCAAAACCTTTTCCTCCTTGCCCACACTGTGGCTTTAATGACCATCATCCTGATGATTGTCTCATGAACACATGCTGTGATATTTGCGGAAATCCAGCTCATGAGACATCCCAGCCTGACAGTGTCATCCAAGCAAAGAGAATTTCAAAACAACCCCGAATCACCGAGTCATCCTAAGTCATCAAATGCAAAACCCGTGGTAGCACAATGCACTTAACCACTGACCCTGAGTCAATTGCCAAATTCAAGCAGACCTTTAGACCCAAGCCCAATAGCATGTGGGTCGTGAGAAAACTAATTGATTTACTATTTATGCAGAGACACGCCACGGAGCCTATTTGGCATCTAGATAGTGGATGCTCAAGAAGCATGACTGGCGTTAAGGAGTATCTGCACAAGTATGTAAAGGAACCAGGACCCAAGGTAGTATTTGGTGATAACTCATTATGTCCAACTGAAGGTTATGGTTCAAGAACTGCAATTGAATAGTTTTCTCTAGAATAGCTTATGTCAATGGTCTAAAATACAATCTCATCAGTGTCAGTCAATTATGCGATGCTAAGTACATTGTGCAATTCAATGACAAACAAGGCACCATTTTCAATGCCAACAAAGACGTTGTATTGATAGCTCCTAGGAGAGATGATGTTTATGTCTTAGACATGTCAACACTCTCTCAAGATGGAACTTGTCTTTTTTCCAAAGCCACTGAAATCATTAATCCAGCGCACAAGAGACTCTCTCACTTAAACTTCAAAAACATCAACAACTTGGCAAAACAAAATAAATTCCTTGGCTTACCATCACTGGTTTTTACAAAATACAAACCATGCTCAGCCTGTGAAAAAGGCAAACACCACAGAGCATCATTCAAAACTAAACAAAAATTTTCCATCAAGAGCTGCCTTCACCTCCTGCATTTGGATCGCTTTGGACCAGTCAGTTCTAGATCAATCCAGCATGAGAAGTATACACTTGTCATTGTTGATGAGTTTTCAAGATACACTTGGGTATACTTTCTTTCCAAAAAAATTCAGGCAACTGATATAATAATGTCATTCATCAGGAAAATTGAAAACCAGAATGACATTACGTTAAACAAATCGAATCCGACAATGGTATTGAGTTCAGAAATCAAGAGCTTGAGAATTTCTGTGATGAAAAGGGGATCTCCCAAAACTTTTCATCTCCTTACACCCCTGAACAAAATGGGGTGGTTGAAAGGAAAAACAGAACTCTCATTGAGGCTGCCAGAACTATGTTAAATGGCTCAACACTCTCAAGGCATTTCTGGACTGAAGCAGTTAAAACAGCCTGTTATACTCAAAACAGGTCAATCATTGTCAAAAGACGTAACAAAACCCCATATGAGATCTTCAAAGGTAGACTTCCTGATATCAGCTACTTTCATGTGTTTGGGTGTCCTGTTTTCATGCACAACCACAAGGATCACCTAGGCAAGTTTGATTCAAAAGCTAATGATGGGTATTTCCTAGGTTACTCACTAATCTCTAAAGTCTTCAGGGTGTTTAACACCAGAAGACAACAAGTTGAGGAAACCTTTCATGTCACCTTTGATGAAAGTTAAGAAAGCATAAGATTTACCAATACCTCAGTGGAGGAAATAGGAATTGATGACTCATCAAGATATCCTTCTGATGAGTTCAACACTGAAATCAATTCCTCATATCAAGCTGATGCTGATATCTCATACTATGTCTTACCCCACAACCTTCCTCAACCAACTATCAGTGAAATCATTGATAATCAATCAGTCCCTGCTGGGCTGTGATTCAAGAACCCCAACATGAACAAAGCATCTCAACAGATGATCTAAATGATTATGTGGCTCCTACACCTGAACTCACTCCTGAGTTTCTAGTGACCTCTTCAAGCTCAGATCCTAGACCACAAAGTAAGTGGACAAAATTTCAGGACATTGATCATGTAAACATCATTGGTGAACCCACTGAGGGCATGCTCAATAGAAGCATGGCTGCTAAGTTAACTGCAGCTTCAGCCAATGAATGTCTATATGCTAATTTTCTATCAGAAATAGAACCCAAAAGTGTCACTGAGGCTCTAAAACATCCAAGCTGGGTTCAGGCTATGCAAGAAGAACTTCAACAGTTTGATAAAAACAAGGTCATGACCTTGATCAAATGTCCTCAGGATGTCGTTGTCATAGGGATGAAGTGGGTTTTCAGAAACAAAACTGATGAAAACGGCATTGTCATTAAAAACAAAGCCAGACTTGTAGCCAAAGGTTACAGTCAACAAGAAGGCATTGACTATGATGAGACATTTGCTCCTGTTGCAAGAATGGAAGCCATCAGGATCTTCCTTCCATTCGCAACCTACATGAACTTCAAAGTTTACCAAATGGATGTAAAAAGTGCATTCCTGAATGGTGAACTCAAGGAAGATGTGTATGTTCAGCAACCTCCTGGCTTTGAGAGTAGTGAATTCCCTGACTATGTCTACAGACTTGACAAAGACCTTTATGGACTTAAACAAGCTCCCAGAGCATGGTATGAAACTCTCTCAGCCTTCCTAATTCAAAACAAGTTTGTCAGAGGAAAGATAGACAACACTTTTTTTATCTACGGGACAAAGCAAGATGTGATACTGGTCCAAGTATATGTTGATGACATCATCTTTGGCTCAACAGATTATACTCTTTGCAAACAGTTTGAAAAACTGATGACAAAGAAGTTTGAAATGAGCATGATGGGTGAACTCACATACTTCTTTGGACTACAAATCAGGCAAACTGATAAAGGAATCTCCATCAGTCAAGAGAAGTATACCAGAAATCTCTTGAACAAATATGAGATATCTGACTGTGCCTCAGTGAAGACACCAATGGTCCCTCCTAACAACCTTGGACCTGATCTCACTGGCAAATCAGTCAATCAAACTCATTTTAGGGGAATTGTAGGTTCACTGATGTATCTAACTGCTTCCAGACCAGACATACAATTCTCAGTCTGTCTAATAGCAAGATATCAGTCCAATCCCAAAGAATCCCATCTCACTGCAGCCAAAAGAATCCTCAGATACCTGAAGGGAACTTCAAGCCTTGGACTTTACTATCCAAAGTGCTCAGGGTTTGACCTCAAAGGGTATTCTGACTCTGATTATGCAGGCTGCAACATGGACAGAAAAGTACATCATGGTCCTGTCAATTTCTTAGAGGAAAGCTGGTTTGTTGGAGTGCTAAAAAGCAACAATCAGTGGCTATGTATTCAGCTGAAGCTGAGTATGTGGCTGCTGCAGGATGTTGTGCCAATGTATTATGGATGAAAAGTCAACTCAGTGACTATGACATCCATTACAAAATGGTACCCATCTTCTGTGATAACACCAGTGCTATTGCAATCTCCAACAACCCTGTCCTTCACCAAAGAACCAAACACATTGATATCAGATATCATTTCATCAGGGACCACATAATGAAAGGAGACATAGAACTTCATTTCATCCCTACTGAATATCAACTTGCTGATATCTTCACCAAACCCTTAGATGAACCTACCTTCAGGAGACTGAAAGCTGAATTGGGAATGCTTGACATTGAAAGTCAGCAACCTGAAAATCAATCCCAATCTCAGTGAGTTCTCTCTGAAATGGTCCATGCTCCCTAAAAAAAAACCCTGAAAACAACCTTCTCACTGAATGAGTAAGACTCATTTAGGGACCCTGACTTTGGATCTTGAGCATTGAATGAGTAACTAAATGCACCAAGTATCAGTTACTTAAATGTCCTAGGTTGGTAAATATACCAATTTAATATAAGAATATATGTCTCTATGTCCTTCTGTCACTCAAGTCAAGGGTCCCTCAAACCTAACCTTATCCCACTTGGCATTAAATGTCTCCTCTCACAACAAATATCCAAAGGATATTTTAATATTGCAAAATGCACTTTTACTGTGCACTGCAACTGTTCCCTTAAAAACCGGGAAATTACTGCGGGTAGTGGAGTGGTGGCATTAAATGAGGTAAAATGAAACGTTTTCAAAAACTAACTTTACAAATCCTCATTTATGCAGAATCTACCCCTCTCACCACTCTATAAATACCCCCCTCAAAACATCAAAAACACACACGAATTATTTCTGCAACAAAACGCTGTCACAATTCTTAAACCCAGAAAAACTTGTGTGTTCTTCAAATCTTCAACCAGCTTTTAACAAAAAAATCTTCTCTGTAAATCATTTACAAAAGATTTTTCTTCACCAAACTCAAAAGTTTTTCAACTTTTTGATTGTTCTTGTCAAATATTTTCAAAAACCCTAAAAATCTTTTAAGGGAAATGGCAAGAACACAAAGCCTTCATTTTGCATGAAGAACTCCTCCAGTTTCACTGAACTAATCAACATGCTACAATCTGCAAATGTTCAGGGTCTTCAGTCTTCCATTCAGTCTCTTCAATCCACATTGGGTTCACTGGATGCTAAAGTTGCTGATCTGGCTAAAGCATCATCTTCTATGGCCTGGAATCTTGGGCCTAGAATGACCGCTCTGGAATTATCTCAGGCCAATCTTGCTGAAAAGGTCACAAGTCTTCAACAAGATACTGACCTCAAGGCCACGGTCTCGGAGATATATCAAGCCTTTAAAGGTCAAGCAGCTCCTATTCCCTCAGTATCTGATAACATCAAATTATCCTGAATATTAAGTGTCAATTTCCCATCATTTATATGGATTTACGCTTGTTTTCCATTATATTTCACATTCAGGTAAATTACGAGCATTGGAGCTAAAGAGACGCGGAATTGGAGAGTTTATTGAAGATTTATCATAGTATGCTTACTTTGAAGAAGTTACGACGTAACTCCTCTTTCACATTACGCCGTAACTAAAGCGTGGCTCAGAAAACCAACTTATCAGAAGATTACGGCATAACTCTCCCAAAGATTACGATGTAACCATATTAGGTCAAATGAGGTTCCGCGCCGCTGATAATTACGCCGTAACTCATGCATCAACTACGGCGTAACCAAGATTTATTGAAGATACGGCGTAACTCCTTCCTGAGGTTACGCCGTAACCAGCATTATTAGTGCAATTTACGAAGAATTATATGTTATGGCGTAACTCTTTTAATAGTTACACCATAACTAGATCTGGCTATAAATACCCCACGATTTCCAGAATTTCAAAGCATCCCATTTCACACACAACAATCAGAGAACGTGAGAGGAAGCCAAAGGCAGATCTAGAGGAGCATACGGAGCTATCTCCAAGGGAGAAATCACTCCCCTACGATAAGCATTAGCTTTTTATCTTTTCTTTACTTTCGATTCATGTATTTCATAACATTAAACATTGAATTGAATTGTATGGTTAATATAAGCGGCTAAGCACCTCTTGGTGCTCGCCTAGTTATGATTCTTTAATTGTTTTGTGTGCGTTTACATTGCTTCCGTATAATTATTTCTAAGTGTATGCATGCATAGTTTATTGGTAGCTACCCTTGTTTCGATAGTATTGAATGGTGGTAGAGGCTAGTTGCTTAGGAGATATGACCAACTGACCCTAAGTGAGTAGACTGAGACGGGAAGGGTAAGATATGACCAACTGACGACCCTTTCTACTTGTGCGATTTGACCAACTGATCACCTACCGTTTGGATGAACTTAACAATTAGAGGGTGAGTGTTTAAGTTGCTAGCGCCCGGGCACTCACTATTATAAATCTAGCATGTAGCGGAACTTAATGACTTGGCTTAGGGGACCAGGAAAAACTGGAATTATGAGGGGACACCTGACTTCTCCAGTGGTACCCTTTGCTGATAGGTTAGGACGAACTGATCAAATGCTGTCCTCTCGACTTTGACCCCACCTGAAGTAAGTGGAAGTAATTAGACGTAAACAATATGTGACACACGGTAAAT